>CAOKZL010000806.1:0-600000 GCA_948472985.1 Iguana delicatissima | reverse complement strand
TGAAGTATGGTGCAGAAAGGACTTTATATTTACTAGGAATCTGGGCAGATGATATAACTATTGACAAGAAACAACACTGATCAACACATGGTTCTGGTGGTACGATTAGTATACGCAAAGTACTGGTAAAAATGGAAATCTCCTCAATAGAAGAGTGGTTTGATAGATTGATGGGAAATAGACAATCTTACATATAGGTTACATATAGGGCCAAACAGAAGATTAATTTTCTTCTGAATGGGCTTCCCTTTCTTGAAGGAATGAAAAAGAAGCCTGGTTCTGCATAAGATAACCTTTATTTATTCCTTTGATATGAAAATCTGTTGCTTGAAAACGCTTCTTCACTCAGTATAGAAGAAAAGTGAACGCATGTTGCCAGACTAGAGAAACTACTGGCCTCTGGGCAATGCCTGTGCATTACAAGGGCTTTAGAATGTCCCATGGGTGGAAGAGATTTGGCTCTGGCATGACTGAGAGGAATTTTAGTTTGCACAATTTGAAAGATTATGTGGGCTTCCTTTGCTATAGAACACTTGTCACATCTATTAATCACCAACTAATTTTCTTTTAAAACTATCTCATCTTGGCTCTCTCTGTTCTTAATCACCCACAAATCTGTTTTGCTGTGGTGCTCTCAATCCTTTACATTCTCCTTAGGAAAGCAAGGCACCTGAGCTCATATTCCTGCAGTCCTCCCTTTCCCATTCCTGGCCTCCTGAGTTCCAGTGTGTGTGAGCAAAGAAGGAATGAGGAATGATGAGCTTAACTGCAGTATTTCCAGTAAGTTATTGGTGGTGCTATGTCCAGTTATTTATATTCTTTGTCTAGAATGTTCCTTAATAATTACAGCTGTTTTTCAGTTAGAGACACACTGTTCAGGCTTCTTTCTGAAATGACAGGACAGGATCCTACCATATGTGGACAATGTGCATGTGATGAATTAAATGACTCCATAAATTGACATTTACCAAATAAAAGAGAGAAACACTTTAGAGGTCAGATTATTTCCCTTTAACTATTTCCACAGCAACTCAATTTCTTCCATTATAAAAGTGCTGATGAATTAAACCTTTGCCAAAGATTTATGTTCTTTTAAAGTCCAAATTTCCCATTGAGAGCTGTGGGATTTCTTTTCTTTTGAATTGGCTGGATATGCTGTCTTTCCAAAGAAAATGTGTTTCTATGACTGCCACCAGGATATGAAGTAAAATGGAGTTTATCCTATAATGCTGCAATGGAGGAGTGTAATCACTGAAGGCCATTCCTTTGCTTCTGCTAGGAGATGACACCTACCTTCCCCCACTGTCAGTATCTCTTCATTCAGGCTGTATGAAAAGGAGAGATAGGTAGCACGCCCCCCCCAAAAAAACTTCACCAATATTGAATAAATATTCACAAATATTGAATAATATTGAATAAAATATTGAATAAAACTTTAATGAGCTAATTAATATATACATGTGAATTTAAAAATATTTTATCAGTTTAAAGAGAGATACCATATATCTCAGCATAGGGAGAAGAATCACTTTCATTTGTGCTGCTCATTGTGATGTCTAGGTCTAAATAGGGACAAACAATTCTGTTAGGGATGGAAACAATATTCAAAAATATTTGAAATAATGGTAAAAAAAAAATGTTTTTCAAATCTTGCTAAGAAGAATCCAAGACAGCTGAGCATCTTCATAGTTTGGGACTTATTCTGTGCAAAATTCACATGTGTTGTTTTGCACAGAAAACAGCTTTTTTTGTATAGAACATAATATTTCAATGCAAAATTATTAATTCTGTATGGAAAATATGGTTTATGCTGGAAAAAAAGCTGTAATTGGGAATTTGCTCTGCATAAAATCCTATCAGATTCACATGATTGATTTGGATAGAAAGCAGCCTTTTCTTTGTGGGAGCTAACATTTCTATGTTGAAATCTTATTTTTCACATAGAAAAAGCTGTTTCCTGAGCCAAAAAATAAAATAAAATAAAATACTGTTTTATATGCAAATCTAGAATGGGTGAATTTTAGACAGAACGTATCTCTAGCTATAGTTTTGTTTTGCACAGAAAACATTTTCTGCACATGACTTAACATTTCTGTGCTGGAATATTATTTTCCAAAAAGAAAATGCCGTTTCCTAGACATAAAATGCCTTCAGTGCAAAACAACCATATGCAATTTTTGCATGGAGTAAGCCTTCAAAAATGGTGTAGTTTTTGAAGCCTTTCTCACAGCAGGAAGAAAATCATGGAAATTATTCATTGCTACCTTTGAGAAGAAACTTAATGAAGAGTTAGAACTTATAACTCATGAATTACATATTACAAGAATTCTGCTTCTTTCTTTTACTTGTATTTCAGTTTTGTTTTCCATCCTATTTATTAAGAAAATTGTGAACTTCGGTGACTCTTTAAAAAAGAAAACAGATCAAACAAAATTAATACCTGCTTTGATCAGTCAGCTCTAATAGGTATCTGTGATGTAGACTCGCTTCGACTGACAGACTCAAGTCAGACATACGTCACTTCAGTGACTGAACTCAACTGAACTCGGAAATAAATGATGCGCTGACTCGACTTGAAACTTGTATGTTTTCAGTGACTGACTTGCTGTATTTGGTTCAGTCACATAACACATTCATCCAGAAACCTTATGACTTTGAACAATGTTTCCACCTCTGTCTACTGATCACTTCACAATCTGTCTCAAGCCCAAAGTATGAGAATAGCAAATGGGTTAGGCAATAGGCTGGAGGTGGGCTGGAGGTCTGCTCAGCAACCTGTCCCTGCTGCATATCTGGAGAGCCTTCCAAAATGTTTCCTAAGAGCAGAAGACAAGACTTTCCTCCAGAGCGCAGGGTGCAGCATGAATTTCTCAGAGGAGAACAGCAAATGTGTGAGGCAACAGGCTTGAGGAGGAAGAATCCTTCCTTCTAAAGTTTTCAAAGGTTCAGTAATGGGGAGTAAGAAGGATCCTATTCCTCACTTCCTAAGCTGCAGGTGGCAAAATTAGTGAAGAGAATCATGTTGAACCTGCCAGTCAGGTGGCTGTGAAAAATCAAAAGTCACTTAGAAAAAAAAAGTGACAGTTTTAATTTAGCACCATAAACACAGTTTCATACACAAAGGTTCAAAACATGACTTTTGTGGGCTTAAGCATCAAAGACTATTAGTTACGCAGGTGAACATTGGATTCTCTTCTTCCCATATCTGAATTTGGAAAAAAAAGAAGACAGGTTCTTTCAATCACATTTATATAAAAAAAAAGTAATGTGGGCAAGTTTTTTGTCTAAAAAGAGAATGAATTGAATGATATTCTTACCCATCGCCAGTGATAGTTGTTGATGGACAACACAAGGCTTTTGGTCATGGAACTTTTTCTTTAAACTTTCAAATTATATAGGACAATTCTTCAAAGAAAAGACTGACCTCTAACAGCCTGGCAAATATATGACTGTTCTCTTAACTTTAAGGACTGGTATCTGAGTTTGTTCTTCCTCCTTTTCTCTCCCTTTTCCCTTTTCTGCATATCTTTTCAACTGTAAGCCTGCAGGCAAGAACTGTCTTCTTTACTGACCATTTATAGGCTGCTCTTTGAGCTTTCTTTTGTCTGAAGAGTAGGGTAAAATGCTTTAAACAATTAAAAACAGATCCAAAGAAAAGAAAAATCTGACTGGAGCAGCAAAAAGCAAAAGTGTGGAAGGACAGGGGATGGAGCCCTGAGATCAGTCTCTGTAGGAAAAACTATACAGTTGAAATTAAAGTACAAGTGCAACATAAAGTCATTAGGTATAACATTAATCTTACCTGCAGAGCAAGCATGGGAAAGCAAGGCAAGAAACTATAAAGCTCAGACCTTAATGTGAGAGGTGGATCAATGGCTAGGCCATGCAAATAGTTATGTAAATGGAATGGTCACTCAAATTCCTCAATAGTTACTTCACAAAGAAGTGGCTGTCACTCTATCAATATTTGCAGATGGTAATTATCCTTCCATTTCCTGGCGGAATACTTAAAATAATCAGAAACCTTTCACTGATGTTGCACAAATCTTTCCCAGTTCAGTCAGCAGTTTCCTGCATGCTGAAAATAATTACATCTGAAAGTAGGTCATTGTACTCCTATTGTATGCATAAAGAACTGGAATTACAGAAGCTGGTACCAAATCCAAATGCATTAAATTTTTGTGCACCTGGAGAAGACTATTAGTCTTAAAGTTAATGGTTTGTATACTTTAAAAAGTTGCTTTTGACCAAGCGTGGGAAATTATTGTTAGCTTGGATAGTCAGTGCGCTCCAGCTCCAAGGCTTTTTCTGTAGCTTATCATTGCCTTTGTATTAACAAAGAATGGAATTTACAATCTTACAGTATCACTGTGCCAATCCAGTGTACAAGATGTATACATTATCCCTTCTGGGGAAACAATATGATGCTGCTGAAGCAAAGTTAAATACATATTGTGAAGTCATCAGGAATCCTGTGGTAAAGGTGTCTCTGGACACTAAGAAGGAAAGAACAACCCTTATTTTTTTTTTTTTTTTTAGCTTCCCCAGTTTTCCAGTGATAAATTGCTTTTCTTCCCCCATGATCATGACATGCAGGTGACAAGTAATATAAGAGGTGATCTACATATGTAGCAGGAATCCAGCTTGTCGCTGTCCCTACAATCTGTTATATCTGATTGCAGATAGTGGAACCAGCTTCTGGATTTTTTGTGAATAGGTAAAAATTAGAATTCACTGTGGCTACTGTCATGATCTTTGGAGGCAAAACAGCCATTGCTGTTACTGCTGCCCACTGAGAATAGTGGGAGCAGGGGCTTCAACTTCTTTGAAAAAACGATTCTACTTACAAGTTAAAAGCACAGTCTTAACTACCTGAGATGCCACAGAGACAATTCAGCCAATATTAGAGCAGCTAAAGCTACTCCTTTCAGCCTAATCTTAAAAGTAACTCTAATTCTGACCTAATTTTATGCCAATATTGGGGCTGTGTCCCCTGGCGGGAGGAGGTTTGGATCTAGAATAACTTTGCTCTTCCCTCACCACACCAAGCTTTTAGCTCTTTTATTGATTGACTTTAGCCAAGAGAACAGTTTTGTAGGCAAATCTATTTACTTTTTCCTGGTAGATCTGTGACAGCGGCTGGTTAAGGAAGCCTCTGCTGTCACAACAGGAATTCTGCTGCCAGAAAAAAAAAATTGACTTAAATTCAAGGCCATTTCTGCACTAGACTGTTATAGTGCTATGATTCCACTTGCAACATCCTATAGAATTCTGGGGTTTGCAGAGGCTGGCCCCCCCTGAAACTGCAAACCCTAGGATCCCATAGGATGTTGCAAGTGGAATCATAGCGCTATAACAGTCTAGTGCAGAAATGGCCCTAGTATCCTATAGCTGGCATATATTTAGTCTGGAATTGTACTGCAAGCTATTTACAGGAGTGAGTTGAGGAATAATTAATTAAGATTTATTGTGGTTTTTTTAATTAACTTATGCATATTTTTAATTGCCACTATTTTTTTCTGAACTGTTTGTTTTGCATTGTTTTTCTTTGCTAATAGCTATTAACAGAGAACAATCCATGTCTAAATAATGTTATTATTGGCCCTTTCTACCGGCGGGGGAGAGAAATGGGGAAAACGGGGCAGCGCACGCGGAAACGGAGCTTACCTTAATCCGGGTAGCTCTGTCGCCACGAGGAGCAGCGCGCGTTTGCCGCTCCACACTGTGGTGGCGTCCGGTGGCATCCAGCAGTGCCCAAAATGGTGGCTTCCGGCGGCTCTCCGCCAATCAGAGAAGCGCACCAGCCAGAAGTCCACCCCCTGGCAGCTCTGCAGGGAAGCACTTGCGCGCCACTGCAATTCTACACGGGGCGCTGTGACGGGGTAGCGCGCTCGTGTTTTATAAAGACCACATGAAATGTGGTCTTTAAAAAACACGCGGCGCCACCCTTTGCGGCTGCAAGAGGGCAGTTTGAGGTGTGGAACCTCAACAATTAATACCGCCCCCTCGCACTCCACGGTGTGGATGACCTCCCCATGTGGAAAGGGCCACAGTGTGCTTTTAAGTCATTTCTGACTTGAGGTGACTCTATCAAGGAGTTTTCTTGGCAAGATTTGGTTAGAGGTGGTTTGCCTTTGCCTTCCTCTGAGGCTGAGAGAGAAAGTGACTTTCCTAAGGTCAGTAAGTGGTTTCCATGGCTGAATGGGAATCTGAACTCTGATCTTCAGAATTGCAGTTCAATGACGAAATTTCTACACCACTCTTGTGATCTAAATAGCAGTACATAAAACAGATATTTGGAAAATAAGAGATAATGAGAGAAAGAAGAAAGTGAAAAGTTAGCATGAGAAATATAGAAATGGAATTCTTTTTAGACATATAAAGGACTGATAATATTACTAAAGAGGAGCATAGCCAGCAGAATAATTCGGGTTCTGCCTTTCATTCAATCAGAGAACTACCAGTAGATCCAGATCTACTTTCTACTCATGTTTGTTTAACCACACCCCATTGGATTTTGAACTTGTGAAAATTTTCATTAGACCAAGCCAGATTCAGTACAGGAATTCCATTTCTCTCTCTGTCTTTTTTAGAATAAAGAGATCATATGCTAAAGTGCTTCAACATGACAGTAATTTCAAACTTCATATATGAAATAAACAACCATTGCTCAGAGCAATGGAGTGTGAGTGGGGGAATCAGTGCTGTGTATTTCCCCCCCAATATGCTGTAAACTTCACAATATAATTGTAGTTTAAAAAACACTGAAGGCAGAGGTTAGAAGACAAAATGGCTAAACTCTTCATCCCTCCTCAGCCCTTTGCCTCCCTCAATAACCTTTCTTCATTGTTGCATTGATTTTTTTCTTATTCTTTTTCTCAAGCAGATAATTCATCTCCCCAAGCAATGGGCTATAGCTATATTGTGTGGGAACCTTTTCTTTTATATAAAATACCTTCCAGATGAGTGCTTTCATAATGGATGTAAGCTGCAAAAACCAATGGCACTTATTTTGAAAGAAACTGTTCCATAGAAACTTGATTGTTTGGGTGCTTGACCCTACTTTAGCTGTGAGGAAGCCAATTTTGTCTGTGTCTTAATGTGAGACCTTTGCTAGAGCTAGACACACTTTGCAATGTACGATGCAAAATAGTGGAATGGTAACTATTAACTATAGCTTTTATTTTGCTGAAAGGGCTGTTTTATTTCACTGTATCATTATGCATTCTTTTGTTGTATTTGGGACTTTTCATTCCCAAGGTCTTTTCAGATAATGGCCATTTCCGCATTACACCGTTATAGTGCGATTATTCCCTTTCAACATCCTATGGAATCCTGGGGTTTGCAGTTTAGGAAGGGGCTGACCAGCTCCTCCCTAAATTGCAAGCCCCAGGATTCCATAGGATGTTGAAAGTGGAATAACCACACTATAAGAGTGTAGTACAGAAATGGCCAATGTGGTTGCCCCAGTTTTATCAAATGTACATATGTCTAGCCTGACGAGGATAGGGTGGAGAAGCTTTGGCCTTTTACCACCATCAATGGTAAAAAATATGATATGACAATTGCAGTACAAAGCATCTGGAGGGCCAGATTCCCCCTATTCCAGCTGTAGGGAATAAAGTTGGATTTTTGAAGACTGATGTCATGGCAGAAGTATTTTTTTACGACCCTGTGTATATTCCAGGGGAGATGGACACTTCACATAAAGACAGGGGAATGTGAGTACCCTTCTTTTTCAGTATCTTGAGCCAAGGTTATGTGACATGGAATAAGGACCTGAATCATTTTGTTGCTGTTGTGTGCCTTCAAGTCATTTCAAACTTATGGTAACCCTAAGGCAAATCTATCACACTTTTGGTGGTGGTGGTGGTGGTGGTGGTGGTGGTGGTGGTGGTGAGTCTGTGTAATGCACCCAAGCTGATCCAGGGGTTCTCTGGCTGAGGAGGGAATCAAACTCTGGTCTCCAGAGTCATACTTCAATGCTCAAACCTCTATACCATGCTGGTTCTTTTGAATCCCAATATTTAGCCCAAAGTAGAATATATGTATTTAATCAATTGTTAACTGGTAAGCAATTAAGGAAAGTCCTTCCCCTCATCCTAACTGCTACTGCTACTGCTACTGCTGTTACTTCAGAGAGAAAAAACAACAGGCAACATCTGCTAGACTTAATTCTCTCCCCCACTGACATTCCCCTTTGCTTGTGTGTCAAGTCTTTTTAGATTGTAAGTCTGAGAAGAGGGTATTGTTACTCTGATTTCTGGGGATCCCGTGAGGGACACCTAAAAGCTCTCCAAATTATACAAATTGGGGAAATTAGCAAAGAGCACAAGTTAGCACTGTGAGAGGCAGGGCAACAGAGCGAGATCTTTTACCCAGCATCTACAGCAATGGTTCTCAACCTGTGGGTCCCCAGATGTTCATGGACTTCAGCTCCCAGAAGCCCCAGCCACTATGGTCAATGCTCAGGGCTTCTGGGAGCTGAAGTCCATGAACATCTGGGGACCCACAGGTTGAGAACCACTGGTCTACGGGGTCAGGCCGAGTGAAGGAGCAAACAGAAGTGAAATAATAATTGTTGTTTTCATTGAAATACAATCAAGCCAGTATAAACAACACAGTCACACAGATAACTAGAGAAATAAAGGTTGGAGTTGGATAGAGGGATTTTCAGAGGAGGTTTTTGGTATGGGAAATACTGCACCTGTCCTGAAGCCTGGGTAGTCTGAAGATAGAGTTCATAGAGATGGAGGCTCTCAGTATGTGGGACTGAGGGGAAGGCTCACCAAGCAAAATGGCAGCAAGGCTGGATGGAAGTCGGGAGTGATCCAAGGAAGCTCTCAAAGTCAGGGGAGTTGAGTATTTGGCTCATCAAGCTGCCTGCTTGGGGCAGGGAGTTCTTTGTAAGTAGCGTGCGTACATAATGACGGTACTTGCCTTGAGGTCTCCTGAAGCGGCAGTTTGGCTATTTCTGGCCAGCCTGTATTGATTTGGAATATTATGGTGATTAGCAACTGAGTCTGTTTGCATGCTTGTCTGGGGGCCTCACAAGCATGTGGGAAGGAATGGGTAAGGAAGGCCAAATTATTGATATCAAAAAGATATCTGGTGCCCCCCAAGTCTGGCTAGAAAGTACGGTAACAGTACTGTCAAATTAACAATTGAAAGTCACTCAATCAAAGTGACTATAAGTCCCACTGATTCAATGGGTCTATCCATTTGGAAATAGCAACAGAATTTAGGCCAATGGGTTATAGACTTATTCTGTTGCAGTACAGTTCATGACATTGTGAGAACTCGACACTTATTTACTGCAAGGTAAATCTTGGGGTTGACATAAGTTGGAAATGACTTGAAGGCACACAGCAGCAGCAGCAGCAGCAACAAAAACAACAGCAAGACGGGTTCCTATTGCATGCATACAAAATAGTACTATTGTACTATAAGAAGAGAGTTTGGGAATTTAAGTTAATTTTTGCAATAGCAAAAAAGTTTAATTTATTTACTGCATGATTATGTAGTGGGGGATCACTTTGATCTTTTTGTAGTATAACTAACTTTTAAGTTACTTTTATGGTGATAATGTCATAACCTTTCGAATTATTGGAAGAGGCATATTGTATGGTTAACATTCTTGTTTCTAGTGTATTTCATGTTGCTGTTGTGTGTCTTTTTGTTTTGTGGGTGTTAAGATAACAATGAGATGAATGCAGGACAATGTGTTCTGTGCCACAGTCAGTGACTTAAAGCATTCAGATGGCTTTTTACAAAGCAAGTAACTAAAAGCAACTATAGTAAAGTTAAAGAGTCACTTTAAAATCGTAAATCTAGAAACAGATAACTGCTTTTTGGGCCTTAGAGGTATAACTATTAATTTTTAAAAAATAACTTCTCAGGCTCTTCTCAAGAGCCAACAAATTAAATGAAGAACTTCCTGGAACTTTCTACATCCTGAGCACTTCTGTCATTCTGAAGGATAGAATGTGTGTTTGCCCTCACTATGTAGGGCTGCTTTGGGAAGAAATGTTTACCAGCCTAAAATGACAGGTTCTTCCATGAGAACATTTTAACCCACATCAAAATGTTAAAAGAGTTACTTTCAGTACATTCCTTAATTGACAGCCACTGTGGAATAGTGGTTTGAGTGGAGGACTTGAACTCTGGGGAAACCAACATTTGAATGCCCACTTCATATGAAAACCCACTGGGTACCCTTGGATAAGTTACATTTCCTCAGCCTCATAGGAAGACAATAACAAGCCTACAGTGAACAATACTTGCCAGAAGAACCTTATGATGGGTCCCCTATAGGGTCACCATAAGTCAGAAATGATTTGAAGGCACACAACATCAACTTAACTCATATTATGTTCTCCTGAGAACCAGGGCAATTAGGTAATCTCTCTCTCTCTCTCTCTCTCTCTCTCTCTCTCTCTCTCAATTTCTCTGTTATTTTTTGAAATTAGAAATGACCTTTTCAGGAGGTTCTGTATAACATTCAGAATTCATGATGCTTCAATAAGCCTCTATAACCAAGAGAGAGAGCCTAAAAATATATAAGCTTCATGAAATGAAATGCAGAATAATAAACAGAAAGGTTATCCTGCATTCAAAATCTGATGTACTTCCAGTGCTGCTTTGAAGTTCTAGTGATTCTAGAGCAGGGATGAGCAACTTGTGGTCCTTCAGAGGTTACTCCTCTAGAATGCCCAAGCTGGTGAAAGCTAGTGAAGAGATGGTTGTGGGGCACACACTGACCCTGTACTATACTGTTTGCACCTACACAGACAACCCAGACTGGCTAAATGATTATCTGTAATTCTCACAATTCTTACAATATAGATTCTATGGCCCTTTCCACACGGGGGTAATAAAACGCTTTAGCGCACTGTAGCGCGATTTCTGACGGAGGTCTTCCATACCTTAAAGCGTGCTGAGTCGTCTTTAATTTCCAAGTTCCACACGTCAATCCGTTTAGAAACGTCTCCAACTGTGCTTGCACGTGCTTTTTAAAAACCGGAAAAAAAGTGTTTCTTTTCCCCCTGATCCGCGCAATCACGTTCTTGCTCACTTGTTTGGAAGCGCAGCTACGCGCTGATTCGCCCCTGAGTTGAACGGGGGGTGGGCCGTGGGCGTGGACAGCCTATCACAGCCATAGTGGGCGGGGTTATGTTAATAGCGGGGGTGGTCAGGACGGCAACGTGTGGATCTCTGAAACCGCGCTAAGCCGGATCAAACATAAGACGTATGAATAGAGAGCGCGCATTAGCGCGGATACAAAAAAACCCGGTTCAAACCGCCCGGAACCGTCACTACGCGGATTCCTCTTCTCGTGTGGAAAGGGCCTATATCATACTGTCAAATGGTAAGAATTATTTTACTTCACCCAAGGTACATCAATATGATAGAATTTGTTGTAAAGTGGTGATGTGAGTTGCTCTTTGTCAATGTCAGGTGGTGGCTAAGCAGGTACAGAGGCAGGAGCTAAGTTTATGGCTTTAGTAATAAATAAAGCAAGAGGTTATGTCACCAAAACAAACATTCAAGTCCCGGGGCAGCAAACTCAAACAGCAAGGTTTAGCCTGGAACAGAAAGCCCATGACACAGGACGCAAATTCCAGGTTGGTCAACAGTTGTTGCCCCGTGCCCAACTCCAACAGCGTCTGTCTTAAATACACATTCTTTAGCCCAGCTGGGCCTGATCAAATGTCCGTTGGCCCAGCTCACAGCTGGAGCCCCTCAAGACTTCAGGGTCGATTCATCAGACGCTTCTCCCGCAGCTGCTGAGACCTCCGAACCGCCCCTTTCTTCAGCTGCCTCTGGAGAAACGTGGGGGAGGGTCTGCTGCAAACTCCGGGCTGGAGTCAGAAACACCAGCCTCTGTTGGGTCAGAAGCACTAGCCTCTGCCTCTGGAGCACAAACATCTGCTGCAGGTACTGGCTCAGGATCCGTGCCCGGGACGGCTGTGGGGTTGCTGGCAGACTCCTCCCTAGACTCTGAAGGAGCCCCGTCTCCTGAAGGCCCCTCCAAGGGATCCTCCCCTGGCTGGGAGTCTAAGTCTAAATCGGAGTCCAAGTCTGAATCAGCAGCACGCTCAGCCTGGCTCATGACACTCTTGTTCCTGTTGTCATCAGAAAGGATATCTAGCTTACTGGTAAAGAGCACACATTGTATGAAGAAGCATCCACATTTACTCTGGACCAGATATAAGTCATGGTAAGAAATATCTTAGCCCCTAGCAAAGAAGTAAGCAAAACATGGGCCCCCCAGATGTAGTTGTGCTACAGCTCCCGACAAGCTCTAGCTATTACAGCCAATGGTGAAAAATCATAGGAGCTGCAGTCCAACAACATCTAGGAAGCTATACATTTTCCATCCTAGCTTTCCCAACAGACCTAGAAAAGGCCTTTCACCAAGATGTTTAAAAAGGTATCACCAATTGGAATAATAATTACATTTTGGCTTTGGCTAGATGAGCCTATTGATCCAACTCTTTCTAAGGCAAGTTTCATATTTCTTCTACATGATATTTGTATCTCATTACTGAGTCAAGAGATTAGTCTGGTGTTCACTGAAACAACGTAGTTTCATTTTCTGTGAGTGCTGCCATACAGTTCCCAGTTGGCACAGTGCATTTTTCAGTAGCTAGACTGTGTAAATTTTTAATGTCCAAGTGCACAGGGGCATTTGAAGTGCAATAAAAATAGTGAAATGTGCTGATGAAATATTAATTGTTGCTGAACACCTTTGTCCAGGGTGAGTCTCCATATAAATTAGCATGTTGCATAGAAAATGACTTGATACACTTTTGTACTATAAGTAATTATAAATGATTAAAGTGGATGGGAAAGCAATTAATAAAGGTTAAATAAAACTCAGCCAGTTCCCTCTCCATCTTCTCACATGCACGTGAAATGCTAATTATGCATCCATTTATTTGAGTCTTCCTTTGGCCTATCTTTACTCCCCATCCCCCAATCCATGAGTTTAAGCATTTCACTGAGACCTTAGAAAAGTTCTTCTCTGAACTGCCATTATCTGTAATAACTAGAGTTAAGTACTGACAAAACTGGAGATGTTGCAATGAGCAATCCACAATCACTCTGGATTCCTAAATTATCCATACTTGAAGAATCCCTCTGCTGAAAGAAATATCCCACACAAGTTGGAAGAGGGTTTTTAAAAACCTTCCCTTTATTTGGCTTAGGTCTTTGGAGTGTCATTTGGATTTATTGCTCTGCAGTACCCATTCTGTGATGTAATTTACTTTTGGTCTGTGATGAGGGAAGAAGGAGTGGCTGAATACTAGAGGTGGAGAAATACATTTATTTAGTTTGCATTTTGATACAAGAAACCAAATTCATACTTCTCAAACATATGTTCTAAACTGGAGAATTATCTCCTTGAGAAAGCCCTTCTTACAGCTCTTGCTTCATGCCTTCTTCCAGGCCCTGAATTGTCTGTCCACCTGGGGATACAATGAGGTGTGGTTTGTTTACCCACTCTTAACACTTTCAGGTTTTGAAAACTGTACACACACATACACACACACGTATATATGGAAAATGTGGACAGAACTGTGCATGTTAGGAGAAACACAGAGTTGCATAAAGAAATATATACTTCTGGAAACTGCTAATGTTTATACTATGAGAAATGTACAAAATGTGTATATGTTTATGAAATGAGTACAAATTTTCAGACAGACTGTTTTTTAAAGAGTAAATTACAACCTATTCCATCAGGCTTTTAGAAATTAATTGTGATGGGCTTTTGTTGATTTTAATATAGTCCTTTAATGAATTTTAAATGGTCTTAACTCCACACATTGTTTAACTGTTTTGTTAAAAACAGCCTTTTATATTTTTTTTTCCCTGCAAGGATTTTATTTTTAACAATAAGAATTCTTCCTCAGGTTTTTTTTTTCTGACATTTTGAATGAGAACCAGAATTAATTATAAAATCTCATGGCTCTGATAACCGCATAATGTATTCATCAAAGATTTGTTTTTTTTCCCCTCAGAAAATTGTTTCTTGTATGCTTAAATCACTTCCTTACTTCAACCATGTATTTTAGTGGTTCATAAACAGATGTAGCTGGACTGACAATGTACTGAAGGACAGAACACACATATCCACATAAATATCTGGAGGAAGGATTCAGTCATTAATGAGGATTGACCCTTTATTATAGGACAAAGAGTTGGGGGCCATCTTGCCAGCCCTGTGACCTTGAAGGGTCACTCCATAACTGTTTTCCCCACTCTGATTTTTTAAATATTCTATTGATGATTGTGATGATGATGATTTTGCTAAAACTGCCAACTATGTAATTTCTGTCATGTCTCCCCTTTCAAGGTGTTCTAGGCCATCCTAGGGGGAGCAAAACGTACTCAAACTCCTCTTGTGGAGTGTGAAGAGTTATAACATCCCATCCCCCCATGGGGAACTTTAGGCTTCAAAAACAACTTTGGGAGAGGCCACAATCAGCCAGCCACACGTTGGTCAACACTTGTTAGTGGATCACAGTTGTTGCTGTATGTTAATGTACCACTGTGGAGAAGTTCTGGGGAGTGTGGCTTTCTGAAGTACGAGTGCAGCCTGGAAGCAGGTTGCTAGGCAACCAGAATAGCACCTCAGGAAAGAAATCCAGCCCAGTAGTATGTGGGAGGGTCTTGTGGCTGAAGGACATTTTGATTCCTTCAGTCACATCCTTAGAGTCCCTCATTCAGACAGAAAGTGTGGCTGTATCGGGAAGGTGAACCATCACATACCAAGTCTTTTGTCAAGAATGTGAGGGATACGTTTACTATGTGCCCAAGAGGGAAAAAAAAGTTAAGAAGAAGTCTAAAACTGTACTACTCCAATTGAAATGCCTTAAATAACATGGCACATGTGGCACTTGAAAGGTTAACTCATTTGTACTGTTATTATATTGGGCTGTCTACATTTTTTAAAATATGCCCTAAAAATTTTGAACAAGTTTTTAGTGAATTGAACACTAATTGTGAGGATAGATAGAAATAGAACTCATGTTACTAGTACTTTAATTCCATCATACCTTTCTCTAGAAAATACTGTCAAGGTGTCTCCAGTAACAATATCTGTACTTAACATAGGGAACAGGTAAATTACTGGTCTACCTTCGGGATAAAAAAAAAATCTAGCAGGCATGCAGTTCCAATAATTTGTTTGGGTTTCTGTCTCCTGGGCCCTGCTCAGCCTAGGAAGCCCCTGACTCCCCACCACAAAAAAATTGGGGGGGGAAAACCCTCCTACTAAATGGCAAAAAAAGCTATTTCTGAAGCCTCCAGGAATCATAAAACATAAAAACTCCCCCACCCAAATCCCCATATCCCACCTAACATGAAAATTGGCCACAAATGGCTGAAATTAGAACCTAGAAGTCACTTCTAATTTCATTCACATGATAGCTGACTTTCAGGTGGGTGCATCCTACTTGGAGGTATTTGTTTCCTTCACCATTGCTTACCAATAAACTTCCATGAAAAAAATCTTTGTGGCCAATAATTTAACAATTCCCAAAGGAAGATTAGCTATCAATGTAGAAAAAATTGCCAGCTTATGTTGACAAACTCTCCATCCATTTCCCAGGGGCTCTCAAATTTTTAACCCCCAGGGTCTCTTTGGGAAATCTAGAATCCAATAACTGGATTTAGAATGTTTCTAAGTTTTAATATGACATCCACAGTTAGAAGAGAAGAAAGAAGAGGATCGCTAAATCTTTCATTTAAATCTACAGAGATAGCACAGAAATATACTAAAGAATTCCAGTCATTAAAAATGCACATAAGTCAGATGGGAATCCAAATGGCTAGGTAGACATATGATGGCAGAAATTAAGGAGGAGATAAAAGAAATTAAATTAGAAAAAAAGAATCAGTTTATGTTTGCAGATGAAAGTGGATATGAAACAGTAAATGAAAATATTCAGAATTTACAATAGGAAACAGAGAATTTGGAATCTAGGATAGACAATTTAACTAAAGAACATGAACATGATTTAGGTGTTTTTGCTTTAATGGAACAATAGGAAAGCAACGGTTATTTATATTTGAGGGCCATTCCAGAACAAGCTAATAGAAACATCTCTGAAAGGATGGTAGAGGCCATTGCAAACTTATTAAAGAAACAGAAGAAAGAAACAGATTTGGAAGTGTGTGTGTATACCATATTTCTTTACACATTTCCAAACAAAGAAATCTACCAAGAAATGTGACTGCATACTTTCTCCAAAAGCAGACCAGTGACCAAGGGCCTTTCTACACTACATTTTTATAGTGCTATTATTCCACTTTCAACGTCTTATGAAATCCTGGAGTTTGCAGTTTAGGGAAGGGCATTTAGAATTCTCAGCCAGAAAGCTCTTTGGCCTCAGTAAACTACAAACCCCAGTTTGATACCTGAATCCCACTTTGAAATTTGAAATTGTATCTGAAGATCAAGAGGGTAAGTATGTCATGGACCGAGATTGTTGGTACGTTTGACCCAGAGAGAAATTCAGCCACCCTGGACTATAGGATCCCAACAGAAGACACATAGGAAACCAGATCTGGGTTTAACCACTATTCATGTAACATTTATTAAGACATAAAATACAAAAATCACATTTCCGTGTCAAGAGCTCTCTTTCACTCACACATTCACATTTCACATTTCACATTCATTCTACATACAAGACGGTCCTTCACTGAACATTGGCCAGATGTCCTCGAAGGTATGGATGCCCTCTGCTGCAGCCAAGGGTCATGAAAGTGAGTTGAAAATCTTCCCCTCTTTATAGTCATGTCTCTCACTTCTTGAGAAAAGGACATGTTTTGCCGGTTGCCAGGGTTCCAGGACTTTCATTGTATAAAGGCAATCAAGGAATTAAAAGAATAGTTCATATAATTTTGTGCCGTCCTAATAAAAGGTTGCTTGCAGAAGAATTGGTCATATATCATGTTGTCAGGAAATGTATCAAATGCCTCAGTGGTTCTCGGCCGTACAGGGTAGGGTAGGGTCAGAAAAACATCACTGCTTGCCCATCTGAGGGTGTGCCAGGCTTTCACGGCTCCTTGTTTCTTCTGCCTTTACACATAAGAACTTAACTGTTTTCTTTATAAAGGTATTGATCACCATTGAATATCGTGAATTCGTGAAGGTGGATAAAACATAAAGGCAGTCAAAGAGGGTATGCACTGTAGGCAACATCAAATATCAATTAATCAAGCCACACTTCTGGGTCGGTGCAGCTCAGGAGTACGCCCTGTTTGTGCCAAGTCCTTATTAAGTCCTTACTGTTTTGCAAACTTTCTTCTCAAGTCAAATCAGCATTCCGTGAGTTCTCAGTTCCACAGTTCAAAGAATCCTCGCCTCACAATCCAAATCCCTCCTTACAACAATGCACTGCACACAGCCATTTCAGTTTGGTTCAGGACCGTACTTTTCCATCTGGAACCCATTCATTCATCACAAGTACATGGTGGTTCAGACTGATAATTATGGAATGAAACATTAGTGGTAGAGGTTTATACCCCTAGGTACAATAATTAGTTTTTTTACAAGGAGATTATGGACAAATTAATGAGTTAGTCATTTGATTCTTGGATACTTCTCAGAGATTGGAATATTATCAACCAACAGTTGGATAAATCTTCTCAGAAAACTGTAAAGATGTTTGTTTTTAAATATGTGATTGAAAATTTGGGGGTGGTGGATGCTTGGAGAGTCAAAGAGTTTCAAAGATTTTACATTCTTTTCAGAAAGACATACATCTTTTTAAAGAACTGATATGTTTTTGATCTCAAAGACATTGGCAAATGGTACATCAAAAAATCAATAATTTACTTAAAACTTTCTCTGACCATAATCGTATGGACTTAATTCTCAGGGGAAGAGAAAGGCAGGGACTTGGAGATGGAATAAAACTCTGCTTCAAGAATAAAATGTTAGAAAAATATGTAGGGAAAGATTTGCAGATAAGTTGACATTGTGTAGTATGGGATGTTCGGATATCCCTACTAAAGAAAGTATTTTGCAGAAGTAAACTCTCAATGATGCTGAAAGGGAAAACTACTGAAAATTTTCAAGAAGATTGGGAACCCTTCTTAAACTTTTTAAAGAAAAAAAAGAAATTAGAACAACGAATGGGATTCTTGATTTAAATTTGAAATTATTATAAAACAATTAATGGAAGAAGAGGAAGGGGAAGAAGGGGAAGAAGAGGAGGAGGAGAAATTATATACATTGACGATTGATTTTCATTGTATATATAAGATTCTAATTGGGAAATGAGGGTGAAGAAAGAAAAAGAAGAATGCACACACCAAGGCACACATATGTATATATGCATACATATATACACACACGTACATAGAGAATACCAAGATTAGGGATAGAGGAAGAGGAGTTATAAATTTAGTATAATATTAGTAATTTAGTATAATATTAGAGAAGAGTTTAAAGGAATAATCAGTAAAGAAAGGAATAATAGGTTGTAGATTGTAATCAAATCTCAAATACAAATGATAGAATGATACAAATGTAAAAATGTAAAGATTTTACTTTTTCACTTTACTGACTTTTTTAAGTTAATGGATATATGCACTGTTGATTGTATGAAATTGAGAACAATATGTAAACACAATAAAAATTATGATTAAAGGAAAAAAAGATTACTGTTATGCCTGCCTTGGAGACCTTGGCAGCAAGAAGGAGGATTCTGACTCTGAGGCAGAGGCTTCCCCAGAGGCTGAAGTGTCCCCAGAAGCTGGTCCAGAGGGAGATAATACACAACAACAACAAGGACCTGAGCTAGGGGAACAAATAGAGGAAGACATAGCTGACACACCTACCTTGCAGCAGAGATGCCGTGACAGGGAGAGCTTGCGTTGCTTGGCCCGTTTAAGTAGTAAGCAAGCCCTAATGAGGAAACACCTGTGGTGACAGCAGCCATAGATAAAAGAGGGCTCCAACTGGTTTGTTTGCTTTAGGCTGCTTTTCTATTTGGACATTCTTTGACTCTCACCTCTGAGTAGGAGCTGTGCTGTTTGTGAATTACTGCCTGCTCTGCTATAGACTTGACAATTACCTAGATAAGCCAAACCTTCTATTGATTGCAAAAGCAGATGATGACTGCATCTATTACAACCTATGAAGTTCTTGAAGACATAAAGAGGATTAAGTACAAACAAGCTCCAGGAGCAGAAAATCTATTGGTGCACTATTGTAAATGTTTCAAAGAACAGTTATTAGTACCTCTACAGAAATTACTAAATTCAATATCATGGACCAGAAAGATTCCTGAGACTTGGAAAGATGCAGCGACTGTTTTAATTCCCAAAGAACACCAAAATTTGATGATGACAAGAAACTATGGACCTATTTCATTATTGAATAATGCATACAAAATTTTTACAACACTCTTAGCAGAAAGACATAAAAGGATTTTACAAGATTTTATTCATAAAGACCAAACTGAATTTTTGTCAAAAAGACAGCTACAGGACAATACTCAATATGTAGTGGATATTCTGGAATATTTAGATAATCATATTTAGATAAAGATTACCATAATGAGAAACAGGCTGCACTTATCTTTTTGGGTGCTGAAAAAACATTTGATAATTTGAATTGGGACTTCACAGTTTTAGAGATAACTTGTTACATGGATTAAAACCATGATTAAGAGTGAATTGAGTAAGCCATGCAACATTCAAGAAGGCACTAGACAAGGATGTCCACTTTTCTCCAATGTTTATTTTGGTTCTCAAAGTGTTAAATAGAATGATAGGACAAGATGGAAAAACAGAGAGTGTAAGAACTAAGATGGAAATGTATAAGTTAAGAGCAGCTGTGGATGATCTAGTGTTTTGTTTTGTTTTTTGGAAAATCCTATTTAATGGATATAATTGTTGTTAGTGACGTTAAGAGTTTGGAGACATGGCTGGATTTAAGATAAATTAAAAAAAAACCCATGATGTTAATGAAGAACATGTGAAAGGAAGAACAGACACAATTTGACAGGTCAGGTTTTAAAACTGAGGCGAAAAATCACATACTTGGGTATTTTGGTGGCAAATTTGAATTGTACGTTCTTGAAAAATAATTATATTAAACCATGGAATGATATTAAGAAAGATCTGCAAAGATGAACAAAATTTAAATTATCATTATAGGGCAGAATTTTAGTGATTAAAATGAATGTGTTACCAGGAAAGTTATATTTGTTCCAGACTATACCAGTTTTGACCAATGATGTCTTATTTAAACAATGATGTAATGACATATCAAAGTGCATATGGCCAAAGAAGTAACTTAAAGTGTAATATTTTACCAAATGCTAAAGAAAGAGGAAGACTAGTATTCCCAGCCTTCAATCTGTATTTTCTTGCTTGTTGTCTGGTGTGGCTGAAAAACTGGATCTTGCTGGCAAATAAGAGAGTGTTGGAATTAGAAGTACATGAATTGAAATGTGGTTGGCACATTTAACTGTGGTATGAAAACTCTAAAATGAATGTGGATTTTAATAACCATTATGTGAGAAAAACCCTGTTAAGAATATGGAATAGATATAAATTAAGAGTATGTAAGAAACATAATATAGGAAGGACAAAAGAAAATGAGCTACTTACTTATCAAGATCTTCTAGAAACTGAGCAAGAACATCACAGAGTTAAATCAATTGAATAAGTAATATTGGAAGGTTACAGTTTTCAACGTACCCTCATGGGTGCCCTGAATTCAAATACTTTAATGAACTCAGTGAGCTTACATTTGAGTTGGCATATATAGGATTTTTGTTGTTAATCCTCAATATCAAGGTCTTGCTTCGGGTGAAACCATGCAAGATTGCTCAAAATTCATTCTCAAGATTTGAATTGACATTTTGTATCCTATTAGCAGATGCCCTAGCAGGAAAAGACTTTCAAGACAGAAATAAAAGACAAAAAGAATGGTCTTTTGTATTACTCAGGAAGAATTCATCAATACACCCCCCTCCATTATCCTATCACTCTTTTGACTTAAGCATGTATCCATTTGGACTAAAAAGTATTCATCAGATGGAAAGCATGACAAGAGATCACTTAGGTAGCACTAGCATGTCTAGTTTATGCCCAAGGAACATTATTTAATGATAGACACATTAGGATTTTCTTTTTTTACAGTATTTCCTTTCTTGGAGATAATAGAAAATGTAGAATTTCTTCTTTAGAAGTCCTGACTAGAAATATAAAAGAATATTTAAAATTCAGCTTCCATTGCTTGAGACATTCTATTGACTTCAAAGCATGAATCAGATGTGGCAAATAGCTCATTAAAATAAAAATGTCAAGCCTAAAAAGGGGTTCTGAAGGACCATGAAACGTAAACTTCCCTTTTAAATACCACGACATTGCGAGCTCATTAAGTAGAACTAGAAATGTTAACTAAGCTGTCAGCTGGAACTCCAAATACGTTAAGTAGAAATAGCACTTTGATTTACCCAGTAGATACAAAGATTTAAATACCATGTCTTTTTACCTAATTTCTTCTCTAATGAACAAAAGGAAAGACTTCTTAGCAGTAGCATCTAGCCTGAGCACATCTAGCTATTTTCAGTGTAAGAAGGGAACAGCCAAGTGTGTCAAAATGCAAGAATAAGCTGATAAAAGAAAAATCTCACTCCACAGTGGGATAGTGAAGCTTGTTTTGGTCCACATTCCAGCTGTGTGTGGAGGGATGAGCTAAGGAGATGGGCATAAGGCCAAAGCAAAGTGGGTCAGGCTGGGTATAAATCTTCCCAATTTTCCTCAATGCAGAGTACATCTTTCTCTCAGTCCCATCACCATCACAGGAATGTTAAGGGTTTCTTAATGGCTGCTCCCAGGCTGTGGAACTTCTCTGGTTGCCCTTTTCTCTGTTGTCTGTCTGCTGGCAGGCAAAGACATTTTATTTAGGCAGGGCTTTGATTCTTAGATCATGTGGCAGAAGGGCATTTGAAAGTGGTATGATTTTGTCTTTTATGTTTTAAATGTGTTTTAAATTGTTCTTAACTATGTATGTCTTAACAGAATTATATAAGTTTTAAAAAATCTTTTGTAAGATAAAATTTTAACTGTGAGTCCATGCCAAGAGAAAGTTGGGATACTAACTAATGAACCAATCTCAATTCTGTACATGGCTTCTCAGAAACAATTCCAAAATGTGAATTTCTCAGGCTGCAAAGTCATCCTTTTTCCTTACAACTGTTGTTTAGGCTACAGAGTCTTCCAGGGCTCAGACTACAGCTTGAATCCTATAAGTAGGACCAATTAGAGTAAATCTGTTAAATCAATAGGATTTACATAAGTGATGGGTTAGATAAGTAAGCTAAGTTTACTCATCATTCAACAACAATTGATTCCATGGGTTTATTATAGTTAGGATTATACCAAACTTCCTTGGACTTTAAATAGTTTCTTGTCTACACGATCTAATAACTTATTTAAAAAGAGTAGAGAAGAATCTAGTATGAGTCCAATAACAAATCTCAGTGAGCTGGAAGTCCTCTTCCTCTGGTCAATAAAGCGGAAAAAGATGATAATGAGACTGTACTGGGACAAGGTGTTTTGAGGAAGTGGTAGTTTCTTTAAAAAAGAATTTCTTTGAAAATAATCAGTTAAAATACATATTAAATATATATTTAAAAGGAATTTTTAGCAGAGATTAAAAATAATATCAGGTTAATGTGAAAAGGAGATAGAATTGGTGCATTGCTACAGACAGATAAAAAAAATATATGTAACACAAACCAACTGAATTGTAAAGGACTAAGGGCCTTGACTTCCATGTGCCCATAACTGGGCATTAAGTACACAGAGGTGTCCCTTTAGCGTTTCAGCCACTGTAGCATGATTCCCTTCTTTGTCAGTGGACATCATTAGGAGCTGGAGGTCAACTGAAAGGAATACATGGCATGACTTTCACTGCCAGCCTGGCAGCTTTTTCAAGTCCTGGAAGAATAGTGGCCTCATAATGAACTGTGATATGGACCCTCAGTCTTCCATAATGCTGAAAGTAAGGGAAGGCATGATCTATAATTTCTTCTTCCAGATAAAATCTATTCATCTCTTTTGGAAAAACAAATACTGTTGACAGGAACATCCTTAAATTTCTAATCAGAGGAATTAGAAGGTTCATAGAAATAATTAAATGCCACATGATGTGAGTAGTTCTCATTCTTAAAACCACTTCTGTTGTTTATGTTACCTACAGGGTGATTTTTTCCCCTCCTAATTCAGCCTGACATGAAAGATGTAGTGATGATGATTATAAGCTGATGGTAATAAGCTGGTCTAAAGTGTTCTGCAGCTTTGCTGGAGTTCTATCCCTACTGCTTTACTGTTTGCTATAATAGTTATAATTATTATATGATAGTTGGGAGAGCCAGCATGGTGTGGTGGCTTGGTTGTTGGACTATGACCCTGGAGACCAGGATTTGATTCCCCACTCAGCCATGGAAATCACTGGGTGACCTTGGGCATGTCACACATTCTCAGCCCCGGAAAAATCTATGATAGATTTGCCTTAGGTTTAACATAAGTTGGAAATGACTTGAAAGCACAGAACAACAACATTATTCCCAGTCACTGGGAGAATCTAACCCTCCTCACATATGCAGTAGTATTTCAGAGTATTTCTGGTTGCCAGACTTTCAATTCTGAGCTAAAAAACAAAAACAAGTAGCAGGGGTTTGAGAATCAAAACTGATTTTATATCTCCTTATCGCTGCTCTAATCCATTGTCACGTTCTGTTTTCCAAAACTGGTATGTTTTCCAACTGGACCTCTGTGAAAACAATGCTATTATTATAAAGTTTATTACGCTGGGGGAAAGGTATAGTAATGCAAGAGCATTTACTGTTCTATTCACTGACAGTGATTAAAGCTAGCATCTCCCCCAGAAGCCTTTCTGTGTGAAAATTAGCTATCATTTGGCTTTTTGCATTCCACTTAAACTTCAGTAATTCTAGCTTTAGTTTGTCTTGCCTTGTAATTTTTACAGAACTGAAATCACACTATGTCCTTTGAAAGCTATGGCATGTGCATGGGAAGGTGTCTCACACATGTGTTCACACAGCTTGGAGTTATCACTTGCCTGTTCATGTACTCAGACATAGATAATGGATCCAAGTTGTTACCATTATCTCTTTAGTCCCACCTATTCAAAATCATATTTATGTGTATTCTTGTGATAATTGGTATAGAAGAATGTCCTAATATGATAATAATTGACCTTCCCAAGAGGTAAGTATCTTTAAACTTTTCATGGAACTTGAATACATTAAATATAGGCAAATCAAACAAGAAGGTTGAATGCTGTGTAAGCCAAGTGGAACAACTGAAGTCTAATATCTCTGAGGAAAAACAACAACAATCACTACTATAACTACAAAGGTCATTTCCACACAATGGGGCTATATTGCTTCTGGGACAGGATGGCAGCAGTCAGCAGGTCATGTTTCTTCACAACATTGTCACTGGCCTGCTGCCATCCTATCCCCAAGCATCACACTTGCACAGTTTTCACAAAACAGAAAAAAATCCATTTAGTGCCTGCAATTGCACAGCACTCCCATCCCTCCCAGCCATGCACAAGCCACTGAAGCACAAGGAGCCCCGTTGGTGCAGTGGTTAAATGCCAGCACTGCAGCCACAACATTGTGAGTGTGATCCTGCAGGGCTCCAGGTTGACTCAGCCTTCCATCTTTTTGTAGATTGATAAAATGAGTATGCAGCTTGTTGGGGGCAATTAGCTTACAACATTGTAAACTACTTAGGGAGTGCTTAGCACTGATAAGTGGTATAGAAATGTAACTGCTATTGCTATAACTGCTAAGTGTCTGGCTGTGCTGCAGAAGGAAGAGACAGTGCCATCATGCTCCCTTCTGCATGGAGCGAGCAGGTGTGAAAGGAAGCATTGCTGACGTACTCCCTTCCAGACCCGGGATTGCAGCATGATGACACAGAAAAGTATCATCATACAGAAATGGCCAAAGTGTCTTGTAGCAACTTAAATTACAATATAATTATTGTTACATTAATAATAACAGTTCTCTTAATAATAATCTCATGTGCTTTAGTCAATGAAATTTATAGCATATTAAATTTGTTAGTGCTTTTTCACTACACAATTGTTAGGTAAAAGAGAACAGAGAGGGACCAGTTCAACCTCCTGTGGAAGAGAATTGCACAACCTGGGATGACCCACTAAGAAGGATCTCATCTTTGTCCTTATCAAACACATCTGTGATATTGACAGGGCAGAGATAAAGGCCCTTTTCGCAAGGCATTTGCCATACAAAAGGGCACCTGGAGCATCACATGATTGTGAGGAGTGATCTGCATGACGCACTCACAATCGTGCAATGCTCCAGGGTAGGGAAGGTGCCGCTTTCCGCCGAAAATGGTGCATGATCATGCATTGCTCCAGGGTCCCGCACACACTTGCCATGCGTGTGGAGCCTCCGGAGCTGCGGCGATCATGCTTCCTGCCCCAGCGCAGACTGGGAAACTCCCAGGTTGCGCTGCGGAAGGAAGAGGCGGGGCTCTTGTGCTGCCTGCTTGGGAGCAGGCAGCTCATGCGAAGCTGAAGCAGCGGGGACACTAGAGACTGTCTCTGGAGGCTGCTCACACGATCCCCACACTCCAGCGCCAAAAAAAGGTAAGATGTGGAAAGGGCCACAGACTTCTGTCGAAGATCTTAAAATTTTGACAGATTCATAGAAGGAGGTATGGCCTTTCAGGCAGCCTGAACCCAAGCCATATGGGATTTAAAGCACTTTGAAATGTGCACAAAAATGGACTGGTGGCAAATGAAATTGTTGCAGTATAGGATTCATGTGTCCCCTGTAACCACCTCCAGTCCACAGCATTTTGAATCAGTTGCAGTTGCCAGACAGTCTCCAGAGGAAACACTATTCCAGCGTCTGATATCCTTGTTTAACATCACAGGGGGACTTGTGGGGTCACATCAGTACCAATCAATTTTCCAGCAGGCCAACACTGTTGTGAGAAGAGAGTGTAGTGTGGGTTCATCCAAAAGGAATTTTGCTGCTATATTTTGTATGTAAGGCCAACTGAGCAAGATACCCCCCTGCCTCTCCTTCCATGTTCCTTTTCTTCCCAGACTTTATAAATATCAGGGAAAATGCTTCACTATGGAGGAAAGTAGATAGAAATTATGTAAACATTATGTAAATAGAGTTCTGTTTCCTTTTGAATATATCAATTGATTAATCTTAAGATTCAAACGTTACAATGAGACCCTGTTTTCTACCACATGTCCAATATTCTTGCAATATCAAGAAAAGCTGCCTTCACATTTTCAGCATTAGTCAATTAAAAAAAAAATTACGCTGTCTTTCATCTTTGATCATATTTCCTAATATATCCTGGTACATTCACTGTGAGTGTGCAGTTGATACATTCCTTCAAGTAAACTTGTTTTAGCTATACTGGACTATCTGGATATGTATTGTGTTTGTTGGACAGTTAAAATGTTAGATTTACCTCCGTTTCCTAGAAGTCAAGTAAAGTCATGTGAAATGTACAGAGATATTATGATGTGAAATATTTTTAACTCTTATTTTAAAAATAGCTGCATATCATTTTAAGAGCTTCTATTATACATATTTTTATAGATATCTTCTTTTTAATAATGCTGATAATTTCACTGTTCTTTTCAGTACTATATATTTGTTACCACACCATACACACCCACCATGCAGGATGTGATATTTTCATAATTGGATATATTTTATGGCTGGAACACATGTTTGAAAGTGCACTGGCTGTAAGGATATGTCAGGTCAGACGTGATCAGGTCATAAATTCAGAGAGGATTAGGTGGGAAAGGCCAGTCCTGATGGGCCTGGGATAATCCTTTCAAAAATTGGAACTTGTGAACACTCCCCAAAAGAATAACAGGGGGACATGCTCAAGTGAAGCAATCAGGAACCCTACTATTACCATATCCTATGGATACCTTTCCTATTTGCACTACTTGACCAAACATTAAGAGACTGTCAAGATGTTTTGTCACCTAGAGTTAAGACAGTCAGCTCTTTCCAGATGCCTGAACCGCTCCACTTTGATCTTCTTCCTCTATCAGACCTTTCTTGCCTCACTTTCCAATAGCCTTGTACATTCTTAAGAGCCTTGTATGGTTGTTAAGACTGTCTGATTGCTTGTGTGTTTGTCAATTCCAAATAAAATAGCTTGTTTGACTTTTAACTGGAGTTCTTGCTACAGTTAGTATTGGTACACATAGGTAAAAATATCCTGCAATTACCCTCCTCTCACAGGTATCATTTGAGCTACAGTTCCCCAAATTATAAGGAGATACTGGCATTGCAGGTGGACTTCAATGTCCCGCAGTTCTTAGGCTATTTTTTTTTTTTAATATCAACATACTTTCTGGCCATCTACTATGATTTCTTTCTGTCGCTACTTCTCTACCTGAACTGTTTTTACCTTTTTTGTAATTTACCATACCATTAAATCCAAGTTATATTCCCACAACTTTTATCCTACACATGTTTAATTATTTGCTGACTTTGTTTGAAAATCTCACATTCTGAATCCATCTTAAGATTCTGTTAAGAACACAGAAAACTATCTGATTTTTATTTGTGTTTTGTTTTATATGATTTGCAGGAGTGCCATTGTCATTTAGCTGGGGGCGCATGCATATCAAAATACTAAGACTGTCTCTTGAATACAACAAATTGCCAAAAGCAGTGCATTTTGTTTAGTAGGGCTGAATGAGGCATTTGATCTTTGTAAATTATGGTATAAACTAACATAATCTTCATGTCCCAGATCTGATAGGAAATATGTTGGTAGCTGTGTGTGTGTGTTTTAAAACATTCTCAGTGTTCTAGCTTCATTGTCTTTATATGTGGTTGTTTAAAAAAAATGGTTAAAATGGTTTAAAATATATAACTTGTGGGGAAATATATTTGGATGTCTGTGCCTTGAGATTAATGCATTTAAATATGTATATTTAAGTGCATTAATCTCAAGATGCACACATCTGAATATATTTCCACACAAGTCATAAATACAATTTTATGCTTATTTTTAAGGCATGTAATAATGCACAAATGAGACAGAAACTACTTATAAATAAGTCCAAGTATAAGTAATGCAGACTTGAGCATATAATGAAACTTTTTTTTTTAATTTTAGCACATTTAGGCAACAATATTCTACTTGTGTGCGTTCAAGTTGCTTCCAACTTATGGCAACCTTAAGGTGAATGTATCATGGAGTTTTCTTGGTGAGATTGTGTTTAGGGAAGGTTTGCTTTTTCCTGAAACTGAGAGAATGTGACTTGCCCAAGGTCACCCAGCAAGGTCCGTTGCTGAGCAGGGATTTGAACCCAGGTCTCTAGAGTCGAAGTCCAGTGCTCAAACCACTACACCATGCTAGCTCTCTAATATACTACTCATTTACCTAAATTATCGTGCTTACTTCTGAATAAAAATGCATAGGAATGCATTAGCACTGTAGATTATTGTCTTACACTTCATAATACTTATAAATCGATAAGTTCTGAAGGATGATAATCATGTGAGTCTGATGACATCTAAATTTTTGAGCCCCCCTAAACGTTGTCATATTACAAGTCCCAGAATTCTTGCTATGAAAGATATCTCAAGCTGTTGCTATACCCAGGATAACAAGACCAAGAGACCCTCGCAGTTTCCACCCGTTATATTATGAAATTTCATGGACTGCAGCCCACTTCGTGTTATATGTGCAACACTTTGTGTACTTTGTTCAAATGTATGTGATACATGTTTGGTGGTGTAGTCAGAAGGAAATTAAAGGCATAATTACATTATTTGCATTGGTTATTCATCTAACTGTTGCAGATAATACAAGCTTCCCAATACTAGGCAAAAAAATTAACACATGCAAGGTGATAAGAAACCAATATCCCAGATCAGACCTTTGGCAATAGACTGACATTTTTTTAATAAACTGGAACTCCGACTGCAACTGAAACGCCTTTGCTGCACAATCGCAAGGTAATATTATCATATTCTATAAGTTTCAAAGGATATTAGAATATAGCAATTTGTGAAGTCAAAAAGATTTCTGTCTTAGATATTTTTTTCTAGATATTAGTGTTATCTCAAAAGGTGGGGGACCTTGAGGTCCATCAGCAGTACCAGTGTCTCTTTAGAATTTGGGGGAATTACAGCTCAAGGAGGCTTGTGAAAGGGTAATGGCAGGATCTGTACTAAATGTATACCAGTACTAAATGTAGGACTCAAGTTAAAGGTTTAAACTGGATATTTTTATTGGAAATCAGCAGACACATGCACATGAGAAAACAAGCAGTCTCATGAACCATACAAGACTAATGAATGGAGAAGTGATGAAGGTTGAATAGAGGGAGATTTCAAGTATAGAGGGTGATATTTACTGCACCAGAAGAAGGTCAAAGTGGAGTGGCTCAAACTGCAGTCCAAGGGTAGAACAGAGCATGGGAATCTGGGGGCCAACATGCAGAGTAACACCCAATATACTACAAAAGGGTTTAAATACTCTTTTTACTACCCTGAGGGGGTGAGTGTTAATGGGTCTCTGGCAGAGTAAACAAAAGGGCTGATTGTCTTACTTTGGATGACAGAACATTGTTGGAAGTCCTGACAGCCTCTTAATGTCTTGGTTGAATAAGGAGAATGGGGAAGATTTCTGCAAGAAATGCACACAGCAGGGATGCTTGCGTGCCACATCTGGGAAGTTTCATTTATTTTTGTTTTGGTTGCCAGGGCTATTGAAAGGATTATTGGAAGCCCATTAACATTGGGCTTTCCTACCTACTCTTCTTGAACTTATTATCTGGCCATGATAAGACCATCCTGACCTAGCCCATGTTTACAGCCAGTGTCCTGCTTCCACATGCTTTTACAGTCATAAGAGTCTAGTTTGTCTATGAAAATATTTCTTGCTAATTTTGCTAACCCACAGGATGGGGCGTGTAAGGGTTGGTAATATTAGTATATTTTCCCTGTGTAAAATGAAAATGGTATTTTTGAGAGAAGATGGCATACACCATATTATAACATAAGGAAGTGAGTAAACACTTAATATTCAGAGAGGTGTTAGTAGGTCCTGAATAGACACGGACACAAAGCTGGCATCTTATAAAGAGACTGAAGACTTATGGTAGTAGAGAGCTGAGACTGTAACTCAGGTCATTTCGGCACTACGCTCTTATAGCACGATTATTCCACTTTCAACATCCTATGGAATCCTAGGGTTTGCAGTTCAGGGAGGGGCCGGAATAATCGCTCTATAAGAGGGTAGTGTGGAAATGGCCTCAGCTGCCCCTTAAAACACCCATCAAAGCACTCCCGACAGATGGCCATCCAGCCTCTGCTTAAAAACCTCCAAAGAAGGAGACTCCATCACACTCCGAGGCAGCATATTCCACCACCGGACAGCCCTGACCGTCAGGAAGTTCTTCCTGAGGTTCAGGTGGAATCTCCTTTCCTGTAGCTTGAATCCATTCCTCCTTGTTCTGGTCTCTGGAGCAGCAGAAATCAAACCCACTCCCTCCCCTACATGGCATCCCTTCAAATATTTAAACATGGCTATCATGTCCCCTCTTAACCTTCTCTTCTGCAGACTAAACATACCCAGCTCTCTAAGTCTATCCTCATAGGGCATGGCTTCTAGGCCCCTCACCATTTTGGTCGCCCTCCTCTGGACTTGTTCCAGCTTGACCATGTCCTTCTTGAATTGGGGTGCCCAGAACTGGACACAGTATTCAAGATGAGGTCTAACCAAAGCAGAGTAGAGTGGTACCAGTACCTCCCTCAATCTAGACACCATATTCCTATTGATGCAACTGAGAATTGCATTGGTTTTCTTGGCTGCCACATCACACTGCTAACTCATGTTCAGCTTGTGGTCTATGAAGACTCCTAGATCCCTTTCACACGTACTGCTATCCAGCCACGTGTCCCCCATCCTATATTTCTGTATTCCATTTTTTCTACCTAGGTGTAGGATCTTACACTTCTCTCTGTTGAATTTCATTTTGTTAGCCTTGGCCCAGCTCTCCAATCTGTCCAGGTCATTTTGAATTTTGATCCTGTCCTCTGGCGTATTAGCAACCCCTCCCAATTTGGTGTCATCTGCAAATTTGGTGAGCATGCCCTCTATTCCTTCATCTAAGTCATTGATGAAGATATTGAACAGCACTGGGCCCAGAACAGAACCCTGTGGTACCCCGCTAGTCACTTCTCTCCAGGGTGAAAAGCAGCCATTGGTGACCACCCTTTGGGAACGGTCAGTCAACCGGGAATGGTCAGTCAATCTCACATATATATATATTTAAAAAATCAGGTCACTAGTATAGCAGAAATGCTGTAGACTTCTTTTGTCTTGAATCAAACAAAGCATTTAATAAAGTCCCCCATGATATTTTGACTAGCAAACTGATCAAATGTAGAATAAATGGAAACATCATCATATGGAACCACAATTTGTTGTAAAATTGTGTTAAAAGAGTCGTCATTAATAGCTACACTTCAAACTGGAGGGAAGTTTCCAACAGAGCACCACAACTTTTTGTCCTGGGGGCATCACTCTTCATCATTTTTATCAGTGACTTAGATGAAGGGCTAGTTTGTAGTTATCAAGTTTGCAGATGATACATAGAGTGATGGATTTAATAGAATTATAGAGTTAAAGGAGCCTCTTATCCCACTGAGTCCAACCTCAGGATCAATGCTGGATCTCCAGAACTAGCTAAGGAGGGATGGCTAACACATTGCAAGGCAGGAACACAATTGTAAGATACCTTGATAAGTTAGAAAATTGGGCTGAAACTAATAGAATGAAATTCAATGGAGACAAATGCTAAATTCTACTTTTAGGCCACAAAAATCACGTGCACAGGTATAGGATGAAGGATACTTTGTTTAGCAGTAATATATGTGAAAAGAACCCTGTGAATTATTGTTGATCATAAGTTGAACATAACCCAGTAGTGTGATGCTATGGCACCAGAAGGCCTACTTTAATAAAACCATAGTTTCCAAGTCACAGGAAGTAATAGTCCAACAACAACAAGGATGCTAAGAGTTTTGGAGAATAAAAGACATCAGGAATGGTTGGGCATATACAGCCTGGTGAGAGACGACATAACTGCACTCTTTATATATTTAAATGGCTTTCATAGAGAGGAAAGTTTAGGTTTGTTCATTTCTTCCCTAGCAGATATGATCAGGAGTAGTGGTTTTAAGTTACAGGAGGGTAGATTTAGACTGAATGTTAGAATGAACTTCTTGACAATAAGAGCAGTTCAGCAGTAGAACCAATCATCTATAGAACTGGTGGCTCTCTTTCTCTGGATAGTTTCAAAAAGAGGCTAGCAGGCTACCTGCTGGGAATTCTTTAGCTGGAGTTCCTGCATTGAATAGGGGCTGGCCTTGGTGGCTTTGAAACCCCTTCGAACTCCATGATTCCAGGATACCACTTTAACTCCTATGATACCACTTTAACTTACATGGGCACATGTGGGTGAGAATTCTAAATACTCTTCTGCACAATCCAAGTCTGAGGATTTCATCGGACGGTGCCATGCATGCAGTTAAAATGGAATCACTGGACTAAAGTTGAATAATGTGAAAAGGCCCTTAGTCGTAGTTTGAGAAAGCATCTTGCTGATGTTTAGAAGTGTCTAGGAAATTGTGAAACGGAAAGGAAAAGGGAGTGCATTTTTTTACTTGGATTTCTTCCAACTGTCTGTGGCAGCAGCACCCAACAAAATTTCACTAGCTCAATAAGCTTTCAGATACTTATGTGTGGAAAGGAAAGGACTCTTCAGTTAAATTTGCAGTTTCTCAGAAATGTGACGGCATAAATTGGAGCAGTCTTTTCACTCTTCCTTAAAAAGAAGACGCAGAGGCAAAGAGCATATTGCATTTTATTTGTTTTAACACTGGGAGTATAAAAGGCACATTGGTTATACATCTGAAAACAAATGGGGTTGTAAAACCATCATGCAGAGGAAACAAAGTACACAAAATTGCTATATAATGCAGAATGAAATACCTGATGTATCTAACTGCTAACTAATAAAGTTAAATAGTGCATTGATTTATTGTGTACTTTAACAAAAGAGAAGTTTTTAGATCTGATCAAATATAACAGTACATTTTAATGTAATCTGGTTTATTCAGAAAAATTATTGAATAGCAATGCTGTCAGTATTTTAATTAGCCAATTAAAGCTATGGTTGAACCACTGGAAGCACTACTGTGATGCAGCAGATCCATGCATCTGAAATGACTGGTTTCCAAGCAACTTCCTATTTAGTGATGGAGAAGTACCATTTGGTTCACCTTTATGTCCAGCATATTTCTCCCTACCCGGTCTTTCTTCATGAGCACTCAATCTTCAACTCTTTTAATGGTGTCACAGCAAAAAAAATATATAAAATATGTCAGGATAAAGAGATATTCTACACCAAATGGTTTGTGATTCCACCTTTCTGTGAATTCTTTAGACCTTTGTAGGCACTGAAAATTCCTTTCAGCTTAGACAGCAACCAAATTTCCTGGTCCTGTGAAAGAGCACAACCATGTTCAGTTCTTCATGAGACCTCTTTTGTTAACATTGACAGATTGAACTGGAAGGGGTAGGGTTGTTGTGGTGCACACATCTCTACATGCTGCAGGGCTTGCCATTGTAAAAGCTTTAAATTTCCTATTAGATCCTTCCTTTCTCCAGCTGTTAGGGCAAGTGGAGTAGCCAGCTGTATTTATGTCTCTGGAGGCTTCTTCCATCCTTCCTTCTTTGGAATCTTCCTCTCTGTTTTGATTGCCTAGAATGCTACAGTGGCAGCGCCCTAACTTCAAGAATCCCTGAAAAGCACAGCACTGCAGTGGTTTCGATCTGCGCTATCATCAATATGAGTCAAGTCTAGGACTCACTTCATAGGGGAATGAGGCATCCGGGGAAAAAAAAAATCTTTCATTCACAAGCTTTTCTAGTTCACGCTGTGCTCAACTTTTAGTTCTGTCTCCTTCAGGATAACTCTATAAGGAAGTTACTTTGAGACCCTTGAAATAGTGTTCTAGACCTATAGGATCTGCTTTTTAATGAATAACTCCACATGGCTGATACAGCATTTAAATCAGTGGTTCTCAACCTGTGGGTCCCCAGATGTTCATGGACTTCAGCTCCCAGAAGCCCCAGCCACTATGGTCAATTCTCAGGGCTTCTGGGAGCTGAAGTCCACAAACATCTGGGGACCCACAGGTTGAGAACCACTGATTTAAATAAACCAAACTCATTGGTAGAATTTATTGTATAGCCTCCTCCCTTCAAATCACTAATTGCCTATCTTGGCAGTCTGTTGATTTAATAGTTTCCTCATTTATTTATTTATTTATTTATTTATTTATTTATTTATTTATTTATTTATTAATAATATTCTGCCTTTTCCTTGGTAAGCTCAAGGTGGCACACATGGCTGTCCTTCTTTCCAGCTGTCATCACAACAACTGGACTAAATCAAGCTAAGACAGAAGGACTGGCTCAAGGTTATCCAATGAATTTCATGGGCCACTTGACTCAGACTTATATCCTCAAAGTCCCAGTCCAATGCTCTAACCATTACCCCCCCGGCAAACCTCTGATACTCAGAATTGAAAGCTACCCAGTTATTTGTATTATTTATATGTGTCATTTTTGTGCCAAAAACTTTCTGGAAGGGTCTAAGATTGATCTATTACTTTTGAAACAGAGATATTTGAATGCTCACATATCTCTTTGCCCTAGATTCTCATACCACCCGTAATTTCTACATAAGCATGTGATAGCAACTTAAGTATGACAGTAATAAACTTTGTGTGACAAAGGGGAAGCATATATTCATAGGAAAAATATAGAATGAATGTGTGTGTGTGTGTGTGTGTGTGTGTATCTCCATCCCATTTCTTTATTGATGTAATAGAATAAGGAGGAAATGGATCATGTACAGAGGGAGGATAATATTGAAACAGATATGAAACAGGCTTATTGGTTCTGTTACAACTCCACAATGTATTTCTCCCTATTGCTTTCTAAGAAACTCTGTAATATTAATATTTGATTCAAATCTGCCCCTTATCAGTAAGTGGAGGCCCAACTACCAAGAATTATTATGAGGAATAATGAAGCAGAGTTTATGCTTATAGAATAGTCTGTTGTAAATGTAATTGGATAGAATTGGCTTGTAGCATATGAACACATTTATTATAATCCTCCTGTCATTAATATCCATGATATTAGAATCTAACTGAATACCAAAAGAGATAGAACTCTGTGCTTAGTTTTTCCTTCAAGCTGTTGCTGCTGCTCCTACTGATTCTCCTCTTCCTCATTCTTGATTGCCGCTTGGAATTCAGAACAGACTTATTCACAGTAGAAGTATAAAAGTTTTTAATGTTCCTTTCTAAAATTACTTGTATTTTCATTTTAATAAAGAAATAAATTTGTCTACAAATGCACCCAAATGAATTCCTCTTCATGACTTTAGAAACTGGTGCATCAGTTCATTAATTTAAGTACTGGCTTGGACTAGCTGCTCATTTCAATAATAAACATGAAATACGGTATTTCAATTAAAGGAATTGCAATCAAAAAGAAAAAAAATCTGGTAAGTTGTGGACCAATTATTTGACCAAATAATTATGTAAGATATGCTAAGACATAAATTTAACCGTACAGAAAAAATGTTTTTGAAAATAATTTTCAAATAACTTGCATCAGAGTAAACCTTAAATAGACATCCAGTGCAGTATAAAGAATTTGTGCACATAGAATAAAACATACTGTCTGTAACAGCCAGGCAAAGGACTACCCATAATGGTAAAGTAGAACAGATAATATCCTTAGTTTAAGTGTCCTGGCTATTGAATATGAGGATGAACAAAGATCAATCTGCCCTGTATCCTGATTCAATCTGCACATTTGAACACTCAAGTATTTTTGTTAGGTTCTGGCTTAGTTTTCTCCGTGAACTTTTTAAAAATTGTATAGGGTTTTTTTTGGCGGGGGTGAGGGACGATTAAATCAACTGACCTTCTACTTGAGGCCTCTATGAAGCAGGACAAGGCAACCTCATTATATTCTAACAACAACACATTATGTCAATTTCAATTATCTATATCAACTGCGTGCCAACAATTCCTCCACTCTTGTGTGTGTATGTGTGTGTGTAGGTGTATGTGAAGGGGGAGGAACCATTCATGCCATATAAGTCAGTTGCTGGGAGATTTTATGTAAATTCAAGGGGGAAATGTTGATCTTCTGGTGCTGTTTCTGTTTATTACTCTTTTCATATATTTTATTGGAAACTATGGAAATAATATGATAAACAGGGAGACACATATTCACTGATTTAATCATGCAAGCTTTCAAGCCTTCACTTGCTTCTTCATCAGGCAAAGATGTTAAAAATCATACTGGAAAAGAAGAGTGTTGATGTTGGAGTTTTAGGCCATTGCTGCCCTACACTGCTATAGTGCTGTTATTCCACTTTCAATATCCTATGAGATCCTGGGGTTTGCAGTTTAGGGAGGGACATTTAGAATTCTCAGCCAGAGAGTTCTTCAGCCTCAGTAAACTACAAACCCCAAAATTCCACAGGATGTTGAAAGTGGAATAATAGCACTATAACAGCGTAGGGTAGAAATCGCCAAAGTCTCAAATGTTTTTTATGTTGCCAGTTAAGGTGATCTGGAGAAATATCAATGCAGGCATTGTGGGAGCTGGGGACAAAGGGCAGTGAAAGGCAGGTAATAACATTTCAACTCCATTAGTGGCAACAAAGTAACTTCAAAAGCTTGCATGGTATATTTTGTGCTTTTTAGTTGATCCAATAAAGGTATCACTGTTTTGTAGATTTTGGATTTTGTTTTTTTGTTTTTTGTTTCATGGCCAAGAATCCCTGAATCCCTTATCCCTGAATAAGTTCAACAGGGTATAATTATTCAGACATTTTGATTGGAGTCATTTAGATTTTCATGCAAATATATTTTTAGAATGAATTTTTCACCCTACCTTTCACAGGTTCTGTGTGTGAGTTTATATGCACTCCCTTTTTATCCAGTGAATTGGCACTAATGTGGAGAAACCACTCTCTAGTTTCTTCTGCTCCCACCTCCCAACACACTATGATTATACCAAGTAACGCAACACTCAGATGTGTATCAGAAGCAGTCTTCCTTTCTATGTATCAGACAGTGGTGAGCATGAGCTCAGGTTGCATTTACGCTCAAGCCTTGCCACTTGTGGGTTTCCAGTGGGCAAATGATTGAATCTGGTGTAAACTAACTGTTGGAGTAGAGGACCCTTTGGATTGATCAGCTTCAGAGCTTGTTCTGTGTGCCTGCGGCTGCCATTGGCTCAGTTCACAGAGTAGGTCTATACTGTTTTGTCCAAAATGAAAGTAGTTATTCTGGGGCAGGAGGATGGGGTCTACTTGAGCCAGGAGCTCAAGCTTTCTTGCTTTTCCTTCTCTTGCTGAAAATCGTTGGATTAATTTTGCCCCTCACTGAAATAATAGCTTAGGCTTTATCCTCAGTAAAATTCACCTTTTAGGGAGTTCTGTGTGAGTTGGGGTTTTGAGTCCCATTTGCTCAAATACTCTATGTCAAAGGCATGTGTATTGTGAACATGTAAGAATTCATTCATGTGCTCTGAAGGCATACCTGGTAACATCAGGATTGGCTTTCTGAGGCCCTGTTACAAGCCCCTCTGGTTATTAAGGTCTAAAGAGATGCCATTATGAGGATACTTCTTACAGAGGCTTTTTGGTCAGGGATGTAAGAAAAAAAAAACCTCTCTCCTCAGTTGGGAGATTTATATTAATCAGGGTTAAGACTGATTTCCCACTCTTTGGGCATTCAAACCAGGATTTAGAGAGACATCTTTTTAATTTTGTCTTTTAAATTGTAATTTTCATTATTGTAGTTGGATGATGCAATTGGCCCACTGCAGCAATCAGATTTACCTAGGGAGCAACCTGGGAGAAAGGGCCAGCAACTGATCAAAGGAGGCCGTGATGCTGCATGGCTTAGCATTAATTTGCTGCTATCATGTGTCTCCAGCTCTGGCCATGGCACAGAATATTGAGGAGGCAGAAGAGGAGGGAGGCAAGTTGGGAGGGTGAAAAGGGAAGGCAAACAGACAATTGGGGAAGGAAGATGTGGTAACATATATGAAAAAATTTTTGGGGGGGAAATAAAAGAAATTGGAAAGAGGAAGGAAATAGAGAATAAAAACAAACAGCTGAGGGTCAGACAGAGACAGTGGCAGCAGCAAGTAAGGAATAAAAGAAGCTTGAAAAGATGGACCACAGGGATAACACATCTTCACTGCTTTCCCAGAGTTAGTGCAGCTAGACTGGAAAGCAGTAGCAGCACAGAAGGGTGGCTGTTCTCCCAGCACTACAGTTGTGCTGGGGAGAGATTTCAGAAGAGGAAGAGGAGCTTTCTAAGAAGGCGATCTGGGTGATGGATCACCATGGTGATGGTGACAGACAGGAGTAATATCTGTGTACCAGGCATAACCCATACCCTGATATCAGATGCAGAAACCTGGCTTCTCTGCCCCGGTTCTCTCTTTCCCCATCGTGAATACTTCAGGAGGGAAGGTTGAGTAATCAACAAAAGGTTGACAGGATTAGAAATTCAATGTACCCCCAACTGCCTGCACCTAGGGAGGACTGCTCCCACCACCCTAACCTTGGTGTGCCACTGTGAATTGGTTAACTGATTTTAAGGAAGTTACCCAAGTAAGCCAATTAAGTCTTTTTGGAAGGGAGAGGAGGAAGGGGATTAATTCAACTGCAGTTTTATTTAAGCTTAATTTAAGGCTCATAGATCACTGCAACTTAAATAAGCAACTCTAAGCTGAATTAGTGTCATTTTCTCAATTTCCTTTACAATTTTTGATTACTGTCTCATGCACTGACTCAAAATGATTGATCTAGTCATGCGTGCTGTGGTCCAAATGAAGAGTAGTCAGGCTGTTCTGCGGTGTTGACAGTCATGACAGTACCCGTTGCTGCTATAAAGAAAGTAAGCAGGAAGTGATAAGAAACAAAGAAAAAAGAAATCAGCAGAGCCTGTTGGGAGTACTGCTGTCATTCATGGTGGCTCTAACATACCTCCCAAAATTTCACAGATGTAAACCAGAACGCCTGTGGCCAAGCAATACCAGAGTGTGCCTGACATCGCAAAAAATATTAATGAGGAAAATGAGCTTGAAGGCACTGCAGCTGTTTGCTTTTACCTGAGCTTACTAAGAAGGGTAAGATTCTGCCCCTCTCCTCTCCTTTCTCCCTTCTGGATTAATTGAGTGTAAACTACTTTTTGCACTTTGAAGTCAATCCAAAGCAACTGAAGTAAGCTGAAGACAAAGGGGAAAGCTAGAAGGAAGAGAGAGAAACTGGGGCAATTTAAAAGCAGCTGAAAAAGTGGGACAACAAAGGATTAATTAGAGATGTCCTGGACAAACTGGGAAAGTTGAAAGGTATATTCTAAGGTACGCATGGACAGAATGCTTGTCTAGCAACTCAAAGTAGCAGTACTGAGGTGAGGACAAGGAGTGTGAGAGAAAGACAAGTAAAACACTTTCCTTATCATGGAATTCTAGTTAGCTCTTCAGGAAGCCATATGCATTTTTAGCTCTTCAGAAGGTCAGAGCAAATAAGACAACAAAGTGAAGAAATTCTCCGGAATATTGTTGAGTAAAATGGAGGCAAACAAGCATGGTTAATTATTATGCCATGCACATAGAGATGCATTCATTTTAAAATACTAGGTCTTTATAGCCGGATTGAAAAGTATAGGTGATCATGGAGAAGGCTTCCTGCTCTTGAACTGGTCAGCGTAAGCCTTTGTCACCAGCTAGTCTATGGTGAATTCGTGGTGCAAAAGTCTTATTAGGCCAGGAGTCTCAACCGAATGAGGACAGAAGCCCCGGAGTCATTATTCTATTCCCTCACTTCTTGTCAGGTCAGAAAAAGGTGAGTTATTCTGCCTTCGTTCCCTCTTTAAATGTGAAATTAATCTCTGTGCTGTCTGTGGAATGGTGGTGCTCTTATTTTTTTGCATCCTCTCAAACTTTATTTCATTTGGCCTAGTTGTATACATTCTCAAGCCTCCTTTGGCTCTCTTCCCCCAGATGTACTAAAATAATGGAATGGTGGTAGATTCTTATAAAAGCATGCTTACTTTTCTATCAATCTATTTGATAAGTTTTCCCTTTGCTAGAGCTATATATTGTTATCTGCACACACACTCTCTTTTCCCTTCTGTCTTTGTAAAAGTCTCCCAACCCCACAACGGTATCCAATAAATCATCTGTGGTGCATCTAGTCAATGCATTACACACAATTGTAAAAAGAGAAAGGCTGAATTTACCAATTGCTGCCTTTTGTGAAGCCTCTAATACTTTCTGGCAGCCTGCAATCTTGACGGGTTGTTAAAACATGCATTAAACAAGCCTGTCATGAAACCTGGCTTTTACACTTCTCATTCTTCTGGAAGTGACTTTAGTTTTACCATTGAAATTTGGAGTCAGTCATGTGCTCAGACACTGTTAATGTCTGTTGTGTTGGTTGGCTGCTGTTCTTCTATTGTTTAGTGTATACCATTCTAACAATTTGGTAAAATGTTCTAGAAATATTTTAAAAATGCATCAATAGCAGATACCTACTATGGTACTCAGTGACAATTGCAAAATTAAAACCTCTGACATTACAAATGTAGTATGAACAATTTTGTTGTTTACATCAACATCTGACATGAATAGTTGTCATATAGTCAAGAATGATAGCCATGGGCAATACTGAAGACAGAATGAAACAAAAAGAACTAAAATAGATGATTGATGAATGGAGTGAGCACAATTAATATTGACTTGCATGCAAAAGCAAATGCTTTTCCACAACTTGATGTGGACTAGAGACAAGAAACTAATGGGATAACTGGGATAGAATTACCTGTTTACTCTGAAAGACAAAAAGTTTTGGTTTTTTTCCATATCATCTGCTTGTCTTCAGCTCCAATATTAATTCTCTTATTCCATTACAGGGGCTGAGTAACATCAAGTTCTATCTTCAGAAAACAAAAAAGTTTCCTCAAAAAAAAAGGAAGGTACACAGAAGGAAATGAGAATTGGAAGGGGGGAAGGGTAACAAACTAAAGTGGCACCCTGTTGATGACATAGGCAAGCATAAGTAAAACATATGGTTGCATGTGTCCATATTTGGCCAATGCAAAGGCTGGTATTCTCTTCCCAACTCCAGAAGGACAAAAGTCCTACTCTTCAAGAATCACCATTTCACTGTGGCGTCTCCCCCTCCATGGCTGGTAGACAGTTAAATGTCTGGCTATGTCCACACACCAGATACAGAGGAATTGCACCATCTTCTTTGTGACCATGGATTCTTGTATGTTCTCCCTGCTCTCCACCAACCCCTTAGTGGGTGGGTAGAAGTATCACAGTGAAATGGTAAGCACTGTGGTTGGTGAGAGGGAAACCATAGTGTAGTTTCACCTGTGAAATTTTTATGCTGCCCTTGATGATGTAGGATCTCAGCCGAAGACACAAGCTTTTACTTTCTAGTTCTTAAGGTGATGAGCTGGAAGACAAATGGTTCAAGAAAAGAAGGCAACAAAGATTGTTATTCTTCTAGCTTAGTTGATAGAGTGTTTCTGCATAGTTTATTTATTCTGAACATTTCAAAGCCTCTCTGCTTCCATAATGGCCCAAGGACCTGACAGAAATTTACAGACTTGTGTATGGTGTGGAGACAGTGGATACAGTAAAGTTTTGTGTTTTTGTTTCTTCATTGTCTCAAAATATTATTGCTCGGAGACGTCTAAGATGAATAGTGGCAGAGGATTAAGCTATGAAATTTAGTACCACAAGAAATAGTTATGGCCATCAAAAAATTAAAAATAATTTTATTCATTTCAATTTTAAAAAACAACAACAACCTAAACTTAAAAGCATAAAAAACAACAACGTAGATTACATACACTACAAACTTTAACAATATATAACAACAACCACATATACTCTTTCAATAAACTACCATTAATAGACTGAGATTTATCTAGTATGTATTTTTTCATATTTCTGTAATTCTTTCAAAATATACTTCCCATCAATTGATGGCCATCAATTTAGCATTAAAATGAGTAGTCAAATTTATGAATGATATAGCTACCAGTGTCTACTCATTATGATGGCTTTACCTCTAGTATCAGAAGCAGTATGCCTTTGAAACTAGTTGCAAGGAGACAAGAGTAGAAGGATACAAAGAGAACATGTGGGCAATAGACCTACTAGTGTATGCCAGCCACTTATGCTATTTAAATTAGTCAATCTTGTGGTATTGAATTTCAACCAGATATCTGTCTGGCTACTGTGAAAACAGAAGGTTGGCCTAGATAAGTCTTTCGCACCACTCTGTAGGTCATGTAGCAAGAACAAAATATTAATACAGGTTTTCCCCACTTATCTGACAGGTTAGGGACTGGAGCACTGTCAGGATATGGAATTGGTTAAAAAGTGGAACCCGTTTATGGTACTGTTGGGAGCATGAAAGACTTATGGCGGTTCACTTGGGACTAACAATTTGTCTGCTGCTTGCAAAGTCTCTCAACTGACTTAGAGTCCTTCTCCTCCTCTCAGTTCTGTTACCAGACCGTATACCCCCAATGTTTTGATATGGTTTAATTGGCAAATGTTTAATTGGCATGAAATATTATATCTTGCTATGGCTGGGAGGTGGCTGGCAAAGACGAAACTGGTTGTACATGTGTACTTCAAAATTAGGTCAGGACAAAACCTCAGGGCATGGCTAGGTCATAGCCAGGAAAATTCCCAGACAATGGACTTGAAAATGTCTGTCAACAACTCAACCTCCAGAGACAATGGAAACTAACAATCTTCAACCCAATTCCTACTCCCTGGCAAAGTCTTCCTTTATTCTCTTTCCTTCCCAGCAATCAGAGAACTATCACAATTCCCGTCCATCCTTTGTCACCTAATGCTAAGACCACTCTTGTTCATTCTGGGCCTCATTGTCCATTCTCTGGTCTCCATTGTTCATTCAGCCAGAGAGCCATTAACACCTTCCCCCTCCAGGAAGAAATAGGGTATTTAAACCCCAACTCTGGGCTAGCCAACTCATACAACTTCTGGTGTACTTGCTGTCACTTTGCTGTTCCAATTCCTGATTTGTACTACCCTTGAGCTTCTAGTCTAAGCCACAATCACATCTTTGCTTCTCTGCTGGATTGGTAAATATCAACCCACAATGCCCTAAACTCTTACCATCCAACTTTTCCTCCCTTTTCCCTCATTGAGCCTTGGGTGATTGTAAGACTGCTTGTTATTTGTTTGTGTGTGTGTGTGATTGTTAATTCCTCCAATAAAACAAATAAGCTTACTTTGGATACTCAGTTTGGTTTTTCCCTGCATTAGTACCAGTACACATAGGTGTAAAAGACGTCATAAGCTTACCACCCTCTTGCAGGCCTCCTCTTTGATATTCCCCACCTCTTAATATTCCTCACCATTTCATGGGGACATTGGTATCACAGGTGTACCCCTAAGTCCTCCACATTTTGGGGTAACAGCTTGGTTTACAGCTAGCCCACACATGCAATCAGTTCCCGGTAAGCCTTTATAGGAAAGATGAACTAATGAAAGAACAGAACCCTTGTTGAATTAATGGAAATTGTCCTTAATTTGGAAGCATCAAAAGAGTGAGTTATTAGATAATAGGGTGTCAAAAGATGGGAGCTTCTTGTAACAATAAATAATAATACCAAACGAGGAGGGAAGAAAGAATAATCATGACAGACAAGTTTACTGGCTGGTACAGACATATAAAGAGGCATGATAATTTCAATCTGATTTTAGGCCTGCTTTTAAGACTGAATCAACCTTGGTTGCTCTGATAGATTATATTCATTAAGAGATAATGAGAAGACAAGCAGAGTGCAAACTTGTTCTTGTCTTTGATTTTTCCAATAGCTTCTGGTACCATTTGATATTGGTGTCATTACAAATTAGCTCAGGAGGATAGGAGTTGGGAGCGCTGTATTTCAGTAGTCTTATTTTTACCTGAAGGCCAGATTCCAGAAAGTATCATTAAGATACGATTTTGTGCCCCCCTGAAAACTATACTCTGATTCTTCAGAGTATATTAGCTCCATTGCCATTTAATGCCTAAGTGAAGCCATTCTGAGTGACCACCAGGAGGTCTGGAGTAAAGTGAAATCCATTCAGCAAAGCCAAATTACTCCACCCAGAAATATAATTAAAGCATTCTGTACCAGCTGAGTCAACTATGAGTCAGGTTTTTTTATTGTTATTTTACAAAGCCATTAATGAATTAGACATAGTTACCTGAGAGGTCACTTTCTTCCTTTTCTACTTGTTCAGACTTACAGATCATTTGAAGATGACTTAAGGTCTGCTTTGCAGTCATTTGAAGCAAAGAATTTACTGTGGTAATAATTATGATTTGGAATGCTCTTCTATTATATATTCAACATGATCCAAAAGTTCATAGTTTTAAATGTATATTAAAAATATATTTATGCAATCATTTCAAGCTAACATCTGTTTCACAGGCCAAATAAAGAAGATATGTTAATTTGTAGTATTATGTATTTATGTTATGTGCATATTTTATATTTTATTGATGCATACTGCTTTGAAATGTTCTGAGTGGTATATTAAACTTTTGAAACAACTGTTTTGAAAAATCAAATGTTTAATATTTGATTTATCTTGCACATTGCAGATTTAGCTGTATATGTTACACAGTAGAATCTCAGAAATCCTGGTGAGAATGTTAAAATTAATGTAAGAACAGAAAAAATTGTACAGTACTAATTGATAGAAGACTGAACACCTACATTTCCATTCCCTTGCCTCCAAAATTCTTAGTTTCTTGCCTTGTAATACTAAATCCTGCAATATCAATATTTTACCTTCAGTCTGAAATAAGGCAGAGATCCCAGGTTAAAAAGTCGTGTATCTCTCCCATTCTCACTTGTCCCCCTCTGCTACTATAGTGAAAGAGAGGGAGGAATACTATTATCAATTGGTGAACCCTGGAAAATATTTGGCAGAATTTTGGTGATCTGAAATCATAAGCATCATTAAAATCTCTGGGATTTGGAAATGCATCTTCTTCCTGTGGTGGTGAATCTCTCATAAATGCATGAACAAATGGATAGATACATTGCATACCTTGGAATGGAGTTGCAACAGATCTGTATTGGAGAGTATTTTGGAAGGTCTCTTTCTATTCTGTTCCCATTTTATTTTAATGTAACAAGGGCACTTTTTTCATGCTATCTTTGCATTGTCGGTAATTTGTGATTCCTGGGTCAGTGGGAACCTTAATTGTGCAATTGCAGTCCTGGTCACCACCAAAATATAGGTGCTATCTTCATACTGATGGTGCTGAACCTCCAAACTCTGGATAAGCTCTCCCACTAGTTTAACTGACATGTTAAATAACATTGGGGATAGATAGTACCAGAGGCAGTGTGGTGTAGCAGTTTGAGCTTTGGTCTATGACTCTGGAAACCGAGGTTTGAAATCTTGCTCAGCCATGGAAACCTGTTGGATAACCTTGGGCAACTCACTCAGTCTCAGCCTCAGCGGAAGGCAAAGGCAAACCTGCTCTGAGCAAATCTTGCCAAGAAAACTCCATTGTAGGTTTGCTTTAGGGTCATCATAAGTTGGAAATCACTTGAAGGCATGTGAACTACAGATAGTATCTGTGAATCACAGAAATTCCACAGAATGAGATATGAGAAAGATAATTTGAGAGATGGAATCCATAGCCTTCACTTTACTTAGATCACTGAAGCTTTCTAATTTTATACCAGTCAAGTTGCTGAATTTTATGAATGCTATAAGGAGCATGTCCATAAAATGTGAACATAATTTCATTGAGTTTGCATTAACACTGTCTTGGACTTGCTAGCTTATGACATTATCATGCTTACTAGCTTGTGATATTATATGATTATGTTAATGTCCTACAGCTTATTATGAATTACTTGAATAGAAGAGATATTGATATGCAGCAAAAAAGAAAGGTGTGATTTGGATAAATATGCAGTTCTTGCATCTTTTAGGGAGTATGGCAACTAACAGTTTCCAGAAGTAAAGTTGTTGACTACTTTTATTAGCATATTGACAATATAAATATGCATCACTGGTTACTGTTGTAAATGCCTACAGAAATACAAGTCTTCTTAATTATTGGTAACGTAACACCTTCTTTATTGTACAAAAGCCTTGATCAGACAGGTATTTATGTTCTCTGTTTAACTGAGTGCCATTTATTGAACTGTTAATGAGTTCAGGGAAGAAAGACACTCATATGTATGCATAACTAGCTAGCAGTGTTACAGGTAATGACATAAGCTTACAAATAGATGGAACATGCAAATCTTGACTTTCATTTTGTTCTGTTCGTTTCATAGATCTCATTCTTTATAGCATAACAACTTTTAACACAGAACTAACGGCTTTATTCCACATGTGTTTCTTGAGTGAGATATAAGTGATGTTACCACTTTCCATTCTTCTATAACAAACAGTGAGTTAGCAAGGAAAAAGCAGGAGAAGTACAATATAGTTGGCTATATAAACTCTCTTTTTTCTTTATATGGGATGCTGCACTGCTACTGCTATCACTGCGGCTGCTGCTCCTCTTCTTCCTCCTCCTTCTTCTGGTTCAAATTGTTTGTTTATAATGTTGAAGTTTATACTTTAGTGACATGATTTGATTTTTAAATGTCTTTAACTGAGTGTTCGTTTATACTGTTGTAAACATGCATGGCAGATCAAAATATGGAATGGTTTATGAAGTAGAGGTTTATAAAGGAAATATAGAAGGCATATATCGTTTAATCTTAGAGTGGGGAAAACAATCTAATTAAGACAGGATGATTCTGTTGATCATATCTTCTCAAGCACAGTCTTAAATGTAATCTGGGTATAATTCAGATATGATTATTTGTTCACTGAGTTAGGAAAACAAATCACAAGTGAAAACAGAAATAGGACAAGTTTAGTTGCAAGCAATTTACATTTGTTTATGACTAACTTAAACAAACTAGGGGACACAAATATATATGTCCTAGATACTGCAGAAAAGCAATCCCAAGGTGGATTTGAACACAAGAGAACTCTCTTACTGCCTGTTGTAAGAAGTAGATTTTGTTAGTCACTGATTGAATATAACGCAAAAGTGTCGTTGTCTGCTGTGTCCTTATCTTCTATCTATCTTCTATCCTTTATATCTTCTGTTCCTTCAGCCTACTTGGCTTTTTTTCTATGAAGATTTCTTGGTTTGCATTTAAATTTTGGCAAGGCAGTGCTGCTTATACCAAAAAAGCCACAATTTTCTTTGAATGCAAGGCAGAGGAGAACATAGTTTTAAAGCAGAATCACACTCCTAGAAGTCTCATTGAAATGCAATTCTGCTTTAAAACAACGCATGAGCTCCCCAATACGGCTGTGATTTGTATATCTCTTAATATAGCTCACTGACTGGCCACTCTGGGTGTCAGTGGCTCTGAATAAATCTCAGTTAATCTCAATTAATACTTTGATAGTGCGTATACTGAAGACTATTTATTGAGAATAATTAAAAGCACGGAATGTGGACCAGCTCTTCCACATAGTAAGTATGTCTCTGAACATCAAGCAGGTAAGTAGCTCCTTGGCTGCCTCTACACATTCCTTCATATGGACTCACCATCCTTGGAGATTCTTCTCATATTCATATTTGTGCTTCTCCCCTAGCAACAACAATCCCCATTACCTTTCACACCCTCCTTCTGTCTCGGGCTTTCAGTATCTTTTCCCAGCTCTGCTTTCCAATGATTGCTTCAGAACCAGGAAGGTAATCTCTGCTACTTGATTGTGCCTATTTAAGGTGGACTTGTCCACTAGCAATGAGCCCAATTCCAATAAGGACTGATAAGGGACATAAGGACTCCCTTGGCTGCCTTTGTGGAGGACTTAGGCTGCTCCCTAACTCTAAATTAAGTCCCCATAGGCCCCATGGTTAAAAGTGTCACATCTTCTAGCCTGTTGCCATGGCAATGAATACAGTTAGCTTCTGTTCCAGGTCCTGCCCTTTACTCTCTCTCCTGTTTTGTCCTTAGCCACCATTTTTACCTCTGAAGTGGTGCTTTAGCTCCTGCTTCTCATCATCCATCTTTCTCTCTGTTTTCTGCACTTTCAACCCCTTCTTCTTCTGCTCCAGTCCTTTTCATTTATCTGTATCACCTCCATTCCTTTCCTCATGGTCTGTCTTCATCCTTAGCTCTCTACCTTCCATTCTTTCAGCAGTGGGATTGATGGAAACCACTACAACAATTTTCGTATGGCATAAATGCACTCCTTTTGCATATGAAGAATAATCCCCATGGTGTCTACAACAAAATCAGCTGAAGTTGCAGAGAAACCCATTTTAATGGACATACAATTGTTGGCAACATTGACTTTGAATAATTTACATCAAGGTTTTGAATATGTAGCAAAGACATAGGAGAAGAAATTGAAAAAGAAAAGAAAAAAAGACAATAAAATGTGTCAAATAGTAATACTATTTACAGTATTTACAGTTCTTTGTATTAAGAACTACCTAAAGGGGAATTCTACTGAATATACAAAAATCAAAATATACAGTGACTTTCTGGTTCTCCAGGGGTTTGGTTCCATTGCCCCTCATGGATGTCAAAAAAGCAAATAATCATGTTCCATATTATTAAATTGCAGCAACATGTACATGGATGCTTCAACATGTTTGTGTTCATGTAGCTACCATTTTATGTATAGAACATGAGAGCTCTTCTATGAAGAAGGCATTTTTCCTGCTAAATATTACAAAGTTGTATTTTGAGTTGGCTACACTTTTTGCACAGAATACATTGGCCAAAATTCTTTATCATTCTGTAATCCTTCTCCTGGCTTACTTCCCCCTAAACCTGATGGAAATGTCATTCAACCATTATCAAAACAGCAACAGAGTGGAGCGTCTTCTCCCCATACAACTGATACCCAATAAAGTACTTTGCAGGAGGAAGTTATGATTGTGGCAACAGTGTCACAACTGTGACTAACTGCTCTCTCACACTATACTATCATAGTGCTACATTCCACTTGAACTGCCATGGCAGCATGCCGTGAAATTCTGGGATTTGTAGTTTAGTGAGGCTCATGAGCTCTGTGGGTGAGAATTCTAAATGCTTCTTCCTAAACTGTAAATCCCAGGATTGCAAGGATGTTGCCTTGGCAGTTCAAGTGGAATACAACACTAAAACAGTGTAGTGTGATAGGGTCCTAAGTAGTGATCATGAATACAAAACAATTAACTAGATTTACTTACCTGAACTGTTTTGTATTCAAAATTGTTTCTTAGTTTTTGCGAACAATACACCACATTTGTCCTAAATATGCCAATACTCCCCCCCCCCCCTATTGACATCTTTTGTTCTGGTGGAACATAGACAAACATTTTAGTGACTGTTTTTCCTCCCATGGAGTATAGCTTTTCTTATCAAGACAAAGAAAGTATGTAAGTATTCTTTACATTCCTGGTTGGCAGATCCCATTGCAGCCTTTTGTCCCAAGGAAGTTGCCTAGCCCTTGTATGGAATTTGCCTAGGGTCATTGCCTAAGTTTGCAAGTCTTCTCCAATTGCCATTTTAAAATCATAGGTAGATACAAAAATACTTCCTGGAAAAAAAATATTATGCACGCATTATGTGATATTGAACATGCATATGTCATTTTGCAGTTGTTGCAGAAGTGGGCATATAGTATCTCTTTTGTGCAATGCTCTCCTGCCCTTACAACCAGCCTCATTGCTGCCAGAATGATCCCCCGTGATCATTTCAGGGCTGGACAGCAGTAGAAATCCAGGAAGCATAGATGAAACACACATGAAGTTATCTTCATGTATTGAACTGCAAACAGCTGGACACTGCCTAACCATGTTTTAGTCTGAACTATTTGGGAGGTAGAGTCAAACATTTTTAATAGCTCCATTCCATCTGATGGGAAATCACTGCCTACTTCTGATGGGAAATCACTACTTCAGAGTCCCTAGCATGCTGGGAGATGAAAACAATTCAGTGTGAGAACAATGTTGGCAGACTTAGTCATATAAATTATCTTCAGGAATCACACAGTGCTGAACATGTGGTCAAGATAATGGTGGTGGTGTAGTGTAGTGGTGATGCAGTAAACACTGGGAAAGTCATTTCTGAAGGTTCTTTAGAGGCTATGGAATACACAGTGCCTACTTTCAGTTCTGCATTAATATTTACTGCATATATCCCAGGGGGAAAAAAAAAACATGTACATTCTATGAGGCTCAGAAAAACTGCATTGTTGCTGATATATGATTGCTATATTGGAAATAGTTTCTGTTATCAGATAAATAGCAATGCCTGAGATATTAGTATGTTATGGAGAATGCTCTCTCTATTAGAGCATAATGAGAATAGTTACAAAGCCATCATTAGCCTCAGTGGTTGGATATGTAATTGACTTGTAGCAACACATCAGCAGATGCAGTCTAATATGGAGCATAGTGAAATAGACTGGCTAATTTGATTAGGTTTGTGGCTATAAAATTTGAGGTGCTTGATAATGACACAACAATAGGCTGAAGTAAGAACATGGGCCTGTTGATGCACAAAACCAGTTGTTGGAGAGATAAGAGTAGTTCAACTGACTGTATCAGGGCAAAATCTGGATCCTTGACTTGTATCGCAAGTTTTCTCAGTGACAAAGCCTGCATAAAGATTATTGGTATTGTTAGTTATGAAAATCACTTTGGGGATGTGACTTGATGAGATGGCACTGAGGCTATGCATGGTCATTTCCTATCTTGTCCAACTGTTTAAAAGACAGTAGGAATTAGAGTTTACAACTATTGTGGGAGGGAAGAATAACTACTGAAATTGTTCTCTCAGTGACACAATGCAGGATGCAAAATAATCAAAATATTTGACTATGGGTGACATCAAATTCAGGAGATCACACCAGACAAATAGACCAGCAGGCATGGGAAAGATTTGGGTTGGTAAATATCCATCTGTTGAATGCTTAGAATGCAAAACTATCTCTATCCAGACAACACTGGAAACAATAACAAGGGGTGTGTGTGTGTGGTTCTGAAGGCTGCTTTTGCATTGCCAGTCTGGGAAATGAGATCATGTTTACAGTCCTATCAGAATCCCATCAATCATGTTTAGAATCCTTCAGAATCCTATGACTTTCCTTGACTTAGTCCTTTCTTCTTTAATGAAGCTGATGGAATAAGCCTATGCTTCTCAGGCTATATGATGTGGTAGGTCACATTTTTTCCATATTGGTGCTGTATTATTTTTACCTGCAAAATCTCCTGGAAGCTTGGGACAGACCAGAAACCAATGGCTACAGGATTGGCACTAGTCTGCAGAGCACACCTTTGAGCAGCACTGAAGTAGACCAGCCTGGAAGCTCTGGGGAAAGGTAAGAATATTCATCTTTAAACAAATGAATTCACTCTATGCATCCAGGAAAGGAAGCAGTTTGTTTAGGCCAAGGCATGGTTGAAGCTCATAGGAATTTCTTCTGGACAGCTGGGAATAAGGCTGCAATCCTGTGTACAGTTACCATACTATGGACTAAACCCTATTTGATACAGAAGGAATTTTCAATATGATGTCAATATGAATTAAGTTGTACCATGGAAGTAGGTACTATAAACCTTTGTCTTTTTAAAACTTATCTGTACATATTTTTTAAAAAGAAAATTGCATAGCTTTAAAAAAGTAATGCATTTTCTTCTGCCAGCCTTGCTTCCATGCACGTATTTTAAATTCTAGAGAATATATCCTTTAATCAGGTGCAATGTAACTCCACACTATATAAACCAAAAACAAAAATATTGACTCTTGTTTTGCCACTAACTATTGTAGCTGCCAACTTCCTTTCTTTTCTCACCTTGGTAAAGTACAATGACATGGAGGTTTACTTTTTATTACTGTGTTTCAAGGTTATTTTTATTGCAGTGCATGAGAAATTTCTGATTTTGCAGTTTAATAGACTCAAGGGCTTACTGGTATCTAGAGAAAGATTGATAAATATAGATTTAGTTGAAACACCAGGAAAACTTTTCTGAAATGGATGACTACTATGAGTCCACTATAGTTATCTTACTATGCTTACCTTCTGGTGGGTTAGTAAATAAAATAAACTTGAAAGTGCTGATAACATAAATGAAGTAACAGTGATAGCACTGATCTTTTATTACATTCTGCAATGGAATATTTATACTAAGAGAGTGAGTGATTATGAGAGAAATATAACTATTTGTTATTGTAACAGGTAAGAGGTTGAAATTAATACAATTGGGAAAGCTTCTTTATTCCTGCTGTATGAAGGAATGAAGTAGAGCTTGGTCTCATTGCTACAGCACATTCATAAATAATGCAGGAATAGCATTTGAAAATAATATATATGACTTGATTATGACCTGTTGGCCTACAAAAAGCTGCTGAGAAGCCATATCTGATATACAGATGGGAATTCATCTTGATTGGATATGATAAGCAGCAACTAATTGAAGTGTGCAGTTGGGGAGGTGGGAACAGGTACAAGATAAAAGTTTGTAAAATTATAGACCTCAGATAAGCTAGTGGCAGCTTTCTGAAAAACAAAAGAAAGCAGAACCTCATGACAGAGAAGAAGAACCCACCATCTAGACAATTAGTTTCATTGCCAAACTACATATGCTGTCTAGAAGTTACTTTTAAGGTTCAGTTGAAATCTACTCTCCTATAACTTAAAACCAGTAGACCTGATCCTTCCCTCTGTGGTGGCAGAAAACCCGAAAGCACTCCACTCAAGACTTCCTTCCAGTCTGGTGTGCAGTGTCTGCATCTGTTCCACATTTAATAAGTGTGCTAATCAAAATATTATGGCGACCTTATCAAATGTGTTGTTAAAGTCCAGATAAATGAAATCTACAGCATATGTGTTCTTTACTGCAGCATCACACTGCTGGCTCATGTTCAATTTACAATCAATAATAATCCCAAGGTCTTTTGTGGACATAGTATTGCTAAGCTGTGTATCTCCCACCATATACCTGTATATTTGGGTTTTGTGACCAAAATGTAAAATTTTGCCATTTCTCTCTGTTGAATTTTTTTTTTATTAATCTTTGCTCTATTTTCTAGTTTATTTAGGCCCTTTTATGCAAATTACAACAAGACAGTGGTGATTGGTGCCTTACATTTCACTGGGGCAGTGAGTATGCTTTGGATCTTACTCCAGACTTCTGAAGCTTTGTATCCTATTGTAAAAGTAGATTCAGCACCTTGGATATTTCCTTCAAAGACAGATGAAAGAATGGACACATTACCTATAATTGTGGCAAGATTAAAAACTGATATAACTATGTATAGATACAATTTTAAAAATGTTATTAAGGTTGCAATATTAAAATACTACTGGATTAAAAAGCAATTTAAAAACATATTGCTAAAAAATACGGCACTACTCAATTTAAATAATCTTTCCCAGCAGTAGCCAGACAATTGACCAGAGCCTTCCTAAATAAGGTCTTTACTTGTTGGTAGAAGGCCAATGGAGAAGTGGCCAACCTACCTTGGAAGCAAGTTCTTTTTTTTTTTTTAAAGAAATGAGCATGGGGATCATCTGGTTGAATATGAAAATCTGGAAATGTAAGTACAGAAAAGTCTAAGGGCTTGGCTAAATGTTTAATGATAAAAGAAGAAAATAATGATGAAGAATTTCTTGGAAGTCAAAGGAAAAAGTCAAATTGAGGAGGGTGACTTTTGGGCAGGGTAGCTGGCAGACACTCTTTGCTATAGCTTGGCAGTGAAGAGAGCTTTCATGGTAGGACTGCTGTTCAGAGGGATATCTGGCTCAAGAAACTTGTCCTGAATCAAAGGGGGAATGGGAGATCACACACAGGGGTCAGGAAATCCCATTACTTGTGCTTACTCACAAGTAAAAGCATAATGAATGGGAAGGACCAAAGGCGTTACATCCTTTGCTCTTGCTATGAAGTGCAGCTGCTTTGGTCTAAGGATCATATGGCAGCATGCCGGCAATCTGATTTTTAAAAGAAAGAACTGTCAGATTTTTAGAGTTACTAAAGAGAAGAAATCCTGTGATTAAAATGGAGCAATAATGGAAGCCTCCCTCATCAAATTCTTTCTTCAACCAAGCATCAAACAAGTGCACTTATCTCATAACATTGGGACAAATAAAACGAGAGTTTCTCACGTTTAAAAGATAATAATTAAGTGCACATATTTCACAGATAGACTGAATTTCAAATCATTTACATGACTGAATTGGACTTTGACAACAAAAAACTGCAGCATGAGAAAGCGCAGGTGTTATATCTCTTTGATGCTGTTAAGACTGTCTTGCTGGCTATATTTGAGTATGTGAGAGAAGAACTGAACTGCTAACTCCTATAACTTCTGTATATTATTACCACCACCACCCTCAAAACAGAAAAATTGAGGGGGAAGAATGATCAACAATAGAAGCACCTGTGTCATTACTTCCTTGCTTTCACATTAGTCTGAAATCTGCAAACTTCCTGCAGACCAATAGGCTATGCCCTTTATTTCAATCATTGCTAAAATGTCATAGTCATTTTGTCATGATATTCTTCAACAAAATGAAGAAGTGTGGTGTGATTTCAGGCATAAAACAGAATTACAACACAGATTTCAGGCATAAAACAGAATTACAACACAGAATTCATTCATTTTTTTTAAAAGAAATGAGAATACCAGAAGATAATTATAAATTAATGTGATCTTTGTATTAAAGATAGAATTGAATCTTCAAGATTTAAAAAATGGATGTTTTGTGTGCAGCTGTGTGGTTTAGATGAAGACAGAAGAAACATCTTGATGGTAATAGTAGTTTGGCAACAGAACCAATTACCTAAGGAGATGGTGCAGTCTCGTTTACCAAACATCCTCAAAAAGAAGCTGGATAGCTACCTGCTGGAGATGCTCTGACTAGAATTCCAGAATAGAGAAGGGGGTTGGATTTGCTGGCTATGGAGTCCCTTCCAACTCTGTGATTTTCTGATTCTAATATTATTATAGCACTTGGATTCAACTTTAATTGTCATGACCATATCCTATGGAATCCCACGATTTAGTTTTGAGGTAATAGAGCTCTCTGGACTATAGTACCCATTCCAGTTCTATGATTCTATGGTTCAATGATTCTAAGTATCACCATTATGAACTATCTCCCTTTATTTTAACTGGTTAGTACTTCTGAAAGGCATTTTAGAGAAAGGCTAGACTGGGTGAAGAAGACCATGATACACAAACTGTCAGTTCTTAAACCATGTCTCAAATGAGAGGGAAGTAACTACTGAGCTTCAGTAGTTTTTGCCCTAATGTTTTGCCCTAATGTTTACTTCACATCAGTACCTAAACACTGGCTGGGTGCTACTAAATGAAATTCTTTATACCTTCATATTGGAATCCGGTGTTACATTTATAATCCTTTATTTGATGGTATACAGAACTTGAATAAATGTCTTTGGGTGTTCCTTGCATAGAGTAATAGTAGAATATGCCTCAGTGGCCAAGTAAACATACAATTTATAACTATAAATGTCTACATTAATGTTCCTCTCTAGGTAAATTCATCATTTGTTTTATTTTTAAAAGCCTCATTTGTAAGAGCAATAAAATCCTTTCTATGCTGGAAATTGGCCACAATATCTTAATTCAAAAGTCTTTTTTCCCTCCCAGAAACATTTGAATAGCAACTTTTTAAAAAGCCTCAGATTAAATATGAGAACATTATGATGTTACAATGCTTTTTAGCACTCTTGTGACTAAGCTATTGTTTCCCCAGGGATTTAAAATCCATATAGTGCTCTGAAGGAAGTTTGGAATATAATTGTTGTTTATTTTGTATTATCATATTGCCTAGAAGCATAGCCTCATTTTTGTGGCACTGTAAAGAACAGTAAAAAGAACATGATACTTTTTGTTTCCAACTGATTCCCAGTCAGTATAACTGGGCAAAGCAGACAGAATGGGAAAAGGAAGGTTTGTCTCCTGCAGTTTATCTGGGAAAGGAAATGCAGTGAGTTAAAGCCTGTCCTCTAAACCTTTTACCACAAAGAAACACCTATTATTTTATGGCAGTCATCAATTAAAAAAAAAACCCAAAACCAGTTTTACAAGTAGGTTTCGTGGTCATGCAGGCCCCACCTGGTCATGCCTTAGCCAAAGTCACATTTGGGCATTGAGTTAACATAAACATGACAGGAAAGGAGGCATGCTATTTTCAGCCCCTTAGTCAGCATTCTCCATATTGAGGGTGTAGCAGCCTGAGGGGAGGAGAACTGCCTGTAAAGGAGGAAACTCCCCATGTGATATGAAGCCAGGAAAAGACAAAACAAATTAGCATTTCAGATCATGTGGAGAGCCTCCACACATTGAGAAAGTGCCATTCTTTAGCCTCACCTTACACATATAAATAATAAAAATGGAAGTGGAAAGGACAGTAGGTTTCCCGTCCTCACACATTTACTATAACTAAACTGTGACTGGCCTGAAGTTGAATTCACACACAGCAATACAGGGTTACTCTGATGCATTTTAAATCTGTACTGATGATATTCAGATTGTGAATATTCTATTTTGTTTTAGGTTTGGTGTTTCAGGTGCTTTCAGGTGCTATGGTTTATTATGTTTCCATATTTTTATAGGTTAAAGTGTATTGGTAAACTTCTGAGAGAGTTTTGTTTGTGAATTGAAATAGAAACAATATAAACAAATAATGATAGGCCACCTTCATTACTGTTCCTAAGAGGCTCAGGCATCAGCAATGTAAATAAATACACAATAATCAAACAGTAGCCTTGTTGCTGTTATTGCCGTCAGATTGACTTCAACTTAATGGCAACCCTATGAATGAGAGATCTCCTAGTGCCATGGTAATCAGCTGCCTTGCTTAGGTCTTGCAAACTTAGGGTCATGGCTTCTTTGATTGAATCAATCCACCTGTATTTTCCTCTTTTTCCCAATATTTCCTAATTTACAGAGAATTACTGTCTTTTTCAATGAGTGATGTTGTCTCATGATATGTCCAAAGTACCACAGCTTCAGTTTACTTATCTTCACTAAACCCAATGCTGGTGGACCACCAGCATGAAAACTACATGCCAAGGAAAAGCTTGGAAATAAGCTTTGAAAGTATATTCTGAGCAAAAACTCCTTTTTTTTAAACTGAAAAGTATAAATTTACACCTGCCACTCCAGTAATATGTTGGCGCAAGCCCATGAAATCAAATAGAGATTGGCAAAAAGCAAAACAACAAGTACTCTTGATGGAAACTTGAAATCTATGAAAAACTACAGTGACATGAAATTTGTAGAGCAACTCAGATATCCAATGGTATTAAAGTATTTTAACTAAAATCAATTTAGAGTTGAAAAACTTCATTGCCTCAAAATATACCATTCTATCTGATTTATGGGCCATGCTGTCTGGCACTTGAACTGTGGCCATTTCCACACACGGTGAGGGAATCGCTCCCTGCCGCTACTCACCGGAGCTTCTGGTGGTCCGGTCTGGTCCAGGGTGAGGAAGAGCAGTGCGTGGTCATAGATCTGCACTGCTCTGACGTCCAAAATGGCTGCTTCCGGTTGGTCGTGGGTCTCGACCAACCACTGAAGCTCGCCAGCCTAAAGCCCGCCCTCCGCAGATCGCAGGCTTGCATTGGTGCAAGTCTGCGAAGATGCACCGGAGAGCAGGCACGCAATGGCGCACACTCGCATTTTGAAAGACTGGAAAAATCAGGTCTTTCAAAAACACGCTGGAGAACCACTTGGGGTCGTTCCAGAGCAGACTGAGGTGCGGATCTACGGTAACTAGTCCAGACCCAGTCCGCTCCAAGGTGCAGACATCCTCTGTGGAGGACGCACTGCACCATTTTACTTACCCCATGCAGAAATGGCCTGTATATTCTGATAAAAAGGAAGATTAGATACTGTAAAGTACATGTAATAAATCAGCACAAAAAAGGAGACCAGACCCCATGTCCTTATTGATGACCAGAACTTACTCTTTAAAAAATCCCAATGCATTTTGGCCTGCACATAAAGTGATTGGCCTTCTTCAGGGGCTGCATTAAAAATAAACATAAATAGATCTATTTCATTTAGAATCTTTTACAAAGGGAGAACACATAAATAAAAAAATATTATATTTATAAATCACCAAAATGGAATATACCAGTTTTGTGTCAGTTTATGTACGTACCATTAATTGCAATCAAATCAGCAGTGTAAATTTCTAGAGTTTCAGATACACTCTATTAGATAAGCAATAGAAGAAGCCAAGACAGGAGGTAGATTACAGTTAGAATTGTTACAAAAACAGCACAGATCACAGACCGGCTATCTCCACTGCTCACTCGCTCACTCTCACTCTCTCTCTCTCTCTCTCTCTCTCTCACACACACACACACACACACACACACATAAGGATTCATCAAAAAGCAATGGTTTACATTATAAGATATTGCAGGGTATACGGAAAAGCCATACTATAAGAAAAACTATAAGAAAAAACAAGAAATATCATAGATATTGTGGTCAATCTTGCTTACAGGGAGTCTCAATAAACATCAGAAAATACCATAATGTATACTATACTATAATGTATACAGCTAGTTACATAAGATATCACTCCTGTGATCATTGCATGTATTGCAAACACACATCCAAAATGACTGAATTTATAAATTAGAATGATCAACAGAGATATATCCTGACCCACTTTAGCACTTGTAATAGTAGTTTTGTAATCTATCAATGCATGTGCCAGAAAAAGAAAAAGAAAATGTATGTGGGAAAGATATCAAGACCACTAAAAACACAAAAAGGGGAACATCTCTCTAATATAAGGAATAGAAGAATAGACGCTGATTTGGTCAGTCATTATGGAGAACTTCAACTCTCTACATCAGATCTGAGGTTCTGGGTGCTCAAAAAGATAGTTAATAATGATGTTTAAAAAAGGAGGTGGGATAAATTTTGAAATTAAAATAGTTCATACTAGGAGGTCTTAATGAAAATCTGGATTAATGTAATGCTGCTGTAACCTATATAAAAAGATAAAAAACAGCAATTTCCCATCCAGATTGTATCAGATGTCCTTGAAATTGGCACACCACATTCTCCAGGTTCTTCATTATTTCTGACAATCTGTTGAAATTCAATCATCATCATCAGCAGGCTTATTTTATTGTTTATTAGTCCAGCTAATGGAAAGAGTGTATCTGCAACACCAGAAATTTATGCTGTTGATTTGATTTCATAGAATCATAGAAATGTAGAGTTGGAAGACACCACAAGGGCCATCCAGTCCAACCCTCTGCCATGCAGGAAAATCCTCAAAGCACTCCCAACAAGTGACCATCCACTTCAATTAATGATAATCTGACACAAAATTAGTATATTCCAATCATCATCATCATCATCATCATCAGACACAAAACTAGCATATTCAAAAATGCTAATTTATAACATTTTTACTTGTCCTTTTGTAAAAATATGAAGTTTATAGATGCATTTATTTTTTAATTCAGCCACTGAATAAGGCCAATCAGTTTGTATATAGGCCAGAATGTACTGGGCTTTTCTAAAGAATAAATTCTAAAAATCAATGAGCACGTGGAGCCTACTGTCCTTTTCCTTCTGATTGTATATTCTAATACCATCTTTTTTTTCTGGCACAACTGAAATGGTAGAATATTTATTTATTTGTTAAAATATTTCTATCCCTCCCTATATCAAAAGATCTCAGGGCACCATAAAAATTAAAATCAATATCAAAACAATACAATCAGTAATTATAATTAAAATACATTAAAACATATTAAACAAGGTTTAAAAGTTTAAAAATTTTAAAACTATGTGCAAAGCATTTTGAATTAAACCAGTGAGGCCCAAAGGCTTTAATAAATAGTCATGTTTTTGCTCGGTCCTAAGTGAAACTAGCATTTGGGCCAATTAGGCCTCCAAGGGGAGGTTATTCCACAAGAAGAATGCCACAGCTGAAAAAGCCTTCTCCTATGTCCTCACACAGTGTGTAGACTTCATTGATGGGACACAGAGAAGCCCCCCATGAACAGACTTTGTGTCTTTGGGCAGACATATATAAGGAAAGGTGTGGTCCCAAGCTATTTAGGACTCATAACAAGTGCTTCGAATTCGGATTGGAAGTATATTGGCAGCCAGTGCAATTCTTTTAAGAGTAACATTATATGATGTTTGTATAATATTCCAATCAGCAGTTGAGCAGCTGCATTTTGGACCTTGAAGAGTCATCTTAAAGGGTAGCCCCAGGTAGTATGCATTACAGTAGTTGAATTAGGAGGTCCCTAGTACAGGATAACTAATTGGCTATGTTATTTTGATTCAGGAAAGGCTACAGCTGGTGTACTGGTTGAAGTTGGTATCAAACATCTGAACCACATAGTCCACTTGAGCCTATAGTGATAAAGATGGATCCAGAAACACTCATAAGCTACACACCTGCTCCTTCAAAAAATGTTCAACCCCATTCAGGGCAGTCTGTTTACCCAGTTTCTGGACCCAAGTATGAAATTGGTCAGATAATTGAACCAAGTGTTATTCAAACATTGCCTTGCTTTAACATCAACAATTTTTTTTTTTACATATACATCTTGGGTCCGGACTATTTGAAAGACTGTATTTCCTTATATGAAACTGCCAGAGCCTTAATATCTGCAGGGGGAGGCCTTCTCTCGATCCTGCTACCATCCTAGGCTCACCTGGTGAGGGCACAGGCGAAAGCTTTCTTGGTGGCTGCTCCCACTCTTTGGAACTCTCTTCTGCAGGAAGCTAGGCTGGTCCCCTCCCCACTTTCCTTTCATAGGCAGATGAAGACATTTCTTTTCAAACGTGCTTTTAATGAGTGAATAAGGAAACTTTTACTTATTTATTGATTTTTTTTAGAAAGTAAGCTTTTAAAGTGTGTTTAATATGTATAATTAATATAAACAATATGTTACAATAATATTTTTAAATGTTTTTTTTTTACTTTTTGGAAGCTGCCTTGGGTTATACTTTGGGAGGAAAGGCAGCAAATAAATAAATACATACATACTTCACATATGTGGCATAATCCACCCTTGCATTTACTACAAACCTAATCAAACACAAACACTTCTAATTTTCTGATGGACTGGCCTATAATGTATTCCTATACTTTACTGATATTGCTTTAAAAGAAAAAATGAGATGTCTCAAACAACTCAGAATATTTGAGATATGTTTTCATAGAATAATATTAAAAATCTGTGAGTAAGAAGGTGCTTCTTCATTGAGGCAGAATTTTTAGGAATGTTGTGTTTTGTGTATCTTATCTCTGACACTTGATTTCACTAGTATCAAAACCAAAAGACCTCTATGCTGTAATTGTTTTGGACTACTCATAAGCATGAGATAATATTACTGGCTTTGCATGGGTGACTTTTCCAATTTTTTTGTCATGCTTGAGTTACTATCTGCACTTGTCCATACCCTAGCGGATGCTTCTATAATTAGTCTATAAACAATGAAAAGAGATTTTGAGAGGTTATGGGGAAAATGAATTAGAAGGTGCACTCATTCTGAAACGAAGAGAGACAAATTTTATATTTCATTTGACTTCTGGGTATCTGTATTCTTCGTCAGTATGGTTTTCAGCATATCTGGTTCTTTAATAAATCTATAGGACAACCCATACACATATATAGACAGCTTTACTCCATAAAATGAACAAAGGTAGAGATGTTTAGACAGTATAATGAAACCACAATGCCTGTCAATTTCATTATATGCAGAGCTTGAAGACATTTTAGGTGTCCAAATACCATTTGCAAATCAGACACACAGAAGCTATAAACTGAAATCCCCATAGAGCAAACCACATTGCACAATCTTAGGCTTGGATCTTTGGATCAGTTACCTAAACTGAGAATGTTTTCCTTCTTTTCACTTAGATCCACTTGTGCATATGCAAAATATCTCTGAAAGGTCAAGGAATCTTTTTCAATAGGGATGACTGAACCTCTCCATTTATCTTTTTGTCAATTTGAATTTGTTAATTTTCTTCCTGAGGGTGTCCTATGCCTATGTCAGCAACTTCCAAATGGAGAGATTCACTTAAGGGAAGAAGCTACAGGGAAATTAATCCTGCCTAGGTGATAATCCAATAAGATGAAGGGAATGCAGAGGAGCAAGGTCTCAGCCAGTTGAGAGGCCATTAGAAAAGCCAGTAGTCCAGATATCCAAAACCAAAAAGGGTATGAAGGATAGGAAATGATTAAATATAGGCAATCCAGGGGTGAAAAATGTCAAGTAACAAAATACACAGCCAGTCACAGAGGTAGAACACTTTGTTGTGAACAACGAGGAGCACCAGCTGCTGGCAGATTTATAGGTGGCTATATCTGGATGCAAGAACATGGATTAGTCAATGTCTTCTATTTCATTGATGGTTCCTATGCAGTTTTTCCTTCTCTCTTCATCAGACTTCGAAATATGGGCTGTGTGTGGGTGTCTTCAATGAATGTGTACTCTTGTTGGAGAAAGGACTTCTCAGCCTTTTGAGCTACCAGTTTCTCAGATTCATGGAGGGAGTTGTCTGAAGCTTGGAGCTCCTCACAGTCTAAGTCTTCTGTGTTGGATTCTTTTGATTTCAAAGACTGAATTATAACAGAAGGAAACAATGAATAATTTCAGCAATTATCTTCTCACTATGAGAAAGCCTTCAAAATTATGAAGTTTTCAATGACTATTCACAACTCAGAACTTATTTTGTGTAAAAATTGCATTTTTTTTCAGTAAACAGCATTTCATGCAAAAATAATCATGGCTGAAACTCTATGTTGCCAGTTTAGTTATGAATCTGTAAGTAAGTATTGTTTTATGGCCTGACCCTTATCCAACCTATCTTAACAGACAGATGTCTCCACAAGAGATGGAGGTCTGTTCTGCTGGTGATTGGGGCACAACAGGATAACATTTCCAGTGGTTCAATGAGGAATCATGACAGGGGTCTTCATTTTGAATATCACAGCCTGCCTTGCTTGCTGGAGGAGGCTGGAAATGTCATTCTTCTGCACCTCAGTCACCAAGAGAACAGATCTTCACTACTTGATGCAGCTCCCTGGATTTTAAGGTGGGATGTGGAGGATATTTACAATCATAAAAACAGTGCCATGGTTGTGAATAAGCAGTATAACTAAATACAGAGCAGTTACAAATCTGTAACTCTAGGTTATGAATCTGTAACTGCAATACAAGATGCCAGCCAATGTTTCTAAAATAAGATTTGCATCCCTATATACATGACAACCTCCAGTTTTCATCTATGGTTGATACCTTCCAGTAGATGATAACATTACATAAATGTTATTTATTTATTTTATTATATTTATTTACTATTGTCTTATTTGGAGAAACATTTCCCCCACTACAGCTATAATTCAGCAGAAACTGATTCTACATAGCTGGTTCAATCTATATCAATTCAAAATGAACCGAAAGAGCTTATTTTCAGGTACTTTGTCACTAACAGCTCCATGAAATTCTGCTGTTGTTGAGCATGTGGATGCATTAAAGGCTTAATAGCTATTGCTAAAATATTCGTTTTTCCAAAATGACAATCACAAAATGAAGTTATCTCAAAAGGTGGCATGAGAATTATTTCAAATCTGTGACAGAAAATTTTATCTGTTAGTTTAAAAATTGTCAAATTACGCTTGGTAGTCTGAAAAGCTTTGGTTTATTATCTTTATCAATTGTTTTTAGCAAAATTTTAAAAATCACAGTCTAATATATCAAACACAAAGCAATGTAAACTGTTAAAAAGCATATTTTCATGTGTTCCCTCTTCCTTTTTAAAGTGGATTAGCTGCCTGTTGCTCAATAACTCCCTTCTGTGCCCATTCCTTGACAGTTCTGCTGTTACCAGGCCATACACCTCCACTCCATGATATTAATTGGCAAAATATTTAATTGGCATGAGATATAAATTATATCCAGCTATGGCGGGGAGCTTGCTGGCAAAGAAGAACTGGCTGCACATGTGCATTGCAAAACTAGGTCAGATCAAGACCTCAGGGCATGGCTAGGTCATAGTCAGGGAAACTCCAGAGGTAATAGACTGGCAGATGTTCCTCAAAGACTCAACCTTCAGAAACAATAGCATCCAAAACTGCTTCCGTGGAATGACTAATTGTCTTTGACCTTTGCCCCTTTGTCCATTGAAACTCTCCTTTTGTCCTCCACCTGTCATACGACTAAGAAGCTATCATGATTCCCATCACTTCCTTTGTCACCTAATGCTAAGGCCATTAGCTCATTCTGGATGCCCTTGTCCACTCTGCTGATCCCATTGTCTACTCTGCTGGAAAGCCATTAACATCTTCCCCCTCAAGGTAGAAAAAAGAGTATTTATGTCTCTGTGCCAGGTAATTTGTACTACTTCTACCTGCTGTCTGCCCCTGCTGCTCTGATTTCTGATTGTACTGCTCTTGGACTCCTAGTCTAAGCCACATTGCTTCATTTCTTCTCTGCTGGATTGGTAAATATCACCCACTTCACTCTAAACTCTGTCTATCCAAACTTTTGCTCCCTTTTCTTTCAGTTAGTCTTGTGTGATTGTGAGACTGCTTGGGCCGTGTGTGTGTGTAATTGTTAATTTCCTGAATAAAACAAGCATACTTTTGAATCTCTGGCTGGTTTTTCCCTTCATCAGTACCAGTATAAACAGAAGTAAAAAATCCTGTATGGTTACCCTCCCTCACTCTTTGCAGTCTTCCCCTTGAGCTAATATTCCCCACTGTTTCACAGAGACACTGACATTGCAGGTAGACCCTGAGTCACCCATGTTATGGGGTATCACTGCTACTTACCAAACCACCATCTCAATCCTCAAACTTCCTCATGCTAATTTGCATGCTGTTGTGAATATCACTTCGAGTTATGTCTGCAAGGAACAGTAAGAATGGAAAACAGCTGAAGAGCTTGTGGTTGCAGGTCAGGGTAGGAACTCATTTTCTCAGCACGGTGCAGTACAATTCCCTTGCATATTCAATCAGAAGCAAGTTCAACTATCAGCACAGTATCTATTCATCAGTATATTTGCATATCAGATTAGGTAGACTATTATTGAATTAATCAACAGTTTTGCTAAATACCTTGAAAACTTTATGCCACAGTTAAAACTAAAAGATTACTTTTTAAAAAATTTTGTTTGCTTGTGTTCAAGAAGTTCAGATGACTTGTGTCAATTTTTTTAGTGCAGGGGCTTATTATGAAGTTCCGACAGCCTCAAAGACAGTCCCCCAGTGTAGACAGTTGTGTGAAATAATCCTACATGCATTTATGTGTGCAATATGTATGCAGCACATAGGACTATTCTAAACCTGTTACAATAGACTCACAGTCAGAGAAAAGTAAGCCAATGAAAGGCACTGTAGTAGTTTGCATGTTTGATACTGGATGAAGTGACCTAATTCCTGATGGACAATTTTGATCTATTAAACAGATTGGAGTACAACTGATTTACTTTGTTAAAATACCATTAATGTAAAAAAAGCAATAATCTCTTGTAAAGTTAATTTATTTTATTTGTCCCATTTCAGATGAAGCTATCCCAAATACTCTGTACTACAAGGAAGTTCACAACAATAAATTGTTGCTAAGAAAAATTTTCTTCCTCCATTGTTGTTGTTGGCTGGCATCCTGTTGAACAGTTATTAACATGTAAGCTAAACTTATCCATTTGTCATTTTTTAGTATTTCTGTTTACAAGTATGGCACCATTGACATGATCACAAATGACCCCTGCAAACCTACCTTAACAACCAGCAACCACACTGAGTATTGGAGGTCTATTCTGCAGGCAGTTGGAGTATAGCAGTATGACATTTCCACCCTCCTCTTGCCAGTTATCTCTGGTTTGACAGTCAGAAGCAGAATCCCTGATGCAGTTCTCCATCACACTAGACATTGCTGTTAGCGGAGGGCTGGAAATGTAATTTTGCTTCATCCTGATCACCAGCAGAGCAGAACAGTTGGTGGTTATTATGGTAGCTTTAGGGTATTGGGTCATCACGTAGTAGATAGTTATGTGTTTGTAGTTACATCTATGATGATGGATCTTATCCATTATTAACTTTATTTATATCTAATTTTCTCCCAAGATTGGAGCTTATCATGGCTTGCAAATTAAAATGATTAGAATATTGTTAAAATATATTTAAAATATACAAAAGTCAATGTTTAAATAACCTTAAACATTAAACATTTAATATTAAACCAATTTTACAAAGATAAAGTGTAGTTAAAATAGTACCATTTAAAATAATACACCACCCTCTTGCAAGATCTTTCCTTAAAAACATTCAACTCTAAAAGCCCGGGTCCATCTCAGGACCCAGACAGGACTAACAGCCACAACGCAGAAACATGAGAGAGACAATACTTATGGCAGCCAGTATAGGTGGAAAAGGGAAAGCCCAAGAGTCTCAGGGAATTTTTATAGTAAGGACTTGTTAATTAAACAAATAGCTGTAGAAGGCTTTAAGCCTATATGGAGAGGGACCAGAATGGGAGGAAACTAGGATAGTCAACCATTTCTATTGGTGGAAGCAGCTCAACTTACATTTGGATTCCTTGCTTGTGCTTCTAGAAACTTTGACCTTTGCTTCATCTACAGATCTTGCCACCAGACTGTAACTCTGGATTTACTGTGAACTTGGACTACAAAATGATGATTTGCAAGTAAACTAAGACAACTTTGTTCACTGGTTAATGATAACAGGCTCTAATTAGACAACTATAAGACTTGGATGTCTGCTGGCACAGGATGAAAAGTCTTCAATTGTTGATGGAACGACAGCAAGAAGGACACCACACTGAGCTTCCTAGAAAGGGAGTTATAAAGTTAAGGGCAGCCCTCAAAATGACCCTACATTTAATTCAGAGGGTTGAATGGAAGATATCATTATGATACCTGCTGGTGCAGATGAACCAAATGAAAAAAAAAATGTTTTCTTGTTTACTTTTTTTTCACAGATAAATTAACATATGTTTCAGAAAAAGCCAATTATGAGATCTTTTTAGACCTTCAAACTGACCTAGTAGAGTCAATTTTGTAAAGTCTGTCAGCAAATGCTGATAATCAATATTAATGACTGGACAAAGGTCTGGTCTTGTCCAAGTGAATATATCACACAAAAAAAAATCTCTGTTTAACCTCATAACCTTTATTCTACTTTATAACCTATACTTATATATATAATGTACTTATATCCGTGCCTAAAACCTGTCATACATAGAAGTTATTGAAGACACTCCTCAAATCAATGTGTTAAATAAAATCTTTCAAGACAAGGTGAGATGTCTGTTGATATGAAGGATACCAAATGAGAGTTCATAACTTCTAGAACTTAAGAGATAAGAAGACCACTAAATATAAATATTTACTCACATGTCTTGGGTATCATAGAAGATCTAATTAATATTTTAATGGATAAAATTTAGAACGGATAAGTCTGAAAACCTGAATAGATTAAGATGCTAGTGGTTATGCTAGTCATATTTCTTAGACCTAAAGAAAACTGCAAGGACACATTTTTTTACTAATCATAAAAAAGTTGAACATTTTGGAACTGTGGAAAGTAGAAGAAGAGACTGGATTTAGTATCTCTTTATACTGGCTTTATATATTTTTGCATATTTTCTTTTTCTGTACAAAATTTTTATATTGATCAATTTATATGTTGTATTACAAGCTATATTCTAAAAAGCACTTAAGAATATATATTCTTATGAAGTCTCTTATTTAGTAATAACAGTTTCCACACAGCTATACTTTGGTGAGCATTAAACTCTATCATAAGTGGTGTTAATTTGGGATCAGGTTGTGTACTGCATAGTCACTGCCCAGCCTACATATGGGAAAGACAGAAGGCATACCTTGAAAGACACATTTGTCACAACTTAGACCCTTTCCACACGAGAAGAGGAATTCGCGTAGTGAGGGTTCCGACCGGTTTTTACCGGGTTTTTTTGTATCCGCGCTAATGCGTGCTCTCTATTCATACGTCTTATGCTTGATCCGGCTTAGCGCGGTTTCAGAGATCCACACGTTGCCGTCCTGACCACCCCCGCTATTAACATAACCTCGCCCACTATGGCTGTGATAGGCTGATTTCGATTTGAAGAAATGGCGCGTTGCGTCGGTACGTACCCGCGCATGCGCGCACGTATGTATGCAAGGTCCTCCCCCAACGCCTCCCGCCTTTCGCCGCCACCCCCTACCTCTGGCTAGTGCGTCGGTTGGTGCCGGTCGTTGTGCTTCCTGCTTCGCCGATTTTCTGGCTTGTTCGTGGCTTTGCGATGGAGGGCGAGGTTCTCGATGACCTGGTCAGGTTCCTGGGGCCCTTTGTTGCGGTCCTGGGTGTAGTGGTGGCCACCATGCAAGAACAATGGGCCAGAGATCGAGCGAGGAGGTCCAGGCTCCATCGCGACCATGAGGAGGAGGACGTTTTCTATGCACCCCTTCTGAGAGGACACTCGCGGCGTCTCCCACGCCCCAGAAGGTGGTGGGTCAGGGAGAGGATGCGGAGGACATGGTGGGCTGAGGAGGTGCTTGCTAAGTGGGACGATGACCAGTGGCTCTACCACTTTCGCATGACGAAAGCCACCCTCTTCGAGATCGCCGACCGTCTGCGTCCCACACTTGAGAGGAAAGCCACAGAAATGCGTCAACCCATATCTGTGGAGGAGAGAGTGGCGATTACCGTGTGGTGGTTGTCAACGCCGCTTATATATTGCAAAACAGCGAACACCTTCGGCTTGGGGATCTCCACAGTCGCTGTGATTGTCATTGAGGTGTGTCTGGCGATAGAGCAGGTCCTCCTGTCGTCCACAGTTTCCCTTGGAGACTATCGCAGAGTGAGTACTCGACATCCATCCGCCCTCTTTCCCTTCCGTCCTTCCCCGGCACCCCGACGTCTCCCGGTGATGCTATCTCAGCCCAGACCGTTCCGGCCACCATCCCTGCACTGGCCACACCACGCGCGCGGCCATCCGCGGCCCTCCGTCCCCCCTCCCCACCTCCATCCACCCTTCCCCCTCCCGCCCTCTCTCCCCTCCCGTCCTTCCCCCGTGCCCCGACGTCTCCCGGTGACGCTATCTCAGCCCAGACCGGTCCCGCCGCTATCCCTGCACTGGCCATGAAAGGAGTAATGTTTGTTTTTTGTGTTGCCACCCATTGCAGGTCATGGATGGATTCCATCGCATGGGATTTCCCCAATGCATCGGCGCGGTTGACGGTACACACATTCCTGTGCGGCCACCAAAAGGAAGAGGGGAAGAGTTCGTAAACCACAAGAGCTCCTTCTCCATTCTCCTGCAGGGGATGGTGGACCATGAAGGACGCTTTTTGGATATTGTCCTTGGCTTTACGGGCAGAACGCATGACACATTTGTTTTCCGTCACTCCTCCTTGTGGCACGCCATGGAGGCTGGACGGTATGTTCCTGGGAACCCTACCATCACCATAAATGGCATTTCCATTGGTCCAGTCATCCTCGGAGATGCGGCGTACCCCCGTCAAGGTGGTTGATGAAGCCATACGGAGGGGCCATGGACCCAAGGAAGTTGGCTTACAACAGGGTTTTCAACCGCTGTCGGAACGTGGTGGAGCGGGCCTTTGGAAGGCTCAAGGCACGGTGGGGCTGCCTCTCAGCTCCCCTAACCGTGTCCCAGAAGAACTACCTTCCTGTTATATCCACCTGCGTGGTCCTCCACAACATCTGCGAGTCAAAGGGCCACATCCTGCACCCTGACCTTGCTCCCCCCTCACCTCTGCGCCTCCCACAAACACGGGATGACTTCCGATCCCACTCCTCCGCCAGGAGGCTCCGTGAAGGGGAAACAGTTAGGAATGCCATTGCAAGCCTTATTGCCGAGAACAATGTTCAGTCCTAGATTTGTAGTTTTCTCCCTTGTTTGTAATTGCAATTAGAAGGTGTTTTGCCCCTCCCTGTTGTAAATACTTTCCCCTTTACAAATAAACTTTACACTGGTTTTGTTGCACAAATAACAGGTTTGCTTTTATTATTTCAAAAACACAAAAACAACATGAATGGCAAACAATAGTACTGACTTCAAAGGAAAACAAGATATATGGCAACTCCCCTTTCATAGGAGAAATAGGAAACATATAACTTTAAACAGTTAGATCATGGATATTGCTAACAAGTTAACGGGGCCATATTTGTACCCATCCAAATGGGCAGGTAGGTGGGGAGATGCATTTCTCAAGGGCTGTACCTGTGGCAGGGTCTCTTGACCCTTGGGAAATGTCGTCTTGCCACCTGCTGCTGGGAGGAGGTCGATGGGCTTCCCCCCATTGCAAGGCTCTGGCCTGGTTCGGGCTCAGTTTGTTCGGAAACCACACTGCCATCATTCCTGGGGAGGATTGCAGCATTTCTTGCATTCACTGCATCCGCGATTGCGGACATAACCCTGATACATTCCCTAAGCAGGGAGAGCAGCTCCCTGCGTTCTTCTGTCGCTGTGGTACTCTCATGCTGGAACTCCCTGGCACGCATGTCCCTGTTGAGCTCCTGCTGCTCTCGTATGAGATCCATGGTAGCTATGGTAGCAGCGGGAAGGTTCTCACTACGCCCTGCTGCAGTGGTCCTATGGCGCGACATGCGTAGTCTGGACCGGGGAGACAAGCCCGCGGCGGTAGTGCTGCGTGTCACCTCTGCTGTACCGTTGCTTGCCTCATCTAGGGAGAGTGAAAGCAAAACGGAAGTAGCATTGTACTAGTTAATGGGATGTGATTTTTGAAACGTAACACAACATTCCTGTGAGGGCCGCACAAAACTGCATGCCGGGCAGCGGCAAAGCCAATCACATCTCTCATCATCCCATGTAACATCACCTCTCGTGTCACATCTCACTGAGGAGTGACAGCCACAGCGAATACCTAACTTTAGGAGAAATGTGTGCAGGGAGAAGGGAAGCAACAGGAACCGTGCATGCAAACAATTATATGTCTAGTTTCATGGATCCTGCTCACTCGTGAGACACCAGGCTTGACTGTTGTGCAAAAGGTCCAGCAGGAAGGTTCCTGTACCTTCCGGCCAACACCTCTAGTGCTATGGTGACAAGGTGTGGAGTAAGGGTGGTGGTTAAAAACTCACCTGTACCAGTGGTGCTGTCATTTTCCGCTCTAGATGTCCCGGGATGAACTGGCGTGTTGCTGGTGTCGTCCATGCCTGCATCGGGGGATAGGTTGCGAGGTGTGAAAGAACAAGTCTGCTGAGAATGCATTCTGCATGGCTCCCGGCGGCCCCCCTTCCGGCCTTCCCCCCATTGACCTATGCACATTGATATCCAGCTGGAAGGGACCAGGCACATACTGCGCGCCGTTTGCATGCTCCCACACCGTTAGCATACCCAGAGACCCACAGGAATCCAAGAGTTCAGACAACTTGGCTGTTTGGGGAGCAAAAGGGCTTGCTATTGAGTTAGTGAGTAAGTAGTGATGCAGGAATTGAAAGGTAGCTAGCATGCACATTGCAAAAGCATTCTTTCCGCTTCATAGCAGCCATGCCCAAGGGCTATTGCGACCCAGGGAGATAAAGCGAAGCTTATACGTTTGTTGCCACACTAACAACCTGCCTTACCTGATGTCTCCGCATCAGAGGTATCCGGGGAATCCCCAAAAAGCTCCTGGCTATGGGCACGCTCTGGAGCACAAAAAGGGAAAGGAATGGGTGGAATTTCCATGCATAGATGAGTTAGTGATACAAAACCAAGATGAGGGTACCCCTCTAACATTCATACCTTCTGATGCTGCAGCCCCCTCCACTCCGTGATCCCCGTCCTCTGCAATCTGTAGGCTCGCGATGATCCTTGGTGGGTGTGCACCCGCGTCACCACCCAAAATTTGCGGCAGCTCCTCGAAGTAAGGACAGGTAACCCGGGACAAGCCTGTCCTTTTATTTGCAGTGACCGCATGACGGTATCCAGCCGCATCCGCTTGGTTTTTGTGCGGCATTCTTCCGCTGTCCTTTTGTGCCCTCTTCTTTCCATTTCCCTGGCTATTTCTTCAAATATTTCGATATTGCGGTAGCTTTCCTGAACATCCGCCTGGTACTTCTGTTCGCCCCACACTTCAAGGAGATCCTTTACCTCGGAGTGGCGCCACGCGACCCCCCTCCTTTGCCCTGCTTCTCCTCGGGTTGACCTCTCCCTCGCCAGGGCTGGACACATTTCCCTGGCTTGCATCTTGGGTTGCCATAGCCAACTTCAACAAAACTCTTCCGCAAAGTTTGGCTGACCACAAGGTTGCTAGTTCCGAGTAATGGCTTCCTCCTTGTCGCCCCAGCGCAGTTTCTTCCGGCGACACTTCGCACATGTGCAGCGGCCACCAGGACTTGGCGCCGCGGGACCCCCACAGGAAGGCGGTGGAACTGCAGCCTTCCTGTGGGCGTGTCGGGGCAGAAGGTAGGAGAGATTAGGAGAGTGGAGGAGCGTGAGATTTTGGTTTTTAAGATACTTTTATTAGATAGATAGATAGATAGATAGAGAGAGAGAGAGAGAGAGAGAGACAGATAGATAGAAAGATAGATAGAGAGATAGATAGATAGAAAGATAGATAGAGAGATAGATAGAGAGATAGAGAGATAGATAGAGAGATAGATAGAGAGATAGAGAGATAGATAGATAGAGAGAGAGAGAGAGAGAGAGAGAGAAAAGAAAGATAGATAGAGAGATAGAGAGATAGATACATAGCTAGATAGAGAGATAGATAGGAGTGTTAGAGAGAGGGGAGGGGAGAGAGAGAGAGAGAGGGAGAGGGAGCGTGAGGGTGCCCTCTGGGAAGATTTTGAAACCAGGGAGATGCTGGCTATGGTCGAGTGGTGCGGAGGGGTCAATGTACTCCTCCGTAGTACAAATGCCCCCAACAGGGAGTACTACGAGACCATAGCTAGGGGGTTGTCACGGCAGGGGTTTGACCGGACGGCCGCGCAGGTCAACTCCAAATTCAAGGCCATCAAGGCGGCGTTCTACGAATGCATGGAACGCTTCAATGGCCACCCACCCCATGCAGCCAAGCCTCCCTACTTCCGCACCATGCTGCGGCTGTGGAAGTCTGCCGGGCGCCCCTCCTGGCGTGGCCGCAGAAGAGGACGTGAGTACCCTTGACAACCATCCCCCTCCCAATGAACAAGTGATGGTCAATCAAACGGTGGGGGGTTCCTGGTTCCCCCCATTACGTGAGCACACACTGACAGCAGCATGTGCCACTTCCCTTCCCAGGTACCAGACGCCGTGCGACCAGGCAAAATGTTGATGTCGCCGGGACCCCAGAGAGGGAAGGCAAGTGCAACACCTCCACTTCTTATGAGATTCCCAGCCCTGTCCCTGCGTATGCAAACACGTGGGGAACTGGTGTGTTTTACGGGAGGTCTGCCCGCTGTTTTGCAAAGGTTGAGAGCTTTGCTTTTTCCTGTTTCTCCAGAGCCTGAAACAATCGTGCTGGGGGACACCTCGGGCCCTGGGGAGGAAAGTGACGTTGGAGGTGCAGGGGAAGATATAGGTAAAACATGTGCAACAGCTTTGGCTTGAAAACTTTATTCACAGCTAGGAAGTTGATCTGTTTCCGGGGCAACATCTGTTTCCCGCTTGTTTCTATTTCAGCCACAGGCGCACAAGCAGAGAGCCCCGCTGGTTCCTCCCCCGGTCACGGTGACCTGGTAATTGATGTGCCAGGGGAAGAGGAGCAAGCAGCTGACAGTACAGTAACCACCTATGTGGGAGAAAATGTGGAGATTAGATGCACAATTGCTGACAGGGATGTTGAACAGTTTCCTTCCTTTCGCAGCTGGCACACTGTCCGCAGCAGAGGAGCAAGAGGGACACTTTCCTGTCGCATCCTCACACACAGCTGGCAAGTATAAAAAAATTACTCCGCGGAAGGTGGCACACATGGAGGCCCACTCCAAGGAGTGCCTGGCCGCCAATGTCACCTTTTCTTTCCAGGTCCATCCCCCCAGGACCTGAGGTCCATCGCGGACTCCATAATGGCGGGGATGACCACTCTGGAAAAGAAAACGGCTGAGATGTGTAAGTTAGCAACACGGGTGGCCATGATGGAAGGTTGGCTACGGTGCTTTCACCAAGCGTGTCAGCACGGCGTCCTAATATCTACTCTCCCTCCAACAGACGAGTCCGCACAGAGAAGCCTTACGGAGGTGTCAGCCGCCCTAGAAAATACGTATGCGGACATAAGGAGGGAACTGAGGGAGATAAAGAGACAGCTGAGGAGGGGCAACCTCCTATGATGTTTTTAACCTTGTTTTCTTTTTTTCTTATGTTATGTTGGGTTAGTTATAATATCTAGTAATTTAATAAAACATATTTTTCTAAACTATCCTGTGACTTGTTTTCAATGGTTGCATGTAACCAGTTCACCCTTGGAAGCAGTCAGTTCAACCTGGATCCACCTGCCATAGCAAGGCAGGTGTGCAAATCCCATGCCAAACCTGGATGCTAAGCAGGGTGCATTGGGATTTAGACCCGGATGGGAGTCCACCACTTGAAATCCCTGGTTTGAAGGAGTGCGCATACAGCTTATGGCCTATACCTGCTAGTACTTGAAGCAACTGCATCTTTTGACAGAGAAGCCAGGTGACCAGTTCGAGCTGCAGGTATTTTGGAGAACTGGATGGAGGTTTCTCGCCACGGAGTGTTCCTTGTCTGATCCCTCTGTCCGCCTCGAAGGACAGGCCACCGGGGATCCCCCTGCAAGGAAATAGTTGGTTTTGGGGAGGCTGGTCATCTTTCTGTCTGGAGCACCCTCCTCCCCATCCAGATAGACCGCGTCCCTGTCGTGGCCCCCACCAACCGCCCACCAATCAGGCTCTAGTTCTGTTGGAGCAAGGGATGTCAGTTGGGTCACACTCTCTTGGCCTCAAGTGACACCAACTGCAAATCAATCACGCCGTTCAGGGAGATAACTGGTCGGGCTGAATGCATGGGGTTTGCAGGCCCCCCCAGCTAGCCACCCCTCCACACTCATTTCGGTCCATTCTGCCCAATGCAGGACATGGCCCCCTGCCCCGTTTTCCCTCATGTTCTGGGCAGCATTTCCGGGGGACAGTCAGGGTAGCCCCACGACGCTTTTTCAACGTGAAGGCGAGGCTTTCCGTGGCCCCCCTTGCCCCCCGGCTCACACATTCAGCGCTTTGTGGCGGGTTGCGAAATGACGGTATTAGGGGAGACTTTCTAAATACCCCCCAATATGCCACCGTGGAAGAATCCACAGCCCCTTGAAGCTTCCAGGCCCCCACTGAAACTCCAGGTGGCTGTGGATCTTTCGCTTTCATCCGCGGTAGCAATGGGGGGGGGGTTTCAAAGAAATAATCCCAATTTGCCAAACCTGCAATTGATATCCCCGCAGCGCTTCTTCAAAGTGAAGGCGCCATTACTCTGAGGCTTCCTGCGGGACCCCTTGGCGGCCACCATGCTGCCCTGTCCGTTCAGCGCCCTCTTGGCAGGGCGCCGAAGGGTCCCCATCCGCCACCGCCGCGGCCCCCCTTGCCCCCCGGCTCACACATGCAGCGGTTTGTGGTGGGTTGCGAAATGGCGGTGTCACTAGAGGCGACTTCCCAAGAAATTCCCCCCCACCCCCACCCCCAACCTGGATAGCCCACTCCAGATGAAGGCAATAAATCCACAGTCCCCCTGAAGCTCCAATATCCCCACGGAAACATCAAAAGGCGATTTTAAGATGGACTGTAAATAAATAATTCCAATTTAGCGTACCTGCAATGCTTTTTTCTTTTTCCTGCTGTGGGCTCTCGCTAGCGAGGATTAAAAAATGGCGCCGTTCGGCTCTTTGTGGGGCGGGCCAACCGCCGAAGCTGTCCACGCCCACGGCCCGCCCCCCGTTCATCTCAGGGGCGAATCAGCGCGTATCTGCGCTTCCACACAAGTGAGCAAGAACGTGATTGCGCGGATCAGGGGGAAAAGAAACACTTTTTTTCCGGTTTTTAAAAAGCACGTGCAAGCACAGTTGGAGACGTTTCTGAATGGATTGACGTGTGGAACTCGGAAATTAAAGACGAGTCAGCGCACTTTAAGGTATGGAAGACCTCCGTCAGATATCGCGCTACACTGCGCTAAAACGTTTTATTACCCCCGTGTGGAAAGGGCCTTATAAGTCTTGAATAGATAGTAAATCATAAACAGTTTTTCCCGAAGAGCAGCTAGAAAGTTTCCTTAACACAGATAAAGAGATTGTTAAAGATAAACGATTAGACATACTACTGTATTTTAAGAAACAGAATCTTATTTATAACCTGTCATGCAAAGCAGAGGACTGTGTAGCCCTGAATGGAAAAATGAACAAGTTTTTTGGGATGCATAATTAGATAATGATGTATTGCCTTGTGAAATCATGCCAATATCTTTTGTTTGTTGCTAAGAAAATCAGGACACCCCTAAATGAGATTAATATCATGTAAAATGAACAAATCACAATTTCCTACTCATGTGTCTCACAGTAGTCCTATTCCCTGTAACAGGATGATCAAATTGCAGCCAAAGTTCCTCTATTATCATGGTGAGACCTATTTAAAATGAAATATGTAATTTAATTGGTGCAGTTAAAACAATCATACACTGTTAGTTCTGAAAAAAGGATCATGCCACCCACCCCAAGACGGGTTGCATTCCTGGACATGTGCAGCAAATTTAAATATTCACAACTATGTTCTGCACATAAGGGGCACACCTGTCTTGATTAGAATGCATGAAGGTTTCTTTGACTGCCTTGTAAGCTATGTAAAGCCAGAAGGCTGCCCCATTGTTGCTGCTGCTGTTGCCACATATATAAATTATTGTAGTGGGTATGGTATATAATTGTTAATCTTGTTGGCATCGTGGCCATATGTTAACAGCTGTCAAGTCACATAAAAAGGGTTACTTTGTTTAGTCTGTGTGTATGTGCCTTCAAGTCACCTGTCAACTTATGGCGACCCCTTGAATTTCATAGGATTTTCTTACACAAGGAATGCTCAGAGGTGGTTTTTCTAGTTTCCTCTAAGATATAACTTGCAGAACCTGGTATTTGTTGGGGATCTCCCATCCAAATACTAATCAGAACTGACCCAGCTTAGTTTCCAAGGTCAAATGGGATCTGGTGCCTGTCAGGTATTTAGGCTGATTTGTTTAGTTGTTTTTGTTGTTGTGTGCCTTCAAGTCATTTCCAATTTATGGCGATCCTAGGGCGAACTTATAATGAGGTTTTCTGGGGTTGAGAGTGCCCAAGGTCACCCAGTGGGTTTCCATGGCTGAGTGGAGAATCAAACTCTGGTCTCCAGGATCACAGTCCAACACCCAAAACACTACACCACACTGGCTCACAATTTGTTGTAGTAGGATCTGCTAAATACTTTCACTTTAGACCTGGTAGCTTAAGGGTGGGAAAAGACCACAACTAGACGTGTACCAGGGGAGTAAGCTTCTTGTTAGTTACTTGTTTTTGCTGTTCTCACAGCTATAGGATGGGAGATGAGATACGTATGCTTTCTTTAATACCATTTGTTTGGTTCTAGCCTATATAACTTCAGGGATCTATCTTCCATCAAGAGAAGGGATGCACTCCAGTCCAAGGGAGCCATTATCTAACCACTGGGATATGGAATATTGTCACTAGGATATGGTGGGTAGACTACTGGGCTCAATGCCATATGCTGCTAGGGGATATTGGAACTCATCTCCTAAAGAACTGTATCACTATATGATCTCTCCCAGGCACTCAATGCATTAAAAATAAGCCACTGTAATAATCAGAATCAGTTGATTCAAATGTATGCAAATATCCTTGGCAGTGATTCACTTTCTTCCTCAAAGATAATCTGCAATATTTCCAGACTTAACTAAGCACAGCAAATTTCTTCCTTGTGTCTGATGACCAGCATTTTGCTTTGAAGTCTTATTACGAGTGAAGACATTAATATTAGACATCAATCAAATGTCCAGTGAATGTATTTTGGCATTCTGTTTAATGTACTTATAATTACAATCCCCCTATAGTAAATTACTCCTAAGAGTTTCTAGGCATAAGTTCTAGTGTGTACATTCCAGATGTATATCACAAATGCATCAAATTTATATGAAGCAAATGGTGAGACAACCACTTCATTCATTTCACATAAAAACATTTCAGTGTAGCAATGTGTTTGTATATGTGCAGGAAATGCTTCTTCGCACCCAAGAAACTACTTCATTATTGCTTTCAAGAATTACATTTATGAAGATTTACATTTCCAGGCTGGGCAAATGTCCACTCACTGGAGCTGTGTTCTGTATTTTAGTCAATCCTCCCTCACTCTTTTCCCTGGCAGTGAACAAATGGAATAGTTTTGTGTAAACAGTGATATTTTCTGGATCTCCTACTGTTCTTGAAAGCAAACCAAGTTTTTACAAGTTAGTTCTGATTAGGCACTCCCCCATTTCTGCTTTCTAAAACACAGGAGAAGCTGTTTACCTAGCCTAGCCCTCTCCCCCACTACACTTTCTTCATGTGCAAAGCTATACATCTGAAGAGGAGAGGTTCCTGTTTGTGTGGAAGTTTTCCATGTAAGCAAGATACCTGATTTCCTAGAGTTCTTGCTTATATGGAGCTTCCACATTATCAGGGCTTCGTACTCTTCAGATGCATCACTTTATAAGTGGGGAAAGTAATGATGGAAGGAGGCAAGACTAAGGCCCTTTCCTCACGGGGGGGCAAAACGGGGCCGCACACGCAGGGGCAGAGCTTACCCGCGAGTGGGTTGCTCCGTCCCTGCGGAGAGCGCAGATCCGCCGTTCTAAACACCGCTGAATTTCGGCAGTGCTCAGCGGCGTTCGGCGGTGCCCAAAATGGCGGCCGGCGGCTTCTGGCAGCACTCCGCCAATCAGGACAGCGCTCCAGCCGGAAACCCGCCCCCGGGCAGATCTGCAGAGACGCGCTACTGCGTCTCTGCAGTTCTTCACCGGGGGCTGCCACGGGGCAGCGCGGGTGAGTTTTATAAAAACCACTTGAGAAGGTGGTTTTTATAAAACTCGCAGCGCCACCCCCGTGGCTGCGCTAGAGCCTCACTTTTTTTAACTGCTCTAGCGTACCCTGCAGTGAAGAAGACCTCCAACAGAGGTCACCCTAGCGTGGGCAATATGCCCGTGTGGAAATGGCCTAAGTGTTCCTCTGCTCCTGTGTAGCTCAAAGAGGGGTGGAGTAATGTTTGAATAGGGCTTCTCCCTCTTCCTATTTTCAGTTGGGTACATTTCAAATTTCATCTGGCAATTTGCAGCAGCACAGACACACAACAGCCAATCTATCAGGCCACAGATTTTACTTTTTGTTTCTTCTGGTATCTTCTAATTTGCATACATCATGGCTCATAAAGCATTTTGGAGAACTCAAAAACTTGAGCCACTTTTGAAGCACTTTAGTGGTCTTGATAAAAACTATTATCCATCCTCGAATTTTGCAAATCTCAGTTTAACAATATAAAAAAATCATTTTATTGTATTTTCTGTGCTAAATGGCTATTTAACTTGTGAATCTGCTGAGCAATTCCAGTATCTGTTATGATCTGCTTAGTATTTATTTGTATATCTTAGCATAAATAATGGTCTTCATTTCTGCTCTCATGCACTAAAATTATTCTTGTATGCATTTTCATGAATGCAGATCTTATCAATATGATTCTAAGCAATACACAGCTTATACAAATGAACCAGTTCACCAAGTTCTTTACATGTGGTCTACACTATAGTGAAGATTAATGAATCTGGGTTTTCAAACATCATTATTTCTCTTTCATTTTAAAATTGCAACTGCAAGTAATTTGTATCATTCTTTTCTTCCCCTTTCTCACTATTTGTTATTCTATAATTAGGCTGCCTTCAGACAGGCAGGTTGTTGTTTTTTCCCCTGCTTGCATCCAGTCATAATGATACTTCACAACAAACAGTAAGCAAAAACTGAGCTCTGCTACTTTCAAAACAAGGGCAGGAGAAAACTGCATTCCACCCCACCTTTCAAACACTCTATCATTATGTTTTGTAGGTAGATGATATTTGTGAGCATGCTCAGAAGGATTATGACTCCTTTAGTAACTGAGAAGATATCTGGTGAGAAAGGCTGCTCACTCCCATTCCTGTGGTGGGAAACTTCTTTCTCTTGTAATGTGATGGAGACTTCTTGGGGTAGTTGAAAGGAACAATTGATTGCAAGTTGTCTATGCAAAGATGTGCCTTCATCACCACAAAATGATTTTTGTGTGTGTGTGTGTACTTTTTAACTGAGGAGTGCGTTTTGAGCCCACCTTTTAAAATACTTTCTTTCACCTCTAGTTTCTTTCTTAATCTTCTGATAATTATTATTCATCAGAATACTAGATTGGATAATTAGTTATCTTTTCATAACCAAATAATGTCTCCTGGCCCAGCTTTCCCCAACCCACTTTAAGAGTGAGCCATCAAATTGGGTGAAGAATGTCCATTCAGCTTCTGGCAGTGCAAAGAGGATGAAATTTTTACCACTGCACCCAGAAAATGAGGCTGTGACAAAGACAAGTAACAGGGGTCCTGCTTCTTATTGTTACAAGCTCACTGTATGGCAAGAGGAGGTTGGAAACATCCTCCAGTTGGACAGATCTGTAACTCTAGCTATGAATCCATAACTGCAATAGTAAATGCTAAATATCATCATCATCATCATCTATATACTGAGAAACAATAAAACTAACAGATTCTACATTCTGTAATGTAGTTTTCCATGCAGTTGTTGATCAGTTTCCTTTTGCATCTCCCTTTCACAGCCTAGGAAATTGTTTCAACTGCACAATACTATATATCATGTTACTATGTGGTTTTTTAAAATTTGTTTCTTCCACAGTTGTTACACTTGTACACAACACTTGCCAATTGTGTGGAACACACCAAGTAACATGATTCATCTAGATGATGAGTTATACATGTGCTGAAAACAAACAAACAAGCCAACTAACCAGAGTATATTCCACAATGCCATAGGAAACATGGCAAGTATACAGAATATATAACCTGCATCCTCCAGAACAAATAAATAACTTTTGGCTTCCTTGGAAAGAATTTTGATGGCAAATATGTTTAAGACTTGAAGTATAATTTTATTTTTTTTAAAAAAATTGCAATTGGTAGGGTAGATAAGATAAAAAGAACATTCACTTTTTTTAAAAAAAAAAATCAAACATGCAATCCAAATTCTTCCAAATTCAACAATGCAACAAAAAGCTGGTTAACTCCGTTATTACCTTTTAAACACTCATAGATGTATCCCAACTTGGATGTATCACTGAGAAAAACTGACAAAAATGAACATCACTTGATTCTGTGTTTAAAACTGTGGGACATATGGAAGATGTAGTGCCTTGAGCATGATCTAATGATTGATTTGTGACAGGGTGGCTGATTTAATATGTTCTTCTTCTAAACATCATGCACATTTACTTCAAGCAGTTGCTGTCACTTTCTGATTTGTGTTCTTTTAGTTATGGCTAGAGGCAGAACTTTATGGCCGTTTCAGAAGCCAGTTTGAATGCTTTGTGTTATCACATGCATACAGTGAGTCCAACTTAAGCAAGATGAGCCTTAGAAGTAAAGGATGTCAAGTAAGAGGACAACGCTGTTATCCTGTTTCCAGTTAAAGAGTACTGACAGTATGATAAAGACAAAAATGAATCTGGGACTGAAGAAAACAAAAGCTGGCAGATGCTATTTTTCTTTCAAAATCTTGGCAGAAAGAAACTTGTTCCTTTTAATGTTTGTTTTCTGAGTCCAGGAAAGAAAAAAGAATCAGAGCTACTGAGCCAGTTAGAGGATAAATCTTGAAAGACTACTTCCTTGGGTAAAAATATCCAGCTCAAACATACGTCAGAAAACAAAACTCTTTAAAAAAGCCTTTAATGTTTTAAAATCTTCTATGCAAGTTCTTTGGAAAATCACATCAGTCTTCAAGTACAATACAAGGTTGTTGTTAGCAAATATGAAGTAAGCAAAAGGAAATAAAAAGTGAGGAGTCAAAGCTGGAGGAAAAACAGAAACAAGAGAGATCAACAAACTGGAAAAACCAGAAGGTATTTACATCTTTTTTTTTTCAGAGATGGAAAAGAAACTAGGTTAGATGTGTAGTTAGTTGTGCATACAGCAGCCCTCTTCCAATGATTTCAGTATCTTAACATTGTAAATAACAAAGCATAAAGATATTGTCAGAAGGTCCGCTGCCACTTCAGGTTACTCATACACATTACATTAATAAGAACTTATGAATAGAAGAGGCACAACATTAGCACCAGTGTGGTGTGGTGGTTTGAGCATTTGTCTATGAACCTGGAGATCAGGGTTCAGTTCCCTGATTGGCCATGGAAACCCAGTTGGTGACCTTGGGCACATCACACATTCTTAGCCCCAGAAAACCCTTTGATTGATGGGGCTAAGAGTTGCCGTAAGTTGGAAATGACTTGAAGGCACACAATAACAGCACACAACATTATACTGATTATGAAGGCCTATGTGATAAGCATTTCCCTAAAGTTTAGCTTTAACAATGCTTACTTGTGACTTGTTTTGAATAATTTAACCTTGTAGTATTTATTCTCTAACACACAGATGCAAGTACAGTTGAACAGATGCTTCATTTGTTTAGAATGTTATTTATATGGATTATATAGAAAGAAGAAATATTCTAAATAAGTTATTGTGAAATGCTAGCTGGGTCATGTTAGGACCAAACAAACTTTTATAATATTTTTTCAGTTATCATGCTATTGTCTCCGAATAGAGTGAGGCTGGAGAAACTCGCTAACTAGGGATCACTGTCAGACAGAACCAAGTCCCTAAAGACTAAAGCTCTGAGATATTATCTTTGCATGATGCAACCAATTCACTTACCCACAACACCCCAAAGAATGCAGTCAACATGAAACAGATCAGCCTTACATTGATATACACAAAGCACAGGCCAAACATCTCCTAAACCAATAAAGAACTTGGAAATACCTATTCACATCCATCAGACATCCATCTTTTCTCCTGGACCACCCCCACTGCCAAGGCCTTGTGAATCCTAAAATCACCCATATTATCTTTAACCCCCTGTGTCCTAGAGTCAAAGGCCACTGCCAATAGTCTAGTTCTGATGAACTGTGGCACCAGTCCCCTGCCCCTAAAGATATACTGTACTGCAAATTATGGTTAGCTGGAATGGACTAAGTGGCTTGCAGCTCATCATCCAGCCTAAAGTACTTAAACTCCCTTTCATCTTCTAACAACTATTCCTAGTACTGTGAGCTAATGAAAGATCAACAGTTTGGACAACTCACCCTTTCAAGACTCCATAGGTCTACGGGTACTGGAAATGGACAGGACTCTGCATATGGAGCCTGTTGTCTGATGCACTCCATCTGTTGGCAGGAAAGAGCATCAAGTATCCCATTATCCACATCAGCCACATGGAAGGTCATAAACAAAATATTGATGCAAAGATACTGCAAAACAAAGATCCTGACAAGATTCATGACCCATGGGGTTTTGTAGGACATAGAGTTGATAACCTGTATAGCAGCTATGTCATCACACAAGAAATGGACAGAGGCATTAGCCAGCTTCTCCACCCAAATCTGAGCAGCTATCACAATTGGAGAAAAAAAAAATGTCAACAAACTAGTCCTAGCCCACTCTTCAGGCCATACTTCAGCACACCATTTTCATGAAAATAAACTCCAAACCCTATGGACCCAGCTACATCTGACACCCTCAGTGCATCCCAAATATGCAACTCATCCCTGTAAAAAGAAATCTTGGAAGATGAAGAAAAAAAAAAACTCCTGCCAGACCTTGAAATTCTCCCTTATTCCATGTGTCAGCCTAATTGAATTATAGGGTTTTACAGGAACAATAACATCACAGAACTGCCTTAAAGAGACCCCACCAGCAGCAACAGCCCTACAGGCAGAATTTAGATGGCTAATGAGCTCCTGAAATTCCTTAGGAGTGTCATTTCTAATGTGATAACTGAAGCTCCTGTCAGAGCTGCTGCTGACAGAACAGCAGCTGTTGGTCCCTGTTGCTCAGGATGGAGATAACAAGCAGCAGCTGTTGGTCCCTGTGGCTCTGGCTGGAGATGAGTCCTGCAGCTCAAGAGCTCCTCCTGCTGCTGTGGACCAAGCAGGCTTGGACGTTCCTCTGCCTGCTCCTTTAGGGCAACAGGGATCCAGTTCTGAAGATGCTTTGGAGCCTGTGTCAATCAGCTCACAAACAAGGCAGAGACTCAAGAGAGCTGAGCAAAGGGAGGCTTCCTTGATTAAGTTCAAGAAGCAGTGACTAGCCACACCTGTGCCTTGGGTTATATAACTGCCTGCCTGGAAGCTTTCCTTTGCTTGTGGCAAACTTCTTACAAGTCCTCCCCTTGCCTGTTCCTTGGTTCCAGCACCTGGTTCCTGCTACCTTGAATTGATCTCTTGGCTCCAGACCCCTGGCTTTTGGAACTCTGACTACGTCTTTCACTTGTTGCTCTGGCTTAGGTAAATGGTCTTCCTTTGATTAAGTGCTTGTTTACTCCCGGCACGACTCTGCTAGCTCTCCCACACCCTTCTCTGGGCTGGCTCACTGCCTGGGTCTCTGACCTTGGCATCTAAGGCCAAGAAACTCGAGACATCCCTCTATTTAGATCCACAGCTTTTTCAACACTGTTCCATGGTATCTATCTCAATATCCAGGGAAACTAAATAAGTACTTGGCCCCTCCAGATCCACAGCTTTTTCAACACTGTTCCATGGTATCTATCTCAATACCCAGGGAAACTAAATAAGTACTTGGCCCCTCCATTTTCTTATGCAGTTGAGGTGTACCTAACTCCTCTGTTAGGGAATAAAATTGTGTCATTATGAAGTTGCCCTGTTCCAGATTAACCAATAAATAAATAAAATCATCACAGTAACAGATTGTTCCGTTGTGCATTAACTTAAGCTTAGGGGCCCATGTAAAGAAAAAAATGAACTTTTCAAAAGCAGAAAAGGATATCAAGCACCCCATAGGAAAAGCCCGGTCCAGGTAAAAGAAGTCTTCAAAAGAAAAGCCTATCAACTCAAAATCCCTACCATGAACTGGAAGAAGTTCTCCTTTTGACAAATCAGCTCTGACTCCATTCCTATGCACCTCACATAGCACAGTGTCAAAGGACGTATAGTGTGCTGTGCAAATTCCATAGGGATGGCATTATTAACTAACTCCTCCTTAGGACAGGACACATGGAAAATAATCCTGTACTAACCAAGTGTTTTCCTGGGAAGTACTCCCAAAGGTGACACCCTCAAATTTGGCACAGGAGGAAACTTGAAGAACTTACTACCTTCCCTTCTGCAACTTCATTATGAATCTTATCCCTAACAACTTCCTCCAAGCTGATCATCAACCAGAAGCACCTCCAGCCTGTCTAACTTAATTGGGCAGGACCTCTTTTGGCTCCAGATCTCAACTTACTTGAGTGCTCTTCGTTAAACTGTCCTACACCCTTTTCTTTTGGATAGTTCCAAAAGGCATATGATCCACAACAAATTGAACATTCATACTGGAATTTGCATGGGCACTGGTTGCAAGATCCCTGCACTTCATAAGCCACTCCACTATAAAAACTAGTGGATGGCTGCTGACTAAACCTGTGATAACCAGAAGGCCATTGTGGTAAATATGATACTTGGTATGTCATCTGAACAAAATAATAACTAAGAGGTATTTGCATAGCACCCACATTATATCTCTTGAGCAATAGGAGGCATGTCCCCCAATTCCCCCCAGAGCTCTCAGTGGCTGTCCCTACTTGTTCTATGGGCTTATTCTAAGACACACACACATGGCCATTCCTGAGAACTTGTGTCATCATCCACACTGGCAAAGGTGTAGAGGTATTGTTAGACTCAGCTGCCAAACCATGCTCAGCTTCTTTGCCCTCTCCTCTTACCATCTAAGCCACTACTTTGACTTCATCTTCCATTGATACAGCCAAATCTCCAACCCACAGCCATTTGTCCTAAGCTTCTAAATGTGATATTTATTGAAACTGTTCTTATCACTGTAGAGTCGAAGGCTTTCACGGCCAGAATCCATTGGTTCTTGTGGGTTTTTCGGGCTGTGAGACCATGTTCTGGTTGTATTTTCTCCTGATGTTTCACCTGCATCTGTGGCTGGCACCATTCCCCTAAAGATGTCAGCCACAGATGCAGGTGAAATGTCAGGAGAAAATACAACCAGAACATGGTCTCAAAGTCTGAAAAACCCATAAGAACCAATGTCCTTATCATTCATTTTACTCTTACCAACTGTCTGCTTAGGCTGCCCTCTCACTCCCTTTGTTTGCATCACCAAAAATTATAGGGGATACTTGTGATACCTTCACTGGAGGTTTCTTAGCTAGGCCCTTACCCTTCGATGCCACACTGCCCTTCCTGAAGCTACACTAACCAACTCTTAGGACTAAAGCCTACTCCAACACTCACACCTACAATTTATAAATGATAGGCAGTAAGTCACAAAGTATACAAAGTGATAGGCAGTAAGTCACAAAGTATACTTGCAATCAAACGTAGCAAAGCCTAGCTAGGCCCACTGGGGCCTAAAGTCACTGGTAATATGCCTCAGAAAAACACAGTGCCAAGACCAGCAAGGCCACAAAAGGGAAGCATGTGGTCAGGTGCAGTCAAGACTGAAGGAATGATGGGGCCCAACAATATCAGCAACAAGCAATAATTAAAACACAGAGTCAGGCCAAGCAAGACCTAGCAAAAGGAATACACGGTCAGGTGGAAAAAGGTCTACTGAGGCCTGGTGTTTCCTAACAACAGGCAAAAGGGAAACCATGATTAGATTCAGTAAGGCCTATCAAGGCCCAGTGGGGCCTAACAACTGCTAATAGGCTGAAAAATAAATCATGGTCTGGTGTAGTAATCCCTGTCAAGGCCCAATGGCTAGCAGTAGGCCAAAAGAGAAACGCATCAAGTCCTGATGCTGGTTGGGCCTAGTAAGCCATATTGGACAAACCCAAACTTACAACCAAAGCCCAATGTGGCCTAGAAAATATCAAACCCTAATCATGAAGATCCAGTGGGGGCAAGCAATATCGTTCAACACAGGGCAGCACAAAAAATGTGGCCAAGTCAGGCCCAGTAAGGCCTAAAAATGCATGACAGTATCCAACAAATATGTGGTCAGGCCTAGTAACAGGGCCTAGAAAGGGAAGCACCACAGCAATTTTACATTGAGACCCAATGAAGTTTAGAACTATCTTAGAAATACCTAAATCTAACAATGAAGACCCAACAGGACCAGGCAGTGTGACTAGACCTCAGGCAGTGGGCCCAAAGTTTAAAGTCCACTGGCAACACCCCATGGCATCTGGATCATTCCCATACCTCACATGCACAAATGATACAAGAGTACACAATTGTCTCTCCAGGTGATGAGGTGATTGCATGGAGACCATGTGGCCAAATTCTGCTCCCTGCTGCTGACTCCTTACCTCCCAACACTCAAACCCACAATATCAAAATCAATCAAAGAAGGAATCAACTAAGATGGAGGATCCAAGCAAAGTGGATATTATTGGGCACAGGGAAGCCAGTTCTATTCTCTCCACCAGCAACTATGAATTCAACAATCCTCAAGGATTATACCAAGAAGAGACTATCAAAGAGGCATGTGAAGAGGTGGGCAGGGCTTAAATAGTCTCAGGCTCTGTCCCCAACATATGCAGCATTCTGGTACCCTGCACCAGGGACAACATCCTCTGGCCTCCTAGCCACGGAGACCATCAAAACTTGCACACTCCCTTGCACTGCTGTTTACCATGTGGGTCCAAGTAATACCAGATCAACTCTAGTAACTAGTGTAGTGCTAGTGCAAGGTTAATGAGATTGATCCAGATTTTGTTTGAGTAATTGAAATTTGTGGATGTTATGCTTTACAATTTAATAAATAGTTTTTTTTTTAAAAAAAGAAATCTGTGGGTTGGATCCAGATGTAACCAAATTTAGAGAAGTCCCATTGTAGACAAGTCCCAATTATTTCATTCTAAATATGACTAAGTTTGAATTCCATCCAGTACCCAGAACCTGTAAAATGGAATGAGATGATCCCTAGTATTTCTTCAGAGAGCCACTATGTAATCCTGTTTTCTTCTGCAATATTGCAGAACGGTATATGAAGCTATAAGGTGATCTAATTTGAAAGGGACTTCAGTGCTTACTAACATAGCATTTTAATGGCATAATAAATACATTTTTTCATAATCAAAACAGTTTATCTTTCACATTAGTCATATTTTAGATTGAGCATTATTGCCAATAGGGAGTTAAGTATATTGCAATTAAATCTTCCATTATAAAAGCATCTCATGTAATTAACACACTTCATTGATTGGGAATTGCTTTACAGATCATAGGGTAGCTATGTTTAAAATTTTAATTAGGTAAATCTGCACACAGCATGAATTCTTCTAGTTCAAACTCAGATAAGATTCCAGGACCTGTCTGTTTGGTCAAAGAACTGTGTTATAGTTCTCATGTAGAAGAGGGATCAAAATGAATGAACTGTCCTAAATCATAGTTTGTTTAATGGTTATATTGTGCATTCTCAATGGTCTATAGATGTTGCACTTAAGCTAAAACACTCCAGTCTGACAGTGAATACAAGAAAATTTGTGTTCCTTTCACTATTTATATGTTACAAACATCAACCTTTGCAAACATTTATATTGCACAAACACAAGAACATAAGAAAATCCAAGTCTGATCAAACCAAAGATCTATCTAGTCCAATAGTTCTTAACCCCTTCTTTACTATGAACACCCTTTAAATATCTCTTCTTGTTGTGGACCCCCAAGACTTAACTGAAAGATTTAAAATCCTAAAGTGCATCAAATAGTTATTTAAAATTGCTCCTCAGAAGTCTTCAGATTTGGAGAGAAGGTAGAAATAACTAACTACACACATTCCTGTTATATTATCGGTATAATTCTGTATAAATTTGTTTGTGTCTGCCTGTCTTTCTCTCTTCCTTCCTTCCTTCCTTCCTTCCTTCCTTCCTTCCTTCCTTCCTTCCTTCCTTCCTTCCTTCCTTCGTGTTTCTTTTTCTGTTTCAATTGTAAAAGCTTCTAACATTTATTTTTAATTGTAGAAGCTCCTAACATTTATTCAGTTGTTCATGGCTTCCCTGGGAGGACAATGCAGCCCCCTGGCTGTCCACAGAATGGACAGAACATTGCTATGCCCTCCAAACGAATGTATTATAAGTGGTAACGTGAAGAATATTTGCATAATTCTTAATTTTGACATGAAATTTTGTGGCAGTTGTCAACTCTAGTGCAAGTAGGACAAGAAAATGTTTACTTTTCACTGAGATTTCTGGAATTTCTTCCAAAATAGATCAGTGCACTATCTTTCACCTACATGAAGCAACACATACACACAAGAAATACAAAAGGCCTGGATGGATGCAAGCATCCCATAAGACCTACAGAACCAGGAATCAGCCATCATAGTCTAGCTATCCAATTTACATGTGTACAATTTGCCCAAAAATGTTACATCCAAACGCAAATTAAGTAAAATAAAAACAAAACAAAAACACCTCCCTAGAGATGGATATACAGTAGTTTCCCCATCTTGCTGGTAAGAAGAAAAACTGCACTTTCTCACAAATGAGAACAGCAAGATCTTTTTCCCGAATCAGGCAATACTATTACTTGTACATATTACATTCAATATGTTGTTATCTAAAGGAATATAAAGGAAGTTTGATTAACCAGATTTTCGTACACTCTACCCTGCCTCTCTCCACTAATAACAAATACACATATAACCACCATGGAACAAATTGTTTCATTGTCTGTTTTGCATAAATGTATATATAATAAACTGTAATCCTTCAGGCATTACTGTGTCATGTTAATAGTGATCTATGCTAGCAGTTTTTAAACTAAGATTCTTAATAACCATCTAAAGGTTAAGTTCAGGAGCTGACTTTTTTTTCTGCTCTCTTCTGTTAAGGCTTAGGTCAAATTGTTGAAATGTAAACCCATTAAAATATTTCCTTTGTTTGTACTTTCCCATTTGTGTCCCCACCTAAATACTGAGGAGAGATACAAAGAGGGCGATATCCTGCAAAGTAATGATTGTCCTGTTTTGGTCTGTGCAAAGTGAAAGTTTAGCAACCACAATTGTTCTATGAAATTTTCTTTCTTTCTTTCTTTTTTTGGTGAATGTTTCCTGATGTCTTCTGAAATTCATATACTTGTTCAGTTTTCAACTGAGGGTTTGTATGCTTTCAGAACACAGGCATATGTTGTTTGTAATTAAGTGATTTACTTACACTGACTCCTACTCACCTATTTAAAGAATTTGAACTCATTTTTCCTCTAGTGCATTTTTAATGTGTATATGATTTACTGTAACTTTTCTACAGGTATGTAACAGGTAGCAAGTAAAATAAAATGAAATTCAAAATCCACAAAAGCGGGTAACCTTTGTTGCCCAGTCAACATACACAAAATACATCATGCAAGCTTGGCTTCTTCATCAGGCAAAAGATGTTCACAAATCATGCAGCAGAAGGAAATTGATGATGTCAGTCACATTGTTTCCAATGTTATTTCTATTGTAGTTCAGTTGGTTTGGAGCAGTGGTTCTCAACCTGTGGGTCCCCAGATGTTCATGGACTTCAGCTCCCAGAAGCCCTGAGCATTGACCATAGTGGCTGGGGCTTCTGGGAGCTGAAGTCCATGAACATCTGGGGACCCACAGGTTGAGAACCACTGGTTTGGAGAGATCTTGATGCAGTCAGTTGCCACTCCTCTCTTGGCCTTGTGGGACCACGAAAAAGGACAGTAAAATGTAGGCTCCATTAGCAAATAAGCTTAATGGGCCAGCTTCTCTGAATGGTAACAGCTCAAAAGGGTGCATTCTACAAGTGTTTTTTCCATAAAAGCAGAAATGTGTTTTCCAAATTTCAAGAGCCAACATGAATCAGGTTTGTCCCGACATAAAATCTTGTTGATGAGAATGAAATTACATTTCTTTGGGAATTAAATCAGTATTTCCTGAAGATAACAACCAGTTTGACCCAACTAATCATCCTTACTTTTAGTGAAAATTCACTTAACATGCTCCAATACTGGGCATGATCTTTAAAAAATTTAGGCTGCACTTATTAGGGGGAAAAGCCCAAGGAAACAAGTGAAACTTAATACAAAGGAAACATTACAGGATTGTAGTCCTTTGTGAAATCCTATGAAAGATGTGCCTTTGAATTCCATGTGATATACCTTTGAGTATATATGCACAGGACTGAGCCAGACAAGACTGATTCATTTCAGCTGGAGAGTTAAGCTCACTTTAAATTCCTTCCTAATGAAAGCAGTGGGATTTAAGAAATGCTTATCCTTACCTAAAATTGGCTTATAGATTTTTCAATATGCCATTTTATTTTGCTTTGTTGCAATGTTCTTGTGCAGAGGGCAGGTTTTCTTTTTTTTTTTCAAAGTTCCTTATTGAAGGACAAGAGGTAATTGATTAGCTAGACTCAGTTGAACATATGCAATGCTCTTCAGCTAGAACAAATGGCAGCCATAAAAAAGTAGGTGTTATGTCAATGTACTGGTCTGTCTTCTTCAGCTAAGATGTCACAGGACCAGCTTTGCAATACAATTCATGGTGTCGTTGGATGGTGGGAAGCAAAGACCCCTGTGTTAGCAGGTTGTTGCTAGAGGGTTGATAAGGATATACAGCCTGCTACTAACCCCGTATCTACAGAGGCTTTCAGTAGTGTGGAAAATTATTCATGGTGAAGAAAGTGGTTAAACTGTCAAAAGCCACAGGCCTTTGAAACAATACAAAATGTTGCCATCTCAAGCAGGTCCTTAGAAACAAAGAGTTCAGCTCAGAGGAGGCTGGTGGCTTCTTTGGCAGTGAAGTGGTGAAGAGGCTATCAAAGACCTTTTCCCCAAAATCCAAACATTGGACAGTTCTTTTAAGTTTAGACTAAAATGTAGGACAGATTCACCACCCTGCTGACATGGAAGCTACCAGATATCAGAGGCTGAACTGCTGCTAACAATATTCCATGTACACTTTATACTTTTTAGGTGACTTTGGGAAGAAAAAAAATCACACTGCAAACTTAGGAAATTATTATTTAATCCCTTTTTCAAAAAGAGCATTGCAAGGTGAAAAAGATGACCTAGTAAATAATGTCTAGGGGCAAAAGAATAATTTCACTGATGGGACACATCCCTCATTGGGACTAGAAAGAGGAAACAGGAGGCTATCTGTGATGTAGACTCAAGTTGATTGACTCAGATGTCAGCCAGACTCAGGTCACTTCACTGACTTGACTTAGACTTGACTCAGCAATAAATGACACACTAAAGTTAGACTTGACTAGTGACTTGTATATTCTGCTACCCTTGGTTCAGTAACATAACCCATTCATCTAGAAGTTTTATGACATTGAACAATGCTTCCATCTCTTTTTGCCTATTGCTCATGTGTCAATCTGTCTCAACCCCCAAAGCTTGGGTGCATTTCTTGGAGGAGAACAGCAATGTACATGTTAGGCAATGGACTTGATCTGGGGGGTGGGGGGTTGAGGTCTGCTTTGCAGCCTGTCCCCATTACATATTAGAGAAGTCTTCTAAAACTTTTACTAAGAGTAGAAGGCAAGAGTGCAGGGTGTGTTTCTCAGAGGGGAACATCAAATATGTTAAGAAACAGGCTTGAAGAGGAAATACCCATCCTTCTAAAGCTTTTGAAGCTTCAGTAACGTGGAGTAAGGAAAATCCTATTCTTCATTTCCAAAAAAGCCTCCAGCTTGGGGAATGAAGAGTAAGAGGGATCTTATTCTCCACTTGAGAAGCTTCAGACCTTTGTAAGCCCACTGAACCCCCTCATATACCCCACCACAACCTCTTTTTTCTCTTAAAGTTGGCTACCATACTTGAGACTGGACTTGAAAGTACCTTACCAGGACTTGAGACTCAGCTTTTGACTTGCAGGTAGAGACTTGAGACTTGGAGTAAAAGACTTAAATACATTACTGCTATCTGCTGCAGCCAATGTGCACCCCAAAACATGCTCTGAAGAGTTGGAAAACTGCTCAGAGTTGGGTTTGGGGTGATAGACTCATTTTTTCTCTCTCTCTTTCTTTCTCTGAGGTCATATGAACAAGATGACTGTATTCTATCACAATTGTGCTCATATACCTTCTCTTAAAGTATAAACATTTGTTCCCTGGAGGAAAGAATCAAGTATGTGCCTGAACACTGGAACTGAGCAAATTGTTCAAATTCCACATGGAGATAAGACAGGAACAAACAAGAAGATGTTGACAGAAGATAGATGTTCTTGCTTCGTATTGATTTGACCAACTTACAGCTATAAAGAAAGGAAACTGTAAAAACTCTACTTGCCATTTTTTTAAACAAAAATATAACATACAGAGTCTATTGTCTGCAGGCAATAATGGAATGATAAGTGGTTATCTTAGTTTTAGCAACTTCAAAATGCTTTTAGCACTCTAATACATGTCACCCTCCCCTCATGTCCTACAAACCGAAGCTAATAGGCTATAACTTTCCAAGAAGAAATTGCATTTCAGCTCTGCTAGAAATATTATAAAGTTCCATAGTTTCAAGTGTCAAAACTTATTCTCCTTCACCCTCATTTTGGTTGGAGGAATATAGTTCTAGCATTTTACATTTCAGTATCCCCAGATGATTTAAGCTAATATGTGATGCCTTTGATCAAGTATGAGCCATTGCAGTGTGCACAGCAAATGCCTGTGACCAGAACATTGCTCCCAAAAGACTCCTTCCCAAAAGAGGAAAGCAAAGGAAAGATTACTCTGGGACTGTAAGCATAAGGGTGCAATTAGAATAGGGATTAAGATGTCAATTTTTGGTTTCCAATTTTAAAATTGGTTCACCTCAAACTGAGGTTTTTTCCCCCTATATTTAATTTGAATTCATTCCAAACTTAAAGATTTCTTTTTAGCATGTTTGCATAACAATTCATGAAGAAATAAAATATAACATGTTGAAACAGGAAAATGCATTAGTGTATTAAAATCCTCAGAAAAATATAATCTTAATTTTGATTGGTGCCCAAAGGATTATATTATACATTATCCAGGAATATGATGTGATAAAGAACAGTTTAAAAGTTTTTAGAATGAATAAATAGATAAGTAGCAATGAACAGGTAAGTCTACATTTACCTAACTATCTAAATATACATTTAAGTCTGCATTTATTTACATTGTTAAATAAATAAAGGATAGCAGTCTTGGCACCAAGGACATACATCTCTCAAGGAAGGAAATTCCACAAGCTTTCTCGTATGCAATCCTTCATCTATGGCAAGAAATCAAAAACTGCCACTTCTGCTATCTTTAATGGGAAAAAAATCACATGAGTCATTGAACGTGCTTTCCATAAGTGTACTGAGGCTTGCAATAAAGTCTTTTGGCCAGTGCTATCTAGCTGAATCTCATCAACTTGGATCTTGGTGATATGAAACATTACTGTCAGTCAGAGGAAGAGAGTGATGTATAGCAAGGATGTAGGTGCCATATTGTCCCTTCAGGAAAATCACACTCTACTTTTCAGATTACTCCATGCTGATGGATTCCAGCTGAGCTAACAGAGTTTTGAAAGGAACTAAATATAGAAGGGGTGAAATGCCAGGAACAGCAAGCAAAGTCTGTGATTTTGAAATTGTAGATCTGTTTCTTTTAGCCAACTGTACTCATTTTTGAGAAACTGATTAGCATAGTCTTGTTATCTGTTTTATGATTTTTATCTCTCCTCATAAGTATATGTTTTAAATAGCACATTCGATGGAAAATCTGTGCTGCCAACTGAAGTTTTAATTCATATTTGCCATAAGTGCCTGAAAAATTTACCTTTAGACCTTAATGCTTTATATACTTTCCCTAAATTCTTTTGCTATTTAGGGCATGAAGTAGAGATAGGTGAGCATTTTGTCATGTTCTGATCCAAACTTACTTCAATATCCATGTTCCCAACTAGAGTAGAACGATTGAATAAATTGAGCTTATATAAGTGTTGACTTCCCAAGTTCCCATTGATTCAATGGATCTACTTTGTTTGGAAGTAACAGTTGAATTTGGGCCAACATGAAGAAAGTAAACTGAGGTTCATCTATCCAAACAAAGGGTTGAGTATACTTAGTTTTAAATCTCTGGATCTGAACTTCTATCAGCTAAGACTATGGTACTGAATCAAAGTTGCTAGTAGTTCCCTCTCCACCAAAATATAGCTCTTCTTTAAGAGCCACGTGGGAAAAGGTACAATATGGTTTACTGCATGCTGGAATAGCTGTGCCTACTGGATTTGGTCAGCATGGTAAAGTGGTTTAGGTATTGGACTATGATCCTGAAGAGCAGGGTTTGATTTCATGCTGAGCCATGGAAACCTGTTGGATGACCTTGGGTGTTTCACACACTCTCAGTCCCAGAAAACCCATATTTGGTTCGCCTTAGGGTTGCTATAAGTCTGAAACAACTTGAAGGCACACAACAACAACAATAGTGAAAACTCCAGACTGTTCAGTTTTGTGTTTTTTTTAGAACATACCAACATTCGCACATTTCTCACAAAATAGGTCAGGAAGAACTTGAGACGCCAAACAAGTGAACATGGAGAAAAAAACAAAACTGTCCAACTTCTCCTTCTTTAGCTTGAAGCATTTTGATCACAAACACTATCCTCAAAAGCAACATGCCTTAAATGTGACTGGTTTTTTGTTGATATTATTTACAGCACAAGTGAAAATAGCATTAACATCAATAACCTTCCTTCTGCAAAATGGATTTGGCTGTTTTTTCTGTGCGTTTGCTATGTCGGCACTTCTTGTTCTGTCAGAGCTCCATTCTGATTAACTTGGATTTCTATTTATTTTCCTTAGGGTAAGGATTACAGTTCGCATAAATATGCAAAGAAAACAAGAAGCATTAGTTGTGTGTTCATTTAACATAAAACTAAACTATATACATATATGTGCATGTGTGTGTTGTGTGTGAGAGAGAATGTTTGTTCATTTAGCATAAAAATGAACAAAATAAAATGTACTAGTTTCATTATGCCTAATTTGAAGAACTTGAAAAAATATTCATCTATATATAAGAGAAAATGAAGGCTCTCAATAATAGACACACACACACACACACGTGTGTGTGTGTGTGTGTGTGTGTGTGTGTGTGTGTGTGTAGAGAGAGAGAGAGAGAAACCGTGCTCCATGTTAGTCTTTCCAACATAAAAAAAAAAAAAAGGGAGGGGAAGAACTAGCAGCATATTTGGCACTTTAACTAGCAGCCCTTTCATACTACACAGATCTAGTGTTTCACCAAACTATGCTCCAGGTTTCATAGGACAGTTTTAGTCTTTTTGGAAATTATTAATAAATATATTATACAAACTAAGTATCTCCTTTGCCAAGAGTGCATGATTGTAGTCTGAATATAATTATTATGGACTATTCAGTAGAATGGCACAGAATTGTGCTTACCTCTTGTGAACATTCAGTAACCAAGTAGCAGGCTATAATCGTTCTGCCTGTTTTGTCTTCTTCTGGTCAGCAACCTCACTTCAAGGGAGCAAACCTGAAAGCCAGGAGTTCTCCATACTCGTAATTCAGTCTAGTAAGAGGATAGTAAGATGCAGCACAATGAAAAAAAGATATCTCCCATCCCCTGCTGGCTTTTTACTCATCTAGCTGTGGTATAGGCAGGTTGTTTGAACCATCACCATTTGTATGAAGCTGGTGGGTGAAGCCATCAAGGCATTTGAAATAGGGTATCAAAAATATGTCAGTGACACTCAGAACTATTTCTCCTTGTCATCTGATTGGGTAAGTGTAGTGCACTGTATGTAGGCCTTTGAAGACAACCTGGTAGCTTCATCTAGTGCAGAAAGTTGTGACCAGAGTAGTAACTGAAATAATATTTCTGAAAAAAGCCACCACTCTTTTCCAAACCAAGACAACTGGTGCTTTCCTTTAAAGCCATAAAGGGATAAAGATTCAAGTATCTGCAGAAATATCTCTCCCTGTACCAGCCTTCCCACAACTTAATTTTGCCAGGAAAAGGCTCTTCTTCAAATACTCAGGTATATTATGTGTTGAAAGAAGATAGCCTTCTTTTTGTGACATCCTAATGTGTTTGATTTCTTTGCCATGAAAAGGCTCTTCTCCTTAAGCCCATGTTATGTGTGAATAGAAAAAGAATCTTCTTGGTTGTGAATCTCTAACTTTGGAGACTCCTGCTGATGGTGATGGCACCAGCATTGCAATGGGCTGACTTAAAACAGTTTCGTTTGCTTGGGCATATTAATTGGCCAATTCTGTCTATATTATTATATCAATTAAGTTTCCAAGTTTTTTAAAATTATTATCAAGACATGTTGCTTTTTTTTCTTTTAAATGTCATTATTTTAATTATATGTGTACACTCTCCAGACATCCAGAAAGCTAAAATGTGATTTTAACATATTTCAGTGGGTCTATTTTTTTTTAAAAAAAAAGTATAATAGCTGAAAGTTATGAAGACATTCAGTGAGTATAGTGGTAATGGGAGAATTGTAATGGCTGTTTTTGCTCCAGATCTCCAAATTTCCAAGTGCTGGTTTACACAATTTGCATATGCAGACACAAATAAATCTACTGTGAAACCAAGTGAGGCTGCCTTAGGTGGCATGATTTTTTTAACTGCAATGGAAACTTTGTGGCTTGCTAATTTTTAATTATTGTATATTTGCTGACAGTGAGGATGAGGAATGGCCAGGTGCCAGAGCACCTTGGTTGACTTAGAGATCATCTGCAATAACTATGCAGAGAGTAGCATTTTTTCTGCTTCACTTCAGGCGAGGAGAAAAAATATTTTCAGCCAGCCCTGTGTGCTAACGAACTGTACATAGTCAGACACTACAGGAAGGACTGGGAGTCCTCCTTTATCTTAAGGCTGCCAAATCATGTGTATAGCAATCTTTGTGGTCATACATTATGTTTAGATCTTCACTTGAATGCTTGGAGGTAAAGCCTGGGGACAGTGGACATGTTTTTGACTCTTTGTTTCCCACATTCTGTGAAATTTGCAGCAGTATTTGAGTAATTGTGGGTTATACTTAAATACATGATTATTAAGAAAGAATGCATATGGGAAGATACAAATGTTAGTTCTAACTAGAGCAGTTCCACTGAATCTCTGGGGACTTAGTAGCTGAACACTTTATAATTCAGCACTTGTGTACATCCCATTGCTGTAATGAGTCCACTGTGGTTGGAACTAATACTTGTATATAGACTTGCATGGCCAATTTGGCTGTACCACGTAGGGACTGCAGACTCCAAACTCTGGTATCTGTTTGCATTTGTAAGTAGTGCCTTATTAATTTTTAAGATTCCTAGCACATGGAACCCATTTCCAAAAGTGAAAAAGTAGTAATTAGCAACAGCATGATGCTTGAGAACTCTCCATTTTCCTTACTGAATTGCTAAGTTGATTTTTCAGGAGATTCTATGGCAGATCTCGGTTCAAATTTCATTTTCTCAATGTAGGGTTGGATTATTCTGTTGGAACAGCTTTGGTTATGATTTTCTTAGGAGTTTAAGGGACCATATTTTCTTTTCTCTGGCCCAAAGTACCCTAGCCAGTCTGGCCTGCCAAGTGAAGAATGTTTGCATCCACTGTGAAGATAGATACTGACTGTAAATTATTATCTTGAGACTTGCTAGGAAAAGAAATGAAAGATGAATATAAACTTGGTTTAGTACTCAGTGGAGTTGAAATTTGTATTCACAGTGAGCTCCTAAGGAAGTAAACATCCAACATCTTCTCAATTTGAATGAAAATAAATTTAGAAAAGAAAATCTGTTTTCCCTCTCCAAGTGTCCTTTGAACCTTTTCTGGGTTAAAAAAAAAGTTCAATTTGATTCAGAAGACCTTTCTCACATCAGTCAAAAAAAAAATATGACAGAATAAAACTCATTTCATTCAGTTTGCCTGAACTGATGATAAAAGTGAAAGGTTCTAAATAAAACAACAACAACAACAACAACAACAACAACAACAACAACAACAACAACAACAACAACATTTTTTTCATGCTGGGCAAACTTGTGAATTCAATACTTTGTGTTGGGCCATGTTCTTGCAAGCTTTTTTCATTAGATATTACAGTTAGGATGTAACAAATTAAATATTTTTTAGGACAGTAGAAGAGAGGGACAATAGATAGCCTTTTAAATTAAACTTATTCCAGCACAAATAATGTGCAGCTGTATGTGATTATATGTATTAATCTTTTACTGATCTGAAAATGGAAGGCTGTTCAGCAGGAGAGGGCAGTGTTTCTACACTGCTGTTAAGAAAAAATCTGCATTAACTTTTTTATGCATCACTGTCTTATCAGGCAATGTATTTAAAGATAATAAAAATTCTCAACATGTTGCAATGCTAGGTACCATTCAGTTTAAAAGTAACCATCACTAGTAGCTATTATCAGCTTCAGTGATACTGACCAGTGAAACAAATTCTGCACATCCCATAATTCAGTAGATCATGGTTATGAAAAAACAATAGTTTTATAATATAAGACTGAATAGATTAATAATAAAAATTACAGTTTAAAATTTGAAATTTCTTTATACATTGAAATAGCAATATTCTTTGAAAATGCTTAAACTGAATAGTAAACAAGAAATAAAACATTTTGGGTTGGATCCAGATTTAGTTATGCTTTGAGATCAATAAGGGTTAAATTAGCTGTGATGACTAGTTTCAGCGGGTCTGCCCAATGCACAGCTAAGTCTGGAAACAACACATTGTATCAAAGTTATAGTTCCAGAGATGAAGATTTTGCCATGTGGAATAAAGGGACATAAAAACTATTATCTTCTGGAAATCTGGAAAAGGGAGATGACACAAATGTTGTAATACTTATATTTCTTTCTAACAGAATGTGAAAAAGAAAACTGTTAAGATGGTATAGGGGCAGGGGTGAGAATCCCGTAGCCCTCCAAATATAATCAGACCGCAGCTTTCACCATTCTTCACTATTGTGTATGTTGACTAAGACTGTGGGAATGAATGTCCAGTCAAACAATACCTGGAGAGCTGGACATTTTTGACCTCTAGAGTAAGGTGCCAATGAACTTTTATCAATAACCATATTTATTGACACACAGATTTTTCATACACTGTGAGGCTACTGGTTTCTTATCTGACATTGTTTTACAATTAAAGAACAGTTATGATCTTAATATAACAAGTGCAATTCATTTAGTAGAATTCTTGTAGAGCAGTTGCTGAGCTTATTATCCTATTCTTGCCTAACCCACATGCTGCAAATGGCTTCTCCTCCACTCTTTCTGATCTTCCTTCAAACTTGCACCATCCTGCTACTGCTGGCTTTACTTCTGAGGCTTATAGATATTATTACATCCATCTTCTTCAATAGCTTCAGTCTAAAATGTGTATTTGGTGATTGTGGCTATAGGTTACTAGCACATAGCCCGCTATACTGGTTTGTTGTGTTCTTTTAGGGCTCATAATCATCCAGGTAGGTTGGTCATTATACAAACTTCCAGCTCCTTGGTTGTTTTTGGCCATTTCCACACGGGCTTAAAGAAACGGTGCAGAGCATCCTCCAGGGAGGACATCTGCACCTGGGAGCAGACTGGGTCAGACCTACTTAGTGTAGTTCCATACCTCAGCCCACTCCGGAACGACCCAAAGTGGTCGTCCAGCGTGCTTTTGAAAGACCGCTTGAAACAGGTCTTTCAAAAGCACGGAGCGTGCCACTTCGTGCCCGCACTCCGGTGCAGATTTGCAGGCTTGCACTAGTGCAAGCCGGCGATCTGCTGGGGGCAGGCTTTAGGCTGGTGAACTTCAGTGGTTGGTGGAGAGCCTCAACCAACCGGAAGCTGCCATTTTCATCCCTGGAGTAGTGCTGAGCGGCAGCCACGCACTGCTCTGGACCAGCCTGGACCCAAGCGTGGAGCCAAGAAGTCCGGTAAGTACTGGCACAGGGCGATTCCCTCACTCCGTGTGGAAATGGTTTTTGTCATTTTGAGTTCTACGCTTTCTTCTATAAAAGAAGTACCTTTTTTCCATGGGTGGCACTCTTTTGGTGTCACTCTTTTCCTTTGTGTAATTCCAGATATCTTTGTTCCCCATGTGGGACCAGTTGTCAATCTTGTCTCGGTCCTTGTACTGAGTTTGTTTCTGCAATTGTGTTTCCGCTGTCCTGAATTCCGGAGCAGCTTTTGATTCTAAATCTGTCACTGTCTGGTCTCTGTAACAATCTGTGTCCCATGGTGTCTCTTTGCCTTTTTTTTTAACACATGGATTTACTAGTTGCACCCAATACTTATCTCCTCTTCAAAGACTCCTCAAGACTCTTGCTATGTTGTCATACTCTGTAACTTGTTTTAACAGTTGACTCTTCAGCTGCTTTCACATATCATTACCTCAGCTACCAGGAGATTGTACTAAATAGTCTTTTATAGGCAGCAATGTCCTAGTTCTATATCCCATCAATCTTTTGCTGGGGCTATTGTTCATTTCTTGTGAGGTTGTATTCAGACAATCTAATAAAGCTAGATATGGTTTGCATCCAATCTTATTTGTTGTTTTCCTTTTCTTTTTCTGTCTTCACTACCAATCTAGTCTCTATGAGTGCACAGGGGATATCTAGGGCATTATGTTTTATGCAGAAATTCTCACTTAGTGCAGAAGCGTTTGGATTCTGCTGAAGTATATCACAGGCCACTGCCTGAAACCAGATTATCAAGTATTTTGCAAAATGGGTCTTTAGCTCCCTGATCACAGTTCTTGTCTTAGTATGGTCAAGGGTGTCTACTTTCCAAAATTGGAGCAATAATGTGATCATACAGATTGTGTCACTGGCTACATCAGCTTCTCCTGAGACGTTGAGAAAAGAACATTTAACTGAATGGTAGGGCTGGAAAGAATACCAAGAATTTTTGCAGGCTGGGACTTACTGTATGCAAAGTTCAAACATAGTTGTTTTGTGCAAAAATTCCACATTTTCTGCACAAAAAACATTTTCTGTTTATATTTTGATGCTGGAATATTATTTCCTGCAGAAAAAATATTATGAGGGGGGATTTATTTTGTGTAAAATTTACACATGGTGGATTTGCATAGAAAACAGCATTTTCTGTGTTAATATTATTAGTAATTAATATTTCTGTGTTAAAAATGCTGTTTTCCATGCAGAAAATATTGTTTTAAGCACAAAACAACTATGTTTGAGCTTTGCGCAGAATAAATCCTGAATTGTGAACAGCCTTCAAAAACTTCATGGTTTCTGAAGACTTTCTCACAATGGGAGGGAATTACTCATCACTACTTAAGAGAAGAAATTTAATGAAGAATTACACCCCTACTGAATGCTGACAAAATACAGGTGAGAAATACAGAAATACCCTATCTTGGGCCATCAAAGGAATTAAGAGCAACCTCAGTGAAGGCTACTATGGAGTTTCACAAAAGAGTACAGTACCTTGTTGGGATGATCAGCTGTTTCTTCAATTGTATCTATAGTTGCCTGACACTTGTGAGTCACTGAAGTTGCTAACAGAAAGTTTGGAAATGGGAACCAACAGGAGGATTCCAAATAATTAGTAAAGCTCCAATACTGGCATTTCAATGTGATACTTCAAAGGAAGGTCTCAAAGTAGATTTGATGCAAAACCTATACATCAACAGAGTAATAATTCAAATAAAAAGGAAGTATGCACAGATAGAAAAGGATTTGCTAGCAGTATTGTTGCAATCAGAATGATTCTATCAGTTCCCCTTTGGATTAGATGTACAATCTAATCTAATCATCTTTGGATCATATGTTCAAACCATTAGAGACTATTTAAAAAACCACATTTGCTATGTTCTGCTAAAGGAGTGTGTTGAGACTCCAGATCTATTTACTACCTGTCAGGAATCTCTCCCTGCTGAGCTGCAGCCAGCAAGGGAGAAGGGAGGTCAGGAATACTTTCAGGGAGACTCTGAATATACCTAACAAGCTGAACCAGATCAAGATCCAGTCCAAATGTTCAGGAGGCAGGGATCTGTCCAGAGAGTTTCAGGGAGCAGGAGGCATGAAGGTCATGAGGGCTTCCTAGTAATTTGCTGCAAGCAAAGAACAACCACGCCAGCAGACACGCCAGTGTGGACAGGTGCTGCTTGTTATTGTTTCCTCAACCTAGTCCATGCAGCCTCCCTCTGAGCAGCCTGTTTCAGCCTTCTTCGTGATTGAGGGCTGATGGGCACAGGTGACTGCCACTCCTCTGCATCACTGCTGGTTCCCTGTCCATCATGAGCTGGCAGGGGCAACTCTGTCTCTGTTTGACCTTCCAGTGCAGGGGATGTTTGCAGGTTGATTTGCTCACTCACTGGCCCAGTCCTTGGCATAGTCAGTTGCTCCTCAATCTCAGAGGCATCATCTATCCCACTCACTGGCTTGGTCTCAGGCGCAATCAGTTGCTCCTCAATCACAGCAGCAGCATTATCACACTACCCAAGAAAGCCCTTCCAACTGCTTGTTACAGGTCGTTCATCCTCATGCTTTGAAATGGTTTAATTGTCAAAAATATGGTTTAATTGGAAAAATACATTAAATATAAAATATATTAAATATAAATTAGACCCAACTGTGGCTGTATGGCTAATACTGGATAAGAGGAAAAGACTGACTGAATAAATGCATTGCAATATAGGTCAGAAGAGACCTCCAGGCAGAGCCAGTCACAGTAAATCACCATTAAACTCCAGGAATAAGGAAGTTGCAATTAGCTTCTGATGACTCAGCCTCTTAGAGACAATAGCATCTGAAAGATTCTCACAAGACAACTGATTTTCTTAACTTCTCTCCCTCTGACCAAACAAACTTTCTTTTTGTCCCCACACATGTCCAAGTACTGAGCTATCAGGACTACCATTAACACTTTGTCACCTAATGCTAAGACCATTAGTTCATTCCAGACCGCACTGTCCACTCTTAGAACTCTATTGTTTATTCTACTAGAGAACCATTAATACCCCAGTCCTCCAGGCAGAAATATAATATTTAAACCTCAGTTTTTGGTCAGTCAACTCACAGTACACTGATTGCTGGTTGCCACTCTGCCATTCTAATTCCTGATTGTGTACTGTCCTTAGATCGGTGTCCAAAGTGCATCACTGCTTTTTTGCTGTTCTTCTGGATTGGTAAATATCACCCACTTCTCCCTGAAAATCCTACTATCCAAGCTGTCTACCTTTGCCTTTAGTTAGCCTTGTATGAATGTGTGCTTGCTTGGATCTTGTGTGTGTAACTGCAATTCCCCTAATAAACCACCTTAAGCTTACTTTTTGAATCTCTGGCTGATTCTTGCCTGCACTAGTACAGATAAATATAGGTTTAAAAGATCTCATTAGGTTACCCCCCACCACAGGTCTCCTCTTTAAGCTAATATTCCTTACCATTTCACAAAGGTACTGGCATTGCAGATGGACCCCAAGTCACCCACTTTTTGTGGTAAGATACTGGACAGACTAAGAAGAGCACACCTCCCAGAAATAAACACAGACAGATTTGTGGAACATGTATTAGATTATTATGATGCAGGATTATTATGATGCAGGACCTCCCCACTGGCCAAACCTCATAATAAATCCACCTTGCAATAGATAAATAGAGTAGGCCAAGCCTTGATGTGGGGAACTATCTTGAATTCTAAGCAGCAGGGAGGAAATGATGCATAAATATATAAAAAGATTTATGAATATAAGAATGCATGAATTGGTTTCCTTCTCTCAGTCTAAGAATTTGTTGCTGGTGAATACCATGTGCTCTTTCCATTTCACTATATGTTCAAACTTCAGACTGACTTTGGTATCATCTGTCTGCCTGCCTCATTTTCAAGGTCTTTGCCAATTTTTATTCCCCAAAACACCTCCAAATGCTGGACATATTGTGTCTTACAGCTAGTGGCTCAGGGAGTTGAAATGAGATGCATACAAGGTGGAGTAAAGGAAAATATGATCTTCCAGGTCAAACAAGTAACAAATCTTGGCACTGACTGTCTGTAAAAGTTTCTTGAGAGTTTGTTATAGAGTTAGTCCTTATCCTGGAAATCAATTTGTCATGATTTTGTACCATATATTGATGCTAAATGTCATGAGCAGTGATTGGTTTATTTGATCTGCATTCTTGGTTAATTATCTTAAGTTTGACTTCCAGTTAAATTTCATATTCTATAGCTAAGTCTCATATTAAGCTTTCACGGACAACAAGCTCACTGTACAAATGAAAATATTATAGGACACTAGAGTATCTGAAGAGACTGTATTTGCATATAAACTGTTTTTGTGTAGACTTGTCTATATGATTAGGGATACTGCTTTTTTTCTTGATTTCCCTTGATATATAGGTAATGGAAATAAGCTGTATAAGAGTGAATAAAAGGTTAAAGGACTGTTTCAAAGACATATAAAGGAGACAGAGATAGATTCAGTACAGAAGTATTGTTAAAGTAGGACCAAATGGACTGGGAGGTGTAGAATTAAATTAGGAGAGAAAGTAGACATCACTTACAGATGTTGCAGTCATTTTGAGTTTGCCAGGATCTCGGACAGCAGAATCATAATGTTTATATCACATCAAATTTGGGGGTAGGGGTAGGGATTTCCACTAGAAAGTTTTCCACTGTCATTACACAAGTGTAAAAGCAGTTTTGTTTGTAGACATTTAGTTCCAGGGTGGAATCTAACACAGAATGCATACATGTGGAATAAAATCATTTGTGGAAATGACTGCAGAATCATCACAAGCTGAACAACTAGTTATGCAACTTCTAATCAAGTCAGCACTCTAATTAGTCTCTGCTTTTGTTTACCCCATTTCTACTGTTTCTTTTAATCCCATTTCTTCATTTCTGTGAATTCTACAAAGATGTTTTTTTAAAAATAAATACTTCTGTCCAGTTTAATGTGATGGTGGCAAAAGAAGAGACAGATAGAAAGAGAAGTGAGCCACAAAAATCCAGTTTGAGCCTCAGCTTGGTGTGATGAGACTTATGGAAGTAAGAAGATTCATACTCATTTCTTAAGGCAGTGACCAGAGATATGGAAATTATTCATATTAAAACACCTGTAGTCCAAACATTGATGGATAATATCCTTATTTGAGTCAGAGTTGCTAAGAAAAAAAATGTAGACGTAATGTCTGTGCAAACATTAATGAGACATTATAAGCCAACATAAGTCCCCTGGAAGCTCAATCTTAGTACTGTAATCTGCACATTATGAGGAATTATAAAATACCTGAGGCGGGTTGGCCAATGGTCCTCATGGAAAGTTTCTTGTGAGATAAATGTCACAGAAGATTGACTACTTGATAAAGGAAATTCAGAGTTTGGAATGTTAGGTTTGAACATTAATTGGATAATGTTTAACGTTAGCAGTTAAGAGGGAAATGTGTAATTACAAACAGTTAATATTCTTTAAGTGATTACATTGTCATTAATTGATTGCATTGACTGAAACAGTTTCCAAAGTTGTTTAAAAAGAAAACATAGTTAAAACTATAACATATAAAAGTTAAAACACATATCAAACAGTAGTAATTAAAACAAAATAGAAATACATATTAAAAACATCAAACCAATCACAATTAAAATAACCATCACCTTTCTTCCCAGTTATCATATATAGAATGCCTGCTGGAATAGGACAAAAGACAAAAATTCCCTTTTTGTCATTTTAATGTTATTTCCCCCCAACCTGGATCTTTATTCCAGATGAAATACAAAGCCCATAACATGATTGCTGCTTAGGATTGGTGGGAGTCTAACACGCATGGAAACTGTTAGTTTTAAAAGGGCTTAATAGCTCCAGCCAAGCCCCTGAACTCATCTGACCCATTGCAGCAGATGTGACTAGAAAGAAGAAACAAAGGGAGGGAGGGAGGGCTAGAGAGAGAGCTGAAAAGATAGAAGAAAAGGGAGAGGGCTTCCACGTTGTCTGACTGACTAGCACTGTGGAAACAATACGAAACAAACTAAAGAAGTATGACCACCTGTAACCAAAATGGTATCCAGTAAGCTTGAAAACACAAGAGATGCATGCTGGCATACACATGAACAAGACTATGGTGGTTGTAATAGACATTCCTTCTGATGCCAAATCTAAGGTAAAAGCCCAGGTTAGCTCCATTGCAATAGTATCCTCTAAATAACAGAGAGTCTAGGAGCATTTTAAAGACTAATATGCTTTGGAAAGGAAGTTTTCTGTTTGTCCCACTGGGCTAGAATGAGTAACCAGAAATAACCAGAGGCTGTTCATGACTGCAATCAATTTATCATGCACTCACTCAATCAATTTATTGTCAAATTATTGAGAGCTACACTTCAGAATAAAATTGTACCAGAACGGTGTAGTGGTTTGAGTATTGGATAGAATTTGGGAATACCAGTGTTCAAATCCACCATGGTAGGAGGCTGCTGGAATATAGTACAGGGTTTGTTTTTAGTAGCATGACTAGATGGTTAAAACTATAATTTCGTTAAAGTTTTTGGAAGTGCTATTATTACTGTTGTTGTTTATTGTTGTTGTTGTATCTGCTTTTTTACCTGATAAGGACTCAAAGGGGCTTGAGAGAAGCTGATCAGGATTTTCATCTTAATAGATTTCACTTTATATTACTGTTTAATCACTCGTTTATCACATAACATTTCATGGTAACTGTCTATGGGCTTTTCTGCACTTTGGGTGGGAAACGGGGCAGTCTGTTACTCACCGGACTGGTATGCTTCCCCTTGACAATCACGATGCTCCGGAGCAGCGTGCGCCCACACTACACACTCTCTGGAGACAAAAATGGAGGCTTCCGGTTGGTGGAGACTGTCCACCAACCGGAGAAGCTCACCAGCCAGAAGCCCGCCCCCGGAAGATCTGCAGCCTCGTGCTGGCGTGAGCCTGCAAATCTACACTTAGGGCAGTGACGGACTGGAGCGCGCTGTGCTATTGAAAGTCCTCTTTTAATCAGTCTTTCAATAGCATGCGGAACCACCAGTTCTGGGTGTTCTGGAGCGGGCTGAAGTCTGGACAAACTTTAAGTAGTCCGGACCCAGTTCTCCCCCAAGTGTAAACGTCCTCGCTGGAGGACTCGCCGCCCCGTTTCAAAAATAAAATGCGGAAAAGGCCCCTGTTGTATGTGAAACCCACAACATCATGGAACTGTCATTGTTTCAATTATTTCTCTTATGGGTAGCTGTATCTAATTGTGGTATCTAATACCAAAATTAAAATGGGAAATACATAGTATATTATGTCTTTTAGGGCAAGCTAATGTTCTGATTCTAGAACTAGAGTTCAGAATACAAGAAGGTTCTGTTGTTTTGATTCACTTGTGTTTCTCATTATGTAAGTGCTCCTTTTGTAACTCAGATGAGCAACCACGTATGGGTGTTTTTAAGGATAGGATATGGATCTGGAGACACTGGCAATGGAAGTACAGTAGTAAATATCTGTATCTCTTTAGTTCTAAGATTACATTTGAACAAGAAAAGAAAGTGCTGTTTTGGGAATACTGGACATCATTATGCTTTCTAAGTGCTTTTTAAGTAAGAACTGTCCGCTTCAGCTAAATATTGATGATGTAATTCATCTAATGCCTTCTTGTGATATAACATGTTGGTGGGTTAGTGTGTTCAGCGGCTACTCCTTTTTGGTAGGATGCAACTTTGCGTTAGAACTTTGCATTAGAAGCATCTTTGGCAAGTGTAGATGCATGCTTCCTTTTAAATGATATTCCTGCAACGTGGAATTTAACTGAAGGTTAACACTGTAAGAATTTGTGTGCTTTTACTGCTGCAAAAAGACTCATACTTCAGTGCTGGAAACTTTGAATATTAACCATCTATTGTTCAATGGCCAAGAGACTGTACCACATTAGCTAAACATGAATGGTTTTATTATAGATGTCAACTTCAAAAGATATATTTTTGGAAATATGGTCAGTTTATATCAATGTATATTCCTATTATATTTATTAATTTATTATTCATTCCTGCATACAATATATGTCCCACTTTTCTCCTGCAGGTGACCCAAAACAGCTTACAATAGTCTAAAATAAACAATTAGCTAAAGTCTTATTTTATAAAGGTTAGAAAAGCTTTTTTTTTAACTGGACCTTTCACTTTTAAACTTAACTTTAAACTTTTTTAAATTACAAAAGGTTTTTTTAAATTGTATTTTTGTATTGTATTCCTGCATGGGGCCTGAATATCCTGAAATCCCCAGATTCCATCTGATTTCAGAAGCAGGATCAGCTCTGGTTAATACCAGGATGGGAGATTGCCAGTGAATAACAGTTGCTATAGGCTATATTTCAGATGAAGGAACTGGCAAGGTCACCTCAGAATATGCTTTGCCTAAGAAAACCCTATGAAATTTAAGGGGTTGCCATAAATTGACAGGCAACTTTAATCCCACCCCACCCCCCTATACATTCCTGCATGGCAAAGAACTGGACTAGATGGCCCTTATGGTCCTCCTAATTCTATGATTCAATGATCCTATGACAACAATTAAACAAAAATTCTATTATGCCTAGCTTATGTTCACACCCATGTTCCTATGCACCTCATCCCTTTTCTTTGTCCCCCTATTTCCTGTATGTTTCTTTTCTTCACAATCATACTTTGAAAATGCAAACATCCTCCTCTTCCTCATAACCATGATCCTGATTCTCATCACTATGATCTTGCTTCATACTAAGGTTCCTAGATACATCTGGTAACTACCCTACCTCATCTAATTCCTGGTGATCTGATGCCAGAAACTCATGTTTTGGGTTCTATAGACTAACTTTTTAAAATGAATATTGAAAAAACAGAAACATGGCAAGGATTCCCAAAATATCCTGTTGTTAGTGGTGATGGAGATGAAAGCTGCTCTGTCACCTCTTAAACGGTTCAGAAATAAACAGGACAGTGTTCTGTCCTAAGGCTTTTGTTCTATGCTCTCCCCTGGTCACTGTTATGGCCTTGGCTACTCTTGCTGTGCTGCTAGTTACATTAGCATAGTTACATCAACCAACAGGATCCAGAATAAACAATTGCTTGCCACGAATCAGAAATTTCATCTTCTACCTTCTTTGGAATTAGAGTAATGAACAGCCTCCAGTTATAGAATGTCCAAGATCAGAGCATGAAAATCATAGGAAAGTGTTGGTGGCAAGAATGGTATTATCCTCTAAGTCAAGAGGGGGGAAAGTGTAGGCTTTGGACTTCATTTGCCCCCCAGGAACCCCACTTTCATGGCCACAGAAGGCCTTCATTAATTACCCAACATTCCAACTCTCCTTTTCAATGCAGTTTCTGGGTGAAACATTCCTGAAAAATCACTCCCAAAGTTCCCCAAGCACACAAAAACATCTTTTAGGCATATTGTATGTTGCACCCAAGGTGCTAGCATTTAATTTATATACACAGACACAGTCACACACAGAGACATAACACAGACGTATATATATAACATTGATGGAATTATAAGTTGTATATACCTCATTGATATAATATAATAGATTTTATCAATGCTGCTGTTTCACACAGATATGAACATGTGATAAATGCTTGGGTGTTGTGAGGAATGATTTTCTGTTTGTACTTTGATATTGTATCTCACCAGTATTATCTTCAGATTAAGTGGCTAACAGATAAAAATGATAGGATCTTATTAATAACTTTTGTAAGATGTGGTTCATTAGCCAGCAAATGGTAGCTTTCCTCAAATGACAAATGGCAATTCAGGGATGATGGGCAGATATTAGCCACAAAAGGCACACAACCATCTCTGTTTTTGCTTTTTCTTTCTGAGTGTGAACATCTAGTGATCATGGTATATTAGGTGGATCTTGTTTTTCAAGTGGATAGTGTTTTCATTCATAAATTCTTTACTGGTAAATAATATCATTGTTACATATACATTTACTCTTGAGAGTTTTTTTGTTTTGTATTGTTTTTTGGATAAATATGTGTATGATAGTAGGCATTCCAGGTTGAAATCAGTATGAAAATCTATTGGTTTATGATAAAAAATATATGTAACTATCCCATTCTGAGTAATGATTAGGAAAATAAAATCTAGAAAAATGATGTGTGGATCTTCAACAGTAATATTGTAGGGAGTGACATAGGGACGGAGGTGAGGAAGCGGTGCTCTCTGGGTGGCATTTTTTGGGGGGGTTGCCTTGCCTGCCCCCAAATCATCACCCCACCCACACGCACTGTTGCCCAAACCACACCCCTCTGTCTCCGCTTGCCCCCAACCCCACCCCACTTATGTCAAGCTATGCCACTGATTGTAGGTGATTGTAGATTTGACAGTAGGATGTACCATGGTTTTAGTAAACTATTCTAAATTTTCTCTACTGATGGTTCATATTGTAAAAACATCACCAATATATTTCCTTCATACAAATGAGCTGTATTTGGATGACCTGAGGATGTTTTCTTCTTGTTCACCCATAAATAAATACACATATAATAGAGCTATATGTGTGCTCACTGTGTACCATGGGTGTGCCCACTAGAATAGAATGCCTTCTTTTCTAGGTTGGGAATTATTAAGATCCTTGATGTCATCATAATGAGGTTTTTTGGTATAAAATTATGAAACATAAGATTTTAGAAATATTGAGTGTATACTTTTTGGTCTTCACGCTAGATGACCTTACACCACTAAGTTATAAATCAATCTATATTGAGATTGATTTATACTGAGATTCCTTCCATGACTGAATTGTCAGAAAAAGTTGGGCACCCTGAGTTTTTATATGGAAGACCAGCTGTTTGGGGGCAAGGCTCTAGAGTGCATAGTGGCTTCTCTGCTACGAGCCTCCTGGAAGAAGTAATTCCAAATATCTCAGAAACAGCAGCTCCATTCCTCTCCATCTTAATTCTGTTTCCCTTTGAACAACAACTTCAAGATTACAGGACCTTTCTTTTGGATCTCACATCCAATGGACTAAGCTATCTAGCCCATATGTTACATAAGTGGACTGTAATTGGTTGTCTATACCAAGGAGTTGCTGAGGGCTTGCCTGTTCAAACCATGGTTAATACACTTGAATGACATGGAACACCATGGCTAAAGCCTTTTTAAGGTTTTTTTTTTTTTTGAGAACCATGTCTAACTTGCAGAATTATATATTTTGCCTGTGTCCTTCACTGCTTCCATTGTTTTACACAAAAGATGCTCCCATCAGCAGGGAAGAGGGTACATTCACAAATAACTCTTCCTCCTTCAGCTCCTTGTCACCCTCTCCTCCCCACAAAGCATTGTGTGGGTGTGGGAGTTGTGACAACAGTTACCTCCTCCTTTCTGTCACTTGGATCTTCTGCTGTTTCTTACTCTTGTCCAGGAACAGAAGGTGTTTCAGTCTGCAGAAGCCTAGTTAGGATCCAAGCCATTATATTTTATTTCTAATTAACAAACATGCTGTCTGTCTAAGCACAAATGTACACAATCTGTTTTGCTATTCATTTCCCAAAGAGCAGTGTTGACCTGTAGTTAATTATAAGTTTTTAAACTGGCACAAGGAGAACGTTTATGTTACTATGGAGCAAATAAACTGCAAAGAATTTACAGTATACCACCTGTGTAAACCTTGAGATCCATTTAATTTGGATAATCAATCTCAAGAATTCAGTTTATACTATAAATCTTGGATCTTTTTTTTGCACAGCACTGCATTAGCTACCTTTCAGTTGTGTGGTACATTCCAAACATAATCCTTCAACAATCCATGCAAGTCCCATCAGAATACCATCTGGTACTGGTGACAGACTGCCATTGATCTATTGGTTGGTTCTAATCTTTCATCTGTGAGTGTAGATACAAATTACTCCTGTAACATTTTGAAAATATCTCTGCCTCGTCTAAATCACTTGTAAAGCGTTTATCCTATACACATCCAATGACTCTTGGTTTGCTAGCAGGTGTATGTATGAGTATGTCTATGTGTTCTTCTGATAGTTCTTTCTTTAACTAGACTTTTACTTGTATGCTTTTAAGATTCTGTTAATGTACTGATTACAATGAATCTATTTTAACCTGTCAAATTATATGCAAGTTTCTTCACTTAAAATATATGAAACTTTTGTTTAGAAATTCCATAAGTGGGTTCCCTTTCTTGCTGTAAAATATATTTTTAGTCAGGGTTCTGATTTTTACATGCCTTTTTCAAACTCTGCAATAGCTAACAATGTGTCATTGTCAGAGACGTGGGAGGCATGTGACTTGATGGCAATCAGCAGTATAGATTTTTTCTTAGAAAAGAGCTAAGGTTTAAAATGTTGAAAATGTCATGTAAAAGATCATGATTCATTAAATTCACATTATTATGGAAGAAATAAACTGGCTTTTCTCTTTAATTTTCACCAAGGTGTCCTGTTATACAGTCAGCCCTCCATATCTGCAGGTTTCACATTCATGGATTTGATTATATGCGAGTTTTTCCAACCCTTGCCCCTCATCTCAGACACTTCTTTTTCAGGGGAACCTTCCCTCTCAGCAGCTCCAATCAAGCTCTTAAGTCCTTTAAAAACTTACCTGTGGTCCTCCTCCTCCACTAGCCACTGCTTGGCTAGACAAGGATGGCTTGCAGCCCAATTTCTGAGCACCCCAAACTCTCTCTCGGTGTCCCCCACCCAAAGAAGGAGATGGGCAAGAAGGAAGGAACATAGGGCCACCATGCCAACACACCCTCTTTCCCTCCCCTTTTGCTGACCTGGTTTGGAGCCTGGGTACTCACTCTCCCCGGTATGCCTCACCCATTCCCCATAGATAAACACATATTTTAATATTTGCAATTTTCCCACTTTTGCGTGGGCCCCTGCTCCTAACCGTAGCAAATGTGAACGGCCAACTGTATATGTTGATTCCTCAGACACATAAATAATAAAAAAGATAATGTAAAAAATTAAGTGTGTTTAACTCCAGCCCAAGGACCATTCCACAGTACAATGTTATAGTACTATTATTTCACTTTCAACATCCTATGGAATCCTGGGGTTTACAGTCTAGGGAAGGGCATTTAGAATTATCAGCCAGAAAGGTCTTTGGCCTCAGTAAACTAAAATCCCCAGAATTCCACAGGACGTTTAAAGTGGAATGACAGCACTATAACAACGTGATGCAGAAAGGCCCCAAGTCTCTGTCTTATATGTTTACAATTGCCAATCAGAGAATTATGCATGGGGACCATCACTAGAAGTGAGTAGGAGATTACATATTGAATGAATGTCTGGCAACTGCTACAAGAATTTAGAAAGATCTACTTTCATGGTTAGGGGTGATGAGGCTACAGAACCAACACACACCAACATTGGGAAACAAAGGCCACAACTTTATTGGCTACAGCATACCATGGGTTAGCCAAACATGAGTCTGGATCCTTGCATCGATCAGCCCGTTGCTGACTGATGTACCCAGGCTATCGGCCAGGTGCCGGGATCACAATTGGCCATCAGGGGATCCCATGGCGGAACCCCCTGTCACCAGGAAGCGCAAGCAAGGTATGTCCCCCCAAGCTGGACATACTTGCTGCTGCCTTGCACCCCCTTCCAAACCGCAAGGGGCCAATGAACTTTGCCCAAAGGCCATTGGCCCTGACCAACCTTGATCCAAAACTCATGTGATCATCAACAAAGTGGGACTGCCTGGGGGACCACTAATTGCCAACCCTGCAGCTGCAGCCAATAAAAAGTTGTATCGGGTCAGGAACACCCTCCCCCACTGGCCCCATGGATGAAGGCCAATGTGGGAAGCTCAGAATTTTAATTCAAGCCTAATGTAACCCGCAAAGGCCCTGGATCTCCACCTCCCCACCCTCAATATGTCCCCATCCTACAGACCCCATTCCAAAGCCACGGTAGCAGCTCCAATCTGAAAACAGTGACTCTCAAAGTGCGCGGAAGGTAGCCCAAGGTGGCCCAGGGCCACCCGCAGGATGGCCACAAACTGGATCCTTGGCAACGTGGTGCGATCCTGGTGAATGAACAGGGGGCCTGGTCCCTTGGGCCTCAAATGCAGGTACCTGGTCAATGCCTTAACCGGGCAAGGGCCATTCCCACACCATGCATGGAGCCACACCATGGTCCCCTGCTGGTCATTCTTCAAACACCTTGCCCACAAGGTGAGAGAAGGCCCATGGAAGGCAGCACCTCCAACCGAGAATGCCCTGTTGGACACATTCTTCTTGGAGCTGCACATGAGCCTGCCCACCTTGAACGTGCCAAAGAATGCAATGGTGAAAGCAGCCCTGAACAGTGTCACTTCAAAGCAGGAACAGCAAACTCCGAGCAGGGACCAGCTCAAGTATCCAAGCAGGTTATATGAAATCAACTGCCTTGCATCCACGGAAAGGGGAGGCGAGCGCCTCCAGCCCACCAGCACCTTTCTGACCTAGAAATGTGCGCAGGGATTGCCCCACCCTGCGATCTTGTAGAAGAAGGAGATGCCAGCCAGATGAGCTGCAAGAGAATGGGGAGAAAGTCCATGGTCCTGTAAGTGAGCCTTGAAATGCAGCTGCTCAGGGATCTTGCCCACAAGACGATACCCCTGGAGCGGACGAAAGTCCTGGAACCTGCTGAATGCCTTGTGGTAAGCCTGAAAGGTGCTAGGCACAATGGACTGGAACAACCCTTCCATTACTCATCATTCCCAAGGTCCCAGAGCTCCTCCGGGAATGCTGCTGTCATGGGGTCTGCTTCTGGGGCCAAAGATTGAAACCTCTTTTTCTGGAAGTGAGACAAACAGTCTGCAATTGCGTTGTCCAGCCCTGGAACAAATCTAGCTGATAAGGATATGTTAGCAGTCAAGGAGACAAGAACAAATTTCCTAACAAGTCTCATAACTCTGTTGGACTTGGACAACTGGCGATTGATGACAGCCACCACCGCCTGATTGTCACACCAAAAGCAGACATTCTTATTGCTGAGCTCCTCAGACCAAATGGAAACCAGCACCAGGATCAGAAAAAATTCCAAAACAGTGAGGGTCCTAACCACATCTCCCACCAGCCATGCCTGCTGCCAATGCCTAGCACACCAGCACCCTTGAAAGAAAACTACAAAACCAACTGACCCAGCTGCATCAGACTGAATCTAGAGGGCCTGACTGGGCTCGAATCTGTCCTGCCAAACTGACACCCCACTGAAATTTTCAAGGAAGGAAAGCCAAACCCTAAGGTCCTCTTTCACACCCCTGGTGATGCAGACGTGATGATGAGGGGTCTTCACAACTGACGTAATTCTCGCTAGCCTGGCACAGAAAGGCCTCCCGGCAGCACAACCCTGCAGGCAAAGTTGAGGTGCCCCAGCAAGGTCTGCACCTCCTTCCAGGAGGCCTTATTCCTCTCCATGAAGGAAGCAATAAGCTCCTTGATGCTCACCAGCTTTGTCAGCTGGCAGACGGGACACTCCCTGGACCAAGTCAAGCTGGATGCCCAAATAGGAAAGCGATGTGGAAGGGACTTCTGTCTTTTTCTGTGCCAATGGAACCCAGAGCTCATATGCCAATTCTCGGAAAACCTCCAACAATTTGGTACAATTCCCCGACCTGCTCTTCCCCACAAACAGAAAATCGTCTAGGTGATGGGTGACCAGTGAGGATCCCACCTGGTGCTTGACTGCCCATTTCAGGAAGGTGCTAAAGGTTTTGAAAGCTGCACAACTGACAGTGCACCCCAACAGGCATGACCCTATCGTAGTACCAAAACCCACCAAATTTGAATCTCAGGAGACAGTAATCATCAGAACCAGAAGTAGTCTGAAGGCGGACTGGATATCACACTTGGCCATGAGCGCCCCCTGTCTGCATGACCTCACCAGGCTGACAGCCTGATCAAAAGAGGAATAACGAACTGAACAAAGGTCACAGGGAATGGCATTGTTAACAGACAAACCCTTTGGGAAGGACAGGTTATGAATGAGCCTGAACTCGCCAGGGGCCTTTTTGGGGACCATGTCGAGGGGAGACACCCTGAGATTAGACATAGGTGGGGAGGAGAAGGATCCCACCGTCCTCCCCACCTGCACCTCTTTAGCAATTTTGTTGGCAACCACCTGTGGAAGATCACAGGCTGATTTCAAGTTGCCAGCCTCGACGGCCAACCGAGGCCCCATGGCCACGATGCAGAAGCCCACTGTGAATCCATGCTCAGTGAAATGCATTGCCCTCTGGTCCAGATAAAGCACCAGGAGGGGGCGGAGCGCAGGCAGGCAGATTGGGGAATGGGAGGGGTGAAACGAATGCCTGGTGGTCCCTGCACCACTGTTGGGGGGAGCAGACAGGGGAATCATCCTTCCTACTGGGTTGGTTGCCACCACCATGGCCTGAGTGGGAGAACTGGGTTCCCCCATGACAAGGGCAGGACACCCTGGGGTGGGAGCCCAGGCAGCCTTCACAGCTGTATTCAAACTTGCACTGAGTCTATTGAAACTTGCCCTGGTTGAACTCCAAGCACACCAATCACCTTAAATCCTTTTTCCCCTGCCCATGAAAAAGCTTATTACCTTCTGCTCTGCCACTGATGTGAGGGCCACTGAGACTACCCCCATGAAAACATTATACCCCGCCAGCCAGTTGCTGAACGAGCATTCAGCCAACTCATTTTTTCCCCCTCCTTTCTATGCTTTTTTCTTGATTTGGGTACCCGTCCCTCCTCTCCCTCAGGCTTGAGGAAAGAAAAAACATCCACATAATAGCCATCCAGAATATGCTCCCTAGTCTTTCTGTCTAAATGGATCCCTGGGGAATCCTCGTGATCCCTGAAGGTAGCAAGAGGGCCCCCCCGGTCCCAGATGTGCCATCCCACACGGCCCTGGGCCCGATGCCCTCCTGATTCTCACCCAAGCACCTGCGGATGGCCCACACAGAGACCCCAGGCACATGTGCTGCAGCCTTCCAGTACTCTGGAGCCTGAAGCCCGTCAGCTGAGGACTCACCCCATGCCCCTCTGTTGTCTGAGTCCCCTCTGCTCTTCCTTCTGTGCCACTTGTTTTTACTCCTCTTCCTCCTCCTGCCGTGCCTCTCCAGGCTAGAGGATACAGAGCTGGAATCTGATGAGGATGAGGTGCTGGGGGATGACTAAGATGGTGATAGCTGCCGACGGCCCTGTCGAACCCATGGTTGTACAGAAGATACAGCAGCCTCACCCTGGGCTTCAGGGGGCCAAGAGGCAGGCACAGGCCGCATCTCCAGCCGTTGTACTTTCTTGGCCAATAACTCTATTGTCTGAGTGAAATCTGCCAAGACTGCTATGCTGCATGGGGCAGAGTCCCTTGCAGAGTCTGAGGAGCACCCAGCCGACTCCATGGAGCAGGCCTGCCTGGAGGCTGGGGCCAGGCTGGCCCAGGATTTCCTCTGCCATCCCAACTGGCTCCGAGTATGAGGCAGAGGATCCTGCGCAGGAGGTGCATGCTTGGGAAGCATGCTCCCTTGAGCTGCAGTGACAGCACGGACCAGGCCTAAGGGGAGGATGGGCGTGGAGGAGAAGAGGGGTGGTGGTGGCGGCCAGGATGCAGGGAGTGAAGGACCATGCCACCAGGGGAGGGGGCAGCCAGAATTATGGGGGGGGTGAAGGCTGACTCAAAGCGCAGTGCACCATGCTGCACCGTGGCCTGGGCCCTCAGACCACCCCAGGCAATGACCCATACAGAACAACCCAGAGCCGCCAAGACCCCGGCCCAGCCAAATGCCGCTCCTTATCGCCCCCAGAATGACTGAATGGCTGCAACCCACGCCACCCAGGCAGCCCGAGCCCCCCAGACACAAGGGGCCCACCCACCAAACGACTCTCCACTGACTGGCCTAGCTGTTGACTGCCCTCCTCGTTCGCCACCTCTCGTCTGCCACCACTGCTGCCACCACTCAGGAGCACCGCCACTCCACTGCTTGCAAGCCCCACCAGCTGGCTGCTGTCCCGCACCACTGTTCGACCGCCACCACCACTATCCCAGACTGCTGCTGCTCACTGCTGACCCATGCCACCTCTCACCCACTGAAAACGCTGCTAACCCATCGCTTGGTAGTGACTGCCTCTCCACCAAGTCCCCCACCAGCAGGGCAAACCTCCTGAACCACCACCACTCGACCACTGCCGCCACCACTGCTGTGGGACAAATGAAGATCCAGAAATGGTCAGGAAGCAAGTAGCCTGAATGCAGACTGCTAGCTTCCCATATGGCTGCAGGGGAGGTGATCCCCTATGGCTGCCCAACTGGCCAAGGCAGCCAATTGGAGCATGGGAGATGCACTTCGATTGGCTGCCACCTCCTAGGCATCCAGGGCATCCCTCAAGGCCCACACGCCTGGAAATGACCCACCTTACCAGCCAGGAGGCCAGCAGGGCAGCCATCTTCACCTCCCGCTCCACCCCACAACTGGCACAGTGAGGTAAGTCTCACAGTGCACTTCCCAATCCGAAATTCAGCTCAACACAATCTAGACAAATACATGACTAGTTCTATATCCCCAATTAGGATTTTTGTCCAAGTATCTGCCCTTCTATCTTCGCATGTCTCACCAGAAATATTTTGATTTCCACCTAAAATTCTTTTATGTTTTTTCATTTGAAGAAATGGCCACATCTGCTTTGGAACTCATTTTAGGCATGCTCAACCTAACATATGCACATGCCCAAACACACTCAGGGTCACACAAATGTATGATTTCACTGTTCAATAATTTCTTTTCATTTCAGTAGATTGAAGGAGACTGATAGATTTAGTTGGATGGTGCATATCTCATTAATATATGGGAGAAAACCTGCCAAAGTCAAACAGTTTTAGTTTCCATGACAAATTTCCATGACTAAAATAAACTGGACTTAAAAGTTTTATAACAAGGTAGATCATATTTGTTTGTTTCTTTTTGAATAGGAGAAGTTTTGAAATAGCACAAAATCATTGTGAGGGTTTCTTTTCAAAAATATGTGTTTTACAATAGCTTCCTATGACCATTGGGTTTTTTAGAAATATTTCAGAAAGAGATTTAAGCATCAAAAGGAGCTTGGTGTTAAAGGCACTTTATCATCAGTACTGTCCAGTCCCAAAACCATATATTCCTAAAATGAAAACAGGGTATGTATACTTAAGACAGAACTACATATTTTCTGAGTTTTTCTAGAGAAAGATGGGGATGTATGAGTGGTGTGTAGTCATTATTTTCTCGGTAATGAAGGTAAAGCAACAAAGATCACCGCTTATTTGGTGAAAGACTATGAAATATTGTTATGTACTACCATGAACATCAATATTTAATTTTCTTATATGTTACTTGTTATGATCAAGTAGTCATAGAATGTGATAGATCAAGAGTCTTCATGTATTAGAAACAATAAAGAGAGTATTTACAAAAATTGAGAAAGATTGTGAGGCTTCGTTTTTAACCGTAAATACCTTTTCTTCCATTAACTGTCTAAAGCTTTGGCAACATACCCTATGGACTCGCATTTCATCAAAGTTTTTGAATTCTCTCCCTTTCCCTGACCCAGTATTCAGAATAGGCGGACTAACATGAACCTCGTCATGCAATGAGAGTACATTATATGCCATTGTACAGTATGATTTCACACCCCCAGTTAAGTAGGTGATCATCTATCTTGGTTTATTTTACCTCTTATCTATGTTTTTAAAAACCACTTGTATTTTCTTCTCATCCTTGTCTCCTATCAGTTTGTGAGCCTTTTTACTTTTTCAGATTTATTCTCATTTTAATACATTTTTCCCAATGTGCATGCCTATTTATGCCTTTCCTTTTTGAGTAAAGTACATCTCCCCATTGTGTGCAGTTTAGCCATTTTTATTTTAAATTCTTAGCATTTTTCTGTGCATTATGAGTTATTTTTCCCTACCAGTAAGACTTAGGAGGTACATAACTTCTACTTTTATTGTGAAAGTTGTTATCATATGTGGCCTTAGAACACATATATAAACTCATAGATGTTCTGAATATACATGTCTACAAGGGATCTTGGAACCTTGTCCAATAGCATGTCATAGGCAAACTCGAATTAAAAAGCACATTCACACATAAATTTCTGAACACACAGCAATCAAGATATACACAAGATATACCCTGGAGAACAGGAAATGTTGTGGCAGAGCTTCCTGAATGGAAAATGACGCATTTGAAGTAATCCCCTCACATAAACCAAATGAAGTTGGGGTAGTCTGGAGAAAATGATGGATAGGTTTACCTTCTCTTGAAAAGTATGGATAGAAAATAAATATGCTTTAACCAGTGAATACATGTAAGAAATGAGTCCATTGGTCAGGTTTGTTTCTTTAAAATCCTCTCAAAATACTGGACTAGATGTAGAAGTGGGAAATGTAGAAAATCTGTGGATCTAGGCTTCATAAATATACATATTCCTATCCTTCGGGGGGGGGGGAGGAAAGACATCTGAGCAAACAAGAAAGACTTTAGAATTGCGAAGCATCACTCTTCCCACACTTCCATTTGGACCAGCTTTCCACTTAGCCAGTGGTGACAGAGGATCTTACATATCCCATCCTGCAGGATAGCAAAATTGGCAAGAAGTATCATTTTCACATAAAATTTTGACACTTATGATTGGGAAATATGCAGGAAGCAGGATACTGGCTGTATACCTGGGCTAGGTCAGCATGGTCAGGTCATAAGGTCAAGAAGAGTTAGGCAGAAAAGCCCAGAGTTAATAGGTTTCTAATAATCCTGTCAACAATCTGACATCTGAATACAGTAGTCCACAAAAACCAAACAACAAAACAGATAGATGCCCCCGCTGTGCTCATTTCCTACTGAGACCTTCACCATTCACCTTACCAAACCAGTGGTGGATTGAGGCTCAGCAGTGCCCAGGGTAAGGAGGTGGGGTGAGCAGGGGCAGCAGAGGGGGTGATGGGGGGCAATGGAGAGAGGGGTGATCAGTGCGGCAGAGGGAGGGGTAATCGATGGTGGGGAGTGGGTGATTGACAAATGGGGGAGGAGTGATTGACAACCAGGAGACGAGTGATCAACAGTGGGGAGAGGGGCGATCAAAGGCAGGAAGAGGGGCGATTGGCAGAGGGAAGAGGGGTGATCAATGGCAGGGAGAAAAGTGATTGGCAGAGGGGGAGGGGCGATCAATAGAGGGGGAAGTGGCAATCGATGGTGAGGGAATGGCAGTCGATAGCAGGAAGAGGAGTGATCTACGATGGTGGGGAGAGGGGTGATCGGCAGTGGGGAGAGAGGTGAGCAATGACAGTGGAGAGAGGGGCGATGACGGTAGGAAGAGGGGCGATCGGCAGCAGCAGGGAAATGGGTGAGCAGAAGCAGGGAGAGGGGCAAGTGGTGGTGGTGGGGTAGGTGGAGGTTTCTCTTTTTGGACCCCCTGACTTTGGCACCTGGGGCACAAGCCCCAGTTGACCCACCCTAGATCTGCCTCTGTATCAAACCAAGACATTAAGAGGCTATCAGGACTCCCATCAATGTTTTGCCCCCTCCAAAGTAAGACAATCAGACCATTCTGCACCCCCTTTCTTTACTCTACCAGAGAGCCATTAACACTCACCCCTTCAAGGTAGAAAAAAGGCTATTTAAACCCTAGCTCTAACCTTGGCATTTTGTAGTACTTTAGATGCAAGTTGGCACGTTACTCTGCATGTTGGCCCCCAGATTCCCATGCTCTCTACTACCCTTGGACTATGGTCTGACTGGTCATACCACTTCAGCCTTCTTCTGGACCAGTAAATATCACCCTCTACACCTGAAATCTCTTTCTCTATCCAAATTTTCTCACTTCTCTCTTTGTGTGGTTTATAAAACTGTTTGATTTCTTTTGTGCGTCTATCAATGTCCAACAAAAACACCCTGCTTAAACCTTTAATTGGAGTCCTGTAGTTAGTACTGGTGTACACCAATGAAAAGATCCTGCTGTTACCTCCTCTCTCACAGGTCTCCTTTGACCTATAATTCCCCCAGTTTCAAAGAAGACTTCAAGGTCCCCCACCTTTTAGAGTAACAACTTTTCCTATCCAGTCCATAATGGCTTTTCTTCTTTATAGCCCTGCTTGCTACCACCCTTCTTTCTAGGTGAGACTGCTTCTCTGCCTCTGAAGGGTTCTCCTGGCTCCTAATGACTTCGTTTCTTCATCTGCTATCCATTCACAGATGCTGGAGGTTGGATTCTACCATGAAATTGCAGAACTCTACAGTGCGTAGGCCTTACAACACACCTTTTACATTTTTATGCCTTTTGACATCTTTGCCTTCCACTATTCAGACAATCTACATGATTTGTTTTAACATGCATACTAAATCCTCAAGGGAAAAAAAAAAACTTATGAGTAGGAAGGCTACGTTTCAGTAATTCTTATATTTACTCATATTAGAGCTGTAAGTTATGCAAAGATCATTTGTTAGTTCTTTTCAGGTTTGTAATCTTCACTGATCTCTTTGTTCTTTCATCTCTGACGGCCTTTTACCACACTGTGATAGAAATTCAATTTCTAATACAAGAAGATGTAATATTAAAGAAGTGTCATACATTTGTTATGCTAACTATTATTACCCAGGAGGTAGAATTAGTCTGTTCAAAGCCAAACTTTACTCTAACCAATTTAATTAGGTAGAAGTTATAGCAGCAGTGCTTCCAAGAAACAGAAGTTATTTAGATACATTTCTAATTAAACCTTGATTAATTTCTTAGTGATATGATTATATTAGAGAATATATTTGCTTTTGCTGAGTAATATATAAATCTGTTTCCCAGTTAAAGTGCATCCATTACTTAGCCTGTAAGATTTGAGCTATCATGTTTAAATAAAAAGAACGATGGACGCCTGTCAACATTTCTCGAGATTTGGATCTGGATTCTGAAATGCTTAGATATGAATTGGCATAATGTGATCTTTCAGCAGCAGTCTTTTGTCAGTTTTCCAAGCTATTTCAATGATACCTTGAATAGACTCTTTCTGGAAAGGAGAGATAATAGTTTGCACTTCCTTTTATGTAGTTCACAGTGATTTCATAGGATGGTTTATTTGTTTTTCAAGTTGGCAGCAAGTTATACAGGATTTCCAGAACCATTTAGATGGAACTTAGTTCTTATTGAAATCAGTGCAACAGGTTAGTGATGACTAAAATCCCATTGTCTGGCATTAGAACTAATCTCAACTGACATGTTGAAACCAGTCTACAGATTCCTACCAGTGTTATAAAGGATATCATCAGAACTAGAGACTGGGAAAGTAATTCATTCCAGAGAAATTTCTTTTTTAAAAAGATTTATTCAATTTACACCTCTAAAATCCAATGTGGAACTGAACGCAATTTACAGTCAAAATTCCGTATACTTCCAAGTTTATGATATTTTCTCTATGTGACAACTATGTGCATAGTTAACAAAATATGCAAAGGATGCAATCCAAAAATATGCGGACACACTTTAATAGTTTCAATGGGTTCAAAGCAAAAAATTCATGAATTTGAAAAATGAGGGAAATATAAATATACATGTTTGTGAAGCTTAAACAATGATTGTTTGGAAGCAGAATGGAGCAAACTTTGTGGTGAAAAAGAACCCCTGTGAGATGGAACTCAGCAGATAAATCCATCCCAACTGAGAATCTGAAGAAAGAAAAACAAGCAAACATTATAATGGAAAAGGGATCCCAGCTGTCCTGTGTAAGTTAACTTGGAAGTACAGCAAGTCCCATTGTATTTGATGGAGCTTACTCCTAAATAAGTTTGTGTAGAATAACTGCCCAACTACATTAATTTGTAAGCATTCCTATGTTCCCAGAGTCTTATTTTTGTTTCATTACATGGTAGCAATGTTTCTACTGTTTGTTTTTTTCAAGATGAGTGGTTCTTCTATAATGGGTGGATTGTGCATCACTGTTGAAGGCTTAACAGCTGGGCAATCACTGTCCATCTTCTAAACGTTAACTTAATAGTAACTTTAATATGACTTTAGTAGCATCTAAAAATTTAGCCAGAAAAAAATACTATGAACAAAATCTGTGTGTTACCATCTTCATTACTTTAAAAAAACAAACAAAAAAACACTACCTGCCTGCACATAATTTATGGCCTGAAAGAATTTAGTGTCTTGCTTGGTTACTTGGCTGCAATTCTTATTGGTCACAGATAAATAGGCAAGAGGCTATTCAGAACATTTTTTTTAAAAAAAAACCTTTCTGCCTACTTAGCTATAGAATAAAAGAAGAGTGATTCTCATCATCAGAACTGTGGCTGGTGAAAGTAAATGTGTCTGTTCACTCATTAGTTTAATTCCACTCATTAATTAATAGTTTATTATAGAATTTCAAAATTTAAAACCAGTAAGAATGAGAGAAATATTCTAGTAGGAACCTAAGTGAAAGAAATTTTAAACAACCTTAGACATCACCATAATGCATCTTCATGACCTTACTTAAATAATAAATAACCCATCTTTTTACATGATTTCATATGGTTTAAATTCATTCAATTATGAATTTTAAAAGCTACCAATATTCAAGTGATGGCTGATCTATAAGAGTTCTCTTTCATCCCATCATTTTTATAATGTCTGAACAAAGCATATGCATACTTTGTATGCCATTCTTTTATTTTCAGCAAAGCTCATATCATGCTTCTTTGTTGTTGCTAGTAGGGCCCAAATCCAATTATTAGTTTCAACTACAGTAAACTCTTTATGTGAAGGAAATTTACATAAGTGGTGACTCACCAAGTTCCTATTGTTTAAATTGATCTATTCTAGACAGGCCTGACAATAAGAGATGGGTTGCTGTGATTAGCACAAGTACTACTGATTTTTGTTTCTTGGGTACCAAAAGCAGCTCCAGCAACCTGCACAGGTCTACTGCATGCTGCAGAGCGGGGGTGAATCACCCTTACCCAATTCCACTGACAGAAACAGTGAAATTCAGTGGAAGTAGATCATTTGATCCCACCTTTAAGTGTTTAGTAGAATGAACGTATAATAGTAATAACACCATTTAAGATATTTGAAAGCTGCCTACCATTTTCTTTAAAGATCCAAGAGTTTTCATCTACAATACAACAGAGTAGGTTAAATCCATACCAGTTGCATTTATTTACTATTTAAATACTATCTCCATCCCTCATTTTAATTAGGTGCAATGCACTAGAGTGAATATTTAGCCTTCTTTCATGGCCAGCAATTGGTACACATGGTTCAACTTCCTGGATATGGATATCCAAACATATATTGCACTGTGAATGTACCATTCTTGCTTCTTCAATATGTAATATTTATATTTATCTGTAGAGTGAAACTTGCTGTGATGGAGCATCACTCACTGTGATAGCATGTTTGGCTTTCACTACCTTGGCTATTAATTAGCTAAGAATATTTCTCATGGAACCTCACTAAGAGTATAAGGAAGTAATTTAAATGTTCCCAGACAATGGTGGCTGGTGGCTTGCATGTCAGTGGGTTTTACTTCTAATTTAAATTTTAGAGATATTCACATTTTATTCCAACATATTCAAGTTCTAAACCCTCCTCCCAAAATAGATTAGAACCTTGGATATCTCCTTTAAAGTTTAGACTAAAACCCAGCACAGATTCTCCACCCCATACAGGCTACCAAGCACTACTGGAACACTGGATTTCCATCTAATAAACCACTGGCATACAGGGAGTGAAATCTTGCATAAAGCAGGCACAGCATAACGTCCCAGGTATCCAGCCCTAGGAGAATGGCTGCTGCTTCTTCAACTGGTAACCAGTAAGGTGGGGATGGACAGAGGAAACAATTAATATGAATAAAATGCAGCTGGTCTCAGCCCAGAGAGGTACTGATAGGGGAAGGCATAAAGATGCACTCACAGGTAGAATCCAATCTGCTTTTCCTTTTCCTCAGAGCCCAGATAAGCTACATCTTCATCATCTTCATTGCCTTCCCACTCAATCTCCTCCGCACTGGTAAGAAACAAGAATAGCAGCCTTCCCTATACCTGACAGTTTCATGGAGAAGTTAGATTTTGGATGGATTGAAAATGCTAGATAATAGTCCCCTACAACCTCTGGAAGAACAGACACATGCATGCATAAGCCACACTTACACATGCACATTTCATTAACGGTGTCCCACCCATTATCCAACTGTTTAAATGTACATTCTCTGAGATGTAAAGAACTTACAGTCTGTGAGATTTAAAGTTATAATGAAGGAACTGTCTGAGGAGAAAGAAAGAGAAAGGTAAAACAGAAAAAAAAATAGACCATACTTTATAAAATTAGCTTTAAAGATAAATACATATACCAATAAAATATCCACAGGAGAATAAATTAGTGATAAAACAGCAGGAATCACAGTGGATTTTGCAGAGTAAAGTCAAAGCAAATGGTATAAAAAGATCCATATGCACATTCTCTCTTTCTCTCCCTCTCTACTTTCCAGTATAGATGGTCACTATTATTATAAGAAAGAACAAAACATGCATGACTTTAACAAAGTCCCAATTTATTCTAGAACTAAAATTAAGATGGTGTTGCGGGGCGGGGGGAGTATAAAAGGCCTACTGACCAATTGGCTGTCTTGTTGAAGACCTCATTACAAGATGTATCTGTGGCAAATACAAAAGGTCATGAAGGTTGCCTTCCTTGTAGCATGCAAGCTTGTACTTGCTGCTCAGCTGGAAGATATAAATATTGAATCCATTTGCATCACAAGCTGAAAAAAATATCAGGATAGCAGATGCCTTAGCAGTGTAATCAGATTGTGTGAGGATTCTTTTTTTACTGTTATTTTTATTTCTCAACTCAAAACCACCATGGTAGAACTTTGCATGCTGAAGGAACCAGATTCTATCTCCAGCATCTCCATCTAGATTAGCTAGTAGAATTCCTGCGTGGGGAGCTGCTGCAAGTCTGTGTCATTAATACTAGGTTAGATGGACTTGACTGTATTAGGTGGCTTGCTAATTCCTATCACTCCCACATTAAAAGAATATTCACAATGCTCAAAAGAAAGGCAAGAATATTCAAAACAGAGGTGATTACAGCATGAGCACAGTATTCATGTTTTGTTAGAAAACATAATTTTTGATTTCTAAATTCAGTTTTCAAGCTCAAAAACTTCCACTCATAGATTGGTTTTGTGTTCTCATTCAGGTCCAGGAGGTGGTATTTAGGGAAGTTCAATTAAAAGGTGAATCCAGTGAATATCCTAAACATTTCTAGATATTTCCTTTTATTTTGGTTCAGTTTAACATCATGTTTATCAATAATACATCCACTACTTCTGTTCGAGATTCAGTGTAGTGAAGTGGATTGAGTGTTGGACTAGGACTCTGTGAAACCAGGGTTCACATCCCTACTCAGCTATGGAAACCCACTGGTGCCCTTGGCAAGTCATATTCTTTCAACCTATGAGGAAGGCAATGGCAAGCTTCCTCTCAACAAAAATTGCCAGGTAACCCTTGTAACAGTTATGGTCACCATAAAAAGGAAATGACTTGAAAGTACACAGCAACAACAAATTTCTGTTAGCAGTGTAGACATACATGTTTTTGGGTTTTGTCTTTTGATTGTCACTCATCACTACTGAAAGAATTTTATATCTTGTATATAGTGACAGTTGATGGATAAGGTAATATTAGGCAATGAGTTATAATCCATTTTACAGTTTCCATCTTGTTTTGTAAAGCACTATGGATCATAATTTGTTCTTGGCAGCCCTATTTTCTCATTGAATTATCCTGCTTATCTGTGGTCTATTATGGAGAAGTGAGTGGGAAAGACAATGAACTAATTTATTACTAATTTGCAGTAGAAAGGAGGTCAGGTCTAATAAAGAACCTCAAACCATCAACAGCATTCCACCTGACAGTTTGGTTATTTACTTCCTTGTTTTCTCTTACAATTTAACACTGTCATCATATTCTTTCTGTTGATAGCATGAAAACGTTCCCTTGGGGAGGGGGGAAAGGAAAGTGGGAAAAAGCCCTCTATAGTGTGTGTGTGTGTGTACACAGAGAGAGAGAGAGATGGAAAACTTGTAGCAGATGGATTAGTAGGTATTCCTGTAACAGATGGATTAGTAGGTATTCCTTCTGGGTATATGAGAATGCAAATAATTGTCTTTCATCACTCTAATACAAATTACTTTATGTTTGAACTGATATACTCTATATTTTTGTTTAGAGCATAAACCTTACAATTATTTTTCATTCCAGTTTAAGATTTGTCAGTTTCAGAGTGAAAAACGTTTGAATAGATTTTTTTTTTTTAAAAAAAATGAATGTTTTCATCTTCCTTGCTTAAACATTTATACTTATCTGGAGCAGGGATGAGATTCATGAGGGCCTCATGTGACCTCCAGGGTATCCTATGCCTTCCAATACTCTGCCATTGCCAGAAAAAAAAAATAGCCCCAAAATGGAGAGTCTTTTCCTCATAAAATACCAAAGTGTGTGATTCTCTCTTTAAATCAGAGGTGGGCAACTTTCAAGCATCCAGGGTCTACATAAAGTTCCCTCTGCACATCTAGGCTAACACCCTCATAACTCTGACATGCTTCACAGGTCCATTTTTATGTATTTGGATATTATTTATTTATTTATTTATTTATTTATTTATTTATTAAAAATCTCCTGTGACTTCTAATACACTCATTTCAGTTTTTTTCCCCCAATGCCAGAAGAGGCCAGAAGTCACTGTTTGATTTGGGGTTTCTGGAGGACACTATATCATGGAGTTGCTCTTTACTTAAAAACAATCAGTCCCATTAGTTTCAGAAGACATTATGCATAATATTATTAGTTTGATCAAGGTAGATTTGTGCTTGTTAGGTGTAATTTAAACATTGTACCACAAAAAAGCAAGTTCATAGACCTAATTTTAACTCTATGGTTATGAGACAAAATCAGAAACATGAGAATTGCTGTCTGAAAGCAAAATGTGAGAAAAAGAATCTTTCTGAAGGGTTGTATGAATAAGGCGAAGTATGGCTATTTAGGAATATCTGAGTTATGTGCTCAACTAAGCTTAAGACTAGGAAGAAAACAAAATGCCTCGTTCTGCTCTTCGCAGTGGATAGTATAGTAATAGTTAGGATGCTATTTAAAAAACTAACCAGTACAGATGATCTGGAAGATCAGAGGAACTCTGTAGATAGGATGGGTGTATTTTCTCCTCTGTATGTGATGGCACTATGATATTTCAGTGGAACCAGACCATGCAGAGATATAGTTATTAGAGTGGCCAAGTAAGGATGTTGTGGGGGTTTTATCTCATCAGATAACACTGTGAAAAATGTTCTCAATGGACTCCAACATACACAGATCAGAATGGTGTATCTGTGGTTCTGATAATTTCCCTCATGTTTGCCTTGCTGTGTCTCATTTGCCTGAGGGAATGCTGCACCATAGAAATGTATAAAATGTAAGTGGAGAGATGTCCAGTATTTTATAAATAGGAAGAAAAACATCATGTGTTTGTGTGTGTTTACACATGGCCTCTTGTATTAACCCAAGGCCTTGCATGCATTTCCTTTCCCTCCAAAAAATCAGGCAATCAAAAATCAGTCAAAATCAATGGCAAGTGCCTGCCATCTCAGGTGGCACTCTGGATGGGAAAACCAGTTGAAATTGATTCACTCAGATTTTCATTTTTTCCACTGGTAAATTGGTTCTGTCCTAGTTCTACATCAGATTTTTTTTTTTTGTTAGTTCAAAGGAAAATTTGTGAACATTTTGGCAAGTGAATACAAAAGGTTGTGCTCATTTTGCCTAAAAGCCACATTGTTTACACATATTAGTTAAAATGTATGTATGTATGTATGTATGTACTATTAACTATATAACCTGTCTTTCTCCCAAAAGATTAACTATAATGGTAGAGATAAAAGCACGAAATTATAATGCTTCTAATTATAATACAGAAGCCCAATAAAATTATCATGTTAAAATACAACAAAATTAAAATAATTAAAAACATAATGAGAAGCATAGCAGTTTCCCATTTAAAACTCATTTCTCAGCAACAAGTCAGCTGACAAAAAGTCATCTCAATAAAAAATGTCTTTGCTTATTGGCAGAAGACCAGAGTGCAGAAAGAGGGCTAGAGTAGTCTTCTTGGAAGGGAGTTCCAGAGAGCAAACACTGAACAGCCCATTTTTATCCATCATTCTTCTGTACTAGGTGCTTCCTTTTGTTTCCACTTTTTAGCATAAGTCATTCTAGCTGCTGTCATCATAAAAAGTAATAGTTTTTTGTTTTTTCCCCCCTAAGTTGCTGTATTTCATCTGTCATAGGCCATTTCCTCACTAGCCTGTTATACTGCTACGATTCCACTTTCAACATCCTATGGAATCCTGGGGTTTGCAGTTTCAGGAGGGGCCAGCCGGCCCCTCCTGAAACTGCAAACCCCAGGATTCCATAGGATGTTGAAAGTGGAATCGTAGCAGTATAACAAGCTAGTGTGGAAAAGGCCATATTTAAGAGATATATCTCTAGTATCATTGGAAATTTAATTTGTAAGATTTTTTCGATATTTCCACGGATTTGTTTCCAAAACTTTTTCGCCTTAATACACGTCCACCAAAGGTGGAATAGAGTTCCTTTTTGATCGCATTTCCAACACTTATTCTTAGTATTTTTTGTTATTTTTCCAATTTTTACCAGAATAAGATACCATCTATGCAGGATTTTGTAATAGTTCTCTCGTAAAGTTATACTTTTTAATAATTTTTGGTTCCCTCTCCAAGAAGAAGAAGAAAAATGGGGGAAAATTGCAATAATGGGGAATAGAAGAGGAAATCTCCTCATAAAAGAAAATCTACTGGAAACTATTAGAAATTATAATTTTATAAGGCCAAAATAGGATAGAAGCTTAAAGACAGAGACAGAGAAATATATACTTAGATAGATAAAAATAAACGAAATCCAAAAATTTAGAGAAATAGGGAAAAGAAGAAATAAAACTAAAAATAATTATTAGTATTAAGATAGAGAGAAGAACATAGAGCTAGGGTAAAAAATTTTCTTTCTTCTTTTTTATATAAAGTACATAAAAATAGAAAGGGGAATAGATTAATTCAATTAAACTAATGTTGATAAGATAGAGGGATAAGAAAATCGTATTTGGATAAAACCACTCATAAAGGAGAAAGAAGAGAGAAACAAAACAAAAGTCTTGAGATAGAAATTAACAATTTTGATTTAATATTTAGAAACTTAGAGAAAGGTAGAGTTTATTTATTTATTTATTTATTTTATTTTGGAAATGAATTTCATTCAATAATTTATTGCTGGTAAACACTAAATAGAGAATAACTGGAAAGAAAACAGAGGAAGAAAATAAGGGAAGGTAGAATAGGTTTGTATATAGAAAATCAGTTTTGTACGAGAGAAGTGTGGTACTGAATGTAATTTTATATGAAATTAAAAATGTAAGAGATAAAGTCATTAGAACAGACAAAGGAATCAATAGAAGAGATGTGAAAGTGTATGGATACACTTTTTTGTCTTTACGTTTTTTCGCATTGTTTGCAATTGTAAATTTATAAGATGTGATGTTTGTTTTATGTTATTAAAGTTGAATAAAAATAATAATTAAAAAACTCATTTTTTTGTCCTCATGAAATGAATCTCTGAGGGCAGTATGAATGAAGAATGGATTTCTCCTGACAATCTCAAATCTTGATCAAATTCATATGGACAGTGTTTTCTGTGCACTACTTTAGATGTGTGCACTATTTTGTACACACTTTGTTTCAAAACAGATCACAAGCTTTGGGCAAGTATGATGATGGATGCTAGAAGCTGCAGTTCAATAAATCTCTGGAGGGCAGTATAATGCCCATCCCTGCACTACACATGTCTAGATGGAAAGAAACATATACTGAGGAAAGGAACCGAGATTTCACTATTAATCAGCAGAACACTGAAAAGCATAATAGTGTGTTAAAAATATGAAATAGAATAGAAGAATAGATTGCACATGCTTAGTTCAGAGAGTTCTTGTTGGTATCATAGATTTCAAATCCAAGGGAAAATTTGGCATTCAATATTATAATTCAAGTAAAGTTTCTTCTGGTTGGTTGTCATACACAATGGCATATTCAAACTACCTGTAGCCACTGAAACCTATTGACTGTGCTTAGCAAAACAAAACAGGTTTTATTTAAATTATGAGCATGAGAGATTTTCCAAGATACAGAAATATTTATAGCAATCAAAGTATGTTTGAGAGTTATACAATATTGCAACTGAAGTAAGACTATAAATGAAGAGCTGAGGTTCTCCAAACTGCATAGCATATGTAATAATAACACTAATGGCAAATGTCTCATTGCACAAAGGAAAATTACAGGTTGAGCTTGGCCTTCTATAGCTGGCACAGTGAAAATCCTCACATTTTATCGGCACATTGCACTTGGGAGGAATTTTGCTAAAGCTAAATTCCTTAGGAGCTGAATAAAGTGTATTGCCACTGATCCTTCATTGTGACAGAAGTTAATTTTCAACAGTCGGATTTGTACTTAGCTGAAATATATTAGAATACATTTTTGGTTGTGGGCCAATGCACTGTATTAGGTTATTAGAAATTTTCTTTGAAAAGTCCACTGAATTATAAATTAATTAATTTGGCAATGTCTTTAAGGAAATACATTATTCCTCATTATACTGATACAATATTGTCTGTTTTAATGAATGAGATTTTTGGTAGCCAAATGGTAGGTAAATCTCATTGCTGCAGTTGGAACCCTTTGCTAACCACAGCAGAAGAACCTGCATGATAGCCATACATTTATTTCTCAACTAGGTATCATAACTAGGTCTCTGAGTAGGTCTCTGAGTTGAGATGTGTGAAGAATCTAGTTTTGATTATTATTTTCTCCCCATTTTCTCAGATCACAACACTCAGAAATGGACATAGATTGAGCATAGATTTTGTTTGAAAATCTTCTTCTCTCCAGACTTGTGATGAAATCTGAAGGATGTATTCTGTAGAATAGGGGGAAAAGGCTACATCTAATAAAATGAAAAGTATGTCCATTTCAAAATTGTGCACACAATTAAATAAATGAGTTACACATGCAAATAATGCATACAATTTGAAAATGTGCACATTATGAAAAAATATGTAAATAGGGGTATTTACAAAGAAGTAACATTAAAAATGGACTTGGAGGCTTGGACCTGGAACAGGGAAGGCAGGAGGGCTCCCTGAAATGATCAAGATTCCTATGTAATTGAGATCCCTGAAGAACTACAAATCAGGTATCCTAGCTTATTTTCCATTTTTGTTTTTAATTGTATCCTTGGGGAGAGGCAGGTAATAAATAAAATTTATCATCATCATCATCATAATCTTCATCATCATCATCATCATCATATGCATGTTTGCATAGAGTCATGTGTTTTCCCTTGTCCTCGATAAGTTAATTTTATATTTTTAAACAATTTTATAATATTTCATTTCTTATTTCATCATTGTCTTCATTGTAATCACATTGGTAGCTGCTTTAGCTGGTGGCATTTGTTGTTGTTGTTTTCTGCTGTTCTGTAAAATCATACCTGTAGGTATAAACAATTCATTATCACCTGTATGCCAGCCTTGAGCCCTGCTTGTAGGTGACTAGAGGAGGAAAACTTTGGGAAACAGATTTGACTGATAGGGATATCCCTGTCTGCAAGGCTGCAGTCTTATGTACAATTGACTGAAATAGGTCCCAGTGGCCTCAGTGAGGCTTCATTTTGAAAAGACATATATAGGTTTGCATTGTAAATCCTAGACCTTTGCTAGCATTATTCTTGGAATAATGAAATCATAATGTTGGAAGAGGCCTCATAGGCCATTGAGTACAACCCTCTCCCTAATGCAGGAAATCCCCAGCAGGTAGCTGTCCAGCTTGTTTTGGAAGATGTCCAGAGAAAGAGAACCCACTCTCATTCTAGGTAATTGGTTTCATTGCCAAACCACTCTTACTTTCAAGATTCTTCTAATGCTCAATCAAAAATCTACTCTTCTTTAACTTAAAATATTTAGGCCTGATCCTACCCTCTGGTACAGCACTTTAAATATTTAAAGCATGACCATGTTACCCCCAGTCTTCTCTTCACCAAGTTGAACATGGTCAACTTTCTCAACCTTTCCTCATATGTCTCATTGTCCATTCCTCTTATTATCCTTGTTTCTCTTCTCCGCTCCAACTTGGCTATATCTTTCTTAAAATGAGGTGCTCAGAACTGGACAGATGGGGCCTGATTAGTGCAGAGTATAGTGGGACTATTACTTCCCTTGACTTGGAAAGTAATACAGGCTACTAAATATTATTTGCCTCTGCTGCAGCATCACATGCTGGGTCATATTCATCTTCTGATCAACAACAATTCCAAGGTCCTTTTCACGTATACCACAGCTAAGCCAAGTGTGCATGTGGCTTTTTGGGCCTAAATGTAGGTTTTTGGTCTCTGTTGAATTTCAGCCCAGTTTTCTAGCTCATCCAGGTCCTTTTCAAACTATATTCCCTTACACATGCACAATGCGCAGACAAAAAAATCCCCATAAAATGCATAATGTAGATTTCTATATTTTGAATTTCATGGCAGCATTTCAGAATATGCAGGTCATGTGTATTTGCCTCTAAACATGACATGGAGAAGAAGAGTGTTGTTTCAAATGGATTTTCTTTTGTTAGCTAAATTATGTGTCACTAGCTCTTTTACACAAAGCTGGTGTTTAAAGGGCAGTATAAGGCTAAATGATAGTGTTAGGATGCTGTATTAGGTTGGAACTGCAAAACCAATCTGGAGAGAATTAAAAGCCTATCACAGTTAAGTACCAAGTTTCAACCTCTCCCGTGTATAGTCCTCCCTTTTCCTCTTTCACTTTGCGCCCCGCCCAAATCCTTTTTGTTCATTGCTAGCCCATACCCAACCCCATACTTATTCAGTCCTCCTCTGTCCTCTCTACACTTCATGGGGTTCCATCCCCAGTTTATGAAAATAATCACAGTTTCCTGATTAAGAAATTGTATAGATAGGAAACAGAATGTTGTGTTTTCTGGGTTCTTAACATGTAACTGTGTTTAGTGTATCTCTCATGACTTCTTTACTCCCCACTCTTTTTTTTTTTTTTTGGTCATGTTTTCCACACAGAGCTCCTATGTCTTTATGAGGAGACACAAGTATTCAATGGGTTTAGTTTTTGCAAGGCTGGAAACTATACTGCTTGAAGTCCCTAATACCTCTAATAGGATTGAGACATCTGTGTTCAATCACAGTCCCACAGCCTGGATGAAAGAACAGTCATACTTGCCTGATTCAAGGCTGCAGTAAAGGCTATTGAGCCAATGGCCATTTCCGCACGGGGTGAGGGAATCGTCCTGTGCCGGTACTTACCGGACTTCTTGGCTCCACGCTTGGGTCCAGGCTGGTCCGGAGCAGTGCGTGGCTGCCACTCTGCACTGCTCCAGGGACAAAAACGGCAGCTTCCAGTTGGTCCAGGCTCTCCACCAACTGCTGAAGCTCGCCAGCCTAAAGCCCCCCTCGACAGATCACAGGCTCGCACTGGTGCGAGCCTGCAAATCTGCCCCAGAGTGCAGGCACGGAGTGGTGTGCTTCGTGCTTTTGAAAGACCTGTTTCAAGCGGTCTTTCAAAAGTACACTGGACAACCACTTCGGGTCGTTCCAGAGCGGGCTAAGGTGTGGAACTACACTAAGTAGGTCTGACCCAGTCAGCTCCCAGGTGCAGACGTCCTCCCTGGAGGACGCTCTGCACTGTTTCTTTAAGCCTGTGCAGAAATGGCCAATGATGGAGAAATTATTTGTATGTTCAGAAAAGCAGAACTTTGAAACATTTCTTTTATGGACTAAAACTTCTGAAATTTCCTGAGCTATCATGGATAGTTCTGTGAAGAGATAAATAGGGTACTCTATGATTGTAAATCTCTAAGATCCAAACATATGATATAAATCAGTTCTGTAACTTCACTCTACAGTTAAATGCACTGAAAGGTAGTAGCAAGTTTGTGTTTTGCAGGGGCAGAATAGTAACTAAATATTTTGTTTTATATCTTTGTTTCTACAAGCAGATATAAGCCATATGCACTCTATATGGTTATATTAGACTGTTTTGTCATGGCTGTGTTGCAAGGTAATCTGAGATTTGTAGCTTGGTGAGATGCTTAAAATTCCTTGCTAAACAGCTCTGGCTCAGTTACCTGAGCTACAAATCTGAAGATAATCTGAATTAAATTTATTTAATCCTCAAGCACTGTCTTCACCACTACTTTGGTACACTCTAAGTAGCTCACCAAACTACTAGATCCTGAGGTTAGGTACTTTCCTAGAACTGTGACAATTAGAGCAACATGAAACAAATCATTAGTTACAGCTATTACTGGTGTGAAGAATGCTTGTTAATATTTGCACCCTTGAAGTAAAAAGAGTGTCACAACACTTGAGAAACCCCACTGTGGAGAACAGTCTCAAAATTTTTTACCCTTCAGGAAAAAAAATCCTATATAGTTTTTCCTTCATATTTTGGGGGTAAAAAACATATTTTCAGCATCAAAGAATTTTTTTTACACATGAAGTGAATGTATTCTGCACAAATTACACATTTCCACCCAAACCTTTTGTGTGTGTGTCTGTGTGTCTGTGTGTCTGTGCGAGTGTCAGAATCAGTGCATTTACACAATTTGTGTTTATTAGCATATTAGCATGTTTAATTTTCAATTTTAACTATGAAGTATAATATTTAAGGGGGAAAAGACAAACAACCATAGATCAAATAGAGACAGACTTCTAAAACTTGACTTTCTACCATGGTTGATCTTTATTCTCTTAATCACACTATTATTTTTTTGTTGGTAGCATTAACTGATGTCCAGATGAATAACTGTAGAACATTATCCTGCTCATTTTACATTTTTTAAATTCATAGATTTAATCAACATTGAATCATTGCTATGGCCATTGTGCACTAAGAACTGTAGGCAAGATGGCAAAAACAGTGATAATAAAAGTGGCAACAGATTATCTATGAAAAGAAGGAGACAGAAGATTATTTCAGTGCCAATAATTTTCTTTATTTATATTATTTGAACCCAGGATTCTATACTTATTAATTAATGAAAAAAGTCACAGTTTAAACTAATGGACACTAATAAAATTCTGAAAGCGGAATCTGAAATCATGTTCTCAAACTAAAATTTCACTGTGAGAGACATTTTCCCCTTTACTTGAGTATGATCCAGTAAGCTAATGAGATAGCTGGAACCACTGCCTAGATAATTTAAATCTATTTGGAACAAATTTCAAACCACATGTTCCCCTCCCCTTTTTTTCTGGTGGTCCAAAATTTCCTACGAGCTGTATATTGCAAGCCAAGCCTCATTTCCACAGAGAAAATTACTGGTGAACTGAAGCAGATCAGGCTTACTTTGTGCGCCCTGCAACCTCTAAATTCCCTCTTTACTCTAGCTAGTGTATGATTCATATTCCATCTTCATTGTAGGTGGCAAAATTGGCTAATGCACATCTGCTGATCTTTGCTTCTTTAGAAAAAAATGGTGTCAGTGAACCTGTCATACCTGGTATCGGTTTTTGTCATTATGTCTTCAACAGTGAAGTGGTGCATTGATTGATCTGTGCAGTTGCCAAAGTCTTGGCACTCTTCAGATTTTCTTCATGATTTTAGTGACTTAGCCAGCCATCTATGCACACATGTCAAGCTAATGCTAGAAAGCCTAGTGGCATTATGATAGCACTTAGTGAACTGAGACACAGGTACTTTAGACAGATCAGTTAATATTTGTTTCTGTTCACGATCATAGAATCATAGAATCATACAGTTGGAAGAGATCACAGGGGCCATCCAGTCCAACCCCCTGTCATGCAGGAACACACATCAAAGCATTCTCAACAGGTAGCCATCCAGCCTCTGCTTAAAAACCTCCAAAGAAGGAGACTCCAGCACACTTTGAGGCAGCATATTCCACTGCCGGACAGCTCTGACTGTCGGGAAGTTCTTCCTGAGGTTCAGGTGGAATCTCCTTTCATGTAGCTTGAATCCACTGTTCCTTGTCTTAGTCTCTGGAGCAGCAGAAAACAAGCCCAATCCCTCCTCGAATGACATCCCTTCAAATATTCAAACATGGCTATCATGTCCCCTCTTACCTTTGTCTTCTGCAGACTAACCATACTCAGCTCCCTAAGCCATTCCTCATACAGCATGTCTTCCAGACCCTTCACCATTTTCATCACCCTCCTCTGGACACATTCTAGCTTGTTGATATCCTTCTTGAATTGAGGTGCCCAGAACTGAACACAGTATTCCAAACGAGGCCTAACTAATGCAGAATAGAGTGGTACCATTACCTCCCTCGATCTAGACACTATATTCCTATTGACACAACCAAGAATCGCATTGGCTTTCTTGGCTACCGCATCATACTGCTGACTCATATTCAGCCTGGGATCTACCAAGACTCCTAGATCCCTTTCACATGTACTGCTATTCAGCTGTGCTTCCCCATTCTATATTTGTGCATTCCATTTTTTCTGCCTAAGTGTAGGACCTTACACTTCTCTCTGTTGAAATTCATTTTGTTAGCTTTGGCCCAGCTCTTGAATCTGTCAAGGTCATTTTGAATTTTGATCCTGTCCTCTGGCGTATTAGCAACCTCTCCCAATTTGCTGTCACTATGAAAGGCATCTTAAAGACAGAAATATAGAGGCAGGTTTTTAATTGCTTTTCACTTTTTAAAACAAAGATATTAGATTAGATCAGTGACAAAATGGAACAAAATGCTCTTCAGCTTTGATCTGGTCCAAATAATTTGTTGTGGACATTGTTTCTTTACACGATGTGGTGAACATAGTTTTGTGCTTTAGCCAGGTTGCTAAGTGGGGCTGATTACAGGCATCACACAAATGTCTTGTTGTAACAGCTCCATTGGCTACAGTTCCATTTCCGGGTATACTTCAAAGTACTGGTTTTGACCTGTAAAGCCCTATTCAGCTTGGGCTCAGGTTATCTGAAGGACCATATCTCCCCTTATGAGCCCATTAGAGCCTTAAGGTAATCTTGAGGGGCCCTTCCTATCACCCTCTTGGGCACATTTGGTGGGAACAAGGTAGAGCGCCTTCTCAGTGGCTGCTCCTAGACTTTGGAACTTCCAGAGAGAGGCAAGGTTGGTCCCATCCGTACTCTTCTTCTGTTGATGGGTTAAAACATTTTTGGTGTCATCAGGCTGTTATAAATTGGCTTTTAATACTATGTGGTTCTGTTTTTAATGTTAGTATAATTTTAATGTATTTAATATTTTTAACATTTAAAGTTTTAAACTATAAACTATTTCATTGTTTTTTGAATTTTATATTTAAAATTTTATGCATATTTTAACTTGCATTGTTTTAATGTTAGCTGCCTTAAATCACATGTTGGGAGAAAGGCAGATTAATAAAATGCTACTATTAATACTAAAACTACTACCACTACTAATGTTTTTATGGGATTTTATCCAACTGTGTACTTGCCATCAGTGGAATGCATTTTGCTGGTGGATCAAATTAGCATTTTTCTCTAAAATCCTTTGAGCGACTCCATATCTGCTAAGGGGCAGATAAGGGGCATGCTGATATTGTGTGGGGGGAAATCTTGTACAAGCAATGTCTTATTCTGTTACCCTGTTTGCTAAGGGGCTCCCTTAAGGGATTCCCAAAGTCTGTTAAAATTGTGGGGAAAATTAGCTCAGAGCACTGTTTTAGCTATGTGAGAGGCAGGGTAACGTTGCAGGACCTTTTAAGCTCTATGTCTACGGAGTCAGATCAGTGAACAAAAACAATTCAGAATAAACCAAATAATGCTTTATTGGAAAATAAAACAAATAAGACAACAATCACACACTAGCTAAATAAGAAATAGGAAATAGAAATGAAGTCAGGAATAAGCAATACGACCTGTTCAGAAGTCCTGAGTAGATGGAGAGAAAGTGGAATTCTCTGGAGCTCGCTGTGTAAACTGGTAGCAGGACAGGATGACATTCAAAAGCGGCCCACTCTATGGTTACAATCAGGGGTTTTTATGTCTGTGACTCATGTCATAAACTTTGAGATCAAAGTTAACTTTTGAAATGCACCAAAAGGCTTAGAAGTGGAATAAAACATATCAATCACGCAGCCCAAATGTCAATCAATGGCACTTCTATGGTCTGTTATTTATGGGCGCGAATCAGGATCTTGTGAGATGAAAGGAATAGCCTCCAGATCCCAGATCACAATCCAAGTCACAGCTTTTTGAAATGCCTGCTTTAGAGAGGAAGTTGTAAACAGCTGCTTCCTTGTGACTGTTTTTCTCAGGATCCTGGCAAACACTATAAGCCAAGGTGCATTGAGAGGTCAAATTATTTGATATCACAAAGGGATATCTAGTGCTCAAAGTTAGGTACCTAAATCACAGTTACACTTCCATAATACTGAATTTAAGTAGAGCCACTAGAAAATGTTAGCAATTGTAATCAGAAGATGACAAGTTCAAATTTGCATGGACCTCAACTGCTCTTTACTGTGTAAGTGTTTAAATAATAATAACAATAAAATAATAATAATAATAATAATAATAATAATAATAATAATAATAATAATAATACTACCTGCAGTGTTTTAACTTCCAGTTTAACTCTAGCGTATACAGACACAGCTTGAAATAAAGTCTAAGTATTTTGAAATTCTGAGTATTTCCTATTCTGATCCCTTCTAAATCAGCTAGCCTGGGATGTCTGTAAAATTATGGTGTGCAGAAGAAAACCTTAATTCATGTTATTTTAATGTCAATATCTAAAGCAGCTGCTGAAGGACATTCCATATATAAACAACACACACACATTGTGATAATGGGGCTTCCCATTATCTAGGCTTATCAAAGGGAGATACTTCCCTCTTCAGGTAAACCAAGGGTTAATGAGATGTTAGGATTACATCAAGGGTCACAGGGTGAGAGTTGACCAATCAAAAGGAAAGGGTCAGCATCACAGGTCACAAGATGAGAATTGACCAACCAAAAGGAAAAGAGGTGGGCATCTTGGAGATGCTTCCAGATCCTTCCAAGGAGGAAAATAAAACTTCTGAGAGGCCATGTGGCCAGAGAGAGAGACACACACAGAGAGAGACACAGAGAGACAGACAGAGAGATGAGATCTGTGCCAGTCGTAGGCAGGCAGGCATGCCTCGCCTCCTGGCTTCTTTCTTCTTAGAATATCTAAGCCTATGGACATCTGTGAGTACTAGACTAAAGTAGTTAGCCATGTTAGGCTTTTTATTATTTTGGAAGTTGGCTGATCTTAAGAATGTATCTGTGCTGTTATATCTGTTTTGTAAATTCTTGTAACTAAGTGTACCTGGGAGAGGGGGTCTCCCAAGTGTGATATTGTTTATTTGCATGCCTTGATTAAAGCACTTTTATAAACCTCCGTTTCTCTCCATTTCCACGCCAGGGTTGGCACACGCTACATAGGACCTCTCACTCAGGGCAAGGGGGAGGTGGAAGTTCCTTACGCTTAGAGATTAGGCAGAGTCCCTCCTGTTCTGTCTAAGTAATTCTTAATTCAGGGGGGTGGTGGCAGCATACTTGAGAGAGTTGGGGAGATTGCCAGTCGTTCCATGTGTGGAAGTCAGCTTTGGAAGGCTGGCAAGAACCCTAGTAAAACACTGGGAGGAAATTTCCAGTTTTGCAAAGGTGGAAGTCCACAAAGAGACTGGAAATAAACCTACAGTGTCACACACATACACGCACAAAGGGGCATTTTAACCAGAGAATGGGAAAAGAAAAGAGCCAGGGGTATTTCAGGTAATTTTCTTTGATAATATTAAATTTAAACTTTTGACTATAAGAGCAACATATAAGAACATAATAGTGTTTCACATTTTAAATCTTTTTGTTTGAGGCTATATACTTGGGAAGTATGAGGTGAAGAAAGGCCCAATGGCAGATGTGACTAATTTTGTAAGTGCTTCATTTTAGTTTACTAAAATATTTAGAGGTTTAATATCACAGCAGTGCCTCATAGGGATATTTTTTACCAACAGAGTATCAGGGAATGATTATTGCGCAGTATTTTGGATAGTGAGACAAAAGAGTCAGAAGAGAAACTGCTCCATATTAAAAATTTATTTAGGTATTGCACCATTTCAAGGAGATAATTTTTAGAGGAAGCAGCTGGGGTGGGGAGAGAAAGCTAATAAACTGAACACTTAAAAACATCTAAACATTACCATGGAGATGAAAATTTTAAATGACTATTTCATTTTCTTTTAAGATATGAGACCTGAAAGAATATAGGATATAGAAATGGCAGGTTGTTTCATTAAATAGTGACTAGAACGCCAATAACATAGGGATATAACAATATTGCCTGCATGGAGTGATGCTTTGGGAACTGTTTATTGATTTTAAAGTATTATTTACTGCTATGGGGGACTATTTCTGAACACTCTTCGGTGATGTTTAAGCTAACAAAAGAAGTATCTTTGTGATCATTCCAACAATTCAGAATTTTGCAAATTAGGTTTGTTTCAAGGTCAGCAGGACCAGCATTCAGTTGCTTGCACAATAGAAAATGGAACGGAAATGTTTTCAATAGGCTCCTTCTTTCTGGAAAGCTCTTTGTCATAAGCGAAACCCATATTTCTTTGGTTAACCTTATTAACCATATTATTGAAATTCATAATCTTAGGAATTTGCTATTTTATACCAACTGGGATTGTTCTTTGGACTAAGAAAAAAAATCCTGACTTTTGTCTATCAGTCAAAGAAAGAAGATGGAAGATGATAATAATCTAGATGCTAATATAGCCTTGCCTTTGGTCTCCATATCTAGGTTTGAATAGAAACTGAAAACAAAATATTTTTAATGTTTATTAATGAAAGAGGAAAATACTTTGTGCTTTGACTAAACACACATGTACTCTTAAGGTTTTTATAAATCTAGTCATTTACATCTTTCTCCAAAAAAGTCATTATTGTTGCTGCTGCTGTCCTTCTGTTTGGGACAGATAATTTGTCTGAGCGGAAAAAAGTGTTGTAATAAAACTGGGCTTTAGACAGGAGATAGTTATTAGAGACCTCCTTTAATAGTAAGATTCATTCATTCATTCATTCATTTGTTATATAAATATCCACTTTTTTCCCCTATTCAAGGGACTGGAACTCTGTGAGGAAATGTTACAACATGTTGGGTTGTTTATCCTAGAAGAAGGAGGAGGAAAAGGAAGCATGGTAGAGGTATATAACATCATCCATTCTGTGGAGAAAATAGATAGGGGAAAGCTTTTCTTCTTTTTGCACAAAAAAATCCCAAATTCATCCAATGAAACTGAACAGTGAGAGATTTAGGTAAGAGAAAAATAAGTTCCCCTCACCACTATAGAGTGCCTTCTTAAACTCTGGAATTCACTCCAGAAAGATGTAGTGGTGGCTGTAAATTTGGATGGTTTTAAATGGAATTTGGTTAAATTTATGGAGGATGGGACTACCTATGGCTCAGAGAACCCAGGGTCATCTACTGAAACTAAATAACAGGAGATTCAGAAGAAATAGAAATAATTCTTCCTATATAAGTGACCAAAAAAAGGAGTGGGTGAAAAAAAAGGACTACTTCAAATAAGGTCTTAGATAAATTTGTGGAAATTATAGCCATCAATTGTGCCACAATGGCTATTTGTTATTGCCAGTATCAGAGGCAATATACCTAGGGTGCTATGGTGTGTGAGATGGAGACAGAAGTTCTACTTAGCTCCATGAGCAACTGATAAGCTCCTCTGTAAACAAAATGGTGGGTTAGGTAGGTCATTGATGTGATCCAATGGCCAACATCAGTCTTTTTACATTCATTTTACATTTATTTGCCCACAATGGGCAAAGGAACCTTTTAAAAAATAGCATGAAACAAGTCCATAAAGGGAGAACCATTTTGACAGAAGAAATGGTTCCCCGCCGCTGAAGATGATTTAATCTAGGTTTTCGTGTATGTTTGCAAAATATAAGATAGAATTTTGAGAAGAGAGAGAAGAGCAAGAGAGAAATCTCTCTGAACTTTAGTAAATGCTTTAGTGATTGATTTGCTGTAAAAAAAAAAAAATGCTCCTATATCAGTGGTTCTCAACCTGTGGGTCCCCAGATGTTCGTGGACTTCAGCTCCCAGAAGCCCTGAGCATTGACCATAGTGGCTGGGGCTTCTGGGAGCTGAAGTCCATGAACATCTGGGGACCCACAGGTTGAGAACCACTGTCCTATATGATTAAGCTCTCTTCAGCTGCCATAACACCTGTAATGAGCTTTCCTAAGCTACATAGTTCATGTGATAAATTCCCATATCAGTATTAACTGGCCCAGAAGGAATCATTGCATGATCTGATTTGTCCATGTAGGAGGTTGGTATCACAATGAATGAATGGAGCTCTGATCACACGGAACTCCTTGTTTCTTCCTCTTTCTTTCTTTCTTTCTTTCTTTCTTTCTTTCTTTCTTTCTTTCTTTCTTTCTTTCTTTCTTCCCTCCCTCCCTCCCTCCCTCCCTCCCTCCCTCCCTCCCTCCCTCCCTCTCTTTTTCTTTTTATAGTCCTTGAGACAAGTGTCATGAGTTGTAATATTGTTGAATATAAGCGGTTTCATAAAATGGAAAATCTCATGAAGTAGTGAAGCAAATATAATGAAAATAGAAGCTGCTGCTCTGTGATCTAGCTCTGTGACTATAGATGTTCCCTAAAATTGGCAGCCTCAGGCAGCAGATATTAACTGTCATGAAAGAATGGCAAAGCATTATCTATTTAAAATGCTGCTGTTGTGGCTACTGTTGCTGTGTTCTTTTTTAGCTGCCTAGGATGTGTTTTTTTCGAATTTCTACCTCAGAAATTTTATTTCTCATGGCCTTTCACATGAAGCGCCTGGATTTGGAATCATTTTGGGATTATGTTTCTGTTGTGTCTCAGGCAGCAAAGGATCTTGAGCCAGGCAGAATCTTTTCTCTCATTTTCAAGAAGTGTGGGATGTGTTCAGAGGATCTTTAAGAGTTCACTACAATATTATATTTATATGGCAATAAAACTATTAGCTTAATGACTCATTATTGAATTACTGGCCATAAGGTAAAGAATATGAGCATTTTAAAGTATAGTACCTTTCTAAGCCAATAACCTTATTTCTGACTGTGGCATGAGAAGTCAATTATCGAGCAGATTTCTCAGTATTAGAATGCACCGAAGATGAACTGAAAGAAATAACTGTGAAAATAGTAGCCCGTCAGATGAGGTCCACATGCACACCTCAAGGATGTTTTCAAACTCTCTCCAAAGGAGTCCCCTCTCTTAACCACCCCAATACATTTTCATTGCAAATCACACCACAGCACCACAGGGGTCATAGGGGACATTTAAAGCAAGATTTTTTTTTTTTTAAAGTGGATTGCAGACACATGCTATTGAGTTTTGGTAGCCAACTGCCATAAAACATTTGAAACAGGTAAAAATATTTGCTGTAAAGAGGGGGCTGTTGCTTCTGAATCTTGAGAGTTGCAGTGGCAAAGACGGCAGAACTAGTCCTAAGAATTACTGAAATTGTTTGCCAAGTAATTAATAAATATATTTAATTTTCTACAAAATGCTTTACGTTTAAGATACCAGATTATCTTAATTGACCAAAGGCCTTGTCAAGCTTTTGTTAAGCAAAACATTTTTTTAAAAAAAAACAATACTGGTGAAATGTCAAGTCTTCAGGTACTACATAAACATGAGAACAATCCAATTTATAAAAGTCATGGTAGTTAGCCAGACCAGGGGATAATTTCATTAATACAGATATAAATCCTGTAACTGTGGCAAATTAACAATTTATATTGTCAGTATGAGAGATGGCATGGCATGGTGATTTGAGTGTTGGACTAGGACACTGAGAGATTATGGGTTGAATCCACGTGTGGCCATGGAAACCCAGTGGGTGTCTTTGGGCAGGTCACAGTCTCTCAGCCTCAGAGGAAGGCAAGGGCAAGCCCTCTATGAACAAATTCTTCTAGAAAGTGTCATGATATGTTCACCTTAGGCTCTCCATAAGTCAGAAATGATGTGAAGTCACATAGCATCACAACAAATTGTCAGTATACATTAATATACAATAGATTTCCTGCAAGTGAATAATGAGACGTGTCCTCTGTTGAACAGAGTTAAGAACAACTTACTATTGCCAAAAAAAAAAAAAAAAATGCAGCTCAATCCTACAGTATTCACTTAGAAGTGAATCCTACAATATTCACATAGATATATACCTGTTGATTTAGAGTTTTCCTGTAGGGTTTTCCTAGGGAAGGAATACTCAGAGGTGGTTTTGCCAGTTCATTCCCCTGAAGTATATCCTACAGCACCTGGTGTACATTAGCAGTCCCCCATCCAAGTACTAACCAGGACTAACCCTGCTTACCTTCCAAGATCAGAGGGGATCTGGTGCCTTTACGGCATAGGAAAATCTGTCAGATTTCATTCCTCATCTGAAAACTGTTTTTAAGAATAGTATGCCTGAATGCTCATTTATGTTTTTACTTCTTCAACTATGTACATTTTGTACCCATTTTTCTAACTGATTAGAAGCGCCATATGCACTCCTTTGGAATGTTAAACTGCTATCTTCATTCCACTTTAAAGATACAATGTGGGGGGGGCACTCAACTGAAGACAAGAGTCTATTTTTAACCTTAGTCAAGTCAGCTCACTAAAAACATATTTGTTTCTCTTCAGGATCAATGACCAAAAGACCTGACTAATTGTTACACATTATAGTCATAATTGCCATGTAAGTTTTATATCAATATGGCACATATTTTTGTAATTGCATCTAAGGGAGTCTTTTTTAAAAACATATTCGCATACTATGAAAACAACATTAAACTGAACTGTGTGTTTTAGATGCAAGTTATTTTAAGAAACAATCACAAAAAAGGTACCACATGAAACCTGCCTGATAGACTTTCTTGCATCTGTTTTTACATTGCCATTATATGCCATACTAAATTACTCCATTTATAAAAAAGCAATTTTGAGTTTATGTCCCAGCTGTTCTAATTTGCAACAATTATACCTAAATAAATATGTAAAGCTGGAACAAATTTACGAAAAGCATTCAAGTGAATTCTGATGCAAATGTGCAAATCCTTCTAATTTGAATGCTAATAGCATTCCCAATTTTCTTATTTTGCTGGATACAAAAGTTTATGAAAGAACAAAACAAAAGAGTTTTTTTCAATATGTATTTTATTTCATGTTTGCCTGAAAATATATCACTAAGACTCAGAATTTTCTAGCACTGTCCTCAAAATCAAAATTTCAAGATTTTGAAAAATTCTCTGGTTGAGAAATTTACGTTTCATCTATGGACCTACAAATAATTCTCTTTATTCCCAGAATGATACATGTGATAATACAGAAGACAGCTACTCAGTGGCAGTCAGTGGCTCCCATTTGAATGAACTCTGGATGTTGATTATAAATTTCAAGACACAGTCTCAGGTTCTGAACCCTGTCTCCAATAGTAGGCTCAGGATTTAGAACAGCCCCCCCTTTTTTTAAGGACTAAAATCCTCTGCAGATTCACCAACCCACTGACAGAGGACCCACCTGCCATTTCAGCAGGCACTACTATTGACTTTTTTCAAATTGGAAACTAACTGTCTGGGCCAGAGAACCTTCAGTGATTGATACTCAGTATTCACAGTGACTTTGAAACCCTAACCAGGTACTTTGTCTTCAAAATAGCTAGTACAGTCCTCCCTCTGCATTTGTGGGTTCGACATTAGTGAATTTGATTATTCGTGAGGCACTTAGTTGCCTCTCCCCATTCTCTCCCTCCCCTCTCCTTCCCTTTCCTTTTGCCTGGCTGCATGGAAGGAAGGTAAATGTGCCTAGGGAAAAGGGAAGGAAATGGGAGAGAAGGCACACATGCACCTTCTCCACATCCAGGGATGTCCCCCCTTTCCTTACCTTTTGCCTATGCATGTGGAAAGAAGGCATATGCACCTGGGCAAAAGGAAAGGGAATGGGGGGTAGGCATTCATGTGCCTTCTCTGTGCATGGGGCTGCCTCCCCCCCCATTCCCTTGCTTTTTGACCTGGTGTGTGGAAGAAAGGCATGCATACTCAGGCAAAAGGCAAGGAAATGGGAGGGAAAATGCTCACTTGGGTAGGGAGGAGTTACTCACAGGATTTTTTTTTTAATTTTGGATTTTGAGAGGGGTCTGTGCCCCAAATCTTCATGAAAGTGAAGGGACCATTGTATAACAAGTGGTGTTTTTTACATTTTCTTCTAGTGGTAATACAGAAACCATCTTGTTAACTGATGTAACTGATGTTACTAGGCAAATACCTAAGATACTGGTTGGATCAACATTTCAGCATTTGCTGTGCACCACTGTTAAAAGGACTGTTTAAAGTATTTCTTTAGTTCAATCATTTCTAAATCTTCCATCTAGGAAAAAAGAGATCATACGTACTCAACTCAGTTATATCAACACTGTAATTAATTTTCTAGAGCAATACTATACACACAACCTTTCTGTAAATCTGGATGTAAATACTCCTGTTATAACTCAGACCATTCTATAATCTTTCTAAGAACATCTAAAATGCTAAAAATCTGTGTCAATAATTCTATCATTTACCATGCTTTGTGGTGCTATTTTCATCTGTTCTATTGAGTAGAAACCCTACAATTTATGGTAATTTTATACCTTGCTCTGTGTGACAAATTTATGGGTAATCTGTCCTTTGGACCAAACAAATAGTAGTTTAATTACCCAGAGGCCTAACAGATTATTTCTTAATTGTGTTTACCAAGAACTCTTAGCAGTTTTGGGGAAGATATAAAAGATGTATGTAATAACAATCTCACATCCTGAAGCAATGGCAGTAGTATTCAAATTTATGGACCAGGCCATTAATATCAGATCTCACATCATTGCTCCTTTTAAAACCTTTATTCTTTTGGTAAAATGTAAATACCAGATTGCACAGAAATATATGTTTCTGAAATATGCAACACTGGAGTTCTTATTCATCTTTTAACTATATTTAGCGATTAAGCCTGAATAATCCAAGGTGGGCTAATTCAGGTACGAAGCCATTTCCTCTAGCTATACCGCTTCAGCATACAAGGAAGTCTTCAACAGCCTTTACTCATGTTCTTTCGAATACTTGTATCAGAGTTAGCATAAACAGAAACCCGCTATAGACTTGGAGAGATAAGGAGCTAAGGGGGAGAGTTCAGTGTGCCACAGGGATGTTGTGATGAAGGAGAGCTCATGTGTTCTTTTTCTCATTAATCTATCCTGTTTAGGCATAATTCCTCAATCATGCTTCTGTTGTGGAAAATACATATGAAAAATTGTGAACCTTTCAAGTCAAGTCTGTCTTTATTTTGTACCCTTACCTTCTTCCATTCAAAACTTTTTCCTTAAATTTCCACAGGTTTTATTTAAAGTATAGCTGCACTTGTACATGAATGAGGAAGGCTAGCAGCACAATGGCTTATGAGCTATTACCAGGTACATTTTTAGAATACATGTATGGACTCATATATATTCTGAGTAAGTACCCATGTAAGGGAATCTCTGAACTCAAGAGTGGGCATCTTAGAGACTTTAGACTCAACAAGCCATATCCATACAGATGAAAATGAATTTTATAACACAGTGGTTACACTGGGGAAATAACAAATGTGGTAAAGCTGCGCAAATGACAAATAGTAAATGGATAGCACAACTAACTAGCTAATAAAGATTAATTGAATGATTACATAAAATGGAATGGGGAAATTTTGGGCAACATCCTATTGGCAAGTTTAGTTATATCAGTGCAAGATGATGAGCATGCATGCATAAATAAATAAATAAAATAAATTCCGAAGGAACAAGATCCCATCTGATCTTGGAGGCTGAACAGGATCAAGCCGGGTTGGTACTTCAGTGGGGGACTGTCAAAGGATACCAGATTCTGTAAGCTATATTTCAGAGGAAAGCAATGGCACACTAATTCTGAATATTCCTTGCCTAAGAAAACTCTATGAAATTCATGGGGTCACCTTAAGTCGACAGACAACTTGAAGGCACATGCACACATACACAAGAGGAAGGGGTGGTTCAGTAAGCAGTACAAGGCATGGTGCCTATCAGTGGCCCTTTTCGCATGGTGTTTTTAAAGCGTATTAGGCATGCTCCCTCCTCCCTTCATGAGCCACCGTACCACATGACTTTCTGGCGAATCCGGTGCTATCACGGCCACGGATAGTGCTGATAGCGCGTTTTCTTATTTTCACCTGAAAGGCAAAAATAACCTCCCTTTCACGCATCAGTTGTGTGACCAGAGAGCCTGCAGATCCGTCATCCAGTGTGCTTCTGGGAAGGACCAGGGTGGGCGGGGTGTGGGCAGTCCCTGCTGCCTGTCCCTCATGCAGCAACTCCCAGAGGACGCTCCGCCCAGCAGCAGGCTGACTGCTGCCCCCATCACAGCAGGAAACACTACACGACACATCGTCGCAAGAGGCCACCCCAGGGCTGCGTCGCCACTCACACTCGAGACGACAGCAGCCCCCAGGGTCCGGCCGACTGTGTTTTTTTTTAACCCAGCGCTATCTTTAGCACATTAGCACGTTAGCATGTTACCAACGTAGGATGAAACAGCCTGTTGGCAGGATCTACCATGCTAACGTTAGCACGATAGGCTGAAAAAAAATAATAAAAAAAGAAAACCCACTGACCAATCAGGGCTGGTGGGGTGGGGACAGGGTGGGACCTGGGCGTGGGCCAGGACACCGACATGCGGAAGAGGCACCGGGTGGGGACCAGTGCTCTTTCGCAAATGTCCTGCTATGTGCAGAGCGCAAGGGGCTCTCTACTGGGCCTCTTGTGATATTGGCAATATCGTGAGGGCTCTTGTTCATCGTGCTATCAAGGTAAGGTGCGAAAAGGGCCTGAGTCTCAGTAATGAAAGAGATAGAAGTATAGCTCATATTATCAAGAGATAAAACTACCCAGCTGCTGATGGAGACACAGTTCCACACACTCTCAACTCCCAGAAAATCCTGTGATTGATTCACCTTAGGGTCACCATAAATCTGAAATGATTTGAAGACACACAACAATAACAATGGACACTTACACCAGTGAAAGTCACAAACAGGATCCCAACCACAAACTCAAATATGCTAACTTGTGCATCTGGGAAGATTTAATTTCAGGCTGTGATCTCAAGGCCTGGTTGTATTCCAGAATGCTGGAAAAAGTGGTGACACATGCATCCTTGCGTTATTGAACAGATTAATGCATGTAGTTAAATAAAATAAATGTAGACTGATCAAAAATACAAGTTAGAGAGTTTCATACCTCACATACCAAATATCCAAGTAATAATGGTTTAGAAAAAACATTCTTTTGTGTATCATATTTAAGCACTTAGGTTACATTCATTTCAAAAAATTTTTTTTACACATTGTACACAAATACCAATTATACCTTTGAATTCAGAGATTATATGCATTACCTTTTCAGTGAAACCCAACTGCTGCTATTGCAGGTTCTGTGTTAATCTCAGTTATTTGCAGTCTATCTCAGCTGCAGGTTTCCAAGACTCCCCCAATCACACCTGTATAGAAATTTTGGATTCAAAAAGGCAATATAAGTATAAAATCAGAACTAGAAAATTAATGTTGATTATACATATAAAAATTAGAAACAACATGCTGGTATGATGTATGTGACCATAAAAAGGAAACATTCAAATTGAAATGAATTTCCATGACATTCCTAAATCATAATATTTGTTCATAATGAAAACAGTAATCAGAGAGAAAATTATGACACTGAGGGATGAAATGTGGAATTAAATGGAAGAGGAATATAAAATCATTGAATAATTAAATTAATGCTAGTTATCTATTTATAGAGGGTGATACTCTGCGTAGATAAACATGGTGGTACATAAAGTCATCACTGAACAAAACTGAAGAGTGAAGAAGGTTTCAATTGTTGGTGAGTGGCAACACAGTTGGTGAATGGTCAGCAGATATTTGGATGGGTCCACACCAACTGGCTGTGGAGATGTTTTTTCAACAGCTTGTGTCTAATATTTTCTAGTGATGGCTACCAGTACAAGGCCTGGCCTGAAACTTCCTTCTTCCTTGCTCACTGTACAGATGTTTACAGTAAGATCAGTGGCTTGACTTTTTTGTGTTGGCTTCACAGCTGGACAGAATGAAATGACATTGTCATATGAGATGGGTGGAAACAAGAACACCACACTATAGGACAATGGTACTATGATTGGGAGCTTACATCAGTCACACATACAGGGTTAATCAAGATGGGAATTCCTTTGAGTATCTGCATTTTTTTTTCTTGTTGGAATTGTTGTTGTTGTTGTTGTGTGCCTTCAAGTTACTTCTGAGTAATAGGGACCTATCACAGGGTTTTCTGGGGCTGTGAACATCCAACACACAAACCACCACACCACACTGCTTCTCAGTTACCTTTTACTAAAACATAAGACTAGCATGCAGTCTCAGTGGGATAATAGAGTATTTTCAGAAGAGAATGCTTTGAAAAATATTAGTGGCCTGGATTAAACATACAGTAGATGCTCTAACTAAAATTGCTACTATTTTGTTTCTGACTACAGATCAGCAATTGCATGAGTGAGAACTTTCCCATGAAGGAAAAGAAAACCCTAATACATACCAAAATGTTAGCATATATTAGAAAAAAGGCTAGGATAGAAATCTTTCTTCTATATCTAGCATTCTATGGTCAGAGAAACTTTACTTTGTTTTTGTTGTTGTCTTTGTTTTGGAAGAGCATTCAATCATGAGAGTCCTTTGTCTGCAGTCTCTGAACTATGACCCAGAGTAGTGTTTACATCCCCCCTCTGTGTGAACTAGACCACAAAGTTTTTTGAAACACTGCCAGTATTATGTCAGAGCTCAGCCAAATGTTTGGGACTTTTCATTTGGCAAATTGAATCTACTTGTCTGAAACGAAAGAAAATCTCCATAGGTAAGCAGTCATGGAAAAAAAAATATTTTTCCCCTTTTCTACACGTTGATAAAGCTCTGTACACTTAACTGTAGCTCCGGAAATGCTAGGCAGATGCACTCAAAGGATTAAAGGAAGATCTGGAAACATGGAAGGAAAGAATTTCTGATTTGTTCCTTCAGCGTAGAGTTGGATGGATTGTGAGATCCAAGACTAAGCATGGGCTGAAGTGGCTTAAAATGAGTTTGGCACAGTAAACACTGGGACATCAGGTGGCTCTATACTATGGCAAATACCACCCTAGAGCCACCATTCTGGGATAATATTGGTGGGGATTATTGTAATTTCAGTCACCTCACAGTGCAAACCAATACTTTTCTCAGTTCCTGAACTGGTCCATGAATCAGTCTTGAAATGAAACCTCAAGACCTCTTAATACTCTGGCGGGCTACTGTGGTTGTCCAGATGTTTTGGCCTACAATGCCCATAAGGCCTAGCCATCATAGCTAGTTCAGGGATTATAGTATTTTTATTCCAACAAACTTTGGAAGTCTACAGGTGCCCACTGCACTCTTAAGAGATTTATTTGTCTGACAATTTGTTTTAGGGCCTTTCCACACTACACTGTTATAGTGCTATTATTCCACTTTTAACATCCTATGGATTTCTAGAGTTTGCAGTTTAGAGAGGGGCATTTAGGATTCTCAACCACAGAGCTTTTTGGCCTCAGTAAACTACAAATCTCAGAATTCCACAAAATATTGAAAGTGAAATAATAGCACTATTTAACAGTGTAGTATGGAAAGGCCCATGGTGTGTGTATAGGATTTCTCTCTGCAGTGTGGAAGAAAGAAGGGCCACACATTATGTTTCTTGTGTAGACTGGCAGTCATGCCAAATTATTGCTTACCCATATTATTATGGTTTGTGAGACATAGCTTGACTCTTGAACTGTTAAAGCATCATTCGAAGTGAAATATGTGTATTTAAAGTAATGGGTTAAACCATGTGATCAACTTTATAAGTAATCTGTGGGTGTGACAAGTCTTTTGTAAAAATTATTATTTACATTATACATAGACAATAGGAGGGTGATACAATCTTTTATTAGTGCTAGAATTAACAAAGGGGATTCAAGTGCACAGATTTAGGTTTTAAACCTTACAGGTCTAATCAAGCTAATTTGTATGTAACTAAGGAACTGTCATTAAAAAAAAAGATAGCTAATTTTAGATATGTATTGCTATTCAGTGAGCTTAAGATATTTAATTCTGGAACATTCCAATCAAATTATAATTAACCTTTCAGAGTAAAGATTGAGCTATTAGGGCTGAGATTTCATCTCTGGCTGAACTTTGCATAGAATACTTTGTCCATTGTCGGCTTTTTTCCCCTCAGAAAGGAATACCTGAAAGCAGACTGGGAGAGGACTAGTTTAATTCTATGAAAAACAAAGCTGGAACATCTTTTTCCATAGTGTACAAAACCATCAGCAGAGTGATGACAGCTGCAACATGGTAGTGTTAACAATGAAACTTCATTATTAAGTAGATATGAACATTAGATTCACATATGGCTGTCTTCATAGGTTGTTTTTCTGGAACACTAGCGAAGAAGAGTTTACAAGGATGTAGCAATGTTAGACTTTTACAGCATAAAAAGGAGGAAGGAGGAGAGAGAGGTGGAAAGGAATGGAGCAGCATTCATGCTAGGGACATGGGATTTCTCTCTGTAGTGTGGCTGACTACACTTGATAAGAATTCAGTGTATCAGCAGGTTACAGAAAGGGGAAGTGGGGATGAACGATTCAGGTCTACCTCCTAATCCTAAAGCACAGTTTATGACAGCAATAATCCATAGTTAAAATCTTTAACAGGTAGCCATTCAACCCCTCTTTAAAAGTCTGTAGTGAAGCCGAGTCAACCACTTTCTGAAGTGGCCTATTCCAGTGTCAGAAACAACAGCAGAAGCTACAACAGCAACAGGAGCAGCAGCAGCAACAACAACAACATATTTTTTAGATAGGTAGAGTGTTGGGGAGGGGTGGGTAACAAATAAAAATTATATGATGATGATGACAACAACGATGGTGGTAGAGAAAGCACCAGAGACATTAAAACCAAGGATATACATACCTATAGTATTCAATATGTTGTATACGTTTTGAATACATTCTTCTGTTCATATTGAGTCCTGCACAATTTGGGTTTTGGTATCTCTGGTGCTTTCTCTCTTGCTGTTTCAGTATCCAACAGTTCTTACTGTTAGGAGGTTCCTCCTTATATTTAGTTGTTCTCTCATTTCTTTTCATTTGGATCCATCGGTCTGGGTGCTACCCTCTGGAGGAACAGAAACCAAGCTCTCTCCACCTTCCATTCCATTTAAGATTGCTATCATATCACCTTCCAGTCCTCTGTTTTCCAGATGAAACATACCCACTTGCCCCAGATATTCCTTACTAGGCTTGATTTCCAGACCCTTTGATACGTTGGCTATCCTTAGTTCTTGTGTTATTTCCACTCTTTCCCCCTGAAATTGTTAAAAGTGTTAAAATGAAACCTATTTGAATTCACTTTCTTTTCCTTGTTTTTTTGGTGTGTGTGTGTGTTCATATTTTTATCATTAATATTACTTTAAGCAGCCTTTTTTTTAGATCTTTCAATTCAAATTTCATTGAATCCTGTCCTTCCTTACAGAACTTTCCTCAGTTTCAAATCTTCTTGCTTCTTCTGTATACACAAACTAATCTGTGTTTTTGTATCTCTGTGTTTCTCATTAGGCGATTTTTGCCCTTTACTCCATTTTTTTTTTAAAAAAACTGTTTCTTCAGTTTTACGCTTCTACAGTATTGTGTGTGCATGAAAGAAGATTGTACGCATGAAATAATTAGAAATTGAGGTAGAAGTATAGATGCTATATGATCTCTTCTCTGTATGTCTTACCTTTTGGAACTTCCATTTCTTTGAAAGGTGTTGATTGCCAAGTTGTCATTTCAAGGTGTTTTTTTTAACACTGAAAATGAGCAAATGAGCACCTGTTCACAGTCACATTTTGGTGGCAGTGGCAGATTATCTTGCACCTTATAAAAAATCTGTTTTATTACTTCTAAATATGAAAGTTGGGAGAAGGTCTGTGTAACACATGACCCTTGAGTTGCATGAATTACCACCAGCTCTTTGCTGTGTCTACCATGTCATAAAACTGGTAAAATTCAGCCACTGCTTTCAAAATTCCTGTGACACATTAACAACATGAATTTTGTTTTCCAGCACACTCCTAGCAGGATCATGAATAACATGGAAAAGGGCATTTATTTTTTAAATGTCATGTAGAAACGGTCAGGGGTGGTTGCAGAAATATCAGGATCAGTGACGCTTTTTTTAAAAAAATATTTTCACTTTTATTTGTTATTTTTTATGAGAGCAGCTCATTGAGGGCCCAACTAGATCTGGGCTAACTGTGCTTCTGAAATGTTGTACATTCCTTATCTAGTGAATATAGGTTTTGTGTATCTTTTTATTTTTTTTTAAAAAAAGAGGACAATAGAATGCCTAATGAAGCTACGTCAACTGTTGAAATATCTGATACCAGCTACGTCAACTGTTGAAATATCTAATACCATCTTTGTTATTTCAGATAGCAATTATAAAGGACAGATGGCTTTTAAGGACTCATTTGTCAAATGCTCATCCTTCTGAAGAACAAAATTAGATGCTGTTTTGAGAAGGCTCTCCTAAAGCCCATGGACCATCTTTCAAAGTCTGTTTAAATTATCAGTACTAAAGTAGTTGTCAAGTTAATATTAATTAAATTATTAATGGAAGTAATTATTAATGAAAGTTAGAATAATACTCTATAAAATATATAAATAATGAAATAATGAAAATAGAAAATATTAGGGTGTGTAACCCATGAAATAGCAATAGTGAAGAGTTGCTAAAGTGTGTTATACAGAGTGATGTGGCTACATTTTCAGTATATAGAATGCATAAGAGATGTGGGAGACTTAAAGTAAATCTGTATCATGGGAACATGTGCTGCTTCAAGGTACCTTCTAAAATGGTTCATATATTACAGCTATGATCCCTATCCATCCTTAGTTGGAAATTACTCCCATTGAACTCAGATATTTTTACTTATGTATAGAAAGTATAGGCTAGTGCTGTAAGACTAAGCACATTTGTCTACTTATGCATTCTGTGGAGATAACTGGAATGTTTATTAAATCTGTTTCAGTTATGTTTTACATACGAGTGTCCCCTGTACGTATACAGTGATGAATGTATATTTTATACTTTCTGATTTAGTTTAGACTAATGAGTAGCATTTGGATGAGTTATTTCATTTAAAAGACTTCAAATGGTTGAGGCATTTCTAGGTTCCAATATGAACACTGTAAAAAACAAGATCAGATTCTTCATGTCATAGCACTGCATCACCACAGTTAGACAAACATCATAATGCACAGGGAAGATTAGTGGCAAATTATGCTCTTAGCATGTGCTTTGTGCTAAAAAGACTATTAATACTCCTCTGTGTGGAGAGTACAGCCTGTCCGTAATCATTAGTGTATATAAGAATATAATTTCATTTTATGTACTTCACTTGAAACTGAAACGCATATATCATTGTCCCTAAAGAGCAAATTAGACAAGCAAGGTACTAATGGTCCATGTTTTAGAAATATATTTCTTTAAATGAACACTTTTGTATAATATTTCAGTTGTAGGACCAGATAGTTAAGTATAAATTGTTGTCCCTCTTTTTCATTTTTAAAAAGCTTTATTGATATAAATTAAGGACTAGCCAACAGGTTTTATCACTTAAAAATTAATGTGTCTTGAATCCTTTTATTGGATATGCTCTGATGGTAGCAGAAATTTTGGGCTGTGAAAAATAATAAAATATAAGCTGTTAAATATGCATTACCATTGTTACTTGCTAAAATATCTATCTTCACCTTTTGTATCATTTTTTCATCATTTTTATTCAAGCTGCTTCATAATACAAGAATCGGTGAATAAAGAAATTTTAAAATTATTTAGTCATGCTTTAGTTTATTTAACAGGCTCCTGACAAAAAGGCTTAAATACAAATTCAAATGCTGAGTTTCTGGGATTGAACACTGTTTTCAGGTGACAAAGATACACATGAAATTGATAAAGGCACTTATTTTCTTGTTCAGGTCTATTGCAAATGATGGCTTTATGGTGAGTGTATCATTAAGTTTGAAAGCACAGCTTTGTAAGTATTACAACATTCCTTTGTTGTGGTGGCTATGTTTGTTTAAATAAACAATTATGGTTTCTTGGCTTGTTTTTAATAGAAACAGAGAGCAAATGGAAAATATCCATCTTCCTATCATCAAGATTAGGGAAAATACTTATCTTCTACAATGGTCTCTTTCACATCACATGAACTGCTTCTCTCTGTGTGGCGATACCATGCTGCAGGGTTGTGGATGAATAATACCAAGGAGACAGGACCAGTCATACAAATGTTTCCCAGATAATAGCATCCCTTGCTGAGGATACCAGTTGAATAGGAAACACTTATTCCATTGCCTCCATGTAATCAGAAAAAGAAGAAAGATAATTTTTTTCAATCTCCATTTCCCTTGCAAACCACTCCTCACTTTTTAGGCCTCAGAGGAACAGATTTTCATATTGCATTAATGGCTGCAGGGACCAGAGGAAACCATTAAAGTCTCTTTCTCCCTTTTCACTGATGGGAATGGAACTTTCTTTAGGGAACACAGAACTAGCAGCAGTAAACACAAGATCCCAATCTATGCTAGGACAACTGGAGATGTTTTGGAAAACATCAGGTTTTCTTACTCTTCTCTGCAACTTTTGTAGTATGTGAAATCCTCAAATGACCTTGAGAGAAGAAGAAATCAAACATATTTCCAAAGGCAGTGGAAGTTTCACTAGACAGAGAAAAGTGGGACATGGGGGAAAAATACATCTATAATTTATTGGAGATAAGAAAACAAACAAAGCAGAGATCGCTGTAACCTTGTATTATTAATATTTTTTTATTTTTTTCTTCCTTTTCTGTATACATTTTCTCCATAGATTGAAGAGAAACACATAGGTTGATGAACTTCCAAAGTTACAGTGTAGAATAACTCTTTAAAAAAATGAAACAAATCACATAGTCAACATACTATTGTGCCTAGACATCAAAACAGTATTACTCTTCAATGCTGTAATGCTAAGCACACTTGTTAGGAAATAACCCCATTGAATATGGTGGAAATTTCTTCTGTGTAAAGATAGAATTGCTTACAGCACAAGCTACAGAAATCACAGTACAGAAGTCAACTCTAGAGGAAGTAATATTGCTTTCCCACATAAGTTATGTATAGAATTGCAGCCTTACACGTGTTTCCTAAATCCAGAATATTAAGACTTTGAGTTTTATTCTCTTTGTAATGAGTTGAACTGTAAGATTTCTATCCTACTTTCATGCTGAGAAATGAAGTATTCCTGACATTCAGGTTCATGGCAAATCATTTACTACTTCAGCGCTAAATTACAACAGAAAAAACAAACAAACCCCAAACAGCTCATTCACACTCATGTCAGTGGAAGAAATCTTGTATGCTTTTGAAGAGTTGCATTTAAAAAAAAAAAAAAAAAAATATTGTCACATCAAGGATGCTAAAAACTGAGGCTAGAGACTCCAGGGGCTTCTGTTGTCTTGCAATAATATCATCTTGACATACTCTGCAGGGTCTTGCCACCTTGTAAGATGGTTGCCAAAAGCTCTACAGAGAACAAGTGGATGGGATTCAAATTAAGTCTTCTAATCTATAATTTGTATCCCAGTTGATAGTTACCCAGTAGGAGTGTATCTGCAAATTCTCATTCTCTCTCTCTCTCTCTCTCTCTCTCTCTCTCAATCTCTCTTTCTCCCTCCTCCTCATTATCACATTATTTGATTTTCCAGAGTTTTTTGATAAGTTTAAATAGAAGTTCCTGTTTTCTCCCTACCACACCCACATGCCAACCTTCCCAACTCCATGTTTTGCAGATAATGATGATGGTGATGATTATAGCACAAACTGACAAACTGCTTGCTATAGCTTGTTTAAGGCCTGGATGGCTGCAAAAGATTTCCTCAGTCATGATAGAATTCTTTGGGCAAGCCCAGATACTTGGATAAGTTTCTTGTCTAATAACCACTCAAACCAGATCCTAAGAAAATAAGTGCAAAAGTGGTAAAAAGTAATAGGTCCTCATTTTAGAAAAAAAAATAAAATCTGGGATTTAAGATAAATATAAACCAATCTATTCCTAACCTTTAGTTAGAACTATAAATGGTTCTTCTAAACATTCTAGAGCTATAAATGCTAAGTGCATTGTAATTTCATACCTTAATATGTAGTGCTTTTAAGCTTCCCAAGAGTGAGAAGAGACAGCAACATTAATCTTAAATGTAGCTGCAGCAGTCTTTTATTAGAAACCTTTAAATTCGGAGATCTAAATATTCAGCAGAAAAGTCATTGAGCATAGATTGTCTTATTGTCCTCCTTTTGCTTGACTTAAAAACGGAATTTAACCCACCTGTAGTCATTATAGCATAATGACTTTTGAGAGAGAAAATTCAATCTTGGCTTTATTTTTAGTTTTAACTGATTTTTTTTCTGATTGTGGAAGCCACCAGCCATGTGTGTTACTGATACACTTTCAAACCATAAGAAGTGATATCACCATCAAATGAAAAAAGAAATGTTAAATGTATTTTAAAAGTTCACTTTTAAATCTTCATGATGTGAGTGGCATGTATTTCGTGCTATGCATTTCAGAGCCTGTCTTCTAAAATCCAGAGATAAACCAGGATCACTCAAAAGGCTGTCAATTAATTTTAGCTAAATATAATTATCCTCTCTTCATACAGCATTAGGCCAGATTAAATTTACCTGACTGCACCATAAATGTTAAGTTCTAGACAATGTCTTAGCTGCACAGGCAGCTAAATGCAAAATTGCAGAGGTTGCTGAACTAGAAATCCAAACATTCCTTATATTAGTGATGAGATTTATTGTCCAACAACATCTGGAAGACCATATGATTCTCACCCCTGCTGTATTGCTATGCATCAGATGGAGAAAGAGGACCATAGGATCTTGGTCATATAGGGAGTAAAAAATTTGTTAAGGCTTCTCTCACATGAGCTTTACTCATTATATCAAATGTTTCTTCCTACAGTTATATATCTCTTTTCTATTTGTTAAATTCAGGTCTAGGAAACAATTTATTTTAAATTGATTACTTTGGTTAATAGTTACTTTTCCCAGTAATGAGCTCTACTTTCCTGCAATGGCCAGGGCTGTAATTCTATGGAACATAACAGGAGTTCTGCCTATTATCTTTACAGAGTGTGGTCTGACTCACCCAGGCTGCCTCTGTATGGAGTATAGAGTAGAACAGCAGGAAAAAAGAGGAAAGCAACAAAAATGAGAGAAGGAGAAATGAGAGGAGGATGAAAAGGTGGTGGTAGAGAGGATAAAGCTCCTTACAAAACAAGCTGCATAAAGGTTAATTCTATTTAAAAAAACTTAATTTTCTTTTTCTGCCACCTTCCACTGTGCTTAAATGAAACAAACTGTTGCTGGAATCAGAAAGAGAAAAGAGAAAGCTGACTGCTCAGGACAGCTGACTGCTCAAAATGATATAAACACTGAAAATGAAGCAGTGCTGACTATCTGAAAAAAACAGAAATCGCTCTCCACTTGAATTGCACAAGGGGACAGTTGCTGCTGTGTGCCTTCAAGTTGTTTCTCGTTTATGGTGAACCTATCATGGGTTTTCTTGGCAAGATTTGTTCAGAGTGGATTTCCAGTTGTGTGACTTGCCTACAGTCCTCCAGTGCATTTCAATGACTGAACAGGGATTTGAACCCTGGTCTTTCAGAGCCCTAGTCCAGCACTAAAACCACTGCATCACACTAGCTCTCAGGGAGATTATAGTACTGTAGTCTTAGGGCTTTATCACATGAGGCAGGTAAAGCACTCTTACAGCAGGATAGTAGTGTCTTTGGCTGGGACTTATCACATGATGTCCTTCCTCTCCTGTTGTTCCCCCAGTGGGAGACAATTTGAAAAGTGTGTCTTTTATAAAGGAGGTTATTAAGATTAATCCATTAATAACCTCCTCCGTAAAAGAAATGCTTTCCCCTGGGAGAACAACAGAAAAGGAACATGGTGATGTGATGCTGTTATCCTGTAAATGTGATTTACCTGCCTTCTGAGATAAAGCTCCAAGACATATGGGTGAAAAGAAAGTGCCAGTGACAGATTGATTTGTAAGCTGTGTCTGTTTTTTCTTCCTGAGAAATTCCAAGATTCAGTACTTGAATTGGCTGCTTTGGCAAACCGCAGAATACCTTCTGGTATGGTAACAGAAACAGAATAGTAATTCCATGATCTCCTTCTAAAATGTAACATTCCATGTTCTGAGTAAATCAGTCCCTAACAATGTGTTATGTTGCCTGCTCCCATCCAAATATTCCTACAGAGGTCTGTTCAGGTCAAACTCCATGCATTTAATAGTGTTAGCTATCTTTCACAAAAGCTTATCCAAATAAAACATGTTCAAAATTCTTTATTTTTTTAAAGTTGCTAAGTTAAACTCTGTAGGGAGACTGTTGGTACAATGGAAATGAGAAGCAACACATGATATTTTACTCCAAAATGTATTAACTTGAATCTATAGTTGTTTTTCTCTGCAGTACCTTTTGGAAGGCGTACTCCCAGATGAAAACTGGAACTTGCGTAGCCAAAGAATATCAGAATGTAGTCAAGATAGCAAAAATTATTAATGGGGAAGAATACACAGGCCAGGAGAGACTGCAATGATTTGTTTTTCCCTGAGCCTAGTGGGAAGGGCAAGATTCTGTCTCTTCTCCCCTCTTCTTCCTACTGAGCTAGTTGAGGACAAGCTACATTTTCATTTTGATATCAGTTTGCAGCAAGTGAAGTAAGTTGAGAACAAAGGGGGACATGGGTGGAGAGACTGGAATATTTTAAAAGCAGCTGAACAAGTGGAGCAACAGAGAGTTCATCAGGACTGTCTTTGCCAAATTGGTACAGTTTGTAGATAGGGGAAGGTCTTCCAACCACCTGGACTGATGTTTTCGGAAGGAGTATAGCAGACTGCAGTTGGAAGAGAAAATATTAGAACTTTGCCTTCTTTGCCATTCCATTAACAGATCCAGATCAATACCAATAAAATGTTATAATTTATTATGACAATTTACAGTGTTCATTACATCCACACATGTACATCCACAAAATTATTATGCTTGCATAAATTTGGGAAATCTTCCAACTTTCCTGCATGTCCTTCCCTAAAAGACTAGATGTAATTTATCTGACAAGCTGTCCTCCATAGACCTATTTACTTGCTCTCTTTCTATTCTCTTCCCTTCCTTTAATAACTCATTGTGTTTTTTAATTTTACAACTATCCTATGAGGTTATTTAAGATACAAAAAATTGATACGCTCAAGGCCACACACCAAGCTTAATCCACTTAAAATGAATATTAATCCTTTATTCACTCATTTAATCGTGAAACCCCCTCCACATTTTGTTATTCTTTATGTTTGTTTTCCTTAGGAACTGCAGATTTTTTTTCCTATCAGAACTGCCTGAAAATAGAGACTAAGTGAAGGGGATGTGCTTCAGCCACTATCTGAAATGGAACACATATGATCTCACTAGGTAAAAGGAATTGAATTGGGCTCTGTTCATTTCTGTCACCAAACCACTTAATTATCAAGTAAAAACTACATAGGAGATAACATTTTTCATGCCCTTAAATTCTACCTTATTCTTCCTGAATATGTACTTTCTAAGCTGTCACAGAGAGTTCTGATCTCTGCTGTTCCCATACCACAAGTGGAAGCAGCCATCATCTTATCAATAAGTATTGTTAAGATCTATATAATTATTACAAAATCAAGGGAATAAAAATCAGCCCTGTAAACTTATGAGAAACTTGAATTCTTACTTGAGGTATTCTTTTTCTGTTCTAAGAGTTATGACATGGAAACAGAACTGCTTACCAACTAGGAAATGACAAGACCAGACAAAGGAGCACTTTATTAACTATTTAAATCTTCCACTTTGAACTTTAATGATCTGTAGTGGGAGGAGCCAAAAGTGGGTTTCAAATGAGGCCAGGGGTCCCAACCTGCTCTCCTCAGCAAGCCCTTGATGAAACAGCCAAGTTCTGAGTGCCAGCCACCAGTTTAACTGGACACCCAGCCAATTGTCATCAAGAGAGACCTTCCTGGGGAACCACTCTCCATGTTCCTTGATATAAAGGGAAAATACACCCCAGGCTGGCCCCAAAAGTAGTCTCCTTTACCAACTATTAGGAGTTGTAACCAAGAAGACCAAGTCTGGAGATGTTCCCTTCATCAAATCAATACCTAGTGGTGCTTGCCATCACTGCCCCTTCAATTCCACTCCCCACCTACCTGTGTTTGCTTAGAGGCTTTCCCCCACCAGTCCAGACAACAAGGCCTTACCCCTTCTTTCAGATCAGACACACTGCATCTGAAAGGGTGAGGTGTTTCAAACAGAATACTTTATTCCTTCAAGTAAGGAGTAAAGTGCCCATTCCCAGATCCCAGGGAATTCTGTACATCACTATCTCAGCTCCGCCTCACCCCTCCAAACATGCCCTGGTAAAATAAGGGACCAAACCAATGTCTCTCTGCGCCATTAAGCCTTAACTGTTGCTCAATAACCAATAGCTTAAATAATGAGGACTTTGCCCTTAAAGAAACCCAATCATTTCTTCCACATGGATAATCAAAGAACAATGGGTGAAGGCCATTCCAGTTCTGATCTTATACCCCAAGACACTCAATGCAGGCCTTCGCATCCTAGGCTGGGATCCAACATGACTAGAAAGTGTTTGCCTGGCAGTCTAGTTATACATGAGGTAGCCAAATATTAACCACAGGGTCCACACCTTTGGGCCACATAAACCTGTAACAAAAACAAGGAAAGTTAACTATCATAGCTGGGAAGATTCTACATACCCTTTTAAAACTATTCCTGTTTCTTGGTATTGAAGACAACTCAATAGTCCTTATAGTTTTACTCCACCAAGTGGCCACAGTCCTGCTGAAATCTGCTCTGATTCTGACTGTATTATGACAGGTAGCTAATGAAACTGCTTCATCTGATTGTAAACAATTGCTTACCCCATTTGTATGTCTCACAGTGACCAAGACATTATATTAGAGACCTCTATCTGAGAAGGCTTGGACGAGGCACATGGCATGAGGGGATCTAGAGATGAGCAAATTAATGTCATTGACCAGGGTCATATTTTAACCAAGAATGGGCTGACAAATTGTGAATTCAGAAACCTACAAACAAACTGTCATAACTTTTGGAAAAATTCCAAGACCTACGTCACATGCCTGACTCCAAAACAAACTCTGGCACCACTTCCCTGTATAGTAAACTGATGTGGAAAGGTCTTCTGAAGCTCCCATTTTATGTTAAATATCATCCCTCCAGAATGACTCTCCATTAAAATTTTAGAAATTCACTCTAACCATCCATGTTGGCCTCAGATATAACTCTAAATGGATGGTGAAATTTGTGCTCTCCAGTCTTGCATCATAAAAACAATGCAGGAAGGGGCATACAAAATTAAGATGAACAGCTATCTCATACTCTTGTGGAGTGACTTTCCTTAGTTCCTACAATTTATCATTTGTGAGCTGGCAACATGGTTAAATGATATCAGTTTGCATATCTACACAGGGGAGGTAAGTGGAGGATGCATGGAACTTTCCAAAAGCAGAACTTGAAGCCTGGCACTGCTCCTCAGTGCCTGATCCATGTAGAAGTCCATTAGTTCCAAATGTTCAATGTTAACTTGGAGACAGCAAAAGGCCAACTTAGTATCACCTTTATATGCTGTATCTGATACTCTGAATAACTGTGGCTAAGGAGGTATAGAAAACCTAGCAATGTTCTTAAGAGATTATTATTATATCAATGGAAAAGTAAGACTAGGTGGCAGTCTATGACAGTCTATGCTTTCTTTTTATGCTGATACAGAATAACATGGGGATTGGGCGGGGTACTTATTCACATTTTTTTTCACTTTCACTATAGTTCTGCAAGTTGAACCCTCATAATAGTGGAGGGGCCACTGTATTGTTGGTATATACTCACCAGGTCACCACCCAAAAGGGCTGTGACTGTGCCTTCTCTCTCATGCAGTCAAGCAGTCCATCCCAAGTTCATTTTCAAACTACAATGGAAATAAACTACAGCTACAGCTTCTCAACTGGCCAGACTAGTATATCACATCATCAGAAGAGAATTGGTCTGACCCAGGCTAGAAATGGTTACATTGTAAGCAAATTTCCTATAACATTATTGGCGTATGTGGAGAGAGGAGGATTTATATCCAAAACATCCAAGGCAGGCATGATCCTCACATGAGCCAATGCCAATCCAAATTACCCCAACAGGTACTAAAATGACTTGACTAGGCCTCAGGATCCAGCCCCCTCCCAACGCTTCTACTACCCAGGTTCTCACCTTATTCTCCATCTATGTGAGTATGGATGAGCGACCAGCAGGCTTTCTTCCTTGCAAATTTCATTGCTTCTGAGTGAGTCCTGCCATCACCATTGCTGCTGCTATGTTCTTCAGGCCTTCAAAGGAGGAAAATGAGGGCAAGGTTGCAACCTTGTTTGCCTCACTGTTGGGCTCCTGAAAGTCTTGCACACATTAAACCCTCATTAAAAACATTCCTGTTCTTTGCATCTTAAGTAGGGCCACCTGGAAAGAGAATGACTTCTTGGTATCCTGAACATTCAATGACGACAAGGGGAGAGTTTGAGGCAGAATATCAATAGACAGGTTCAACCTCTCCCTCTCTCTGCATGCTACAATAGGTACCAGCATACCAATAGTGTTTTTACCCACTCTGGTCTCTCTTCCCAGAGGCAAGCAAAAGTGCCTCCCTGTGCAATTGCATTGAAAAAGAACTCAGGAAAAAAAAAATTAAGTAAAATTAAGTAAAATTAATCACTTATACACACACACACACACACACACACACATCTTATAAGTGAATGTATATAATAATAGTAACTAAACTCCTGGGGTTTTGAGAGAAAGAAAGAAAGAAAGAAAGAAAGAAAGAAAGAAAGAAAGAAAGAAAGAAAAGCATTTCTTATGTCATTCTCTTTCTTCCTTTCTCTCTCTCTCTCTCTCATTCTCCTACTCACACACACACAGATGAAATGGAAAATCTATTTATCTTTTCCCTCCCTCCCTAAGAGTTTAGTTACTACCATTATATACACTTACTTGTAAGTAATTCCAATTTAAGTCAATGTGGTTTACTTCCGAATAGACACATGAATAACATTTCACTGCACAACCATCTCTCAGTGACATATTCTCACTGAATAATTTTTTTATTTTCCTTTGTTTTATTTATGATTCTTTTTTCTCTTTGTAAATCATCACGGACTAGCTTATGACCTACTACTAGGGGAAAAAATAATTTATTTATTTAAAACAAATCTACAGTTGAAATGCTGTTTGGATTGTAAACTGTAGAACATTCTCTTGTAGTATTTTGATCAGTTGATTTATATACAAGGATCAAACAACTCAATGACAGAGTACAGACTTGTTCACAATGTGTTTGTTCACACATTTTATTGCTATATTGCCTGTGAGTTGTTGTATTTGATCCCTGTATCTATTAAAAGAGACAAGATTCATGTAGCACAGTGTAAAATAAGCCATGGTTGATCTTCCAAGCTGAACTGCTTCTCCCAAGACTACATCCATTAAACCCTTTCATATGATATTTTAAAGTGTTTCAAAAAAAGAAAAAAAATGAAGAATACATTTCTTGTTTAAATTCTATGTACTATCTGGAACATTTCTGAAGTTCAGTAAGTAAGTGGAAGTTGAATTTGATATTGTTCCTCTAATACAAATTTATGCTAGTAAGAAATGCAAATTTAAAGCCCTATTTGAGCATCACATTTTTAATGGCTGGTGAAGACATTAAATTAATACAATAAGCAACTATTCAATTACTGCTTCACATTTTTCAAGAGTCCTATTTTCTATCATAACACAACTGTTTCTAGAATACCTTATTTGAAAGTTGTAATTGTATTTATCAATTTATAATCCACATTCTGTACAATTAAAATATGGTGCTTTAATATTACAATGGAATACTCGGTAATTTGTATTTATAACTGATCAGAGAAGTTATTTAAATGAAGTACAGTTATTAGAACCCAAAAGCCAGCAAGTAAATTAATCATGTATCATAAGAGAGCCTTTCTGTGGGCAACAAGCATGTTTTCTGTGACTTTATCTTCTAACTTTCTCATTCCTTGTGCATCTAAATTGATGAAGCTGCAGTATATTTGCTCAGTCAGACTACTGGTCACTAGTTCATATCATCCACCCTGATTGGAAGTAGCGTTCCAATCTCTCAGATAGATATTTTTCTGATAGCTTGTTACCTATTCTTTTAACTTAAGATCCTGGGGAATGAACTTGAGACAGTCTTCACTGAAATGCATAATGGTAATGGTAGTGATTTTATCAAGAAGGTAGCCCACTTGAACGTAAACCAAATGTATTTGGGGTATGGAATTTAGAAATAGTTAACTTCCAAAGCTCCTGAAATCCCAGTCCTCTGTACCTTCAAGCAAAAAAAAGAAGGAACTGGAGAAGGTGATCATAACAAGAGGAACCATTTCAGACAACCAAAGGCTTTGTTTGTCTAAAAAAGCATGACTTCTTGCGATATAAATCCTTAGGATTTGTCAGTTCGATGGTCTGTCAGCTGCCACTTTTGCACCCACTCATTCCATTCTTTGTGTGAAAGCTGTCTGTAGCTATTTCTTGAATGTACACTAGGGTTCTTCCATTAAAAAATAAAACAAAAAATTGGGACATGATTTGCTAAGGTGATTCTACAGCTTGAAGGACAAATTTTCTCCTCTGATTTTTTTGTAAAAAGAGTTGACAAATTGTAGTACAGCAGTGCTACTTCACTGATGGAGTATAGCACCATAATTCTATTTTTAAAATGTAAAAAGAAAGAAAAAAGTGAGGAAAAGATGAGGGATCATGAATTCCAGTGTGTCTTGGAATGAAAAAGAAACTTATTTGAAAGTTGGAATTAAAATGCTGTAGCTGGTGCCAGGAATTGCTAGAACATAGTCTGAGACAACAGAAACATTGTTTGGATGTTTTAAAAAATCCTGAGAACTACAGCAAAAATAAAATAAAATAATAAAAAACAACCACAACCTCTCAAACACATTTGCTCTGTCTGGAGAAATCTTAAGATAGTTTTGGGTGAAACAGCCACTATAATTTCACAAAGAGTTGGGAGGAAACCGTTAGTGATTTTTCAGGGAATGCTGTGAAGTTCTCTCTACTTCTCAATAGTGATGGTGATTACACACTCTCCTTGGAATACTTTCCCTTTATTTTTATATTACAGTTACGAATGTGAGACAGGAAGCATCCTCCTCATTCACTGTGCATTTAGAGGATATCACACAGTCAAACATTAATGGCTGCATGAATATTAAAATATAAGATGTTGAAACAAGCAATGTCTTGTCTGTATAGTTCCACATCCTGTTTCTCACTGTGGCCTGGTAGATAACTCTGGGAAGCCCACAAGCAGGACATGAAAGAAACAGTATGATGTGTCTGATCCTGCTGAAAACATATAGTCATCATGACTAGCAGCCATTGACACTTTGATTATTCATGAGTTTGGGTTATATCCTATGAAAGACAATCAACATATTGACCACCACCACCACTTCTATTAGCAAATTCCATAATATAAATCTATGCTGTACATATGATATCAAAAGTCATGCTGGTGATTTATAAATAACAATAAAAGCAATGAACTTATTTCTGACCAGGTAAACTTATTGTAATGTCCCCACTTCATTTCGCAAAGCCAAGATGTGGTTAGCAATGGATAAATCTGTCAGTTTTATTTTATCTCACATCTGACGTTTTAAAGTGGCAGCAAACAACTTTTGCAAATATGCTCCGTTTTGCTCCTAAGAGCCTAGAGAGGGTTGCACAGTCTGCACTGCAACTGTCATTATCACACTGCCAAATTTGCCACAAACAAACAAATGCACATTTCTATTTAAGGACAAAGGATAAAGGGAGCCTGTATCCTTCTTTAAAGCAAAGTGACAGAATCAGGAGGCTTTGGGAAATTAATTGTGCTTTACAATCCCTGTGCAGCTTCTTAAAGAGTTAGTGATTGTTACTACTATAGATTTGGTACAGCCTTGGCAATTTCAATAATAGAGAGAGGGCTTGGAGTTTTTAAAATAAATTGGGTGATACATGTAGTATATTTCTCACACCTTGCATTTAATTTGTTTAAAATGTTTTAATGTTGATATAATAAATCAAACAATTTTAAACCAGCAGCAATGGCCAGATTCAAGAGGGATGGACAGCTTTACCAATTATGGAGAGACAATAATCATCTGACTGCTAAATATGAGAAAAAAATCAGAAAAAGAAGTGCCATAGATATAGTTGAAAAGTCATAGGTTCAACATAAATTAGTAAGAACTAACAACTGTAAGTCTCTGATTGGATGGACTTTGGCTTTCTTCCATGTTCATTTTTTAAATCTTAATTTCTTTCTATGATGAATTTTAGAGGTAAAGTTATAACAAAACAATAACATCCAGACTCCAGTCTTATTTATATTTAAATTCGGCTGCCTTGGTTTGGTTCATAAATAATTTTTAGAAAAACTCTTGGAGGTCAACCAAGTAGTTAACTCTTCCAAGTAAAGAATTGAATTTGATGGACTACACTCTAAAACATAATTGAAATCAAGAAATGCCCAGCCCCATACTTTATACAATGTATCAAATGCTTCAGTACTTTTAGGCTGTCCTGTAACTACCACATAATTTCCTTCAGAGATGGTAAATTTAGGTATCTTCACTGACATACACCTGTTCTGAATGTTATTTAGGCTTTAATGAGTTTGGGGAGGTTTATATCTTTCCACTGAGCAAAGCTCAATCACTTTGACATTTAATTTGTTTTTCTTTTATAAATGTCCTATAAAAAGACAATAACATCTTTTTGACTTCTACCAACATCTGTCTTGGTTAGCCATTATAAAATATGAATAATATTTTAAAATTCAATATATTATTTCTCCCCATGTTAGGATACTTTTACTCTCCCAACCTATCCCCCGTTAGTGCCACGGAACCACAAATACAGAACAATTTCTTTGTTTGTTGACTTTATATTCTGTCTTTCTCTTGAAATGGGTTCCAAGGCAACTACAAAATGTAACTCTAATTAACACATTCATAACTGAAGTCATGAATTTCATCCCCTAAAACATCTCCACATTGGACTGGCTTTTCAGCAGGTGGCCTTAACATGTGGAAAAGAACATGGGTGGGACCAGATTTTATAGTCTGTCCATGGAACTGATATGCTCCCAATCAACACAAAATACTGAGGCCCTTTCTGTGCAACTATTGTGTCTTGGCATGGGGATGCAAGAGGAAGGGGACTGCAACAATGCTTCTGCATGTCACTGTCACTGTCCCACTCTTCTCCCATCACCAGCTGGCATGATCACGAGGTAAATCATCAATGAAGTTTTTTCATCGATGATCCGTGATTGTGTGATGCTTCTGTCCTTCCTGGCCAGGTGGAAGGGCAGGAAGTGCAATGGAAGTGCTTCTTGCCCCAGAGCAGCATGGGAAAGAGCCCAGTTGCACTGCGGAAGGCAGGCTTGTGTCACTTGCACTCCCTTCCACAGGGAGCTAGTTGGGTGCTGAGAGGAGAATTTCTGTCGCGCTCCCTTCTCACGAAAGGTGCTGCTGGGATCACGACTGGAGGATAATGGGATCAGGTAACATGCCGAAATGACCTGCATCTTTCATCTGGAATTTCCTCACATAATGAATTTCTATTCACAGTTGTATCATGTAAATATTACACCAGTGTATAGAAACTGCTAAGCTGAAAGTAGTTTTGTCATAACTAGAATACTGTTGAAAATGATCAACAGAACTTCCAAAGATGAATTTTTTGTTTCAGAACCTCCCCGTAATAACAAATAATAATTCTTCATACAGTGGAAGAAAGACCTGACTAAATGTATATGGCAAGGGAAAAAACCAGGGATTAAATGGGATATTATGATGGATCAAATATCTCGAGGAGGAATGGGAGGAGGAGACTTTCAGTTATATTACAAAGCTGCGGCATTCAGATGGTTAAAAGATTGGATTGACTTACATGATACAAGAATGCTAGCACTGGAAGGAGCGGATTTGAGGATGGGTTGGCATGCCTATATGTTTTATGATAAAGCAAAAATCGAGAAAGATTTTCCGCATCACTATATCAGAAAATCGCTTCTGAAAATATGGAATGAATATAAGAGTAAAAACATAAGGCAGCTACCCATGTGGGTATCCCCTCAAGAAGCTTTCTTTGGAAGATGGATGCAATCAGAGAAATGGCTGAGATGTCAAGAGAAAAATTGGAACAGGAAGGATTATCATTAAGTTGGTTTCTGTACAGGAAGTTAAATGAGAGATTTCAGATGGATTTGAAAACATATGAAATAGAATCAAATGGAAAGACAGGAGTGATTAAATGGATCTTTGATAATCCACCCCATTTATTAGCCCATATATATCAAGAAAATTTAATACAGGAGAGACAGGAGGAGACTGTAAAATCTGCAATGATTTTGTGGGTGCAGAATATTGGACATCCAATTCAATTAGACAAATGGGAGCAGAGCTGGAGAAGGACGCAGAAATTTATAATGGCTCAGAACATTAAAGAGAACTATTTCAAATTGTTTCATAGATGGTATATGACACCAGATAAATTAAAAAAGATTTACAATACAGGTACAGGAACGTGTTGGAAATGTCAGAAAGAGGTGGGAACAATATTTCACATGTGGTGGTCATGTGCCAAGGCAAAGAAATACTGGAGTGAAATACATAAAAAGGTGTGTGAAATATTGAAGGTTCAGTTTGTAAAAAAAAACTGAATTTTATCTGTTAAACATAACAAATGTTCTTGAGAATAGTAGTATTAAGAGACATTGGAGATTAATATTATATATGATAACGGCAGCTCGAATAGAATATGCTAAAATGTGGAAATCTCAGCAAATACCCACAATTAAACAATGGTGGGGGACATTTATCGAAAATAGAAATGCAGATATTGTTTCTCAGAGACTAAAGGGGAAAACGGATGAACAGATAAAAGCAGAATGGCAAATTGTAATGGGTAATTGCTGGCAATTGACAAGTGAAAATGTCTGAATTACGGTTTTGGAAATAAAAGAGGGATAACTGTAACATAACATGAAGTGGATGAGGGTAATGCAAAATCAAACATGTAAGATGAACATAGAATTGTGATGCTTAAATGTAAAAAGTGAATAGAAATTCAGAAAATGAAAACGAGAGCAGAGTGGAAGAACAGAAATATTTAATGTAAAAGTACAATTTAAAATGTATGATGTTTTTATTTGTGAAACTTAATAAAAATTATTATAAAAAAAAGGAAATGCTCAACAGAACGAATTTTTTTGCAGGGCTCTTTTTTCTTTGGCCACAAAATAATAATCGAATGTAAATACATTTTTTGAAAAAGAAATGTCATTACTTAGTAACTCTGATTTTTTTCTGTTTTTCCACATTTCATATGAGCAGAAGTAGAGTCTGCAAAATGTAATATTATGCTATTATTTTATCCCTTGATCAAATTATGAATATTTTGTGTGAATTTTTTTTAATTTAACATAAAAACTACCTCCAGTACCTTAAACCATAGGTACCTTAAACCCCCACATGTTGCAGTAGTTGACTATTGGTTGTGTCTTATGGGATTTGTAATTCAAAAATATCTAGAAAGAAACAGGTTCTTTCTCTTTACCTTAAAGCACATGTTTTTGGCAGGCTTTAATTTTTGATAGTTTAATTTTTAATATTTGCATGTTGTGAATTTTTAGCTATATTTGTTTAAAGTGGAGAGGCAGTTTAGTTTGAGCACTGGACTGTGACACTGGAGACCAGGGTTTGATTTGCCACTTGGCCAGGGAAACCCATAGGTTGACCTTGGGTACATCACACACTGTCAGCTCCAGAAGACCTTGTGACAGATTTACATTAGGGTTACCACAAATTGGAAAAGACTTGAAGGCACACAACAAGCACAAGACACCTAGAATCCCAAACTGGGATAAAGGTGGGATATAAATAAATACAACAACAACAACAACAACAACAACAACAACAACAACAACAACACTTATGACAACAACATAGGGAATTTCCAGCCTATTCCCCCAAATTAGGCCCAGATAATTTTTCCATGTCCTAATATAAGCCTCACTTCCTGCAGGCTGGCAAGGAGATTTGTCTGTATGCCACTTACCCACTGAGAGTGCAGCTGGCGCACAGGAGGATACTGCTATTACTGAATCCCTGTGAGTTGCAAACCTAGTGATACCTTTAAGAGCTGTCAGATTGCATTCATGCTACGTTTGTCATCCCAGTTTGAACAATTAGCAAAACATGCACAAACTTGAGTTGCTCCCCAATGTAGTGCTTTTTTTTCTTCCATGCAGAGAGAATCAAAGAACTCCATGTTTCACTTTTGCTCTGAAAATATTGAAATCTGTGTCAGTGTTTGCACTCTGATGTCATCCACATCCACATACTAGAAGCAATCTAGTCTCTAAGACCAAACAGCCTCCTCACATTTCAGGATTAAACTGTCTTAAAGTAAACCAAACATTCCTCATCCAAATATATCCCATGACTTTGGTTTCCAAATTAGCTAATATTGTTTCTGCAGTGGAACTGATTTATTAGGAATTCCCCTTTTTTAATGTATTAAATCAAGTCATTACAGCATACTGTGCATGCACAAACACAACTAAGCTGATTTGTATATCACTTTCCTATTAACACTACTGATGCACTTTTGGAATGATTTACTAATGTACATAAAGATTTGTATTATTGACGCCACCACCCTCCATAGCACTACTCATGTGCCTGTTACTCTCCACAGCCTGTTGGTATGGCTGTCTCAATATTGTGTGTACATTTGTGTTATGCACATCAGAAACTACACAAAAATAATCTTGATACAATCATACACACACACACACACACACACACACACAGACTGACTTTCCTAGAGTTTCATAAGTGTATATGTGCACCTGTAACATAAAGATGGTGGTGGGGGTGGGGATGAATCTCAGAGTGAATTGATAGGACTGAAGGAACACAATGGAGCCTAAAAGAATGCAATAAATAAACAGAAAAATTTAGATTTTGGAACCTATACGCCTATAGATGTTGCTGAAGTACAACTGTTATCATGCCTAACCATGGCTGCCAATTAGAGCTGATGTGAATTGAAGTCGGGAGGGCCATAGCTTATTCAATTCTACTCTAATCCCAATGCAGCAGTTAAACTGAAATGATCTGTTATTTCACTTTGCTAAAATATTAGACTTTTTGTTAAATGCTCGTAGGGACCCAAGACACACACTCTTGTAAGTTCTTCCTAAGCAGGAGCACTTTATTGATAGTCTATCATTTTGGAATATCTGAAAGCAGAGGATTTGTTCTGAATTGAAATGAACAATGAAAACTCTTTCATCTGATACAGTTAAATAAAGGAGCAATCAAGAGAGTAAAAGCAGACCTTCACTCAAACCCTGAATTATAGCTTTCAATCTAGGATGATCTATGGTCAAAGATGCTTTCTTTTTTAGACCAGCAAAATGAAATATTGATTAAATAGCATTATGTGGTAAATTTGTAAGGGCTACGGTTTGATGAGAAAAGGGTACATTCTGTACTTAATGCCTTACCTCATTTCTGACAGCTTTTGCTACTTGGTATTTCATACCATACCATCACTTTTCATCTGCAAGGTTTTCATTTGTATAAAATGTTCAAAGTGTTTAATGAAATGATATGGAGGCCTATAGTGGTGGGATTAGAAAGGTTATCCCTCCCGTGATGGCTCCAGGAAGTAGATAATAAGGACTGGAGCAAAGTTCCACAGCTGCCTTAAGCTTCCTTCCACTATGTCTAATGATTTCAGGATTAGTGGGACATGCTGTCTGGTTGCCATTTGACTGAAGAAAATGTATCAATATTCTTAAGTCAGTATGACTATAAGAAGCATATAAGCATGCCAAAGGTATATTCCAACAAATGAACCTCAGCATAGAGTAATGCTAGTGAAAATGCTGCCTAGTTCCAGGGGTCCATCTGTTGTCACTCTGAATGTTCTTCCAGAAAAAGACTTCTAAACATTGTAAGTTTACTCTGCAGTTTTCTAACAAAATCATGAATTTTCGCCTTTCATATCTTCTTCAGGAAGAACGACTATCTATTGACAAAAGAGACTAAGATCACTATCTCTTGGAAACCTGGACTATTGCTATTCACCAAATGTCTATGATGTATATTTTAAATTGCACCAGCAATCTGAAATAAAAAAAAATGGTGTCGAGCCACTACTGGGCTGTAGGGAAGCTATATGGAAACCTGTTGCCCACCAGACAGCGGTGCAGCAAGCATGAGTTGTGGGTATACTTAGGCATGCCATTTCCTGAATGGCCCCTTCACTCACAGGTCAGCAGTGCATGCTCTGCTCTAGACACCCCAGGTGCAGTAGCAAGGCCATGTTGTCAGCCTGTTGTTGCTGTGTGCATATGCAAGAGACTAGAAGAAAGAGAAGGGGGAAAGGCACACAATCACATATGCAAAGCACACACCCTTGTGATGTGGCAATCCTGCTTCCTTTTCTCTTTTTCCTCCTCTTTAAATTCTTAAAGCACGTATGGTTTAACACTTTAATTTCATTCTCTAAACTCTGTTTTGGAAGGAAACCTAGAGTTTTAAAGTAGAATTTTTCAGAGGCTTGGTTACCTTTTTCAGTTTATTTAGGGCTGATCCCTGTCTGTTGATTAAAGTTTTAATTTTTTTTTTTTTAAAAGAAGAAAGCTAATTGCTCACGGCCAGTTTTGCACAGCTCAATCATTATGTGTCTTGGTTCATCAAAAAAGTCCCATTGGTGCTTACTAGAGAAATGCACTGGATCTGATCATCTTTAAAATCTGGAATAAAAAATAGGCATAACTAACTAACCTTAACGGGATTTTATCCACTTTCTAAGCAAACCTACATAGGATTGCTCTCAAACCCCTAATGGTTTTTTAATAGAATTTCACCTACAAGTTAACTCCCATAACGACCTGGCCCCCATAATGACCTAGCCATTAACAAAGATAAATCTAAGGTGGTGGTATTCGGGAAAAGGTCCAAAAAATATAACTGGTTCCTGGAAGGAGTCCCGATTGAACAAGTCAGCTCTTATTTATATCTAGGATTGTCCTTTTCAAATACAGGGAAATGGACAAATCACCTCAGAAGAAATAAACAGAGAGCTATGGCCAACCCCAATATACTTTATAAATTGATAAACTATAATCACTCCTCCAGTATATCCCCTATTCTAAAAGTTTATAAGGCTAAAATCATGCCTATTCTGTCCTATGGGGCAGAACTGTGGGGTCAAATGAAAGTACCCCTTTTGGAGCAGGCACAGAGCTGCTTCCTAAGGAGGATACTAGGAATAGATAAGAACACTCCGGCTCAAGCAGTGAGAGCAGAACTAGGGGCACTTTCTATTCAGTGCCAGGCTTTGATAAAAGTTTTTAACTATTGGCTAAGGATCCTTAAAATGGACTCCCTAAACTTTGCTTAGATGAACAGTTAGATCTCCAGCGTTCAAATTTTTGGATATGCCAGCTGTTTCAACTAATGCACCAGCTAGGCTTTTCCCTGTCTTATTTATTAATTTGTGGACACTCAGCTCAGGAAGTATTAAAACAAAGAATTTTGGACATCAGTGCCCAAACAGATATATCTCTGCTGGCTGGCTCTACGTCTCTAAATTGATTAGCCAAAAATAAAACTATATTTGGTCTAGAAAAGTATCTTAGGCTGAACCTAACACAGAGACAGAGAATAGCTTTCACCAGAGCTAGATTTGAACAACTTAATTCTATGGTAAGAATAGGATGGTTTCAGAAAATTCCATACCATGAGAGAACATGCATCTGTAGTCCATCAGCCATAGAGGATATGGCACATATCTTGTTTGATTGCTATATATATACCAAGGTGAGATCCCAATACTTACAACCACTTCTGGTCAGAACGATCAATTGGGATCCAACTGTCAAATTGTCTTATTTTCTTTTCAGAGAGAATTTACACTCAGTCCGCCGGATTGCAAAATTTATTACAAAAGCTGCTTACCTGAGAGATCTTTTTATCACACAAATGGGGTCCCCTGTCAGGGCGATGAGCTTATTTAAATGTTATGATTGAATTCTTATAGTTATTATTTTATCTTTCTTGTTTATTATATATTTTACTTTCTATATCAAACCCACTATTTATTAAATTTAAGTTTATATGTTTTAATTATTTTACTTAATTTTATATGAATTGAGTCTATTTGTGTATGTAATTTCTGTATCTGTATCTTTGTATTATGTACTATGTATTTTATTGTTGATATGGTCAGTTGACTAAACAATAAACGTTGATGATGATGATGACCTATAAGTTAACCTGTTCAGATTTCAAAATAGTTGAAGTCTACGTAGCACTGACTTCAGAGGTACTTATTTCTGAGTAAATATACAGAGAGAAGTTCACTTATAAGTTCCAGATGTAAGTATGTATGACAACTTAGAAGTAAGTGTCACTGTGTTTCAGCAAATAGCCTACTGTTGTGATCCTAACTAGATTTCTCTGGAAATAATTTGCACCCTGATTTACAACTCCCAGCATCCTCCAGATGCTCATTGACCATGGTGGCTGTGGATTTTTGCATTTTGTAGTTATTTGCCAAGGGATTATAGACATATGAGACTTCTTTTGAGTAAACATGACCAACCTATAAATCCAATCCATGGTTCCATGGATGGCAAAACAACATAAAACTTGGCTTCACAAATATTTGAATTTTCTTAAATGACTGGGCCAATACTTTCCCTGGCAAGCAGTGGTGGTTTGATTTGTATATGTGTGTATTTTCTTTAAACTTTCTAATTCGTGAAAGGTAGAGAAGCTAATTTTTAATGAAGAGAAAGGAACTAGCCAGCATAGCAGGAATAGTCAGGCATATAGTGAATGGCTGGCTTCTTATACACAATATTCAAGTTTCCAAAATATTAATGAGATCTAGAGCAACCTTCAGGAGACATCAAGGGTGTTAAAAAATATTCACCCCAGATTTCAAATATACTAGGTACAGCACTTACTTCAGATAATGGTGATGTTGTTGAACTCCACTTTCAGTCAATACCAGTCAGACTATCCAGAGTTGCAGCAAGAGTAGTTGCAGTTCAGCAATTTTGGTGGGCCACAGGTTGTCCAGCTCTGCTATTAGAGAATCAAGTAGATGGAACAAAGTGGCTGCATGCTTGACACAAAGATATCCTGACATAATTTGACTAGGTCCTACCTAAGCCATGACTCTTTGTGTAAGATAAATCATAATCATTATGAGCATGTATTCACAGTCAAGTACCAAAAATTGTTTCCAATCAACAACATAATGAGGAAAGTTACCTAAGTGACCATGTGATAAGTTTTTGAAAGTTTTTGTTTTATTTTGTTTTGTTAAAAAAACCAGAATGGTCTGTTCTTCATAGTGGTTTGATACTCTGTTTTGCCTTAATGCAAACTATTGTATTAAACATTCCTAAAAAGAAAACAGTATGATATTTCACAACAAAAAATGCAAAAAATGGCTGTGCCTTTTCACAAATATGTATTTATAAACCACGCTGTAGTGTGGGATTACAGTAAACCCAGTGAATAAATAGAATTTACATACCCACTGACTTACCATTCAGCAAATAAGTAAATGGATCTACTCTATTTGGGATTAGGCATTAGTCTTAGACCTCAAATGGAGGCCTACAGATATTAAAGGTTCCTCACAGCAGTTTTCAGGACAATCTGAAATAATCAATTAGTTACGGATATCTTGATGATCTATATGCTCTCTCACTCTTTCTCTCTTTCTCTCTTTCTCTCTCTCTCTCCCTCTTACTTTTCCTGACAATATAGCTGGCTAGCCTGCTCTATCTGTGTTTGTTCTTCATGGTCGTTTTGTCTGTAAAAACTTAATCATCAACACTGTTAGAGATGACAATACTGATCTCTTATTTTGTATATATTCAAGTTTCATTGTTTGTGCAAGATGGAAATGGATTCAGAGTCCACCCATTAACTTTTACATTATAATTGAGTGGAGGAATTGGCATCTGTAGAAAATCTGCAGAGAAAATATCTCATGCATCTTGGTGTCTTTTAGTCAGGGTCTGTCCTTGTAGAAATATAGTCATTATAGTATGTGTGTACCTATATATAGTCTTTCAAGCAAAATGTGTGCTCTGTGATGACAGGTTAGGAGTCATATCAGAATGGCATGATATGCTTCTTCTTGTATAGTCTATATCTATATGAAAATTTCTATGGATAAATTAGCAAGGTTATTTTGCTCATACCTTAATACCCTTTATTTATACCCACCATCAATGATTTCAGTGAAATTTACCTTTCGTACTTAGCTGGGTTACATAGTATTCCTTTGTATATCAAAAGTAAGGACATAGTTCTTCACAAAGTTTCTTCTCAAAGGAAGCAATGAGTAAATATCCACGTGATTGTTTTGCACAGTGAACTACATTTTCTGTACATTTTCTTTGTTCTCTATCGAAATCAAACACATGTGAATTTTGTTGAGAAATAAAAATATCAATTACAGAATTCTGTGCAAAAGAAATAATGTCTATGCATAGAAATATTATTTTCTGTGCAAGAAAGTGCTGTTTTCCATGCAGAAAAATGCTGCTTCTTGTGCAAAACAACCATGCACAAATTTTGAACAAGATAAGCAAAGATTCTTGTCAGTCTTTTGTTACTGCAGGTTTCTAGCCCGGACTTGTGGGATACCAGATATCATTTTGATATCAATAATTTGACCTTCCTCACCTATTCCTTCCCACGTGCTTGCGAGGCCCTCGGACAAGCACACAAACAGGCTCGGTTGCTAATCACTGTAATATTCCAAACAAATACAGGTTGGCCAGAAATAGCCAGACAGCCGCTTCAGGAGACCTCAAGGCAAGTACCATATTATGTATGCACACTACTTGCAAAGAATTCCCTGCCCTGAGCAGACAGCTCGACGAGCCGAATACTCAATCATCAAGCACTCCGAGTTTGCATACTGACTACCCTATTGATAATTTGGACTTAACTCAATCATGCTAAATTCTGACCTTTCGGAGGCTTTATCTCCAGCCCGAAACTCATTGTTTTGTCCCAAGTACGGACTAGCCTACGGCCACATTTTGCCCTATAAGAACCCCTGACTTTGAGAGCTTCCTCAGATCGCTCCCAATTTCCATACTGCCTTGCTGCCACTTTGCTTGGCGAGCCTTCCCTATCCTGAGAACCTTCATATCCACAAACTCTATCTTCAGACTACCTGGGCTTCAGGACAGGTGCAGTATTTCCCATACCAAAAACCTCCTCTAAAAATCCCTCTATCCAACTCCAACCTTTATTTCTCTAGTTATCTGTATGAGTGTGCTGCATACACTTGTTTGATTGTATTTTAATAAAAACAACAATTATTATTTCACTTCTGTTGGCTCCTTGACTCGGCCTGACCCCGTAGACGCTGGGTAAAAGATCTCGCTCTGTTGCCCTGCCTCTCACAGTGCTAATTTGTGCTCTTTGACTAATTTCCCCAACTTGTGTAATTTGGAGAGCATTTAGGTGTCCCTCATGGGACCCCCAGAAATCAGGGTAACACTTCGTCACATGCTTCTCATCAGAATTTCTCATTACTCAAGAAATCTCCCATGTTTTTCAGCCATTTTTTAATATTTTGAATATCCAAATATTATTTCTATCTCTTTCTGAAAGTACTAACAGTTCTATTCACTCGCTTTCTGCACCTTACCTTTTCACTGAGTCCTCCTGTGGGAATCCTGGCATCGACTCTGCTGGGAGAGGAGCATGATGGAAGTGCTCCCTCCACACCGGCTGGCTCCATAGTGAAGGAAGCATGATGGACACACCTCTTCCTTCTGCAGTGCATTCAGGTACCTTCCCAAGGTGCACTGGGGCAGGAAGTGCAGCCATTGTGCTTCCTGGGCTTCTGCGGATCAGGTAAGTCTGCAATGGTGGTGCAATTGCATGGCAGTGATGGGGAAAATCTGTCAATGATTTAATCCATGATTGTGCTGCCTTGGGACAGGACTGCGATGACATCATGCAGAAGTATTGTTGTGGTCCTGTCCTTCTCCATCCCCATGGTGGGTTTGACAGGGTGGTGAGGAAAGGGCCTGATGTATATTTTTCTGCTTATAATAAGCTGTGAGCCTTCTAGCTCTGAATTGCTGATTCATGTACAGTTTTGAAGTGATTGGCACCAGAGATACTTCTGCCCACTCTGAATGCAAAAGATAATTATTATAATTATTATTTTGTATGAAACATGTTTTAAAATTGTTTGGTTTTTGTCAGGATATGTTAAAAGCAAAGGCCTTGTCCCAAAATAATGAATGGTTGTCTTTGTACATTTGACCTTTCTGTCCTAATTCCATCCTTCAAGATCTGTGTCTTTATTGGGTCATATAAACTAATTACAGGTTTCTAGCTTATTTGATTTTAACTGCTTTTCTACTTTGGTGAGAGATTCACTACCAATAACTCTAGCAGCTTATGGGTGCAAACAGCTAAGTTTCCACAAGTAAAAAGTGCTGCAGCAGAGGAGTACAAAGCTGAATTTATAAACAATTGTTTGTTGATAAAAACGAAGCTTTTCCATCAGATGTTAGCCTTGTGAAGGTCAAGGAAGGTGGAAGCTGATTAGTGTTCAACATTCTGCCTGTCAGATTCTACATTTTTATGTAGTTATAATTTCCTATGTATCACCTACAGAGTAAAATTGAAATTAAAAGAGAACCCAGTATGTCACTTCATACTTCCATTCACTTCTTTGTTTGTTTTGCTCTTTTGCATGTTGTGGGTTCCAGGCAGCTGTGCTCTGTACCTGAGAGGAGAGACAGGACTTCTTTTTCAAAAGTTGAATTTCACATAGTTTTGACACTACATCTCTTTCCCCATGCATAGCTGCATTTATAAGATAATGAAAAATTTCAAGGATGGTCTACTAGAATGGAAAACTTCCTTTTGATTGACAGTGTTGGCTAGGACTGTTGGGAGCTGAAGTGACAGCTATATGGCTACACAATTCCTATACCTGCTTTATGGTGATTTTTTTTTTTAATTAACAAAAACCAGCAGAATAAATTCGGAGTTTCACTGTAAACCAGAAGACACCCCAGGCTTCTAGATATGCTTGCCATGTTTTCAAATATTCTAACATGAGTAAATGCTTTACTAAGGGAGCTCGTTCATCGGTAGAGAAGCAAAACCACCACACTTTCCTATCTCCCAGAGAAGAGAGAACTCTTAATGCATGCCTGCTGCTACCTTTCTCCCCTGTGAACTACCTGCTGATAGACTTACATCCCTTGTAAGTCGCTCTCTGCTACTGGCAGATTACTACCTCTCCCTTCCTAGAAGGGGGTACCAGCTGGCTTCTTGAGGTAGCAAGTTGCCTCTTCAAAGGTGGTGTGATGAGCAGTTTCCTTACTGAGGAGGGAGGGAGAGATTGCTTTTTATTTGCAATCTAGAAGGTATTTTTTTTAAAAGACAAGAAAACAGCAACTTGGCCTGTCAGTAATATAAAAGAATATGAGTTAAATGAAGAGCATGGGAAAGGAAGCATCATATCCATTAATTTATTAAAATATTTATATCTTGCCCTATATCTGAAGATGGCAGGCAGATTACAATAAAATCAATTTAAAATAATATTTCTTCATTTATGTTCTGCTTTTTCCTAAAATGGGATTCAAAGTGGCTTACAGCAGAAATTAAAACAGAGCAGTTAAAACTGTGTTAAGTATAAAAGTTTTAAAAGCACCAAATAATACCTTTCATTGAAACACTATTTTTAAAACATTAACATTTAAAACAATTAAAACATTTAAAATGCACAGTGTATATTAAAACAGAACGCTAAATTGCACATCACTCCACCCTTGTTAGCCAGGGATGAAGGCCTGTTTGAACCAGAAGATCTTTGCCTACTGACAAAGAGACGACAGACAGAGCGCAGATTGAAGCTCTGGCAGGAAAGAGTTCCAAAGCCTGGGAGCAGCCACCAAGAAGGCTCTCTCCTTTGTTGCCACCAACGGAGCCTTCAGCTTTTAACTGGTTGGAGTAGTGAAACAGATGTGCTGATTCTTAATATGTAAGAGGTTTAAATGTGCTTTTAACTGTTCTAATTATTAGTGGGTTGTTTAATGCTTTTTAAATTTTTGTATTTAAAATCATTTTGCAGTAAATGAACTGTACTAAAGTGTCAAATATTTTGATTCTTTATGAAAAACTATTAGCAATTTGTGACTCTTACTTCTTACTGAATAGGTATATCACAACAAGGTATCTCTTGTTTTCCTTTAAGTTTTGCTGTATGTATCTAAAGTAGATCGTAAGAGTGTTTTGGAGTCTCAATCTATGGCAGATTTTTGATGGATTGTAAAGGATTTATTCTGTTTCTTCTTTCAGTTCAGTCATGTTTTAACATTAAGAAAACCTGGTACTAAAAATCTAGAACGGTCAACTAACTGGGAAACAGAGCAAAAACCATTTTGAAAACCACTTTGACGTTGCTTTCTCCTGTTCTTGTAGCAGATTATACATTTATTTAAGTAGTGTTCAGAAAGTAACAACTCAAAATAAAGAGAAGCAAGTATCCTAAAAGTCTTAAAGAAATTCTTCTAAATACCTGCTTGTCTACAGTATATAAAATGGGAGTCTGGGAGATAAACATTGGATTAATTCTTTATTTAAAATTTGTTATCTGCAACTGGTTATAATATGCTGGTAATTGTTAATTAAAATCAGTGTTTTTCTATTAGGAAGTTTACATGTTCTTTTTCCTTACCAAACTCTATAGCTTGCAAAATGAATACATTAGGATTCATAAATATAACTGACTTCATGCATCTTAACTGCACTAATGGAAAAACATTAATAATTGTCATCTGCATTACTAAGATACCCAGTTATTCGATTTGCATAAATTCAGCCTCAGAGTGTTAGACATTTGTAAATCATTTGCCGAGTAATTTCAAATTAATGCAACATTTGGTTGATTTATGAATGCAAGCTAACATTCAAACTTTCTTTTTTTTAAAAAAATCTTTTTTTTTAGTCTGACTTATTGAGTAAAAACTAATAATGATTGGTTTATATAATTTGGATCCCTGGCCATGGCTATGATTGGACAATGCTTAGAGTTCACTTGTGGAGAACCCATTAAATTACATTCAGGTGATGCATGTCATCAACATGAATGCAATGTGGGAGTCCTATTTGACACAAGCAGAGAATTCTTTTTTTTAAAAGAAAAAACTATTTTATTTTATTTTAAACATAGCATTACATAACAGGCACAGACATCCATAAATATAAGAATAATGGTCTCAGTGTGGTATATGGACCTTGCTAAATCAGTCAACCTTCAAACTCATAGGGCTTTCACATCAACATTTTGACAACTTTTTCAGGATTATGTTCCCAGTAGTCCTTTGAGGACGGTAAATAGTATTTTTTTTCCACAGATTCCATTATATCATTGCAACTGGTTTATCATAGTGTTTCGTATAGTCAATCTGTGCAATCTTGCTGAACAAACTGATAAGTTTATTTTTTTCTTTACATAGATTACATTTTCTATCCATTTCCTCAATATTCATCTTGATGCTATTTGTCTGAAACACCTGTGCTTATATTGTGAATGGTTTTTTAGAAAAAGGAAAAAGTGCCTCAGTTTCTTTATCAGCAAAGTTCCTCAGTTTCCTTACCTCTGTTCAAAGAATGGGGAATAACTAGCTCAAAATCATGAGGCCTCTGAGAGAGGGGTAACTTAATGAGATGTATCACCTATATTTACAGGGTCCTTGCAGGAACGAACTAGCCAGAGAGTTAAAATTGTAAGCTATGTATATGTTTTATTGAAAGAAATTCACACACATGCACCAAAGATCCAAGCACTCACACAAGCATGCAAGAACTAGCTGAAGGAAAAAAGAGGAAAATGTGATAGAGGACTTTCAGAGATGAGGTGTTAATTGCTGGTCCAGAGAGCAGTGAGGAAAGCAGTGACATGGCTTAGGCAGGCATCTAAGGACAGTTGTCTTTTGGGAATCAGACGGACAGCATGGTGTCCAATGCAGCGAGAGACTGCACTGGACAGCCTGAAATCAATGGTTCTCATACCCGAAAAATATCCTGCAAGTATAGATGTGAATCACTCTCCAAGTCAAATGGACAATGGGAGTTGCAACACAGACAATGAAGTCCGGACAGAGCTAATGGTCTTAGTGTTTAGGTGACAAAAGGACAATGGCTGTTGTAATAGCCAAGTATTGTGGAGAGGTGAGGAAACAATAGGGAAGCATCCAGGTGTTCAAGGTCAGAATTAAGACATTCACAATTTGGTAGGGATTTCCCCTTTCAGCTCTGAGATGTTCAGCTCATTATCTTTAAGCTTGTTATCTTGAAAGGGTCCATGCTATTAGCCTGAAAATGACTTAGTTTCCACCTAAGAGGTAGGTGTGGCTGACCTGCTTTGCAACCTTACATTTACAGTCAGTTATATAGCTCTTCCAGTGTGAGCTCTGTTACTGCAGCCTAGGCCTATCCGGAGATAGCACCCGATATCGTTTTCAATATCAAACCATTCAGCTTTCCCCTTCCACCCCACTCCAAGTGTTTGCGAGGCCACTGAACAAGCACGCAAACAGGCACGGCCGATAATTGCCAAGACATTCCTTTCTCCGCCTAGGCAGGCCAGACATATCTGGTTTTTCGCTTCAGGGACCTCTCCGGCAAACACCTCATTAAGTATGTGCGATACTAACAAAGGCTTCCTGCCCTGAGCAGGCTACTGGACAAAGGTTGTGCTGACCACTGGTAAGCGCAGTATGCTCATTTGCATACTGGCTACGCTATTGTTAATTCGGCTTTGACTCAATCATGCAAAGTTGTGACCTTTCTGAGACATTGTCTCGCACCCAAAACTCATTGTTGTCCCCTAGTAAGGCAGAGCCTCCAGTCCCAATTCACCCTATAAAACCCCTGATTCTGAGACCTTCCTCGGATCGCTCCTGAGTTTCATCCTGTCTTGCTGCTGCGTTGCTTGGCAAGCTCCCCTCAGCTAATCAAGCTGAGCTTCTACTCTGCACCCCTGGCTTTTCTCTCTCAAGATCCAGGACAATGAGACAGGTGTTGTATTACCCATTTTCCCCAAAAATCTCTATCCTAAACTCAATCTCCAGTCTCTTAGTTAGCTGTGTGACTGTGGTGTTTGTAATATTGGTTTGTCTGCAGTAAAACAGCATTTTTATTACTGTACATCTGTGTGGCTGCTTGGTTGACCTGACCCCTTAGACGCTGGGTTGCAAGATCCTGCTAAGTTACCCTATCTCTTGCTAGCTTAAGAGAGTGCTCCAGCTAATTTTCCCCAAAATTCTGTATTGTTGTTTGGTTATTTAGGTGTCCCTCCCGGGACCCCCAGTAAACAGGGTAACAGATCCCAGTCACTTCATGTATTATTTATATCAACACCCACTAATAGTGCCAATTAAATAATATTTTCCAGTCAAACCATGCCAAATATGGAAGGTATGTGGAGCCATAACAGCAGAGTCAGCTCTGGTTGGTACTTGGATCAGAAACTCCTAGTGAATACCAGATGAAGGCTGTATTTCAGATGAAGGAAGTGGCAAAAACTACTTCTGACATACCCTGGCTAAGAAAACCATGTGAAATCCATGGGGGTCACCATAAGATGACTGGTGACTTGAAGGAACACACACTTCTGTACCTTTAATGACTGTATAAAAAAGGGAATTTTGCACAAGCAACACGACAAACAACACAATTTATCTCTTCTACTCAACTATTAAAATTAAAGGAACCCTGACCCTTTTTTTATCTGGCAACACTAAGGGCCACACTTAATTTGGCCTATTGCAGATTGGATGCCTTTAATAAAAACGTGACCAATTTGAATCTAACTTGTTTCATTTCTTTGTGGAAAGGCCAGGGGCAGAACACTGGGCCAAAGTTTTCAAGATTTCAAGATTTGTAATACCACAGCAGATTTTTAAAGTTTTTTAGACCCACCCTCTTTTTCTAACCATCAAAGCAAAGCAATAAACTCCATTCAACTTACTTATTTTCTCTGCAAATGTTGAATAAATCCTTCTATAGAGAGTATATGGAAACCATGCACATATTCAGTATGCATATTTATAGAACACAACTCTGATAAATCAACTCATGGGCAAATGGTACTCTTTGAACTCCTATGAAATTATTTATTTCCTGTGAATCTGATACTAAATCAATCAATCTTCTCATTGCTTTTTTTTAGCATGGATCACAGCATAAATGCCACTTCTTGTAGCAAGTATATGTAACTAGTGTGTGGCTTTATAAATTAGATCCCCCCCCCCACTTACACTCTTCCGTGAGTTGTGCAAAGCCTGTGTAACTTGTGCCGCATTCCTCATGTTGAATAAAAGGAAAATTAGCGTTGGTTTGGTGTTACATTTGTTTTGTTAAGTCAGGTCTGAGGTTTTTAGAGATCCTTTCCCTGCACCACCTGCAATGTCTTAATGGATCTCAATACGACATACCGTTGGGTGCCTATACTTATGGCACCAATAGAGGAGCTAGTACAGTAGACTATATTGCGGTTTCTGCTAACTTGCTTACAATTATTCATAGTTTGGAAATTATCAGTAGGGCTGAAAGTGACCATTTTCCTTTGTCATTGGTATTTAATTTTGAAATGTCTTCTCCCACATATTGTCCTCAAAATCTAAATGGAATCCGAATGGGAGAGCAGAGAATACGATGGTCAATTAATCTGAGTGCCTCTTTAGTTCAGCTATTTGAGAGCAACACTTTTAAAGCCCTCCGCGAAGACATCTTAGTTGCTAAGTCAGACATCTTACACATCTTTCAAACTATCATTGAAAATTTGAGACCTAAAGTGGTTTGCAACAAGCATTTTAATCCCAATATGGTAACAACTAATAGATGGTTTGACTTAGAATGTAGAGGTGCCCGGAAAGCATTAATGGATTTCTCCCGACAGGTACTTAAAAATAAAAATACTAGTACCCGTAATACTTTAGCGGTCATGAGGTCATCCTATAAGGCACTCCTAAAACAAAAAAAAGATGCTTATAACAGAACACAATGGAGTCAGTTGGCCCTAGCTGTGAGGACCAAGAACAAGAAGCAATTTTGGGACATTGTTTCTGTTGGTATGCATGTTATTAGACCAGTTATCATTGGACCAATTTCATTGCAAGAATGGCATACTCACTTCAGTGGGCTTTATGGAGGTGCATCCATAGAGAACCACCCTTCCCTTATCTCAAAGACTGTTTGCTTGTCTTTTTGGCCACCTGTGTCTGTGTTAGAGGTAAAGAAGTTGATTGCAGCTCTCACCTTAAGTAAGGCACCAGGGGAAAATATGATGCCCCCTGAAATCTTTAAATGTTTCCCCGAGTGGTGGGTCCCTATATTAGCAAAAGTGTTCACCCAGATTAACAATACAGGCATAATTCCAACAGGCTGGAAACAGAGTATAGTTGTCCCCATCTATAAGAAGGGAGATAAGCAGGATCCCAATAATTACCGGTCTATTAGCCTCTTGGATATTGACTCCAAGTTATATAGCAAATATCTGTTAAATAAATTAGAAGATTGGGAAACTACCAATCACGTCATTCACCCTGAACAGGCAGGCTTTAGGAAAGGTCAAGGCGCTATCGACCACTGTCTCACCCTCTACTTTCTAGCACAGCAAAGTGTTTTGGGCCCCACCAAACATTTATTTGTTGCCTTTGTCGATTTAGCAGCCACCTTTGACTATACTGATAGAAACCTGCTGTGACATAAATTGGCTAACACTGATTTAGATTCTCGCCTGTTGTTCCTAATTAAGGAACTTTATTCTAATACAACTGCTGCAATAAGAGTAGGTATCTCCAGCTCATTAACAGTTCCTATTCACACAAATAAAGGAGTCAAACAAGGTTGCCTGTTGGCAATTTATAGCTCAATGACATAATTCCAGCCCTGTCAGGCTCAGAATTTTTTCCACCCTCTGTTGGTTCAAAAAAGATTTCTATTTTGTTATATGCTGATGACATGGTTCTAATATCACTCACCCGTGTAGGTTTAAAAAGGTTGCTTTCGAAGCTTGGTGTTTTCTGTTCTAAAGAAAAGCTGAATATTAACTACTCTAAAACAAAGGTGATGGTGTTTGGGAAAAGGCATTTTCCTTTTCAATGGTCCATTAATGGCCACCAGATTGAACAATGCCGAGAATTTAAATACCTTGGCGTTCATTTCACAGGAAATCTCTCATGGAAGCCCCATATAGAAGCCACCAAAGCAGTAGCCCTAAGATCTATTGGGGCAATTCTCAGATTCTATGCTACTGCTGGGGGTCACCTGGTTGTTCCAGCACTAAAAATATTCCAAATCAATGTTATTGCTCAGATTCTCTATGGTGCCGCTGTATGGGGAAGGGACGACTCTCACATGTCTAAACTGGAACCCCTCCAGAACATTTTTCTTAAGAAACTGCTAAGACTTCCTCAGGGCACCCCAGCAGCTTTGGTTCGGGCAGAGGTCAGGTTCCCATCCATCAGAGCCCCCATTCATTTGGCTCTATTTAATTATTGAAGAATAGTTAAAGATTCCCTAGTTAGAGCTTTTCCCAAGTTATGTTTCAAATAGCTATCTAATCGTGAAGTATGGAATTCAAGATATCATAAGTTGCTTGAATGGTATCCTAGCCCACCTGTCAACTTTCTTGTCTTGAATTTTGAAGAGAAGTTCTGGGATTATATTTTCCATCATACCACTCAATCAGACAGACAGCCTATTAATAATTGTAATTTTTCTAAATGGTAAAAATTTTACAAACTTGACCATCAAAGGGCTAGTTATTTGACAAAACTTACCTTTCCAAAGCTTAGGCAAGCTTTTACAGCCCTTCGCTTTCAGTGTATGCCTACTGCTGTGATTGATGGCAGATACTCGCATACCCCTTTGGTTCTCCTTTTATGCATTTGTGGGGCCCCTGAAATAGAGCATCTGCCTTACTATTTGTTTTCTTGTTCACTATATTCTGATCCAAGAGCCAAATTTTTGGGATCTATCCTGTCTCATTTGGAATCTAATACTGTTTCAGAAAAGATTTTTTATCTTCTTGCTGATACTGACTCCATGGTAACTCATAAGGTCTCTCTTTTCACTCTGGCAGCTATGAAGATTCGGGCTAGATATGTTACCGATATCTCAGTTGATTGTTCTGGAGACGTGCTTATTTAATTATAGTTTTATTGTTTACGTTTTAACTAAACCAAATTTTAAATTTTTCTCACACATGTCTATTATGTCTATAATGCAAATTAATGCATGATGTATTTTTGCTATGCTATTTTTATATATGTATTTTATATTACTTTTTACTAATATTCTGTATTGTATTGTATTGCTTTTAATACTTTGTATGCAAATAGCCTTTGGTCTACGCATTAATAAATATTGTATTGGTGTTATATTGGGCTTGGTCATTCAGTGTCTGATATATTATTGTGCTGCAGAGATCCAATGTGAGCCATGAAACTATTGCTTTGATGCCCCTTATCATAGTACTCAGGTGAGAAACTGCTATGTATGCTGTGTGTTGATGTTCTCCATGCCAAAACATCCTCACTGTCATATCTGTGAGGATTGTCAAAGAAGTAAGATCTTGGACTGAATGCATGAGTTGGTACTATTCCTGGGTTTGTTAGGTCTTTTGTAGGGTTTTGAACACAGAAGAAAAATACCACTAAGAAAGTCGGCAATATCTTCCACACAAACAGGACTAATCTGAATACTACATATCTGGCATCACTCAGCTGGCATTTCAGATCTGCCTGATCAGATACATTGTACCAATCATAGTCAAAAGAGTTCACTGTCTTGCTTTGAGAAAATGAGAAAATGACCACGTTGTAACATGCTCTAGAGATATAAATCAGTATAACAGTCACTTCTATGGTTGTCATTTGACATACAGATGAACCTTTATATTCCAAATAAATATTTGCTAAGGACATCTTGGAAATCTTGTAGAGACAAATGGAGAGTGAGATGGTACACAGCAAAAACAATGTGTCATTTATAGCGACCCTCGCCAGTGCGATGACCTCCCTTTCTGAATTTTCTGTTCTAACAAGCATGGCACATGTGAGATTCACCAAGAGGAAAAGGAGACTGACGGAGAAGGAAACTAGGTAGAGAGGCAACCTGTATTTAAGTAGTTCTGGGAAATATTTTGATTTAGGTTTGAAAATCACCTGAGCGAAGTAAAGATTAATCAGTGTCAGTATGAAAAACTGGAAACGCACAGGGAAGCAGTAAAGAAGCCAAAAGGCAAAGGGGCTAAGAGAATTGGCTGTGATGAAGTCCTTGAAGTAAAACAGAAAAGCACTGTCCTCAAAGAAGCCCAGAGCAGGCACAGAAATAAAAAGACAATTTGGTAACTGAACCTCTTGTGCTAGTAGTGAAGGACCAACCAGAACTGAATGTAAATGAAGAAGAACAGGAGGGAATAAAAGACAGCGTAGACAATGGTCAGCCCAGCTTCACGTAAGGAGGCGCAGTGGGGCTCACCATAGGTGGGAAGGTGTCATTCTTCAGTGAGTCCCTCTCCAAGGCTTCCATCTGAACTCCAAAGTCAGACACAATTTTTCCCAGCTTAAGTTTGCCTCTGGCTTCTGTCCCTGCTACCTCCTTCGTCTTTCATCTTCTGCAGCAGAAGAACCAAGAAAAAGAAAACCATTTTTTTTTTAGCATGACTGACAAGTGAGTCAAGTCTACAGCAAAATTTGTAGGTCTACCTTTCTATTTCTTCTGTATCAGATTTAGGAAATGTTTTAAAAACTTAGTTGACAGCATTCCAAATGTTAAAATGGAGAGCTTTCCTCCTTTTCCATTAACTGAATTCAAATTGAATCTGGTCATGTGATTTTGTTTTCACCTATACAACGTTTTCTTTCTTGGAAAAAAAATACAAAAGTTAATCAATGTATATTGGTTTCCTACAGCGACTTAATCAAGAGGAAAGAATGCTCTTAGCTTGCCAGAATTTGAAGAGGCTGAAGCTGCCTTTTTGCCCATCACGTTTTCAGTTCACAATGCTGTAAAAATGATTCAAAATGAGAGCAATTTGCTCTGTTGAAATTTATTCATTTTAATACATCATTTCCTTCTAATTGCTTCTTGATTACATTGCTGCATTTGCTTCAACAAGCTTGCCCATTAGGCCATTTCAGAAGTGTATGTTTTTAACCATTTTTTAAAAGTACTTCTTAAATATAATTTCTGTCTTGGTTGCTTTTGCTTTTCTTGAAATTTCACTGCTATTGCAATATCAGTTTTTCTCTTTCGCCTGTTTAAGGTTGTATAGAGTTATTTCATTTTGGTCCTAATCTACCACACTTAACATTCCAACATGTGTATGGACCAATTTGCTTGAATGGAAAAAAAAAAGTTCTTACCATTTGGAGAGCTAAGACAGTTTTGTGGGGCAGCATATTGTAAAGAATGCAAGATTTGCACCTCTTATATCTGATTTTTTAATTTTTTTTGTCTCGGTTTCCAAGTGATTGAACCTACAAACTCAGTGCATCATGTTTACTGGAAAAGGTACTGTAAAGGCCTTACGTTTTTCTTCCTCACTGCTTTGCAGAGGAATGGGAGACAGCAGAAATCAGTTTTGCTTCCAGACTCAAGTTTGCTGGTTGATACTTACTTCTATCCCAGGAAGATCTTTTCCACAACAAATTGCTGAGAGGTTAAAACTTATGATCACTTCTGCAATTTTCTAACCTTTCCACATGCTGAATATAAATACACAGGTGTTTTTTTTTAAAGATTTGTAAGGACAACTTGCTTTTTGGTTGTACAGTACTGGTGTTTTTACTGTTTCAATTTGTTCTTGATACACAGTCTGCTGACCTTTTGTGGCATTATCTATGAGAAACTCCACAATTCTATCAAGTGACTAATCTTACTCTGTCGCCTCAGGTGAATGAATAACTCTTGTTGACATTTGCTGTCTTCAGACAAAGAATTCTAAAACTTAAGTATCCCCCCTCCACACACACCTCTCTACAGAGAGAGAGAGAAACACACATAATTAAGGATTTCTTTAAACATGAATAGTTTATTATTCATGTCCATACACACACAAACACACACACACACTTCATTTGTAAATAGATTAGTCTTTGTTACTACTTGCTACAAGGTTTGCTTTTGCTGCAGCAGACTAATGTGCCCCCCAAATAATTAAAAATACCCTATGGATGTCATCACACAAACTTTACAGTGCAAATTTAGGAGTATTGTCAGGAATCTCTCCTTGCTAGGCCACAGCCAGCAAGGGAGGAGAGAAGTCAGGAACACTTGGGGAGTCCGAATATACCAAACACCAGGAAAACACAAGCCGAGCCAGGTCAAGGTCCAGTCCAAAGGTTCAGGAGGCAGAGATCTGTCTGGAGGATTTCAGGGAGCGGGAGACACAAAGGTTGTGAGGGCTTGCTAATAATTTGCTGCAAGACCCCCAGCAGACTTAAACAGCCCCTGTGAGCAGGTGCTGCTCATTATTGTTTCCTCAGCCTAGCCCAAGCAGCCTCCCTCTCAGCAGCCCGTTTCAGACTTCTGTGTGATTGAGAGCTGATGGGCCCAGGTGGCTGCCACTCCTCTGCATCACTGCTGGTTCCCTCTCCATCATGAGCTGGCTGGGGCAACTCAGTCTCTGTTTGACCTTCCAGTGCAGGGGATGTTTGCAGGTTACCTTGCTCAGTCACTGGCTCAGCCCCCTGCACAATCAGTTGCTCCTTAATCACAGCATCTTCATCTATCACAAGTATAGCCCACATTTACGGTGACCAGGAGGTCACCCATAACTTGGAAGCTTCCCAAAGCATCCAATATCATGCAGGAAAATATAGGATTCTCCTTTACTTCCAATACTTGTAAAAGAAACAAACCAACAAACCACCTTATAATATTTGTATTACACTCACACTGGTACTCCTCTTCCCAAGGATATCACTAAAGATTTTTTTCAGTGTGCTCTCCTATATTCATTCATTCTGTAATTTAGCTGAAGTGCACACATGATTTGCCAGGTCTATACGTAATAACCCAAGAAAGTAGAGACTCCATGTGGTCTTCTGTTTTCCTGTCCTTTTTTTTTAACCTCATAAATTCTAGCAGCAGTGTGTTATTTCTCTACTGTTTTCCTGCCAATTTTTCCTTCTTCAGGAATTTTAAAGCTTCTTTTTCTATATGATGTATACCTGCTATTGCCTTGGTCAACACTTAATACCTTTAAATGAGTCTATGAGATCTTCCCCGTTCCATTTCCCCTCTCTACTTTTTAAAAGCACCTGGCACGACTTTCTAGTGTTATGTGCTGGGGTGTGCATGAAGACTAAGTAGGAGATGTGGATGATGTTAAATTTGAGTATGGATTGTAACAACTGAGGGGGTGAAAGAAGAGAGGTGCTGTGGTGACAACAAAGCTGAGACAAACTTCTTTGCCCTTTTTTCCTTCTAGCAATGCTCCCCTTAGAACATTGACTTGGATAACTACTGAACTTGAATGACTATCCCAAACAGTTATTAAATTTTAAGGCTGTCACAAGCAGACAGGTAGGCACATTCTCTCTCTATATATTATAGATAAACTGTCCTTTGCTAGCTTCTGAAACAAGATATGTTGGCAAACTTATCATAACAGTTTTCTCTTTAAATTAAACAAAAACTAAAAGTTAAAGCTACTATGAATGTGTTGAATGCAATATTAAATCTCACGACTGATAAAAGTTGTATTTATTACAGAAAGATGGACCAGAAACCCATTCAATATCAGATAGGTAATTTTTGGAGAAGCAAAGTATTTTTTCATTTAGAGACTAGGGAGAGAATTAATTTACCCCAAACTGGGATTGATCCAAATCAAAACAAAAAAAACAAAAACAAAAAAAATGGGTTACTCTGTAAAAACAATATTGTCTCAGGATCTTAACAGTTCAAAAGGCAGTTACATAGAGGAAATGGATGTGGAATTGAAGAATATTTATTAGATGGTGTCTTTCTATAAATGTTTCTCAACTATGGTTATTCCATCCAAACTCAATTTAGAAATTTAACATCTATAATGTTAGGCAAATGAAATGAAAAATTTCATAATCTGAGACAGCATCAGTTGCTAACATTATTAGGCACTGGAAGTGAAAAATCTCTGCTTCTCTTGTTCTTTCAAGCAAGAACAAGAAACATCAAATATTGTGAGCTTTGGTCCAATAAAATACATATGATGTACATTGTGGATTGCACCTGGGGATGACAGTACGTGAGGTAAGCCCATGTGACTCTAGCTGAGTCATTGTGATATGTAACCGGGGCAGAGGGTTGCATCAGACATGGGAAATGCAAAGTTGGCTAGATGTTGCATCAGCAAGGGTTGTATATAAGGAGCTGAGTTCTAGCCAACTGTCCTCTCTCGATTGCCTGATCGTGTTGGCCAGAGGCTATGCCCAGAAGAGGCTATGCCAGCTGTGTGCAGAAGGAATGCTGAGCTTCTATTTGGAGGATCTGCTAAACTTGTAAAGATGTACTTAGTGTAACAGAGATTAAATGCCTCTAAGTTGGAAGATAACATTGCGTGGGTGAGTTTTTGTGGCTGCAGAGCATTGCTGCTAGTTTAAACTCTGCTGTGCATGCTTTTGAAGCTGTGTCAACATACTCTGCTATATGTCGGTTTAGACACACTTGACTCTGGTACAGCTTTTTGGCCAGAGCTCAATGGCAGGAGGGAAGTGCTATCGCGGTTTTGTGTAGCTCCCATAATCCACTAGCCCTCCACAAATATCTCTCTACTCATCTATGTGATGGCCAAGATTTTTTTTTGTTTGCTGTTTTTTGCTCAACAAAAAGATATGCAAGACTGATTTTTATCCCAATTGTTCAGTTGCACAATTGTGCAAAAAAAGATAGCTGATGCTTTTTTGCATTTTTAGTTGAAGCATTTCATGAGTTATTTGCATTTTTATCTTTGATTAGCCAGTCCTTCTGTGCTAGATGTATATGAATGTTTTCTTCACAAATGGAACCTTCCCACACTAGTTTTCTGCAAAAATGCTTCATGTAAAATGTGAATCACTCAAAAAAAAAGGGGGGCAAGCACTGGTTGTCTCATTCTTATTTTTCAGGTGAAAAAAATCTTACAGTATAAGTGAATTATCAATAGGATGTCTCAAAGACAATAAGATAATTTACAAAATTTCTTCACAGACGTAATGGAAACCTTTTGTGCCTTTATCACTCAGTTTCCTACTATCAGTGAAGTGAGCAATGTAAAGGAATAGCTGAGGTGTTACCTTATAGATGTGTTTGGGGACCATTTCAATATAGAATTATCAGTGTCTATCAAGAGGAATACTTGGGTGAAACAAAATAAACATATGCAGTAGGCATACAGTCAACATATTAGTCATCCAAAGACAGAAGAAGAAGAATTGAAAGTTAATTTGGTCAATTAGACAATGCTAGGGTAGACGGAGATTTAGAGGAAGATGACTACTTTGGGATGCATAATATCACAAAGAATGGTTCCATGAAGAAAGGGCACACTAATAGAATGAAGTAGTTATACAAATTATAGGTAGTTTAGGGGTGGTACATTCTCTCTTTTGTTTTACGTACAAAACCAACACAATGGAGATGAGATAATGTTACATCCTTGGGTTCAAAATTGTAATTGTGGCTCAAGAATGTCTCCCAAAATTCACAGTGTAAGCAGTGCAGCTTCCCAATCTCTGTGTTATTGGAGAGTAGAGGAGTAAGTGGGGACATATTCAGATATATTCCTATGTACACTGTCACAGGCTTTTTGTTAAGCTAACAAGGACCCTTGGAAGTCTCTGCAGTTGTCTGTCACAGTGGATGCAGTCATTCCCCTACTTATCAACAACATAGTAGACATAGGCATGTTTGGAGAGTGGTGCTGTGTACAGTGTGAGCTTGGGGGAGGATATTTGTCATTGTATGGTTAGATCAGAATTTCAATCTAGGTTATAGAATTCTCACCTGGAATATAGTATAAAGATAATAAGATATTTGGAAAAGGATCTGGAACACATGGCTAATGGAGAAGCTTGTACACAATGAGAGGGTGATGAAAGGATTCATCAAGAAGACAACTTTGAAGACAAATGCTTCCTTTTAGGGATTACATCAATAATACACTTCATCACCATCAGAATTTTCAAAATCCCATTCAGGATTCTATTATTTTAAATTAAAAAAAATAAAAAAGATAATAGGATATTTGTATACAGGAAAGAAAACTTATAAATAGGGATGCAAACTTGAGGAGTAATAATATGTATATTTTGTGATTTCTTTGTGTATATGAAACTGTGCTAGAAGTCTTTTTAACTGTTGCAATTATGGAAAATTTCAATAAAGATATATTTTAAAAGAACATAATTTCAATCTATACAACAACCATAAAAATGAATTGTAATGTGATATGTCATCCATCTTATGCCATCATAACTCACATTAGCTGTACCCTATAACATGAACATATTTGAAAAATGTTCATAGACAAAAAATGTACCTTTCAAAAATGTGTACACACTTGAGTCATTATGTGTAACTTCATGCAAAATGCACACAGTTTGGGTGGGTGAGGATTCCAAAAAGATGTTTCTAAAAATGTGCTAACTTCTACTCGATAGATTTTTTGTTCTTAAAAATCAGCAGTTCAAAGAATCAGCACCAACAAAATACATAGAAATGAGAGAGGTCAATAAAATGGATATGTCAGATGGGCACATCTGTTTGACAAAATACAGGGCATTTGGTTACTTGTGTTACTTTTTATACAATATATTATTGTATGCAAATTCTGAGTTTCCCCTACAAATTTATCTATGCATGTAAAACAGCAGTGGGAATTGTGTTGCCCTCCAGATGTTGAACTGCAACTTTCAGCAACCCCTGTTAGCTTAGTTAATGACAACAACTGATAGTAGGTGCATTTCAACATCTGGATGTCCATATGATCGCCATCCCTGATGTAAATGCCTGATGTACATGCAGTTGACAGCGAAGATAAATCTTGATAGGCAAATCTCGTTAGTGGCTGGGTTTCCCTGATTATTGACTGATAAGCAAAGGATGTATGAGTATTAATATTACTTCCAAGTAATAAACTAGTAATGACTTGATCTATGAAAGTATTACACATAATGGAAATCTAAAATTATGTTATAGTTGAGAGCATCACTCTAAAAACACAGAACTATATATCTAGCCACACATGGCAACTTTAAAATTGAAAATTGTCTCATATCGATCAGCAAAGCCTAGGGTTAAGCATGTTTGCAGAATCACAGCACTCAGTTATAATATACGGAGCAGTTTGCAAACTGTGAATGCTTGGAAGTGAAACTACTTTATTGATTTTCATTACTCTGACAGAAAAGTGAAAGATAAACAGAGAAGAGTGAGTGACAGATAAATTAGGATGCATTTTTCCTTTTTACTTTACTGAGAAACAAAGCCAGTGGTATGAGATCACAAAGTTTTAGAAACAATTCAGAAAAATCAAACATCTCTTTTCTAGGTATTCAAAATTCCAGAATTAAGCAATTAAAATCCACATATGGTAAGCATTTTATAAATTACTTTGCCATGCTCTTTATAACATCTGTTCAGAAGTGGAAAAAAAAACCCTGAAATATTCCCCCTAATAGTAAAATTGGCATAGCAGAATGAAAAATAAATTGGAGTTGACTGCTGTCATATCAGTAACTAAATAACTTGATTTGACAATTGGAAGTAACATCTGACAGGTACACTCTTGTTTCATTGCAATGGCACTAAATACTATAATAAACATGGCATCAGATTGTTACTGACTGAATGAGACCCTTTGCGTGAATTTTTAACCATTCTTGTTTAGTGAAACCTTTCTTCCTTTATCTATTATTATTATTATTATTATTATTATTATTATTATTATTATTATTATTATTTACAGTGAGTAACAAATAAACTGACTGCAGTGGAGTGTTAGTAGCTTTTCCTGTACCAATAGAAACAACAACTACAACAATACCTTCTTTCTGGTTTGTTTGTTTGTTTGTTTATTTAGATAGGCATTGGGAAATATGAGAGGAGGGAACACCTGAAACTGTACAATGAAAATAGTGTAATTTCCCAGTAGGCTACTTTATAAAAAACAATCAAATTAATAACAAGAAACACAAGCTACAACCATGTCATTTATACATGCTGTCATATTTTCATAAGAAGCTGGATATAAAACTCAGACCTTGATGAAATCAAAGCAACTACTGCTGTAATTTCATTACTTGGTCTGCAGTAGATTCAATGCTGTTTAATAAATGTTTAGTTGCTCTGTTTTATGAGTTGTTGTTATGTGCCTTGAAGTCATTTTTGACTTATGGCAACACTGAGATGAACCTATCATGGGTTTTTTTGGTAAGATTTCTTCACAGGGAATTTGCCTTTGCTTTCCTCTGAGGATGTGAGCTGTAACTTGCTCAAGATCACCCAGTTTGTTACCCCCAAGATGTGGGTGACACAGGAGTCTATCTGCAATGTCAATGCCTCTGTTCAAAGGTGGGGAATTACTAGCTCAAATTAAGAGATTTGCAAGAGGGAGGTAACCTAACAAGATCTTCCACCAATGTTTATGGGATTCTTCCAAGAAAGAACCAGTGAGATAAACTAAACTAAACTCCAAATAAACTAAAATGTGTTTTATTAAAAAAGGTTCAATCACGCACACACAAGATCCAAGCACTTACACACTCACACAAGAGCTAACTGAAGGATAAAAGGAGGAAAGTTGTTAGTGGAGTTTTAGGGAATGGACAATAATTACCAATCTGGAAAGCAGTAAAGAAAGAAGCAATGTGGCTTAGATTTGCACCTAAAGATAGTACTAATTCAGGAATCAGAGTGACAGTATAGTGTTTCATTCAGTGAGATACTGTATATGACTGCCCAAAATGGAGGATTTTTATGCCCAAAATCTGCCTGGAGGGCAAGGGTATGAGTGGCTATCTGGCTGAGCAAATAATTAGAGTTGCAATGTGGACAATGGGGTCCAGACAGAGTTAATAGTGTTATATAACAAAGGGTAAATGACTGTTGTAATAACTCTATAACAGTGGACAGGTAAAGGAACAATGAAGGGTAATGTCCAGTTTCTAGGAAGACAGGCTGAAACAATCAGTGGTTGTCACTATTGTGTGGTAGCAGATCCATTACAACTTCAGCTTAAGCCTGTTATCTCTGGAGTTACCTGATGATTATCCTGACAATAACCTTGGTTAGACTTAGAGGTGATCTCTGATCTGCTTTGAAGCACACACGTTCAGCAAGTGTTTTTTCTCTTCCCAGCCTGGTCTTACAGGTACCTCAGGTTTTAAATCATATTAACATTTTAAAACAATGTCACTTAACATATTTTGCCAATTAAATCATATTTTGCCAATTAAACCATATTAGATCGGGGGAGGGGTGCAGGCCAGTAATAAGTGGGTTTCCATGGCTGAGTAGGAATTTGAACTCTGATCTCCACAATTATAGTACAATGCCGAAACCATGACACAACACTGTCTCAGAGAAAACCTTTTGATTGTAAATCTCTCATTCTTATTATGATAACACACTCTCATCAACAATAATAAAGATTTGGAGTGGCAGCCTTTCCTTCTAGCACTTATTCAAATGTGCATTTATTCAACTAAATGGATGTGTGAATGTCTGGAAACTGTTTACTTGACAGTAGAGTCCCACTCATGTCTGTTCCTATGTGTCTGATCCAACAGAACTTTATTTAAGATAGGTGGATATGGGACTGCCCTTTAAATTTTTTGAATGTTCCTTATAGTGATTTTTGTGGTTGGTTCATTTGATCATAGAAATACATGGTTCTCTAAAAATGTTACTTGATTCAGAGGCATTGTACCACAAAACTAACCCATTTTGATATTTCTGTTATCAACACATGCACATTTGTATTCAGATGGCTAATGTTGTTGGGACTGGACTTCCCTCGTGTTTATTATTACTGTTTTTAAAATCAGATTTATAGGCATATTATACATTCTGGGATCCAACAGTTTTCTTTTGCTGCCTTTTTTGGGTGCAGCTTCCTTCCTTTGCTCTACAGTTTTACATTTCCACAGCAATCAAACAAGCAGAGTACCATAGGAAATATACTGTAGCCAAGTGTAGCTGCTTAAATTGTTACTCTATATGTTTGTGTGTGTGAGAGAGAGCGAGAGGGAGAAGGAAAGTGAGATTTATAGTTTTTCCAAACAATTGCTCTCTCAAGAGTGTTGAAACAAAGCAATTGTTCTTTCCCTACCTTATTCAGTAGACATTACAAGAGTTTTAATAAACACTGCTGAAAAAGCAGGTTAAGAGACATGGGCCCTTTCCACACGGGGGATGGGGGAACGGGGCAGCGCACGCAGGGACGGATCTTACCTGAAAACGGGTTGCTCCGTCCCTGCAGGGAGCGCGCATTCGCCGCTCCACACGCTGGCGAGTTTCGGCGGTGTTCGGCGGCGCCCAAAATGGTGGCCGGCGACTTCCGGCGGCGCTCCGCCAATCAGGGCAGCGCGCCAGCCGGAAGCCCGCCCCTGGGCAGCTCTGCAGGGACGCGCTAGCACGTCCCTGCAGTTTCACACGGGGCGCTGCAATGGGTTAGCGCGCTCGCGTTTCGTAAAAACCTCATAAAATGTGGTTTTTAAAAAACGCGCTGCGCCACCCCTTGTGACCGCGCTAGCGTGGTTTGAGGTGTGGAACCTCCACTATTCAAACCGCTCTAGCGCGCTCCACGGTGTGGACGACCTCCGGATGAGTCGCCCTAAGCCGTTTTTTTTCCCCCGTGTGGAAAGGGCCTAAGATAATAACCTTGCCCTTTTGCAGTTTAAAGGAGAAACTTGTTCATCAGGGTACTAGAGCAGTGCATGATTGCCCAACAAATGTTGCTGCCTAAGGCCAGTAAAAATATTGTGTCCCACCTCTACTTCCACATGCAAAGCTAACCATGCCAGAACACTTGATTTTTTTTTTTTTTTTTGCGAGGGGGGAGGCGTGTGTCAGATCTCAGGCTCTGGCCCTGACTATTTTTATTTTATTTTATTTTATTTTATTTTCACTTGAATTTAATTTAGACACTGGGGGTGTGACAGTATCCTCCACCACATGGGAGCACAGCAGACTAATTATGATGGTGCAGAGTTGGCCATGTGGCATATATACATCTGTGTCCTCCAACACTTCACCACCTCCTAGTATTTTCTGCCTGAGGAAACTGCCACAACCTGACTGATGGAACAACAGGCCTTCTCATTCCAAAGTATTTGAACTGACAACGAGCAATCACATTTTCATTCACAATCCCAGGTTGCTATATTTTACTACCCCAACTGTTAGCGAGGTGTAGTGGTTGGAATGTTGGGCTACGACCATGGTTGGATTCCATGCTGGGCCATGGAAACCCACCGGACACATCACACACTCTCAGCCCCAGAAAACCCTGTGATAAGTTCACCTTATGGTTGCCATAAGTCAGAAATGACTCAAAGCCACTGCTCCTATGACACAGCACAATAACTAAGAGGTGAGAGTGAGCCAGGAAATCCCTGTCTTGAATCTTTCTTCTACCATTAAGTCTTTTGATAGCTTAAAAAAAGACACTTTCTCTCACCTTACCATCTGCAATGTGGGGATGCTTATATATGGCTTGTATTACAAAGTTCTTCTAAGGATTCCAACTAAATAATGCATGTGCTTTATAATAGGAATGGGTAGAAGCCTAAATGAGATATACTGGCAAATCTTTTAGCGAATTGTGACAATGTTTTAAAATCACTTCTCTCTCCCATAACATTTATGTGGAATCTGTGTGATCTGGGAGGGTATAGCATTGGGTGTATACATGAAAAATGCTGGATGCTCAGATTCTTTTTTTCTACCATCATTCAAATCCAGTCTCAACCACTCTCTTAATGTGCTTACTCTGTCTCTGCCAAATGAGCAGGAGACAAAACAATCTTCATAGATCTTGCTCCTCCCTGTATTTCTGCAGGTTTCTTGCCTGTGGACATTTCAATGAGATACACTAGGTTTATACAGATTGCAGTGACCTCCAAAACCACAAGTGTGGTGAAAGAAGAAGCATGTAACTGTCCTGCATCTCAGCTTTGAAGCCTCTTATATCAAGATCCACTGCACTCATTCTTCTGATTTTGGTAGAGTAATCTTGAAGTTGCATGTCATTTTGATAACAACTGCTCACAAAAATAGGGGTACAAGCATATCATTTTTTGAAGCCTCTCCAAATTGTGAAGGCAGCTCTTGCACAAAATAGCCTGCATCTATTCATCTGAGACTTGATAGGCTGAGAAAATACAGCTGTGTTTCATCCAAATTTCATCCAGTTCTCTGAAGAAATAAAAAGATGTGTTTCTTCATTGCCTCATAAATAAAAATTCTGCTTCCCCAAATGAAATTTTCTTTCAAGTTTCTGACACTAGAGAGAGCACAACACTGAAGTTCATTCACATGTAGAACTCTGATATTTGCAGTATTTGCATCTCCTTTATCACTTTCCCTTCCCCTTTTAACAGTATGGAGCCATGACAATTAAAGTGGACCCTTAGTATTATACTGTGTAGTTTGAAAGGGCTCTTACTGAAAAGATTATCAAGAGGACAGAAATGGTACCATGTGTTTGTTCTGGGTGTTCTTATTTCATCAGCAAAATGCAACAGTTTGCAGCCTTTTCCACATTTTATATTTAAAACGGGGCAGTGCATCCTCCAACGAGGACGTTAACACTTGGGGGCAAACTGGGTCCGGACTACTTAATGTTTGTCTGGACTTCAGCCCGCTCCGGAACGCCCAGAACTGGTGGTTCCCCGTGCTACTGAAAGACCAATTAAAAGAGGACTTCAGTAGCCTGGCGTGCCCCAGTCCATCGCTGCCCTAAGTGTAGATTTGCAGGCTCGTGCCAGTGCAAGGCTGCAGATCTTCTGGGGGCGGGCTTCCGGCTGGCGAGCTTCTCTGGTTGGTGGAGAGCCTCCGCCAACCGGAAGCCTCCATTTTCATCTCCAGAGAGTGTGTAGCGCAGGCTTGCGCTGCTCCGGATCGACAGGGGGAGCGTGCCAGTCCGGTGAGTAACGGACTGCCCCGTTTCCCCCTCAAAGTGTGGAAAAGCCCTGCATCCAGAGCAGACCTGTTGGAATCAGTGTCAGTCACAAACCACTCAAGTCTCGTTGATTTAAGTGTTTCTATTCTGTTCTATTACATCTAATTAGGGCTTGGCCTGAGTCTAACACAATAACTTTTAATAGGAAAATCAGTCACATGATTACTTATGAGAATACATTGCTATTCATTCCAGGGATAATGGAAATATTTATTTCTGAGAGTTATATCCTTCAGGTGGTACTACTGGACCTTACTTCCTCACTGTTTGATCAGTAAGATAACATCTGAGCTGGGATTAATGTTTAAGACATTCTACCTTAAGGCAGCAGCCTAGTCACAATGATGACCAACACAACTTGTGTAAACAGTAGGTGCCAGTCTACTACAAATTGTTTGATGGGGAGAATTTTCATTGCTCTCACTTTGTAATGGCAAATGTCAGGTATACATCCATGCCTACATGACAAATCTCAGATCTTCTTGGTGCTTATAAGACTACAGAGATGAACTGAAATTAAATGTATTCAGTGCTAAGCAAATCATTCATCTTCTCTGACAGTGTAATATTGCTGCAGCAGTCGTATACCCCTTGATGCCTAGGTTACATCCAATTGGAACACCACTTTTTACTGTCAAGCTGAGCAGAAGTCAAATGCATATAATTTGTTTCTGTTCTCTCATCTCATGCCAGTGCTGCATACAAAGTTAGCATCTAATGGGGAAATGTAAATAAGATTGCAAATATCTTTGCAGGACCTGCATTAGTAATACTATGTTAAAAAGCAACAGAAGGAGAAAATTATTTGCATACTGGGAAACTACAGGTAAGTTTGGTAGACTGCAATCAAGATAACACAAAAAGTTTTACAGTGGTGATGCACTGCATCATATATTTGGCTCCTCTTTTCATACGCTTATGCTATTGTGTGCCATTCTCATCACACAAATGCATATCTGCAAACACATGCACATAAATGCTTCTGTTATCATATGATATGTTCTGGGCATAAACAGGTAAATATCAGTGAGGCACTGGTTAGTACTTGGACAGGAGACCAGCAATGGGTACCAGGTGGCCCTGGTGGCGCAGTGGTTAAATGCCAGTACTGCAACCACAAGGTTGTGAGTTCGATCCTGCCAGGCTCCAAGGTTGACTCAGCCTTCCATCGTTTCGCAGGTCGGTAAAATGAGTACCCAGCTTGTTGGGGGCAATTAGCTAAAATACTTTGTAAACCGCTTAGATAACACTTAGTTGATAGGCGGTATAGAAATAAATGCTATTGCTATTGCTGTAGGCTATATTTCAGATAAAGAAACTGGCAAAACCACCTCTGAATACTCCTCTGAATGGAAAAGGCACATATATGCACGCAGGGAAAAGGGACAGGCAGAGACCAATTTGCTAGTGGGCAAATTCTGTGAATTTAACAGTCCATTTCAGAAGCCTGGATATCACTGTAGGCTATATACCTTGCATGCCATGATTGCCTTTTATGAAATACGTTTTCTAGATTTGGGAAAAATACGCTTGTGGTTTACAGAAAACCAGATTTAGATACAAAGGCAAGGCAGGTAAAGAGTGAAAATCTTCTTTTAGACCAGAATTGCACTTTGTGGAGGCTTCAGTGAATGTGATTCTTACTGCAAAATTTGGTGGTCACTCTCCAAGTAGGCCTAACATGTTTTACTTTAGTTGCTGAGGGAACTGCATTGCACAATGAAAAGTTCTATTAACTTACTATTTGAAAATTCCTGCCCCAAAGCAAAACTGGAAAGCCCCCCCCCTTTTTTTAGGTCTTCTGCAATTAGTAGTTACAACTGTGGATTCCAAATGCTTCTGTTGTTGTCTCTCCCCCTGTATGCCTCTCTCCCTGCTTTGTTGTTATATTGTAAGATGGGCTTTGGGAGGGTTGGATTAGGTTTTTGGTAAGATGGCATGGAACTCTGAATATCTCTAGATTTAAATCTCAAATGGAACATTTGTTCAGATTTGGATTCAGTTCCCTCTGAGGGCGCCAGACATTTCAGTCAGGTTTCCTCAATCTCCCTGAATTTGTCTGGCTTGGATCAAAATTTGGAACTTGATCAAATATGAAGCAGATCCATAGTTGCTGCCTGTTCCTCTCCCATAAATCCCCTCTATTCACTTGTTAGTTGTGGTTTGATACTTCTTCCTCCTCCTGTTCATCATTTAGTGCAATCAAAAATCAAATTGTCAAAATTTTGATTGTAAGCTCCTTGGAATTCACAATATGTTACTTCTGTCAAGGACGAAACTGGTAGTGTTATATCATCACCAATGACAACAACAGTGACAACAACAAATAACTGGCATTGAATATGCATTGTATCCATCTGTGCAAAGCAGGCTCAAAGAATGAGTTTTACAACCTCCATGTGGAGAGAGAAGGTGAAGAAAATAATTGCAGCAGTATCTTGGGGATATGGAGGCATGTCGCTGACAGATGTGAAGAGACCTTGCAACTTTTCCCAGCTCACTCCCCCTCAGTTCTCTAAAGTTAGTGTTTTAAACAATGTGTCAGTTTAGTGCTGAGTCTCATTTACCTTGTCACAGTGAATGTAACTGATTTGCTCTAGAATGAAGAGAGATATATTATTCTTATGCCCACTTAAAGAGTAACAAAGGGGAGATTTTGAACTGAACTGTTAGAATTTGATCCTTAAAACCTTCCAATATTTTTTTCACTTGTATCTTTTGATGGTGTCAGAATACTGGATGAAATGGACCATACTTATCAGGGTGAGGAAGATGGGTTGGTCTAACAGGACTAAATAGTATATAGCTCAAATTTTTATTGTGACCTTACCAGAAATAAAGAGGAAAGACCACTTTTTGTATGATCACAGTTTGTTTTTATTTATTTATTTTTATTAAAATCTTCAATATTTATAAATACACGACCATAATAGCAATGTTTGATTTACAGTTTTTCCTAAAATACAGTTCTTCTAATATCTTTACTTTCTATTATAGCACAGTTTTGACAAAGATCTTCTATTTACATTTGCAGAGATTCACCTATTATCTTTAATTAATATTAATTATTTATTAATATTTAATTAATTAATATCCACTTCCAAAGTCTGTTGGTTGGTTGACAATTGTATGCCTTAAAGTATGCCTTAAAGTTTCCTCTATGTCTGTACATCACCCTGATGGCTTGCCAGCAACTCAAGAAAGACTACAAAATCATATATTTTGCATGCTTCTTGCTTAATTACCATCCCCATTCCCATTCCATTATGATATCGCTTATTGCTTCTTCCTGTTCTGGAACTTTTTACAGTGCCCAGCTATGCTTCAAATAGTTTTTAATTGGAACCATTTCCCTTTCATTTTTCCCTTGCATTTCTCCCCTCAATGCAAAAGTTAAATGATCGAATGTCATAAATTCCATTAGTTTAATTAACCATTCGTCTGTTTCTGGAATAACCTTATTTTTCCAATATCTAGCATATACTATTCTTGCCGCAGTGACCATTTAAAAAGTATTGACCTCCAGTACCTCATTGTTGACACCTTATCTATTTCATGTAACATATTTAATAGAAAAATTTCAGGGGACAGTGGAATATTTATCTGTAAGATTATTTTGTGTACATCTTTCCAGTATTTTTTTGCTTTGGGGCATGACCACCACATGTGAAAAAAGGTACCATTTTCCTCATTACATTTCCAACAGTTGTTTTTCTGTGTTTTATAAATTTTACTCAACTTGGCGGGATCTAGGTACCATCTATACATCATCTTAAGATGATTTTCTTTCAGATTTTGGGCTAGTGTAAACTTTTGGATGTTTTTCCAGCTTTTTTCCCAATTTTCCACTTTTATTTCATGTCCTATATTATTAGCCCATTGAATCATGGAGTCTTTAATCACTTCTGTTTCTAGTTTCCCGGTTAATAGACTCCTGAAGATTTGAAATGTTAAGTGATCTGATCTCTCAAAGATGACTTTCTCCAATTCATTAAATTGTTTATTAGTTTCAAAACCTTTGAGCTTTAAGTCCATTTTAAATCTTTCTCTCAGTTGTAGGTGAAGAAACCATTAACAGTTCAATCCATCCATATCTTTGTATTTGAGCCATCTTTCTTTAGGGTTTTTCCACCTTCCAAATAATGCCTTGTGTGGTGATATCCATTGTGGAATTCTTCTATAAGTCTTACATTTGAATTTCATCCAAATTTCTAACAAAGAGCGTCTTATGTAATGATTCGTGAAGTCTTTGTTGATCTTTGCTTTGTTACACCATAGATATCCGTGCCATCCGAATCACAAATCTGGACCCTCTAATTTCAATATTCTTTCATTTTGTAATGTGATCCAATCTTTAATCCACATTAGCCCACTAGCAAAGTAGTAAAGTTTCAAATCTGGGAACCTGCATCCACCTCTTTCCTTCCTGTCTGTTAAGGTCTTTCAATTTATTCTTGATTTCTTTCCTCCCGAACAAAGTTGGATAAATCTTTCTGCTAATTTCAAAAACATCTTTCATTTATAATTATTGGTAAATTCTGGCAGAGAAAGTTTATCTTGGGGTGGATATTCATTTTTATTGCAGCCATTCTTCCCATTAAAGATAACTTCAATTTTGTCCAGTTCTGAGTCTCTTTTTGATTTCATTCCACATTTTTTTATAATTGTTTTTGTACAATTCATTAATTTGCTTTGTGATCACAATACCAAGATATTTTATCTTCTTGTCTCTCTTAAATCTTGTTATCTGTAGCAATTTTTCTATCTCTTCCTTCTTAATGTTTTTACATAGAATCTTTGTTTTATTCTTGTTAATTTTAAACCCCACAACCTCTCTGAATTTTTTGCATTTTTCCATTAATTTTACCATGCTCCATTTGGGGTCTTCTAGGAAGATTACTCGATCATCAGCATAACCTCTTAGTTTATATTTTTGGCCTTTTATCCTTGTTCCTTTAATTTCTGATTCTGATCAAACTGCTCTGAGGACCTCTAAAACCATTATAAATAAAACCAGTGAAAGCAGGCATCCCTGTCTGGTGCCTTTTTTGACTTCAACAGGTTTTGTTTTCTCTCTATTGATTATGATTTGGGCCTTGCAGTTTTTATAAATTTCTGCAATCCAAGTGATGAATTTTTGGCCACAGTTCACCTTGTTGAATAGTGTCATCCTGGTCCATGCTATCAAATGCCTTTTCTGCATCCACGAAGATCATCGCAAACTTTTTTTCATTATGTTTTCTGTAATATTCTATCATCTCGATTACTGTTCTTATATTGTCTCTTATGTATCTTCAGGGTAGAAAACCACTTTGATCTTTGTGGATTATTATCTGTAATATTTTCTTAAGTCTGTCTGCTATTATATTAGTGAAGATCTTATAGTCGATGTTTAACAGTGAAATTGGATGGTAATTACTCGGATTTTGTGGGTCTTTCTCTTTTTTTCGTATTAAAGTTATATTTGCATCATTCCATGATTGCGGATTACCAGTGTTTACGATTTCATTGAATATTTTATGCATTGGGAAGATCAATTCATGCTGGCAAGATTTGTAATATAATGCTGTCAATCCATCTGGGCCAGGTGATTTTGCTATTTTCAATTTTTTAGTTGCCTCTGTAATTTCCATTATAATTATTGTAGAATTCAAACTGTTGTGTCAGCGCGGGCTGAGGTCAAGCAGGGGCCGGGCCAAGGCAGCCGGCAGCCGTGTCCCAAGCAGACCTTCGGGAGGGCGGCCACAAGCAAGCGGCCAGGAACTAAGGATCGCCTTAACAGCAGGCACACAACAGAAAAGAACGACAGGTTGCCTCACCCTAAACACAAAGCGGTTGCAGCACTAGAACGCAGGGAAGAGTCGTGGGGAAGCCACACAGCAGCTCACAGGCACGGACCGGACGGGGCCAAGGCACGGGCGACAGACGCACGGGTAGCCGACGGTTGTTGCTCCGTGCCTTGCCCATCCCCGCGCCTGCCTAAAAAGGCCTGCAGCTCGGCCCGCAGCCAATCCGAGCGGAGCGCGTGGCTGGGCTCACAGCTGAGCTACAGCTGGGAGCTCCCCGCCTCCAGGTGTTTCTCCTGGAGACACCGGGAGCGGCGGCTGGCCTCCTTGGCTCGCCGCCGCTGCAGGAACGTCGGCGGCGGGGCGGTTACCTCAGCCGAGGCCTCCTTGCGAGTAGGCGGAGCCCCGGGATCGGGCCCGGGACCCGCCTCCTCCCGCGGTGCCGCGTCCACCACGCCCCGCGGCCCGGGAGCCAGGCCGGCAGCCTCCGCAGCGGCGGGCCCTCCTGTGTCGTCGGCAGCAGCCTCCGTCCGGCGGGATGGGCCCTTGCCGGGATCGTCGTCCGCCGCGGCGTCCCAGCGGCCCCCCCCGCAGCGGAGCCCTCCGCGACGGCCGCAGGGCCGCCACCGCCGATCGCGGCCCCCGACGGACCTGGATCCGCGTCCTCCTCCTCGGAGGTAAGGCCGGCATCGGCCTCCGCGGTGCCCGCTGGCACGGCCGCACCTGGGGCCCTGACATGTTGTTTTGGTCTTCAGTTAATTTAAGAATATTTTGTTCTTCTAGGTAAGCTTCTATTTTTTTCTTTTTATCCAAATCTGAAGTACTGCCAAAAAGATCTTTATAGTATATTCTGAAAATATATTTTATTGAGTCTTGATCTGTGACCACCGACTTCCCCTTGTTAGTTTGTAAGATCGGGTTTTTCTCTCTGTTTTTCCTAAATTTGTAGGCCAACCACTTGCCCAGTTTGTCCACACTTTCAAAGTGCTTTTGTTTAATTCTTCTTAGTTTCTTCTCGATTTCAATCAAATTTTCTGATCTGATTTGATTTTGTAATATCCTAATCTCTTTCTTTTGTTTATTATTTGCAGTATCGTTCCTTAACTTTTCTTCTTTTTGTATGATTTCTTTCATTAGTTTTTTCATCTCCTCCTGTCTTTTTTTCTTCCATTCTGTATTCCATTTAATGATTTAACCCCTAATTACCACTTTACCAGCATCCCAGATTGTTTTCATTGTTACTTCCTCCGACATGTTTTCTTTAAAGTAGTATTTCAACTCCTCTTTTGCTTTTTTAAAGTATTTTTCATTTTGAAGTATTAAATCATTAAGTCTCCAATTTCCATTTTGATTTTTTCCCCTTACAATCAATTTCAACTGGATTGGGTTATAATCTGATACAATTCTTGCAAGTATGTCCAGGTCTTTTATTTTTGTATGTTACACTTTGGAGATTAGAAACATATCTATGCTTGACATTGACTTGTGATTGCCTGAGTAATGGGTGAGTCCTTTTGCATTCTCATATTTTAATCTCCAAATATCTGTCAGTGACATGTTTTCTATTAGTTTAAAGAAACTCTTTGACAATTTTCCTTGTTTTTTCTTTAGTCTGATAATTGTTGAGTTATCTTTCTCAGGGTCGAAGACTCTGTTCATGTCCCCCATGATTAAAATGTTTTCCTGATTTTTCTCTTGTATCTCTGTAATTCTTCTTCTATTTTCTTATAGAACTCACTTTTATTTTCTAACAGGGAATAGATTCCAGCCAGCAATAGTGTAAGATCAGGGAATTGCACTTGCACTCCAATACAGTGGCCTTGATCATCATAGAAGACATCTTCTGAGGGAAATTTGGAGTTTACATAAATAGCAACCCCTCTTTTTTTCTTTCGGTAAGCTGAAAAGAAGCTTTCCCCAAATTTAGGATTTTTTAGTTATTTAGTGTCCGATTCTTGAATTTTGGTTTCTTGTAAACATATCACATCCAATTTACTTGTTTTCTAAATAGTGAAATACTTGTCAATGTTTATAATTTGAGTTCAGTCCTTTCACATTCCATGACAAAAAATTTAATGAAATTTTAATTTTCTTATGCTTCTTCTCCTTCAGTTAATTTCTCTTCTATATCTGAGTCAAGCTGTTCCTCTTCCTGTATGACCACATTTTGGATTTGCATGAGAGCTCTGCTGTAAAAACATCAGGTTTCTATGAAATGAAACAGGAACTGTTTAAAGGTGTCCCATACCTATTGCAGCAATCTGAGTCAGTATGTCCTCCTTTGGTTTGCAGCCTGCAGCTACTAGTTCTGGGGTTCATGGTAATCCTTTTAAATTCTAAGGGAGGCCTTTCCTCTCTAATTCACTACCCCAAAGTTCTCAACTTTTATGTATATAACCCAGATAAGTGTTTTTAATTCCCACAGTCTCAAGGGGCCAATCTGGAAAATCCATTTTTATGATATAGGTTTTTAAGGGCATTCACTGTTCTTCCTCCAGTACTTTCGCTGCTAATGTTCCCAGTGGATTTAGTTTAACTCACATCACCCACTAAAATATCGTTTTACTCTGAGCTTTGGTATGGAGATAAAAAAAAAAAAGCAAAACAAAGCTGTGAGCAAGGACAGTCAGGTTCTTGGGTTAAAAAGAGATCTTTCTAAGCCTGAAGTAACCAACATTACCTATCTTGTCTTCAAATAAACTGGGCAGATACATTGAGTAAAAAGATGGGGGGTGATATCAAATTCCACACTGTTTTATCATGTGTGTCTTTCTAGATGGCTGCAATCCCATATCTAGGGATATATAGATATATATATATATCTATAGATCTTTATAAGTTACGTTCTGGCAGGGCAAAAATGAATAGTATTATCATTTTTCTCCTTACTGTGACAGTTGTTGAAAATGTTGCAGGTTTTGAAAGGACGAGCCCAGCTTAGTCTCCCATGGAAGGGAATTCCAGAGAGTGGGAATAGCCGCTGAGACTTAGGCCATTTCTGTACGCTGTTGCTATACCGCCATAGCAGCAGGTTGTTTCTGGGTCAGGAGCCTAGCTACCACATGACGTCATCACTATCCAGATGCTATCCTGTTCCCAAGCATTGCAAAATTGCCATATTCTATTTCCAGAAAAAAAAAAAAAAAGAGCCTCCATTAGTCAATTCCACCAGCTGGCTCAGCGCGGTACTGCTATAGTACCTGATAGCACTTGCAGCCATTGCAAATCCAATGGTGGGTAGGTTGTGGGCTTGTCCCTCCTCAGTGTCTCCCATGGAGTGTTAATATCGAAATCTATCACCTCTTCATGTTTATTTGAAAATTCTCCTTTAAGTTAAAACTTTTTATTTTTTAAAATACATTTTTAGGCATTATGGCATGAAAATACAATAGTGTACTGCCATGTTTAGTATAGCTTCCAAAGAAAAACAAAACAAAACCCCAGCCAATCGAGGATGATGAGGTGAGGTGAAGATGGAGACAGGGAGTGGCCAAGGACACTGTGGTGCAGAAGGAACACTGGTGGCAATACTGCTACCCATCCACTGAAGCCAGAAGGATGTGGAAAACAGAGTTCTCACTTGAAGGCATTGGACAAATGGTAATGCCGCTATTGTTATGGTATATCATGCTAATGGCCTCTAGTACAGAAATGGCCTTACATTCAGCATTTGATTCAATAGGTCGGCTGTAACTGAGATTAAACAATATGATTCAATCTATTATTTTGATTCAACAGCGGTGTGGACTCCATACAAACTTCTCCATGTCTTTCTTCTCCTGTGCTTCCATAGTGTGATTGTCACAGCACCTCAACATGCTAAAAATTCTGACAGATTTCTGACCAACCCTCTGATTCAACATTGGCTTCTCAGAACTGTAAATCTGTAGCCAGTTTCTTATACTGGCCTTCTTTTTTATCCAGATGATTTAAATAGTTGCCACCATTACTAAAGCTATCAATGTTTGCAGTCTCAAAATTTGTCTTAATTGGTATCTTGATTGTAAGTTAACCACAAGCAGATAGAAACACACACATATACATGCATGGAGAGAAGGGTTTGTTATCAATTTGTAGCTTTACATGATTAACAGTACAGTCTGGGAGAGACTGAAATTTATCTCCAATTGCCTCCACCTGATAAACTAGTTCTAGAAAGCAAGTATGTAGATTTCTTCCTAGAAATATCAGTTTTGATTGACACATCGACAAGTGCACAGATGCAAAGCAAAATTTATGAGGCGAAATGGCACAGAATTTTCATGCTGATTTATAAAATACTGGGTTGATAAGAAGAGTGAGACAGAAGATATTTTAAAGTAGGGATTTATGATGCTATAAGTTTAGTATAAATCTGTTTGTTGTGTTATATCCAAGATAATAAGTCTCAGTAAGATTATTCTATGCATGCTAGCTATTAGAAAAGGTTATGTTTGCAAAAATATTAAATTAAAATTCAGAATAACTGCATAAGTGAAAGATTTTTGTCCCAAGTTTCTTAGCTGTGGGACATATCTGAAAATCTGTAATGACTGAATATAAGTAAGGAAATTGGAAGGTGCATCTTTAAGCAACAATCATCAATAAGGTACTGCCAGGATGACAAATGAGGACCCTCAGTAAAGATAATGTGTTAAATATTGGGCTGCACTCAGATTTAGTCATATCTAGGATCATGCCAATTTATTAGTTTACTCAGCAATGCTTACATTTCTCAGATTTCAGCAGGTCTACTCTGAGCACAGCTATATATGAACCCAATCCTGAGATGAAGAGTAGCCTCTTTGGATAATTATTTGTGCATGAAGAGACTAATATTAGCAGTGTGGGGACTTTCTACTTATTTCTCTCCTTGCCTGTTTTTTTAATGGCAGCGGCTGGGAGGAAATTAGTGACAATTTGGGAATGACAGGAAAGGAAGCTGGCCAAAGTCAGTTACCATCGACTGCTTAGACACATGCAGCTGTAAGAGACGAGAAAGCAGCAACCGAGAAATACGGTTTTTGGCATTAAATCTGAAACTGCCTTTCTCACTCAACTGTCAGCTAGCAGCAGCTAATCGAAAAGGCTGACTGTACCATTTGCATCCATTACACTTCAATTGCTTCTCTTCATCTCGTGTGTGTGTGTGTGTGTGTGTGTGTGCACGCACACATGTATGTGAGAGAGAGAGAGAGACCTGTTTTTCATTTAGATTATAAATCTGAATGTTGAGATTGTCTTGTAGTGACTTTTCTAAGCCACTTTCACTAATGAGCAGGATCTATAGGTTTTAAATAATACATACATACATGCATATATACATAAAAGGTAAAAACTGTTAAAAGTTCTAAGAATGGAAAGGAGGAAGAGAAGAGTCCAACCTTCACCCTGCTATATCCCTTCTCCAATATAATTTTGAAGCTCAAAGATTGTCTCCTAAACCATTGCTAATAAAATAGCCCTAGATTTTACCTGTGAACTGGGAACAAATTGGGCCATTTGTTTCCATCCATCCATCCCTAAAGTGTCTTTGTTGCCTAATAAATTTGGTGGATAAAGCTAATCAGGGGATGTAGCATCTTGAGAATGTAGTATCTTGATTTCAGGAAGACCTTTTCCCAAGATCCCTCATGATATTCCTGTAGACAAGCTGATGAACTGTGGACTGGACTGCTCTTCTGTTAGGTGGATTTGTCTTTCTTGTTGGATTGAACCCAAGAGTACTCATCAACAGTTCTTCTTCATTCTACGGAGAAGTGACTAATGGGGTGTCTCAGAGTTCTGCCCTGAGCCTGGTGTTATTCTTCGTAAATGACTTAGGTCATGAAATAGTAGACATTCAAATTTGTATATGACGCCAAATTAGGAGGGGTAGCCTTGACAAATTGGTTTGCTGGGCTGAAATGTACAAAATGAATTTAACAGGAATAAATGTCAGATGGTACATTGGACAGGTAAAATAAAATCAATAAATTTAGGAGGGGTGATGCCTGGCTTGAAAGGGTATCTGTTAAAATAATCTAGGGGTCATGTGTGTGTGCCTTCAGATTACCTGTAAACTTTGGCAATCCCATTAATTTAATAGGATTTTCTTAGGCAAGGAGTATTCAGAAGTGATTTTGTCAGTTCCTTCTCTGAAATACAAGTCATTTCCACATGGGGTTTTTAACACGGGGCAGAACATTCTCCAGGGAGGATGCCTGCACCTGGGAGCAGACCGGGTCGGACCTACTTAACCTAGATCCGCACCCCAGCCTGCTCCAGAACTACCCCAAGTGGTTGTCCAGTGTGCTTTTGAAAGACTGCTAAAAACAGGTCTTTCAAAAGCACGGAGTGCGCCACTGTGAGCCTGCTCCCTTATGCAGATTTGCAGGCTCGCATTGGCTGGCAAGCTTCAGTGGAAGCCACCATTTTTGTCCCCAGAGCAGAGCAGCGCAGCAGCTACGCACTGTTCTAGAGAAACGTAGACCAGACTGGGGAGCCCAAAAGTCCGGTGAGTAGCATCACGGGGCAATTCCCTCACCCTGTGCGGAAATGGCCACAGTCTACAGCACTTGATATTCATTGGCAGGCTCCCATTCTAGCACTAGTAAGGGTTGACTCTTCCTGGTTTCTAAGATTAGACTGGATTTGGTGCTTTTAAGGTATTTAGGCTGACTTTGGGGGTCTTAGTAAACCCTTAAACATGATTCAATCCACAAAGCCTATGGAATTCTTGACTACATTAACAGGAGTATAGTGTCCTGATCAAGGGAAATAGCAATACAACTTTACTCTAACTCAACTCTAACTCTAATACTACCAGTCCACAAAGCTTATTGGCCAAGCTGGAACACATCTAGAGGAAGGCAATCAAGATGATCAAAAGTCTAAAAATCAATCTCTATAAGGAACTATTTAGGTGGCTAAGTATGTTCTGTTTGAAGACAAGAAAACTTAGAGATAAGTATTTGAAAGGATGCCATATAAAGAATGGGGGAAATCTGTTTTTTGCTGCTCCAGAGATTAGAACATGAACAAATCAATTAAAATTGCAAAAATAGAAATTCCACTTAAACATTAGGAAGAACTTATTTCCTGTAAAAGCTCTTCACCATTGAAATAGGGTGCCTCAGAGGGTGATGGACTCTTCTTTGGGGGTTTGTAAACAGAGGTTGGATGCGCATATCTCAGAAGTGCTTTAGCTGTGTATCCTTGCATGGCAGGGATTTAGAATCCATGGTTCTATCAGTGCCTTCCCACTGTATGGTTCTATGATTCTATGTATGGAAGGGTATATCAGGAGTATAAGAAGATATTTTGCTGCCTAAGAAGGAAAATATACTTCCTCTTCACTATTCCAAATTGGTCTTATTTTAATTCTTCTGTTGAAATTGAATGTTCCACTAACCATGTGGTACCAGGCCAATTCAAGAAGATTAGGGCAGGCACATATTGCATGCACACCTCTGTTATCTAACATAGGAGAACAGGGAGGGGCTAAGGAGAAATAAACAGAGGCTGCCAGTTGCCTCAGGAATTTGCTGCCTGTAGTGGTTGACTAACTTTAGCTGAAGGTAGGGATGCTTTTCAGCTCTAAATCCACATTATTATCCACATGAATAAATTGTGAGATGTTTGCCTCCCCTCCACAGTGTTGTTTTGTCCCCCAGATACACTGTTGTTGTATGACTTCAAATTATTTCTGACTTATGGTGACCCTAAGGTGAACCTATCATGGGGTTTTCTGGGGCTGAGAGTGTGTGATGCTCCCAAGGTCACCCAGAATTCTTCTGTGGTGAAACAGGGACTCGAACCCTGTCTTCAAGGTTGTAGTCCAATACTTAAACTACCACACCATGCTGAGTCTCCAGATACACTGTACATGAGAAAAAGTCTAAAGAGAATTGAAGTGGTCAAGATGTCCTGATTTTCACATATATTATACATCAGCTGTTGTTGAAAACAACAGATAACATTTTTTCAAAAAAAAATCTTGTACTTAGATTATAAACGTATTCATTTATATATTACATTTAATGACACTATGAAGTTTATTTCTATAATTTTTTGCCAATTTTGACAACTTCTTTCAACACAAGCATTATTTTTTAGGGTGCCTATTGGTGATGAGAATCCTTTAACCTTTACCTTTATAGCTTAACCTTTACAGGGTACTTTAAAAAAATCTTTATCTTCACTAACAATGAAAAAATACATTTAGGGTGGAATTCACTACACCACTAAGTAGGAATGTGTCACATAGAATAGCGTTTACTTTTGAGTACACATACAGCTACATAAATATATTTATTTTACTCTGCTTTCACAGCAGCATAGTGCAATTTGGAAGGAGGTATTGATAGGAGTATTATAAAGTATTTCTTGAAGACATTCTATTGTTTGCAGTAAGTACTTAGTAGACAATTCCATCTGTCCATACTGAGATCTTTGTGATTATGCTCTTATACCTGTGATAGTGTTATTAATTTATTCCAGAGCATTGCCATTTATCTTACATTTTTAGAGTCCATTAATTGCATTCACATAGGAGCTCAAAGTAGTTAGTTCTCAGGACAAATTGCATGGGAACAATCGAACAACACAATTTATCTCTATGACCTTATAAACAAAGCAAGTTGCTGTTTCTTCATTACTTCAAATAAAAGGAAATCTAATTTGTTTTTGTCTGAATCAAAACCAAACAAAAGAATAGTAACAAAAACCTTCAGGAACAACAAGAAACCAAACCAACCATGTCTGAAATTGCAGTTTTTAGCAGAAAATAAAGTTATATTTAAACCCTACCCTGTCATGAAGTGGGGGTGGGCAGTGCCTCTGGGAGCATAGAAAGCCTCCCAATAGTGAAGTGTTGCCAATTTGCCCACAAGAAGGGTAGGGATGTAGGTACACCATAAGAAAGATGAGAGGCAGGGAGAGCCTCAGGACTAATCATTAGGTGAACACAAACTTTTATATCTTGTATTATAGGGTATAGAGCCAGCATGTTATAGTGGTTTGAGCATTGGACTATGACCCCAGAGACCAGGGTTTGATTCCCCACTTGACCACAGAAACACTCTGGGTAACCTTGGGCACATCACACACACTCAGCCTCAGAAAACCCTGTGATAGGTTCACCATAGAGTCGCCCTAAATCAGAAACAACTTGAAGACACACAACAACAATTATAGGATAGGTCATGGTGAATTTTTCAAAGTAGTTGTTTGTTTTTCCTTTTTATTTTTCCTTTTGTTTCATTCTATTGCAATTCAATTCTATATATCAGATCTGCAGTCTGATCTTAGAGATTTGCCAACAGTGCAATCTGCTGGCAGAACAGGAAAAAAAAAGGAGGGGGGCAAACAAGGGAAAAAAGAAAGCTACACTAGATCTAAACTTCCTTCAGTCTAGGGATATGGCTACAATTCTGATCAGAATGAGGTTAGTCCTAAGTAATTTGTGAGATCTCTACACTAAGTGAGATTTGGATTCATCTCAGCTTCAGTCTAGTGTCAGTTTAACCAGCCCTTGATCATTTTCACCAATTATGATTGCGCTCTGAAGCTTCAATGCTTAACAATCTGAAAATAGGTCAATGAGGTCATTTCTGCACTACCTGGTTATAGCGCTATTATTCCACTTTCAACCTCCTGTGGAATTCTGTGGTTTGTTGTTTACTGAGGCCCAAGAACTCTCTGGCAGAGAATTCTAAAGGCCCCTCCCTAAACTGCAGACCCCAGGATTCTATAGGAGGTTGAAAGTGGAATAATAGCACTATAACAGTCTAGTGCAGAAAGAGTTACTTCTAAGTAAGACTGCATGGTAAGGTTTTTATTTAAATCTTGCATTTTGCTGTGATACACATTTAATTTTGTAAATATAAATATGTTTCTCTGTTACCTTTATCACATCTATCATTTAAAAAATACATTATTTACCTTTAAATGCACCTATTCTCTAGCACCTGTTTATATTTTAATTTTGCTTTTCTCATTTTAGCTTTGACTAGATGTTTTATTTCTGCAAATTCCTATGTGAAATAACCTGATCTGCACTTCTTGGATTAATGTAAACATAGCTATACCTCTGATTTCAAACTTTTCTGAATGTTGTGATGCAGGTCTCTGCAGTTTAAATGTATCTAAATGCAAATATATATACACACACAGAAAGGAAATGCATTTAACTCTCATCTGGCAGAAACAAATGACTGTACTAGAAATGTTCACTATGTTTCTTCTTGGCCACAAGTAATTTCAGCAGTTTTCTTCCCACTGTGAGAAAGTCTTTGAAAATCAACGTTTTTGAATTCAATTCACAATTTAAACTCATTATGTGCAAAATTTGCATGTGGTTGTTTTGTGCAGGAAATAGCACTTTCTGTGCAGGAAACAGCATTTTCTCTGCGGAAAAATAATGCTTCATTGCATAAATATTAATTCCTATGCATAAAATGTTGTTTTCTATGCAAATCAACACTGCAAATTTTATGCAGAATAAATTCCCAATTACCGCATTCTCTGTGCAGAAAACAAGATTTTCTGCACAGAAATTAGTACTTTTACACTGAAATATTATTTTCCATGTGTGAATTTTGTGCATAAGAAGTCCCAAACTGTAAAGATTCTTGTCATTCCAGGATTCTTCTCATTAGGTTTCTCAGCATGCCAATACATACATACATACATACATACATACATACATACATATATATACACACACACACACCATTTTTTGAACATTCTTTCCATTCCTACTCCAAGAAAGGCATGCTAATAAACTATTTGGTAAATTGTTAAGCATAATATCATTTACAGCTTAACCAACATATACAAATCATTAAAAGCCAACCAACATATGGTTTCACTAAGGCTATTTCTGCACTACACTGTTAAAGTGCTTTTATTCCACTTTCAACAGCCTATAGAATCTTAGACTTTGCAGTTTAAGGAGGAGCATTTAGATTCTCAACCAGGGAGCCCTTTGACCTCAGTAAATTACAAAATTCAGAATTCCGCAGGATGTTGAAAGTGGAATAACAGCACTATAACAGTGTCACGTGGAAATAGTCTAAGACATTTTTTTCCCACTGAAACACTGTGGTTGGCATCCTGTTAGTGATGTATATGACTGTTAAGCGTGGCTTATAAGCTTATATGTTTCTTTCTTGATGGGGCACAGGGGGCTATTCTCCAGCCTTCTGTCCCCCATTTGAACCTTCGCTTCTCAATTCCTGGGAGGAGTCATCGCTGCTGCTGTTGGCAGGTGGGAAGGAAGGGAGAAATTGGGACCACAAAATTTGGCTTCGCTGGTCTCCGAGGGGACAGAAAAAGAAGATGCATACTATTTATGAAAGCTATTTTTATTTCTTCCCCTCACCCCCAGACTGAAACCAGCTGCTTGTGCCTCATCTGAATTGCCTCTCCACTTCCATGCTTTGACAACTCCTGGGGCTGGGGAGGATGCAGAACTGAATGGGCAGAGTGTTATATTCTACTTTATTGATGTAGGATCATGGTCAGAAGTGCACATAGTCATTGGGGCAAGCAGTGTGAATATAAACTTAAATGAATGGTATATTTGGTTCTAATGTTTTTGGATACACTCCACAATTTTTTTTGTGTGTGTGGCCATAAAGAGACATATAAGTTATAACAGTGATGTGTAACAGTGCAGCCATGATAAGTATGACCACAAGTCTCACAGACTTTACAGTTAGAGCACATGACACTTAAGTAGCCTGTACACACTGAAAGTGCAGCTATACAAGAAAGTCAGATGAAATGGATCAATGAATGTACAATTGTGGGGATTTTGCTGCCACTGTACCACTCAGAAATAACACTTGGCACTTGTTGTTAACAGTGGAATGCTATACCTGTACTAAGGCTGCCTCTCCTGACATTCCTCATCAACTACCCATGTTCTTCAGTTCACAGTAAGTTGACCATCATCTCATGTAATTGGCTGAAGTGGAAGATACTTTAAAATGTTTTACATGTGGTAGGGAGTGAGGCTAGATGTTCTTCAAGAAGCGTTCCAATTCTGTCATTCTGTGTGGGGGGTATTGTGGACAATTTTATTCCTGTAATTTAGAATGGTAACTTCAGTTTCATTACAGCTTCAGCTGCAAATTCTCCACATGCCTAGTTTAAATGATCGATCTGGGATTTGGGTCCATTACTCTATCACAAATAGTGATTCAGCTTCAAGATATTAACGAGGCTTTATCTAACAACAGCATTTACCACAACAGAGCCATACTGAATCGATAACACATGGTGTGGCTCTTAACAGTGGTGGCTTTCATGCATTTTGTAGTTTGAACGAAGAGGATTCATAATGACCAGGCTGCCAACATCCTTCCTTGGGAGAAACAAAAGAGGCTGCACTGTAGCTAAAGGTGGGACCCATCTGTGAGAAACTGTTGTAGGATTTCTCCTTCCACTGAAGAAGTTCATCAAAATGACCCTTCCAGTTTCTTTGTTTACAAATACAATGGAGAATTTAAATAGGTCATTTGCACACAGCAATATTTTCAATCCAGATAAATTGCATGACTGTTTTAAAGTAGCTATCTTTTATTCCCCTTTAAAGCAAGTAAAATATTGAAATAATAGTTATAGTTTAATTAAAACTAAATGAAATATAGATATTCATGAATTTAATTCAGAAAAGCTTGTGCAGATACTTAATTAGAACTGGGTAAGCAAGGTTAAGGTTTGCAAAATAGGTCTGAAACAAATTTAACATTGAGATGTTATTAGATGGACTTCTCAGTTGAATATTAGACTGCAGGCAGTGAAGATTAGACTTCTCAGTCTGAATTCAAATGCCAATTAGTATGACAGGAATAAGCACAAATCTCATCATATGATAGCTCAATTGATTTGAATCATAATTTAAATAAGAGCCTTAATTCCAAACCTGTAAGATACACATGAGATTTCCCCTTACAGTTAGAAGATTTTGGCCACAGTTTGATACAAGACTGTAAGAGATCTAGAATAAGAGGAGAAAATAGGCTAGTTATATGTAGAAAAGTTTCCACATGAAATGGACGTGTAAATGCAGCCAGGCATGTAAATCTTCATTTTTGTTCTTACAAGCACACAAAAGGATTTCAAAAGTTTTCTGCCTGCTGCATTAGAGAGAACAGCTTATGTGCATGATGTTCTTATTTCTTTGCATTTTGAGACTTTTGAGCAATATAGCACCCAAAATATTACCCACCTTGCCCTAAATTCTTGCTGTTCAAGTTTTCCTTCCTTTCCTTTGGTTAGCCTTGTGTGGTTGTGAGATTGCTTGAATCTCGTGTGTGGTTGTGATATTTCCCAAATAAAACATACTTTCATTCTCCCCTGCCTTAATATTGGTATACACATGAAAAAGATCCTGAAAGGTTGCCCCCATCACAGGCTTCCCTTTGAGTTAATAATTCCACACTGTTCCATGGAGGCATTGGCACCATAGATGGACCTCTGAGTCACCCACCTTTTGGGGTAACAGTACAGCTTTGGAATATAGGGAGGACTTTGTATCAACTACCTGCTAAGATTCATCTGTAACTTATTGAATATAAATATAGATAATTCAGTATCAGAGCTTTTGTTATTAATCATATGCAAGTACCATTAATTATAAGCATATCTCCAGCAGAAAGCAGGTGTGAGAGATTTAGGGACCATAGGTTTATGCAGTCCAGGAGAGATTTATCTATAAAAAGCCATGCTGAAAGGATCTTGACACAGATCAGAAGGCTCCATGTATCTTGGCCTGGGGTATATCAACAGTTCCTTCTCTGGGCTTCTGATAGCTGATTTGCTTTAGGTAAAGAGGTTACTCTAATATCTGTAAATCTTGCCTGGTACTTAATGAATCTATTATACCTTCCATTCACTGGTATGCTTATTGTTTCTGTACTTAAAGAACCAGCCTTATATGGCAGGTGAGAAATATTGGCTCATTTGCTTCTTGGTTCTTCGTTTAAATGTGATTACAACTGCCTTTCCAAGTAACAGTGCTTAAGCTGGTCTCTCTTTTCCCACTCTCATCCTTTTGTCAGTGTTTTGGGCCAGAGTGGCCCTTCAGTTAAGAAAAAGCATTTCTGCTCTGGCATGCCTTCCTTAGCTTTCCACTAATTAGTCCCTAGATGCTCCACCACCAATGTCTACATAATCTTAAGAACTACTTCCAAGAGAAGATGGCAAGTTAATGCCATAGTCTCAGTTCGTCTCCTCAGGGGAAGGAAGCAATGGCAGTGTTTTAACTGGTCTGTTCATCAATTATCTTCCTAGATCAAAGGAAAAATCAAAAGAATTAACCAAGAGGGCTCCTTAAATCTCTGTGTTTCAGCACAGAAATGGGTTCCCCTCTGTGTACAGTAGAGGCAGTGTTTTATCACGAAGTGTTTGATGAATTGAAAGAAATAAGAGAAATGCTAACTCTATGCCAAAGTCTATGATAAAGTATTTTAGAAAGGAGACTGTGGCCCTTTCCACATGGGGGAAAAACACGGGGTAACACGGGGTAGGATGGAGGTCGTCCCCACCGTGGAGTGCGCTAGGGCGATTAGAAAAGTGGAAGTTCTACACCTCAAACTGCCCTCACGTGGCCGCGGGGGTGGCGCTGTGTGTTTTATAAAGACCACCTTTCAAGTGGTCTTTTTAAAACAAGATCGGACTAGCCCATCGCAGCGCCCCATGAAGAACTGCATGGGTGCGCAAGTGCATCCCTGCAGAGCTGCCCGGGGGCAGGCTTCTGGCTGGCGCGCTGCCCAGATTGGCAGAGCACCGCTGGAAGCCGCCGGCCGCCATTTTGGGTACCGCTGGACACTGCTGGCATGTAGAGCGGTGGACGCACGCTGCTCCCTGCAGGGACGGAGCCACCCAGATTAAGGTAAGCTCTGTTCCCCTGTGCGCCGCCCCGTTTCCCCGCGTTTCAGGCCCCCCCGTGTGGAAAGGGCCTGGGACTCTAAAAGACAACGTATGTTTTGAACATGATGACAAAAAAGAAACAAATGTTTGGATGTGGAATAACAGTAAGATATTTTGCCAGAGGAGGGGGAATGAAAGGCAAAATGATTACATATTGTGAGGTTATACAACCTCAACACCTGATGTAAAGTTTAACAAAGAGATGGATGGAGCTCAGACTATTATGACTGAGAATACTGGAAATATGAGAATTATGTCTAAGCATGCTGAAGCTGTGATGACTGTGGGGCAATATTGGCCGTGTTTCAGGGAAGAAGTAGAGATCAAGATGGGGGAAGAGTGTGGAAAAGCATATTTAAAGTACGTATTGTTAACTGTGAGGTGTCTGTTCAGTCTGTATTTTTCCAATTTAGGGAACCACAAGTTAAGATTAAGACCAATCTTTGTATGTGGATGTTTTCTGAAGAAAAGAGCACTGAAAAATGGAAAATCCTGTTTTCTTCATAGAAAATGTTGTTTTCTATACAAAGCAAGCATGCCTGCAAATTTTACACAGAATAAATCTCAAATTGTAGCATTTTCTGTGCAGGAATTAATATTTCTTCATTGCAATATTATTTTCTACACAGAAAATGTTTGTTCCTGTGCATAAAATGGTATTTCTTGTGCAAAGCAACCATGTGCAAATTTTGCATAAAATGGTTCCTGAACTGTAAAGATTCTTGCCAAGGTATCTTAATACTTAACAAAACATGTTTTTCAACAATTTTTAAAATATTTTTCCATATTCTTTCCATTTATTTTCTTATCTCTCTAATTGTTGCAATATAATTATCACACTTTATCATCCATTTATTTCCTCTGTAATTCTTTTCAGCAACATAAATATGTGAAAATACAACCTCAGAGAGAAGAGAGACATGGTTGGAAAGTTTCCTTCTCTTCAGTGTGAGGTACAAATCTTGACCTGAGTTGCTGAATAATTTATTGGTTCCTTGTTCCAGAATGCAAAACAAAAAGAAAAATAAACTCATATCCTCCAAAATCAAAAGCATCAGCAACTAATAAATGCATTAATGAACTATTAACCTGACAAGCAGGATGGAATAGCAACCCTTTATAGTCCTATTAGTTGTACATAAAATGTACATTTGCATTTCAAAGATGTGTATGTAAATATTCTTATGATACCAAGCTCACAATTTAATGATGGAAGAAGCTAATAATAATGAGGATGAAAAACAATTAATTTCCTTCTTATATCTTATAGAGAGTTTGAGAAAATTACATTTTTACTACAACTGACAGAACCCCCATGTGCTATTACTGTGTCTGCTAGAGGCTTATGGGAACTGTATTGCAATAAGAAATAAATCCCAAAGAGCAACTCACGTCTCCAATCAGCTGCTGATTGCTCAGAGAAGCAACTGTGGAGATAGGCTATGTAACATACTTGTTGCTCAGTCTTAACTAAACTTGTGTTCTCTCCGTTCTCAGGTGTTTCACCTGATCTTTGAAGAACCCAGCTTTCAATAGCCAGATCTTGAGGCACAGGAAAAAGAAGGAAAGGATGACTGAGCTGGCAGGATCAGGATTCTGCACCCTGTGCTAACCTTAGACTGTCACACCTGGGAATTCAGCTATGATATCAGAGGCCATGGATTCCATTTGAAAGAAGAGTGGGATGTAAATTCAATAAATAAATAGATAACAAAATCTTTTTTAACTCATTCAAGGACAAGGAAAAGTCTGTCAATAACACTATTGTACCAGCACAGATGCCCGTGGCCGATACTTCCACTACATGCTTTCTATGATCTAATAAGGATAAAGAAATCTGTATCTAGTTTACTTCAGTTTTTAAGGTATTAAATCATATGATATTCCATATCAGCCTCTAATTATTATTTTTGTATGCAATGCTTCCTAATGGCTTGCATGGCTTGGGGCCAGCCTAACTGCGGATCGCCTTCTCCCATACAATCCGCCCTGCACACTAAGGTCCTCTGGGAGGAATTTACTGCAGCCAGTCAAAACTAGGTTGGCTGCGGTTACCCAGAGGACCTTCTCTTTATCACTCCCAAGTTATGGAATGGCCTGCCGGAGGAGACCCGGCATATTACCAGTCTTGACTGCTTTAAAAGAGCAGTCAAGACTGATCTCTTCCGACAGACCTTCCAAGGCTAGCATTTCCATCGCCTCTCATCAAGTGTCTTGCTGTTCTTTTAATAGTTGATAGATTGTTGTGTGTTTTAGGGGGTTGGCTTTAGGTGGATTGGTGGGTGGGGAGGATTGAGTATGTTTTTTAATGTTTTTAATGTATTAATGTATTTAATGTTGTTCGCCATCTCAATCTATATGGAGAGGCGGGATAGAAATAAATATTATTATTATTATGAGGATAGACTTAGAGAGCTGGGTATGTTAAGTCTGCAGAAGAGAAGGTTAAGAGAGGACATGATAGCCATGTTTAAGTATTTGAAGGGATACCATGTAGAAGAGGGAGAGGGATTGTTTTCTGCTCCTTCAGAGACCAGGACAAGGAGCAATGGATTCAAGCTGCAGGAATGGAGATTCCACCTGAACCTCAGGAAGAACTTCCTGACAGTCAGGGCTGTCCAGCAGTGGAATGTGCTGCCTCGGAGTGTAGTGGAGTCTCCTTCCTTGGCGGTTTTTAAGCAGAGTCTAGATGGCCATCTGTCGGGAGTGATTTGAGGGTGTTCCTGCATGGCAGGGTGTTGGACTGGATGGCCCGTGTGGTCTCTTCCAACTCTACATTTCTATGATTCTAAGATTATCTGTTTCATTTTGGTAAGTAAAGTGGATTATCTCCATCAGTATGAAGCAAAGATGTTTTAATATCTATCTGGTATCTCCTTTTATATATTCCACATTTTATGGAAGTATGGATAGAACAGCTGTAACTTTTCAATCCTCAAAACATAAATTTAAGTATTGTCATTCTCTTCTGTTTTTCAAAGCAAAAAAATGTACATCCTTTGATTGTGTTCAAAAAGAGAATGAATTATCTTCTGTTTACTACCAAACTAAAGAAAACTGAAATAATGTATGAGATACCTTCTAACACATAGTCCTTCTGTTCCTTTAGCAAATACTACTAAAGCTGCTGAATAATTCCACATTTTTCCTAAAGAACTGAATGCAGACAATCCAAAATGCATGTCCCACTTTCTTGCCAGATGACAGAATCTATCATTACACCCAGTGTCACATAAAAGGTTAGATATTTGCTTCTTTTGCTTTTCCTTCCTTCCCCATTCATGCCATTTTCTCATCAAGCTTACTTTCAGCAGATGTCCTCAACTCCTGCAGTCTAAGTGCCATGCCTTTCTTTCAAGTCCAGTTCATAGCCATCCATGCATTTCAAGGTCTGATGACCTCAACCCAGTTATATTGATCTCTCCCTCATTATCTACCTGACAGCTGCTGTTTCTGTCTTTGATACCAGTTTAAAATTTTAGCTAAGACATTAAATGATAAACCTAAAATTAGAATTCTATCTCTTAAAGGTCTTTTACAGTTCAGAAGCAATCTCTGCATTTTTCAAATTCTTGGCCAACGAACTGGGAGTCTCCAGATCTTTCAATGTTTCAAAGTTTTTTAAGAATGGGCAATCTTGGAAAACCTCAAGGAAGTCTGTACACACAATATTTTAGGAGTCTCATGACCAGTTTTCAACCCATTGGGACTTCCTATAAGAAAAGAAGGAGTAGTCAGAAGTCCTCTTCTGTTCCTATGAGAAATATTTTATGAGGATTATCAGAAAAACAAGATCAGAGAAAGCCTTGAACTTCTGTTCTTGGAGGCTTCACAATTACACAACGCAATTGTAGCACTATTATTCTACTCTATCTAGCACAGCTGCATAGTGTGAAATCCTGTGGTCTGTAATTTGGCAAGGCATTAGAGACTGGAAATTATAAATATTCATCTCTAAACTGCAAAATCTAGGAATCTATAGGCTGGAACCTTGGCAGTTAAAGTGGAATAATAGCGCTGGAATTGTGTACTGTGAAAAGGCCCCAGGAGGAATAATTCTCATTTGGGGATGATTTTAAAAAAATAAAATAAAAAGAAGTATGCCTAAACAGTCCAGGAAATGCCTAGGACCATCAAAATGGCTCCAGGGTCCACATAATTCCCACTTTTGTTTATGGAAAGTACATTATGATTTGCCAGTAATGCTGCATTTTGTGCTCTGCATGTTAGAAATAACAAGTCTAAAAGTTGTTTTGTATTTTTTAAAAAATAAAACCAGGATAGAAAATTGTTTTCCTAAGGTATGTCTGGGAAATAAGCCAGTTCATTAACATGAACTCCTCAAGTTTAGATTCTGTCAACAAATACATCTGGGTGAAAAATAGCAGTGGAGAAAATATCACATGAGGTGCAGAAAGCCTGGACAAAAACCTGACTGAGCACTTTGGACCTCTTAAAATGTCCTTTTTCAGAGGCAAAGATTCTAAAGTGAGACTAGATGAGAAATTTAAAAAAAAAATCTTTGTAAGAAGATATGTGTCTGGACCAGAGCTTTGCAAACTTCATGTTGCTGATATACTTTTCAGAGATACATCATTTTGCGACACAGTACTTCTGTTTTACTAGCAAACCAGAGGTTTAACTAACCCCTTATAAGAGATACAGACACATGCATAAATTGTAATAACAAAATGTATGGAGACACAACATATCTCATGAAAACATTTCATATATTTTTAAAAATATACGATTTATAAATAATGGCATACATTTCCAAGATTGTAGGTGACACACCTACACACTTCAGGAGACACACTAATGTGTTGCAGCACACCATTTGGAAACCCCTGCTCTAGACTATGCAATAAGTAGGAAAGATAATATATCTAGACTGGAAATATCCATGATATTTATATCCACAATGAATGTATAACTAACTACATACACCAAATTGTTTTCATTAATAGATATATTAAAAGAATTATAAAACCACATTTAGTCCCCTATGATGTATTTTTTTCTAAAAGTTGAAAGCTTAAGATAAAGGGAAGTGTTGATGTTGATCTGCGTGTTAAACTGTTGTGCTATACCAAAACCCCAGCCTTGCTGTTGTCCCAGGTAGACGATGAGATGTTTGGACAAACCCCTGAATCTGTTAATAAAGCATGCAAAGACACAAAGCTTTGATCAAAATATCTGCCTCTTCAATGCCACTCAACAGGCTGCCCCTTCTCACAGCAAAAGGAGAGGAATGACATACTTTGTTTGTAAGAGTAGTATAGGTTATGGTAAACATCACAGCCAAGCATCAGCTGTGCATGTCTAAATTCTAAACAAAGGCTTGTTAGGTTTTCAGTTATCTATACAACTACCTGAATGATATAATGTTCTGCATTTTTTCCATATTATTTGCTTATAGGCTACCAAATTGCTTGGATGATATATGGTGGGATTTTGCAAGTGCCTCCTAAAGTCTCCCAATTCAATTTGGAGACTGATTTGGTGAATCAGATTGTGCTACAATTCATCTGGACCAATTTTCTGTCCCAATCCAAGTTGTTTTCATGACAAATCCAAACTGAGATCCTAATATATGAATTTTGGGGTCATTCATTGGCTGCATGAGGAAAGCAGAAGAGCTATAACTTTTAATAAGCACAGGTGACATTTATATTAAGTGCTTCTGGGTAGACAACCTCAACAAATTGTAGAGAAGTAGCCTCTAAAATTTGTGCCACCCATTTTTTTTAACGTAATACATTTAAAAACAAATACAACTGGTTGCATATTCATTCTTCCCAGCTCATACCGCTTCTTGTACGTCAATATTTGTAATGTATTTCTCCTGTTTGCAGAGTAAGACACTAATGGTGTGTACCTGACACAGATGAATGGAGGTGGGGTAAAGAGAAAGAGGAAAAAAATTGAGGCATTCTATCCAGGTGGGCAGAGGATCTGCCTACCTACATTGGAAGCAATGTGCTACAGCACCTAAAATACCTTTAAGGTTTAGAGTTCAAGCACAGATACAAGGGCTTGAGACTTGAGGCAATGGTCAAAAATGAACTATTACACTGATACAGGGGGAACTGGATGTGCAGTGAGACAAAGATATGTTCATACCAGCTAGAAAGAAAAGCAACAGGATATACATGCAGGAAAGAAGTGAGTATGTACAGTTCATTGACTTCATACCATCTGTCTTTTATTGACTGCTATGAGTGGAAAATGTAGGTGAGATGTGGGTGAGATCCAGATTAGAAGCTAGAACTATCACTGATCAAGTTTAATTCCACTCTTCCCGCTCATCCTCACCTGGCAGGTTGCTTTCCATACATGTGGTAGTTGGAGACATATATCTAGCTCTCTACTCCTTTTGAGATTCATCCAAATGAACCTTTTTTGCTTCAGATCCACTAATCAATTGAGTTGATCTCACTGACTCTGAACTTGATCTGAAAAAGTCCAAATAGCCCCAATTCAATTTGAAATGTAGGGTTGTCCAAAGAGGCTGCACAGCTCTAATATATATTTGGCAGTATCTTGTACAGGAGATGTGTCTAACTCTTTGTGTGGCTAGTATTAGTGAAGGAGAAAGTTTGCCAGGAGACTTGCAGTGTTATTTAGAGAAGATGCTAATGATTTTATGTGTGGCTAAAGGTAAAATGTTTACTGTAAACAGAGAGTTGAGCTGAATGACTTTCAGGACAAGTGTGATAAACATGGTCTTAGCAGCAATCAGCCTTTATCAGCTAATTGCACTATAGCTAAACAAATAGAGGAATATTATTTACATATTGACAAAAATGGGTGTAAATATGTTGTTGGATATATTAGTTTAGATTACAAGAGAAAATTAATTCTACATATGCACTCTAAGGAGAAGACATCAGGACATGGAATTTTGCCAAATTTTCAGCACTAATACATGAACCAAGGTGACATCTGGTTTGTCATTGGAAGTATTTAGGCTACAAGATGCACACATTTCCAGTTTGATTTATTTCACTTGCTTTTAGCACACCAAACTGAATCTTGACATGACAAAAATAGGTCTACTCTTTTTATTAAAAATATGTACACACACACACTCACAACTATGTTGTATAAATTGCACAGTATCACTGTTGGCAAAGGATCCTGACTAGCAATGATGACTTGGAACAGGTGGAAGTGATCCTTAGGTGGAAATGGCCATGTTCTCCTGGAGTTTACTGTACAGCAGAAAGGGGAAGCCAAGTATAGTTAAACACACATTCTAGACTTCAAGAAAGCTGATTTCTGTAAAATTAGAGAAATATGGGGTGTAATCCTGTGGCCAGGAGTACTAAAAGAGAAGGGAATTCATGATGGATGGGAATTTCTTAAAAGTGAAATATAGAAGGCATGATTTAAAACGGTTCCAATGAGGAGGAAAAATGTGAAGTGTTTAAAGAAATTGGGATTGATGTCTAAAGAACTTTCAACTGAGCTAAAATTTAAGAGAGGATGTATAGAAAATGAAAAAAGGGAGACATCATCAAAGAGGAATTTGAACAAATAGCAAGTGTAGGAAAAAAGTCAGAAAAGCTAAGTGCAGAATGAGCTCAGGCTTGTTACAGAGGTTAAAAACAATGAAAAGATGTTGTTGTTGTTGTTTGTTATGTCGATAGCAAGAACAAGAATAAGAAAATGAAAGGGTCACTACATGAGACAGGAAGAAGGCAGAATTCCTGAACACATTCTTTGCCTCAGTCTTCTCCCAAAATGAAAACATTCCTCAACTTTGGAAAAATATAGCAGATGATGCAGTAGGGCAGTGGTTCTCAACCTGTGGGTCCCCAGATGTTTTTTGACTTCAGCTCCCAGAAGCCCTGAGCATTGACCATAGTGGCTGGGGCTTCTGGGACCTGAAGTTCACAAACATCCGGGGACCCACAGGTTGAGAATCACTGCAGTAGGGCAAATGCAGCATAGACTTGGTAAAGAGGAGTATAGGAATACCTGGCTACTCTAAATGAATTCAAGTCTCCCAGGACCAGATGAACTACCTCCAAAGGTATCAAAGAGTATAAAAAGATCTGGCAGAAGAAATCTTAGAACCACTGTCAATAATCTTTCAGAATTCCTGAAGAAGAGGTAAAGTCCTAGCATACTGGAGGAGGGTAAATGTTCTCCCCATCTTCAAAAAGGGGGAAAAAAGTGAAGTTTCAAAGAATTACTACTCAGTCAGCCCAACATCTATACCAGTAAAGATTCTAGAGCAGATCATTAAACAGAGAGTCTGTAAACACTTAAGAGGAATGCTGTGATCACCAAATGTCAACATGGGTTTCTTCAAAACAACTTATGGCAGACTAATCTTTTTTCTTTTCTTTTGATAGAGACTCTTTCCACATCTTACCCTGCTCTGTCTTCATCTGGACATCATCCTGGCAGTTCCTTTGCTGGGATGGGAGCATGTCCAATGCTCCCCTTTGAATGCAACTGGCTGCCTATGGAAGGAAGTGCAGCAGCCAGCCTTCTTCCCTTGCTGCACAGGGGAAGGAAGCATGTGATCATGCTTCTGGCCCTTCTGCATGGCCAGCTGTGATGGAAGGCTCACACAATCAAGGGTCATTGACAGAGCTTCTCCACCAACGATATACCCCCTAATTGCACCAACTGATGACGTGAGAAGGGCAGGACCACAACGACATTATGTAGAAGCATCATCATGGTCCTGCTCCTCTTGTGTCCCCATGCCAGGGCACCACTGTTCTGCGAAAAGGACCAGAGTTATAAGCTTGGAAGAAGAAGGGAATGCTGTGGATGTCGTGAAAACCCCAGGGGCCTGCCCAGCCTAACACCTCTTTATGCCCAGGTCTGAACAACCAGGCAGATCTCTGGATCAAGCCAGGTACCATGACACTCAGTTCTGCTCCTATTCTCCCCTTCTAGAGAATGCAGCCCCTTCTCACTCTGTGTCCCCCACTGGCTTCTCCTCCCAGATCATCTCCCTCTACTGCTTTCCCTAAATCTGCACTCTTCTCAAATATAACGACAATCAGTGATTTATCTCTCCAATGACTGTGGTACTGATAGTACGGATGGTAGTGTGTGTAACCCAGTACAGAGCAATGACACTGTCTTGAGACTGCTCCTTATAAAAATGTAAAAACAAATCTTTATTTAACATACTGTCAAGGTAAAAGATAATTGCTAAGTAAGGATTCATAAACCAGCATAAACACTTCTTTCTCTCTCAAATCCAAACACACACATTTCTCTGAACCTCACATTCCACTCTCTACTTCAACTCTTAACTCTCATCTCTATTCTTTAGTTCTCTCTCTTCTGAATCGCAACTCTCAGTTTTTCAGTTACATTTCCGTTGCTCACTCCTCCCCATCTAGCCCCTCCCTCTGGCTATTCTGGGGTTCCATTTGCACCAACCAATCAACTTGAACCCTCTGCATTGCTAGGGTGCCTCCATTGCTAAGCCCCCTCCCAGGGTTCATCACAGATGTAACATATCTTGATTTCACTAAGGCCTTTGGTAATGTCTCCCACAATATTCTTGCCAACAAGTCAGTAAAATGTGGACTACTGCTGGACTACATGCTACTGCTGGAAGGATTTCTAACTGGTTGACTGACTGGATCCAAAGGGCGCTCACCAATGGTCATCCTGAAGAAAAATGACTAGTGCAGTGTCACAGCGCCCAGTGCTATTCAATATCTTTATCAGTGACTTTGATGAGGGAATAGAGGGCATGCTCATCAATTTTGCAGACGACACCAAATTAGAAGGGGTAGCTAACACTCTAAAGGACAAGATCAGAATTCAAAATTACCTTAACAGATTAACTAACAAAATGAATTTCAACTGGGAAAAATGCAATCCACTACAGTTAGGCAATAAAAATGAAATGCATAGATATAGAGTGGATAAGAGCTGGGTCGAGCACAGTACATGTGAAAGGGATTTTAAAGTCTTAGGAGAGGATAAGTTGAACATAAATCCATAGCATGATGCAAAAGCTGAAAGAGCTAATGAAATTCTAGGCTGCAGCAATCGGAGTATAATGTCTAGATTAAGTGGAAGTAACAGTCCAACTCTATTCTACTTACTTGGAGTACTGTGTCCAGTTCTGGGAACCATAATTTGAGAAGGGTATTAGGAAAATAGAACGTGTGCAGAGGAGGCTGATGAATATTGTAAGAGGCATGAAAGCCATACCCTATGAGGAGTGGTTTAGGGAGCTGGGTATTTTTAGCTTTGAGAAGAAAAGGTTAAGAGGTGATATGATAGCTATATTTAAATAGTTGAAGGGACGTCAGGTGGAAGATGCACTAAACTTGTTTTGCACTGCTTCAGAGACTAGGACCACTCTAAATCTACAGGAAAAGAGATCTCGCCTAAACTTTAGGAAACACTTCCTAACAGTAAAAGCTGTAAGACAGTGGAATACATTGCTTTGGAATGTGATGGATTCCTCTTCCTGGGAGTTTTTTAAACAGAGGCTAGATGACTATCTGTCAGGAGTACTTTGACTGTGTATTGCTATATGGCAGGGGGTTGGACTGGATAGCTCTTGTGGTCTCTTCCAACTCTATGATTCTATGGCCATTTGCACACACGGTGAGGGAATCACTCCCTGCCGCTACTCACTGGATCTTCTTTGGGTCCGATCCAGTCTGGTTTGGGGCGAGGAGGAGCAGTGCGTGATCGCAGATCCGCACTGCTCCAGCATCCAAAATGGTGGCTTCCAGTTGGTCATGGGTCATGACCAACCGCTGAAGCTCACCAGCCTAAAGCCCACCATCCACAGATCGCAGGCTCACATTGGTGCGAGCCTGCAAATCTGCATTGAAGAGCAGGCATGCAATGGTGCGCGCCGGCATTTTGAAAAACCTGAAAAATCAGGTTTTTCAAAAACACGCTGGTGGACCACTTGGGGTCTCTCTTGAGCAGGCTGAGGTGTGGATCTATGCTAAGTAGTCTGGGCCCAGTCTGCTCCAAGGTGCAGACGTCCATGGAGGACGCAGTGTGCCGTGTTTTTTTAACCCAAGCGGAAATGGCCTGTGACACAAGAGAGTTGTTTTCTTCTTTTATTTCTTCTTTTATCTTCTTGTCTCTTATGCTTTGGTTATTTCTCATTTAGACTGTTCTTGTTCGTGTTTATTCTTCCTCTTGTTCACCTCTTCTCCTTCAGTTCAGTTCAGTGAAGATTCACAGATTAGATTCAACTTTCTGTTCAAGATGGCAACCTTGTTAGTCTTTTCTTCTCTGTCTCTCAGTACTGACTTCTTTTTTTATGAAGTCCAAATCTTTAGTCTTTTAATCTAGAGCTTTTTGTCTGTTAACTTGATGATGGTTATGTTTGAGTAAACTGTTATAACAGTTTTTAAAAATGTATGGAGTCCTGTTTTCCCAATAAAGTCTCACAAACATGGCTAACTATACTTGGAACTCCATTAATTGTATATCTATGCTGTAGTTATAGCAGTTTGACATTACTCGAACTGCCATTAGACCATCTTAAAGGTTCTTAATTTGTAGTGTAGCAGATTAAACTCATTTGATTCTCATTTCTCCCTTCTCAGGGGTACTTTGGTATCTTCTAAATGTTTCACCAAGCTACAAATCCTAGGATTTGTTAACATGAAGCCATAGCAATTAAAGTGACATCAAACTGTTATGAGGGTGTAGTGTAAATATGCTCACAGTTTTTTGTGACATGTCAGAAGATACAGATGCTATTTGAATAAAGGAAGATTAAGTAGAGTATGAACCAACTTAGAGGAACACTCTAGCTTGTGAGTTTACTCTTCCAAGATGAAACAAGGTAATTTCATACCATGCAGGGTCTTTCTGCCCTACACTGTTATAGTGCTATTATTCCATTTTCAAGATCCTGTGAAATTCTGGGGCTTGTAGTTTACTGAGGCCAAAGAGCTCTCTGGCTGAGAATTCTAAAGACCCCTCACTAAACTGCAGACCCCAGGATTCCATAGGATGTTGAAAGTGGGATAAATCACTATAACAGTATAGTGTGGAAAGGCCCTCAGTCTTGCCACCCTCTCCCACTTGTATCAGTAAATATTTCTGTTATGAAATGATATGCACCTAGAACAGTGGTTCTCAACCTGTGGGTCCCCAGATGTTTGTGGACTTTAGCTCCCAGAAGCCCCAACCACTATGGTCAATGCTCAGGGCTTCTGGGAGCTGAAGTCCAAGAACATCTGGGGACCCACAGGTTGAGAACCACTGACCTAGAACATTTTTCTTCTTTCAACTGATTTCAGTTCCTTTCAGAACACAATTTTCAGGAAGCAGACAAAAGAAGACTGAAACTATTATATTTAAAAAGACTGATAAGTACATGTTGTAATCGATTGTTTTATACAGAAAGCAATGTCTTTGTCAGACCAGCTTTCTTAAAGAACTGAGGAGATATGTCCAGGCTTAAACATTTATTAGTTACATTCTGTCCAGTGAACTCAGATAAGAAGGAAGCAGGAACTATTCCATTGAGAAAATCAAAGCTGCTTCAGGTCTCATTTCGTAACTGTCAGCCTTAAAAAGGATACACTATTCTGGGTATTTTAAATGTCAAAGAACTCAACAAGTACTGAAAAAAATTGCAAGTAGCAATTCAGAATACAATATGTGATTTTGATGATACATTACCGGGCTTACAAAAACAATATTGTTGTGTATCTTTCAATTAGGATTTAAATTAAGCAAAACGTTACCAGGTTACACGGCTCTGTACAAGTGTCCAGAAAGTTAAATAATATTTTCTGAAGGAATTCTGTAAAACCAAATAATGCCAAGATTTGTAAGTGTCCTATTGGTACTTTCTGGTTATATTTTTGCTCTCAACTAGAGATGAGAACAATATTTTTTTAAAAAAACAATCTTGTCCCAAATGATACCACTTCACTTGCAGAATAAGATGATAATAATAAACTACTACTACTTCATTTCTATTTCACAGTCTACCAGGTGTTGCTGGAGTTTGGATCATAAACAATTCAAGTTTTCTTCAAGAATCAGTGAGGTATTGCAAATATGCCATTGTGGTCATATATATGGCAATTTCACTCATTCATTCTAGGTTTTGTTAGTCCAGTCAGAATTGCTCCCAAAAGCAGCAGAAGGAAGAGAACTATTTTGCTTTTCCCTGAGATTTTCATAGTTTGTGCAACAGAAGGTTCTCATGTGTGAACTCCATTTTACCCCAGAAATCTTCAGCAGCAACCCAGACACCCTAGATCCATGGAAAATGAAGTTTCTACATCATCTGATAATCCTCACAAGGATGGCTTCCTGGATCTCCAGAGATCAAATGTGCTTTTTTGCATGTTTGAAAGAGTCCTGGGACCAAGAAATGTCTTCTAATGTCCCTAGTAAGTATGCCAAGGGTAGTGGGAAGTTCATTTTCACAAGATTATGGTACTAAGAACAACAACATGAACAGTGTTAATCAGCATTTGTTATGGGTCTGTTCTGCTCCCTGGTGCAGAGAGGCCAAATGGAACCCCCCAAATTTTAAAATAGTTGAGAATATTTGAAAGACGGATGAAAGATGTCTTAAATATCAGGGAACACAGGTCAAGAGAATCCTGGACTGATGTGCATCTTTGCAGTTTGGCATTTATTCTGCAAAAAAATTATTTGTTTGTACAAGGAAAATAGAATTACTTACATAAGAAATATTTTATGTGTAGAAAATTCTGATTGTATTGAAAATGTTATTTACACACACACACACACACACACACACAAAAGCAACTACAGCATTTTCCCCAACAGTAGTATTTTCTGTACAGAAAATAATGTTCCTATACAGGAATAGCATTTTATGCACAGTAAATACTACATCATTCACAGAAAGTGCTTTTTTTTGTGCAAAAATACCTCATGCAATTTTTGTGCGGAATAAGGAAAAAAAATGACTTTCTCACAGCAGAAAGAAGAATGTTCAAATTATTTATTGCTTGATACAATTCCACCTCCCTCACTCTGTTGTGGATCCAGGTTTCAGGCCTCAGCTGGTTTCAGGGATGAGCCTTTTACGTAGGTAATGCAATTTCCATCCCCGAGCCCTTTGTCAGAAGGAGGCCCCTGCCTTGAAAATATGAATTTGACAAAGTATCCATAGTGACAAAGTAAGCTGGGTTTTTCTGGTGAGTCTTAATTCAGATGGTCACAATACTTAGGCCATTTCTACCCTACATTGTTATAGTGTTATTATTCCACTTTCCACATCCTGTGGAATTTTGGGATTGTAGTTTACTGAGACCAAAGAGCTCTCTGGCTTATAATTCTAAACACCCCTCCCTAAACTGCAAGTCCCAGGATTCCATAGGATGCTGAAAGTAGAATAAGCACTATAACAGTGTAGTGTAGAAATGGCCTTAGAAAATGCGGCTATAGTTACTTGTAGGTTTTTGTGTGTGTGTGAAAACAGCATAAGGATATGGCAAGGCCAGAATATGTTCTTATTCATAGACTTCTTCATTTGAATTCTGAAGACCCTACTAATCTGAATCAGTCCATTGGTCTGATTGACCTTGGTCAATCACCTGCCAGTTTTGGAATTGTGTATGGTATAGCAATATATGCTTTTAAAAAAGTAGCACACAATTATACTCTGCAGAGAACCTTTCTCTTGTACTTTTCATAGACACATCTGCATTAAGTTTAATGACTTGCTCAGCTGTGCTTCTCTTTGGAGTATTTCTTTATGACTTTTCAAAGTACAAACTTCTCATTGCTTGACTGATTAACCCATTATGCTGCTGTTTAGTGAGGTTATTATCTAATTCCAGAGGGCTGTTTTATATTGGGTTTTTAACAGATGGAAAACAATAGGATGTAGGAAGTAAATATAGAACTACCAGATAATCTTCTCTTTACTCCTTCAAGCCCGATGTTTCTAGTTCCTGCAACAAATTGGAAACAAAAACTAGTCTTCCCATGATGAACACTTAATGAAGTACTCTAGAGATGCAAGAATGAAGTAGCACTCCTATTAAGATGCTATCTTTTCCATTTCCTTTCAAAAGCTCTTCTTTATTAAAATATACAGGATGTTTATGTGCACTGTATTTCTCCTCTTGTGCTTCTGAGACACAAATATACTATGACATGTTGTGAATTAGGGATTTACTCCACCATTCTCTTCAATTCTCATGATTTTCTCCTCCTTCTAGTGTAGTGGGGGTTCAAAATGTAGTTCTTGAACCCCAAAGGGGTCAAAATACTGTTTTGTGGTCTTTGAGCCTTCCAGTCTCCCTTGACTATCTTACTTGTAGCCACAAAAGTCTCCAGAAGCCACCAGGAATAGCAATTCATATTTTAAATAGGTTGCAAGCTCTTCTACATGTTTGACATAAAAATAAATATGTGTTTTTGAATGCCAGACCTCTGGTCATTTCTTTTATTTCCTGTTTTGGGATGTTCAGGATACTCAGAACACTCTGTATGGACTCCAGAGGATTCCAGGGTTCTCTATCCTTTTTCTAGCATGTGAAACAGAGTAAATAAAACATTCTGTTACATATAGAATTACAGTTAAATTTCTTCAAAGTGGAAGCTCTGAAGGAAGATAAAATTCATGCCTTGTCAACATACTGGGAGAATCTCAGTGGAAACAACTTTTAATATAAGTGGAATTTCTCAAAGTATGTGTATCTCCAAGTTGCTATCAAGTGTCACTATGGCTCTTTCCATGCCACTTTTTCGTCGGGGACAGGAGAAGGATGGTACCATAACGATGCTTCTGCATGACATCATAGTCCCATCCTTCTCCCATCCCCAGGCAGCACAATCACAGATTAAATCATTGAAGGATTTTCCATGTCAATGACCTGCAATCATGCCACCATCATGGACTTACTTGTCCTGCAGAAGCGGGGGAAGTGCCATGGCTGTGCTTGCCACCACACCGCAGCCTAGGAAGGTACCAGGCTGCATTGTGGAAGGGATCTAACCATCATGCTTCCTTCTGCAGGAAGACAGCCAGCATGGAGGGGAGCACTCCTGTTGCACTCCCCTCTTGTCAGAGCTGCTTCCAGGATCCTCACTGGACGACCTTGCAAAAAGGTAGGGCATGAAATTAGGTTGGAACATTGGGAGAAAAGCTGGAAGAACACACAAAAATTTACATTAGCCCAAAAGCTGAAAGAAAATTACTTTAAGATGCTCTATAGATGGTACTTAGACCCAACAAAATTAAGAAAAATGTACAAGATTTCCAGTAAATGTTGGAAATGTAAGACAGAAGAAGGAATATTTTTTCACATGTGGTGGTCATGTCCTGAAGCTAAAAGATATTGGAAAAGCATTCAAAAGAAAATATTGGAAATATTACAAATTAATATTCCTTTGCACCCTGAAATATTTCTTTTAAATATGTTACATCAAATAGAAAAAGAGCATATTTGATATTGGAGAATAATACTATATATGGTATCAAATGCAAGGATTACTTATGCAAAGTACTGGAAGTGTGAACATATACCTGATATCAAGGAATGGGATGTTAAACTATCAGAAACGATAATGATGGATAATTTGACAATGGCACTTAAGGGTGAAACAAGAGGGAAAAATAGGGAAGAACTGAAACCAATTAAAGAATACATACAAAGAAAATGGGCAATTCACAAAGAAACATGAAAAGAATGAAAACAAGCAAAGATATGGCAAGTCATATAAAAAGGGAAATGATCTATTTATCTATCTATTTATGTAGATTAAGATAGAAGATCAATAGAAGAACAAGAAATAGAAATAGAATTAGATGTTGGATAGGTATATAAATTTATAAGTATATAGGTATATAAATTTGATTGTATATATTTCTTTGCTTTCTGGTTCTTATATATTTATAAAAAGAAAGAATGATTATTTGTAAATATTGTTTGTTATAACTTCAATAAAAATAAAATTAAAAAAAAAAGGTAGGGTATAGAAAGGGCCTATGTTTTTTGAAAAATCATGAATCCCAAATACAAACCATTTCCATTTGAAAGCCTCAGTTATGTTGGTTGTACCTGTGTCACCACGGATCATGCCTACATGGATTGTAATAATGCATTTTACAATTATGCCAATCACTTATTTGTTGTGGCAGTAAATTTTAGAAGTGAGTTATGAGTTCAGCTATAAAGTATAAATATTCCAAGTTCTGTAAAACATCTGCATTCCACTCATTTTTTTAATTTCTTGAATAATTATGCCTTATTTTAGCAATTAATTCATGCATTCCACAGAAGTTTGTCATTCTTTTTAAATTTTATTTTGTGCTTAGCAATTTGGGACAATCTATCCACAACGTTAATTCCAAATATAAATTCCAACAGTTTTATCAGAATTGTTCACCGTGAAGTGTCTAATAGATGTAGAGAGAAAGGAGGTTGTTTTTATAATGACAAAGCCATTAATAATTTGCTAGATTTTTAAAAAAGTAATCCTCTGGAAGTCATATTGGGCAGCTTCAGGAGATTCAAACAACTCAAAAGCTCCATGAAGAATTCTGAAACACACACACAAACAACAACAACAACAACAACCATGTGTGATACTTGATTACCTTTGAATTGTCCTGGTAAAAGTCTTATGCTAAAATGAATTTCAATATTTTTTTTTCTTTTGGACAACATGGTTACCTGTATTTTTATCTTGAAGAGAGATGTTGTTAATGAAGGTGAACTAGATTTCCACTCTTGATTCTCATTTAGCTGATATTCTCACCACTATTTAAATATCTAAGCTGATTTAAAATTAATTTCCAGGAAAAAGTCAAGTCTATTTTGTTGAAATCTATTCTGTACGTGACCAGAATTGCAAGGGCCAGCAATGAACAGTTCAATAAAAAAGGCTATTCAAACTCAAGGTTGTATGCTATTCCTTTTGTTTTTGTTTTTACTTTTATATTAGAAATGAGTAGTGAACTATTGAAGCACACAAATGATAGTTGGCACCATTACTGCTAAATGCTACATCTTACTCCAGAGTCTGGATTAAAGTTGTAATTCTACATGATGTTAGTCCAGAAGTCCCACTGAACTCAGTGGGTTTTGCCTCTAAATAGACAGGTGTAAGATTGCAGTGTAAATGCAACAAATTTAAATGAAACTCCACATTTCCCCCATTGATGTTTGCATGATGGCAGGGCGTTTCCTAGTGGGTGATATGAGTTAAATGAATCAGAACAAATTTGTAGAGAAATGAATTCCTCCAAAGGTTCTCAAAGAAAACACAGAAAAGAAGGTTCATGGTTAAAAATACATGAGTCAATACACAAGTGTGGTAACAAATGAGGCAAAGGGGAAATCATGCTGAATCAAACCAAAAAAATATGGTTTTGGAAGTTTTCATCTCTCTGCCAGGAAGAAAAAAGGCACCACATGTCTCCCTCCACCCTTTTCAGATTTTTTTCACACTATTAAAGTGCTCTCAGGATTGTCACTCTTCATGTGGATAGTGACAGTCTGGAAAGAGAGCGTCTGCTATGTGACACGGCTCCATGTGCTTCCTTGAAACATCAGGGTTTCTGACCACATGGAGACGCTGCCCATGAAGAAAATGTTGCTCTTTTTAGAGTAATACTATCCACGTAAAGACAATCAACATGGAAGGGCTAGCTTGCTGCCTCTTCTTCTGTATTCATGTTGAACAACTAAATGAGACTTTAATGCAAAACTTTGACATGGACAGTAGAATCTGTTAGAAGTAGGTTCATGTCTCCCAACTGCCTTTTTTTGATCCCTTTGACTAATCGGGTTCTGTAACACTTGTAATTACACAGAAGCATCAGTGGATACCAGATAAAACTCTTCAAGGAGTTCAGGACAGAAGAGAAGCAGAAATAGCATCGGAACCCTGAATGCAGGTGTTCAGAGACTGGTGCACAAGGACAAAGAGAACTACTACTACTACAGCCCTTTCCACACAAAGCGAGGGAATTGCTCCGTGCTGTTACCTACTGCTTCTTATGGGGTCCGAAGCAATGCAAACTGTCCCTGAAGCCCTTCCGCAGGGCTCCTCCTTGGTCCAGGGTGAATTGGAGCAGTGTGAGGTCTGTAGATCCGCACTGCTCCGGCTTCCAAAATGGCGGCTTCTGGCTGGCAGCTTCCGGTTGGTCATAGGTCCTGACCAACTGCTGAAGCTTGCCACACCTAAAGCCCGCCCTCCACAGATTGCCGGCTTGCATTGGTGCAAGCCTGCAAATCTGCACAAAGGAGCAGGAATGCAATGGCGCGTTCCAGGAAAATAGGTCTTTAGAAAACACACTGGAGGAGCACTTGGGGTCGTTTTGGGGCGGACTGAGGTGCAGATCTCCGGTAAGTAGTCTGCTCCCAGTCCGCTCCAAGGTGCAGATAACCTCCGTGAGAGGACGCACTGCGCTGTTCTAATTGCCTGGTGCAAATAGGGCCTATAATAATTAATGCATGCATATATACAGAAGATAAGAAAAAAAGAAGAACAGGAAATATTTTCCATGAGATGTGAGAAATCAAAGGGAAATTTAAACCAAGAGTGAAGATGCTATACAATCACCAGAGGAATACATTATACAATCAGTTAGAAATAAAAAGATGGTGGAAACCATACAATGGAGAATTATATAAAAGAGATGAAAGGCTGACAGATTCATTCAAGGAATAACTATTTGAAGATGAACATAAAATTTTAAAAAGTGAACTGGAAGCTGCACTTAAAGCATTTGGAAAAATTGAACCAGAAAGAACAAATGGTATATGAAGAGAGCTGTTTCAAGGAACAGAGATTGAATCTATTCTAGTTCTAACTAAAATCTGACAACAAATATGGAAAACAAAAGAATGGCTCACAAATTGGAAATGCTCAATATACGTTTCAGTCTACAGCAGTGGTTCTCAACCTGGGGTCCCCAGATGTTTGTGGACTTCGGCTCCAGAAGCCCCAGACATTATAGTCAATGCTCAGGGCTTCTGGGAGCTGAAGTCCAAGAACATCTGGAGACCCACAGGTTGAGAACCACTGGTCTACAGGAAAGACAACATGAGGGATAGAAGTAAGCATAAGAACTTTGCTAAGTTTCCCACACAAACAAAGTGATGCTCAAAATTCTATAACAAAGAATTTTACTATATATGGAGTGAGAAATGCCAGATATCCAAACTGGGTTCAGAAAAGGAAAAGGCTCTGGAGATCAAATTGAAAACATATGATGGAGCACACTAAAGAACTTCAGAAGAAAATCAGTCTGTCTTTTATACATTATAGCAAAACCTACAGAAGATTATGAAAAACCATAGATTGCTTTTATTAAAGTGATGTGCCATAATATTTGATTGCCCTGGTGCCCACAGGACAAGAGACTATCATCAAGACAGAATATAGAGAAATGAAATGGTTTCCAATTGGCAAGTGGGTCAGACAAGGCTGCATTTTATCACCCTATCTGTTCAACTTTGTATACTGAACATATCACACATACAGTAGGATTGGACTCAGAGAAAGGAAGCATGGGAATTGGAGAAAGGAACATCAACAGTTTAAGATATGCAGATGACACCACACTACTAGCAGAACATAAGAAAGACTTGGAACAATTACTGAATGAAGTAAAGGAAGATAGCAAAAAGGGATACTTACAGATGAACAATAAAAAAAAATAATGATGACTTACTTACTTAATGATGACAGATGACTTACCTAATTTTAAAGCAGATGATGTAGAAATTAAAATAGTTCAGGCTTTTCCATACCTTGCCTTAGGCATAGTTCAGAATGGCAACTATAGTCAAGAATAGGACTAGGACTTGGAAGGTAGCTATGAAGGAACTAGATGGGATCCTGAAATATAAAGAATGCCAATGTTAAGGTGGTACTTGCCATTGTATTTCCAGTTTCCATGGTTGTGAAAGCTGGACAATGAAAAAAACTGATCAGAAGAATATCAACTCATTTGAAATGTGCTGGACAATGTTTTGGAAAAGAGTTTACAGATACCATGGGCTGGTAAAAAGATAAAAAAATGGGCTCTACAGCAAATCAAGCCTGAACTCTCCCTAGTAGTAAATATGACTAAACTTAGACTGTTGTACTTTGGACACATCACAAAAAGACATGACTCACTGGAAAAGACAATAATGCTTGATAAAGTAGAAGGCAGTAGGAAAAGAGGAAGACCACATTACAGATACATAGATTCAATCAAGGAAGCTACATCCCAGAGTCTGCAAGACCCAAGGAAACCTGTTTATGATAGGATGATTTCGAGATATGTCATTCAGAGTCACCATAAGTCAAAGTTGATTTGTTGGAAGTTGACACCCCTCCCCTCTGTGATGAATTGTCATGTCCTGCCTTAGAGACCCTGATAGTGCAGAGGAAGATTCTGAGTCCAAGGCAAACATTTCCCCAAAAACAGACATTTAGCCAGAAGCTTGCTCAGGAGAAGACAACAAAAAACAGCAGGGGCATGAGCAAGGGAAACAAATAGCTGGAGATAAGACAACACAGACTTTTACCATGCAAGAGAGATGACAGTAGAAAGAGGGGCTTCTCTGCTAAGCATGTCTAAGTAACAAACAAGCCCTAATGAGGGAACACCTGTGGCAACAGCATTAGTAAGATAAAAGACTGCTAGCTGGCTCTTCCCTTCTGGGATCAGCACAGTGTTCTCTTGCATCCTGATTACCTTGAATCTCTGCCTCTTTGACAACAACTTGGATTTGGCCTGTGGATTTGTTTATTCTAGAACATGGACTTTGTATTGGACAACCCCTGCTTTTGTCTTGCATCAAGATCAGAGACCCAGGTGGCAGGCCAGCCCAGAGAAGAGAGAGAGAGAGATAGTATAGTCCCATCAGGAGGAGTCAAAGCAAGCAATTACTCATAGGCAGTCTATTTACCTAAGCCTGAGCAACAAGCAAAAGCTGTAGTCAAGAGTCCAAAATCCAGGGGTCTGGAGCCAAGAGATCAATCCAAGGTATCAGGAGCTGGGTGCTGGAAGCAAGGAACAGGCAAGGAGAGGGCTCATAGAAAGTTTGCCACAAACAAAGGAAAGCTTCCAGGCAGGCAATTATATAGCCCAGGCACAGGTGTGGCCAGTCACCTCTTCTTGAACTTAATCAAGGAAGCCTCACTTTGCTCAGCTGTCTTGAGTCTCCACCTTGTTGGTGCGCTGATTGACGCAGGCTCCAGGGCCTCCTCAGGATCACAGCTGAATCCCTGTTGCTCTAAAGGAGCAGGCAGAAGAACATCTAAGCCTGCTTGGTCCATGGCAGCAGGGGGAGCTCTTGAGCTGCAGGAATCATCTCCAGCCAGAGCCACAGGGACCAACAGCTGCTGCTTGTCATCAGCAGCTCTGACAGGGGCTGCAGTTATCACATCTTGTGAATAAGCCCTGTTCTTGCTGATTAATTGTTGGGTCTGCCCTGGGCACAACATAACTCTCCTTTCTCAAAATGGCAACTGGAAGTTACTAGAATGCCAGAATTCAGTTCTCCGGCTTCTCCATCTGAGGGGAAAGTACTGGTAAGCCCTTTCCCATTTCTTTTTCTTCCTCTGGTAAACACCAGGGCCAGAGGAAAGGGATTTGGAGGGGAAGCTCTGGAGGGGAATGGGAGGGGAATTACAGGGGGAATTATTCATGGTTTTTCCACTTTTGTGAGGGTTCTGTGCTCCAAACTCCAACAAATGTGGAGGGTCCACTGTACTTTTTTGCTAAGGCCTGAAGCAGTGGCATAACAAGAGGAAAAATGTGTGAACTGACACAAAAAAATGTATGAAGGGGAAGATACACATTAATGAAAACATTTTAGTATAGCTTTTGCAATGAACACCAACATTTGCAGGGAGAATAAAGTTGTGAAAATTAAACATGGTAGTAATCAGTACGACTGCTGAAATTAGTATGTATCTTGATTTTAGTTGTACATGTCTGTTAGGGAATGTGGATGAGCTTAAAACAACTTCTCTTCACTGGGATATGAGACAATCAAAAATAGTAGTGTAAGACAAAGGCAGGCAACGCTCCCTATTTTTGTACTTCTCCCTGACCTCTCATTTGTCGCTTTCATAAGACTGCTTCAATATCACATCAGTGGTGCCAGTCCTTGAGGGGAGGGGGGAAGAGTTCTGGAAGAGAAGGAGATGGCAGAGTTATATCATGTAGGAGAGAGCTCTGATACCACCTACACCACCACCACACTTCTGTTCCATTTGGATTTCAGCAGTGGCTGCAGCAAAATCACAGACCCTAGCCTCTGGTGAGACTGGCAGTAGAAAATCAAAAGGTCATCTACTTCTGCTTGGAAGGAAAATTGATTTTTTGTTTTTGTTTTTGGTCAACTTGGTCTAATTGTTTCTGAAGTTCTTTTGTATCACAAGAGCTTTGAAACTGCAACTAGTTTTGAAAACTGAACTAAAATACTTAATTTGTGAAGCTATTAAAAAAAGAGGAAAAGATATACAATCTAACTCAGTGTGTGTCCTTGCTGTGATACCAGCAGAGTGCGATAACTTTTTTTAAAAAAAGGTTACCTTTATCTAAAATATCAAATGAACAATATGTAAAGAAGGAAATACACAACTTAGAATCATAGAGCTGGAAGAGACTCCAGGGGCCATCCAGTCCAACTTCCTGCCATGCAGGAACATACACCAAAGCATTCCCAAACAGATGGCTATCCAGCTTCTGCTTAAAAACCTCCAAAGAAGGAGACTCCACCACACTCCAAGGCAGCATATTCCACTGTCAGACAGCTCTGACTGTCAGGAAGTTCTTCCTGGGGTTCAGGTGAAATGTCCTTTCCTTCAGCTTGAATCCATTGGTCCTTGTCCTAGTCTCTGAAGCATTGGAAATCAAGCCCACTCCCTCCTTAACATGATATCCCTTCAAATATTTAAACTTATAGAACAGTTGTCAATATTTTTTAGGAGCAATAAGCATTGTGCTTCACCAAAAATACTTTATTTTCCAAAATGTGTCATAATTTATGATATCTCATAGCATAATGCATTGTTTTATACAAACCATAAAAAGTATGCAGTGAGATTGATCTGGGTAATAGCAAGCCACAGCATATTGAAAGCCATGTTTCTGCAATCTTACGCCTGAGAGCACTTGATAGACTGTCAGTTAACCTGGCTAAGGAGGCTGCTGTCTTTAACACGCACAAGTGATGTACATACATGATCACTTGGCTGTAACTACACATTACAACCATCTGTTAGGATGGCATTGTTCCTGCTAGCAAGATGATTCACCAGTTTAACTAAAGCACAGGTGCCAACCGAGTGGCTTGGCAGACTGAACCCTTCAGATAGCAGAGCGCTTGATGCAAATCAGTGGAAAGCTGGAACTCTTCACCTGAGTTTGAAATGAAGTTCAAAGCTTGTGTGCACTCAGCTTTAGTGGCTGGATTGGAGAGGGAGACGAAAATGTGAAAGCTGTTGTAAAGATCTGAAGAACTGACACTATTTACTGAAACAGGAAAATTATCATAGCTTACCAGAAATTGTTAATTTACCTTCATGGGAAAATGAAGCTCTTAGAAAGGATAAAAGCTAAGAAAATATTAGGCTCTTAAATGCCGTAGGAGTTCACCAATAGCAAAGGGCTCGTGACTAATCTTAAGATCCTTTAAACTATGGGTAGGAACTTGTCATCTTCCAGAAGCTGTTGGACTGAAATTCCCATCACTCCTAGTCAACCAGTGATCAGGAATGCTGGGAGTTGCAATTCAACAACATCTGGTAGGTCGTATGATTCCACCTTGTTTTGATACCTACCTGGACTCACATTGCAAATAACATTGTGGGGAAGAGTAGGACTTTAATACTTTCTATGGTAGAGACCAGGGTGCTTTGCTTCTGGTACAAGGTGTCAGATTGTTGCATGTGATGGAGGCATAGTTGGAGGCTATTTAACACCTGATCACCCCCTCACATGCCTTTTTGGATTTTCACATTATGGCCCACCCTCCCTCAGTGCAGTCTGTGGCTTGTCTGATCACATTGGGGCTGGGTAGGATTTTTTTTTCAGTTTTTAGCTATTTTGTTTTGTTTTGCCTACCCCATACTGTATCTGTGGGATGTGGACAGTTGGTGTTGGATAGTGTCATTATACAAGATATTCATCAGCAGGGGGAGAATACAAGTCTTTAGTGATCACCTTTGGCACCCTTTTGGTATAGGGTAGGTCTCTGAAACTCTCTTGTAGGCTGCTGAGGCCCAAGGGATGGAGAAGAGTTGAGATTAATCTGAGATCAGGGCTCTCACTTGTAGAATTCTGAGGCTTGGGTGGAAGTCTTCTGGGTTACCTTCCAACTACTGCCAGCCAGGGTGCAACACAAGGATTTGGATTTTCCTCAAGGCTGAAGTGTGGTAACATCTGATCTCAGGTGGACCTGCATCAGGTTGCCCTCCCTCTTGCTTCATTTTCAAGCCAATAAAACTTAAAATAGGTTAGGTCAAATAAAGCGGCCCTTATTTAACTCAATTTGCTGTGTCTGGTCTCATTATTCCGTGATTGGTTTTCAAACACATACAGGCTGGAATGTTCTTGGTAACTCCATCGAACTGCTTGCTGAATGGGGAGTCAACCTCTAGGTAAATCTAATTTGTTCAATGGGTTTGCTTTAGGCTGGAGTAACAATAGTACTTAGTCGCTAGGGTTTTTTTCTTCTTCTTTAAAGCATAAAGTAATAATTACAGCACCATAAGAGTAATTGGATTTTAGAAAAAAAATATGTCTAATGATAAAGTGTCTCTTAAATTGGAAAGGTTAAGTATTACTATATGGGTTAATACTTCATTTAAAAGATGATAAAGAAGAATGCTCTTAATCTTTTCCAAGCTAAATATGCACAACATTACCAACATTCCTCATGGGGTTTGTTTCCAGTGTACAGTCTTTCTACTCCTTTCCCCCATTTTAGCCTCCGAGGCTGTGTAGTAAGTGAACTTGTGAAGTGGTGACCAAACCAAAGCACCTGGTAAGAATTACTGGGATTCAAAAGCAGGACCTTCCTGAGCCTGGTCAGACATTCTGGCTCCTCTACAATGTTGACCCTCTGAGTTTTTACCATTCACCATCATAATTGAAATGGAAGAAACTAAATAAAGTTTAGTGTAATGAAAAAACATTTTGGGTGTGTGTGTTGAAAAAATGTGAATGAAATATGATAGTTATTTACAAATGAACCTGATTTCAAAAATGGTAAAAGATAAATGGTCCCTTACAGAAATCACAGATTCTTTGCCATCAATGAGGATATGGATGGTTTTTGTGAGCTTACAATTTCATTCTGTTGGTATAAGCATTTCAAAGTAGACATCTGTGAATTGGAAATTGGCCTGATTTTAGAAGTAGGCACATTTTCATTTCTTTTTCAGTTCATTTTCCCATTAATTGTATTTCAGAAAATATTTTTAGTAAATATTTCAGAAAATATACTAAAAATAATGTTTAGGAGAGAACCAGTATGGTGTAGTGGGTTTGAGTGTTGGACTTCCACCCTGGAGACCAAGGTTTGATTCCCTGATGGGCCATGGAAACCCACTGGGTGACTTTGGGTGCATCACACACACTCAGCCCCAGAAAACCCCATGATAAGTTCACTTTAGCGTCTACATATGTTAGAAATAGCTTGAAGGCACGCAACAGCAATGTTTAGGAATTCAGCGTTTTATGCATTAATGAAAAGTTCTATATTAACCATTCATCCAACAACAACTCTAGTGTTATATATACCTGGAGTTCAACACTGTCACAGATCATCTGTTCTCACCTTAAATGATTTGCAGCCCCTTCCAGCTCTAAAATTCTATAAATCTATGACTATCATAAAATCTGCGAACATCTGATATTTCATCTGTTTGACTGAGCTTCTGTATACTTGGGTGTCCTATTTAATTCAAAAGAATTTTCCATTTTTGTTGTTGATTTCAGTCATTGATTGATTTTATCAGGACTGATTCAAGATGCTTTTTCTGCTTGAGGCAAAGAATAACATGGTGACCTTTGCACCCTTGCAGTTCCATATACATAAGCTTGCCAGACTGGCAATTGAATCTTATTTCATTACTGGTGACTGAATAGCATTCTTCACCATGCTACCATTGAAAGCAGTAGGGTAAGTTAGACACATGACTGGTATACACAATTCTATACTCCGACATCTTGTCACCATTTCCTACCATCTTGCCACCTATGTCACTCTCATGACAGGCACAGTCCTGAATTTTATAAGCTATTTCCTGTAACAGTTTACATGGTATTCATATTTTTAATCAGTGCAGAATATGTTTAGAAAAATACCAAGCCATAATCTTTTTTTTTTAAGAATCTGCCAGAGTCAGCTCAGAACTTAAGCAACTTTTTTTTGTTATATATGTACATCATGCATATATTCATTGCTGACCTTGTCACTTTACTAAGAAAAAGTCCTTTTCCATAAATCTAGTTAAGATGCTCCATGGGAACCATCACAGAGATATATGATACTGTACAAATATTGCTCAATTGCAGCAGAAGCCAATTGACATCAAGGAGATAAAGCTGCTCAGTGGGTCAATTGGCAACTTGTGACTGATCCATCAGACTGAAAGCTTATGGGAATTAGATACAAAACACCAGTTGTGTGACACTGAAGTAATACCTTATTTTATTTAGACCTGTCTATGCCTAAAAGCCTGATCCTTATGAACCATTATATATACAATATTAGTCATAGGTTCTTATATACATTTCCTAGCACCTGATTCTATGGCTTTACAGAGAGGTTAGCTGAAGGATTTGTGGAGATGTAGTACAAAGAAGTAACTTCTCCAGTCTCTGATTGTCACTGCTATGCTGTGAAAGTGATGTGCTATGGAAACAAATTCTGAAGGTAGGAAAAGTGTTGGATGCTTTCTGGCCACTTCCATTTTAGGCTCGGAGTGTCCATAAATAACAGGAAAATCAGCTGGCCAATCAGGCCCAGGTGGCTGGGACTGGAAGCAGGGCTTCACAGACAGATCTGGACAAAGAATTCCTTATTGATCTGTTGGGGGAGTATAACATTATTTCTCCATGGCACTGCCATCATTCCTGTTATACGCTTCTTTCCTGCTTTGACTCTGGCATGCCTGCCAAACTGTGGATTTGGAGTCGTATCTTTGTACAGTTGTTATTAATCTTTTGTCTCATTTTTGTTGGTTCAGGCACAGAGATTGATCCTTTTTTTAGGAAGACAGGGTCAGCTTGCCTGTCAGACTGTTTGTGGGACCCCCAGAGGACCTTGAGGGTGAAGAGGGCCAAGGCCACATTCAACTGAGAAGTAGTAGAAAACTGTGTCATTTTCAGATGACTTATCTCATTCCCAGGGCTTACTCAAGCAAATCGCATCACTGCTATCCCATGTTCCCCTTGGTAAGCCAGCTGAGAGATCAGTTTTTCACGGGCCTGCAGGTGGGCTGTCAGATGTATGGATCCATATTCCATGTTGGCCCAAGTTGCCTTTAGCTGTAGCCAATAAAGTTACATTTTTTGTTCCAAGGATACATTGTCTGTTTTCTTTTCTGCCCTGAGCAACTCTGTGACATTGTGCAATGCATATATATAAGTAAAGAATATTGTTTTATATTGTATAAATGGGCACATAGCTAATTAGAAGATTTATGGTAACTGGTCTGTTTTTTGTTCTCATTGAATAACAGAAGAAACAAACCATGTCAGCATGTGCATATTCTCCTGAGCCTCTCCACTGTGACATGGTCACTCAACCCCAGCTGAGCTCAAATATAGCAATTCTGGGCCTGGCATGCTATAGTTCCATAGTTGGTTCATTATTGTTTCATAGGTCCATACTATGGCTGCAGATTGGGACCCACCAACTCTCCAAGCATAACCTAGAATGTGAAAAAGATAACAACATTAATAATAGAGTAAAACAATTCAAAAGTGAAGAAATCGGGCATATCTCATGTATACTAAGGATCTCCACTATAAGGATATACTGGATTGATCCTAGACCCAGACCCATGGCAAAAGCTTTAGATGCAGCACCAATCCAAAAATGAGTAAGTTTCATATTTAACTCCTTGCAGACCCACCTGTTGTAAGGCCTTGGAAACAACAGACCAAAATTAGAATTTGGTAAGGGGCCCAAAATTCAGCATGACAAAATAAAGGACCAGGTCTCAATCCCCTGATTCTCATACAATTTTGTGATGTATGAACAGGACATAAAGCAGGGTCATAACACATACCCAAAGCTACCTATCCCACCCCATATTCTTTAGAGGTACAGATCCACAACACTGCATTCTGTCCAGAGAAAGTTAGATCCCTTAACTCCAATGCCCTACCTGACATTCCTTATAGACAATACAGCCAATTCACTAATCTTCAGGGCACCAAAAAAAAAGAAAAAAAAAGAAAAGGGCAGTCAATTATGCTGAGTGAAATAAAATGGCTTCATAATCAGAAGTGCCCACAGACTTGCAAATTCTGAAGTTGGTCATGTGGTCCTGATACTCTTGCAACCTTGAAAGGAAAAGCCAATGATCACAATCTAGTTCAAACGGATTGTACAGCTAAGTGCCTACCCCTCAGCTGGACACAGAATTGTAAGATATGAGGAAAAGCAATTGGCTAAATTGCTTGAAGCTCTGCACCAGACCTAAACTTCTCAAACTGCAACTTATTCTCTTGGTACTGAGGGCTAAGAGAGGCTAATTGTCTTGATAACCTCACCCCTCCAAGCCTCCACAGGTTGCAGACATCAGCAGATTGGCCTATACAAGAACCCATTGTCTGAACTGCTCTATTTTTTGTCAGGGCACAGCATTGGCAAGCCTAAGTCCTCTACTTGGAGGGCCATGAAAAGTATATTTCTATGAAAACACTGCTTTATAAAGGCCCTTACCAGACACATAACTCATGGGGACCCAGAGGACATTGGTTTAAGGACATGCACTGTGGTCATATTATTGCAACAGAAATAGATAGAGGACTTCTTGGCCTAGACCCAAACAAGCACCACTATTGGAAAAAAAATCCAAAAATTTCAAGTTAGTCAACAAACCTGTCTCAGCCCACTTGCCAGGTTATACCTGAATGCACCAATGACCATGAAAATACACCCCCAAACCAATGGAACCTGCTGCATCAGAAAATACTTTTAATACATTCCAAATTCTCAGTTCAGCCCTTCAAAAAGGCAACCCCCAAGTATTCACTAATACCATGCATAATCCTGATATTATTATAGGGCCTACAGATTGCACATATAATGTTACATAGACACTGAAAAAAGGCCCTACCAGGTCCAACAATCCTGTATGCAAAAATTAAATGACCAATGAACTCTTGAAATTGCTTAAGCATAGTCTTCTTATGCACCATAAATTCAGAAACCCTCTTCCTCAGATGCCTAAGCTCTTGCCCTGGGAGCCTGCAGTGCTGTTGCATGGTATCAATCTCAGTACCAGGAAAAAACAAACACTGACTGGGTGTCTCCATCTTCTTGTGAGCAATTCTGGTTAGGGCATAAAGCTCCCTCTTCAAGGATTTTCTTTTGGGCAGTTCTGAAAGGAATGAGAAACCCCATAAACAGAACACCCTTGATGGAATTTGCAAGGCTGGCATGCATATGCACCTTGAACCCCAAATTCCCACACGATACCTTGTGCTGCTGGTTAACTACCACCTGTAGCTTATTGCTATCATCACCCTGTTCTTTCCATACAATATGACCACTGTGTGACCTCTCACTTTGAGTTAGTCAAGCAGGTGCCAAAATCTGCATCCATAACTGTGGCTGAATTTGGTGCCATCTGAGGGCGAGATCAATACCCGCCCTCATACAAGCATTCTTGTCATAAAGGAGCCAGACTGGCCCTGAGAAAACCATGTAAGCTGTAAATACTGTAAATAGTATCCATATACTGGAGGAGCAAAAATACCCTCCACAGTGGTGCTCTAGCAATCACCTCAGCATAGATGAAAATCCTAGGCAACCAATCTTCCTGTGTCTTATCTACCTTGCACTTATGTAGTTTGTCCTTCTTCTTGTCATAAGTCATCTTTACCTTTTTTCTTCAGATCACAATAAAGGAGAGTGAAGTCATCCACATATTTGCTATGTAAGATCTTTTCCCTTGTGGCCTGTAATAAATGGTCTCTCTGGGGAAGCATCTGTTGCCCATAAGCAATTGTACTATAAGGGACTGTGGTGTATCCACTACTGGCAGATAATTGCATACTGCTTAAATAGCCATAAAACCACTATGGAGAATAGGTGTCTTGGGGATATCAGTGCTAAAGAGACACTTGGGCCTGCCCCAAACCCAGACCATGCTGTATAGGAAATTTACCACTTCCAGGACTCCCTCTATTAATGCTGGAACCTACAGCTGTCTGATCACCTAGAATACTCCAACCCTCCAGGGCCAATTATGAGAACCTGTTGAAACTATGCTAGTGTCATGATGCTCACCAGAAATAGGTTTCATTGATGTAGACTCACCAGCACTGTCATCCACACCAGCCAGCAGGGCTACCAGAACCTGCTCCCAATCTCCATATGAATTGGTGTGGTTACTCTGGCTTCATTTTTCCAGCACACCTAAAAAAAATCCAAAATCTTCTTAGTGAGATTTGCCTCTCTCTCACATCTAGTTTTCTTCTTAGCTGAAACAACAGTATGCTTTGATAGGGGTTTGGCCTGTTCTAAAGCCTCTTGTTGCACAGGGACCAGAGCCAAACCATTGCTTCCCCTTCCTCACCCCTTGGCTGGGTATTGTTTATAGCGGGGCCTTTGCTCTTAGATCTCCCTGCTGCCTTTCCTCGTAGCCATGAGAATGTGAAAGAATCTGGAAGGACCAGATCCTAGTTCAACCCTCAAACTGATCTGCAAAACTTCAGAACTAAAACTGCAGTGCCTAAACCAAACTGGCTAGCCTACCCAGGCTTGATTTGAGGCCTAGTAGTTCCTACAAGGGCCTAAAGATAAGGCCTACTAGGGCCTAATAAGGCCTACTAGGGCCAACCAGGCCTAACAGGCTTCCAGCCTACTGAGGCCTGATGACCAGAGCCTAAAAGGTCCAAAGATCGATAGGCCTAGCAGGACCAAACAGGTAAAACAGGCTTCACAGGGCCAACCACAGCCCCATCAAGTCTAAGGCCCTTTCTGTACCTTACCTTTTTTCGTCATTGGAGTGCGGGGACCACGCGAGCAGCCTCCAGCGAGAGGCTCTCGCATCCCCGCTGCTTCAGCTCCGCATGAGCTGCCTGCTCCCTAGCTGGTAGTGCTAGAGCCCCGCCTCTTCCTTCTGCAGTGCAGCCTGGGAGTTTTCCAGGTGTGCTGGGACAGGAAGCGTGACTGCCGCTGCTCCGGAGGTTCCGCACGCACAGCAAATGTGTGTGGGGCCCTGGAGCAATGCATGACCATGCACCATTTTCGGTTAAATGTCAAAAATGAAAAAGCTGCCAGGCCCTCGAGTGTTGCGCAGTTGTGTGTCGTGCAGATCGCTCCTCACAATTACGTGGTGCTCCAGGCGCCCTTTCGCATGGCAAATGCTGTGTGTAAAGGTCTTAAGAGTCTTCACAGGGTCTACTGGCTAAAGGAATGAGAAACCCCATAAACAGAACACCCTTGATGGAATTTGCAAGGCTGGCATGCATATGCACCTGAACCCAAAATTCCTACTGGCGAAAGGGCCAATTTTGCCTCCCTGGACCTAGTGGGCCTAGTTGCAATGGTACATGATTACATGACTGGAATACCTAATGCACCTGCCTGCCACCTGACTGTACACATTGGAGCACATGGCCATGATCAGATTGCAAGGGTGCCCAACCCAGCTCTCTTGCCTGCCCAGCCCTGTAGTCTTGGAGCACATGATGACCACAGATACTAAACATGCTCACTCATTGCCTGTTCCCATTAACTGAACCACCACTGAAAAAAAAAAGGCAGCAATGAACCACGGCTGCCAGCTCTGTCCCTCAATGTTTAAGCTTTAAACTTCAGGAACAAAAGGAAGGAGTACAGGGGACAGGAGGACCTTAATATCCCCAATTCCATCCTTAGTGCTCACTGTCCAAGTGCCTTATGTACAGCAACCTGACCTCCTAGCAAAAGCAGATCCTCCCACATTGCTCTGTGTGATGTGAGCACAGAGCTAAAGTACCGTTAATATGTAAGAAATAGTTTATCTTGAACTGTATGCTTTTCTATACTAAGTAATCTTAATCCCTTTAATTCACGTCTGTTTGTAATGGTGTCTTTCTCTCACATGCATATGTCTGTGCTAGTGGCTGAACGGGCTCGCACACTTTGGCCATTTCTTCACTAAACAGTTATATAATGCTGTTATTCCAATTTCAACATCCTATGGAATCCTTAAAGGCCCCTCCCTAAATTGCAAACCCCAGGATTCCATAGGATATTGAAAGTGGAATAATAGCACTATAACACTCTAGTGTGGATATGGCCTTTGTGTCTGTGGTGGAAATGGAAATATACAAGTGAATGATTATATAGCAAGAACCTACCTGGTAGCTATAAGCTTCTTAATGGAAGAAGGTGTTACACAGAACTGAGGTCATCCAGAGACTGTAGCCACATAATCACATAGCTTGTAGGAAAAAGGTAAGCCCAGAACACCAGTGACCCGGCTGAGCTGTTTTATTATTTATCTATCTATTCAATTTAGACCCTGCATTGGGTTTCACTATAGGACTCACGGTTTGTTACAATAATATAAAATAAAAGTGTAGGTAAAATGTTATATTATAAAAGTTAAAAAAAACTACCGTTCTATTAAGAGCATATTGTTAAATGAGTTTAAAATACATATTGAAAACATAATTAAAAACATACAAGGCAAAACCACAGAATTCCACTTTCACACCCTATTCTTCTGTGTGTTTAAAAAACAAAACCTGCATAAATGGACATTTCATCTTCTTAGTGAAAAAGAGAGCTAGTAAGAAAAGTCAAGAAAGTACCTTTTCACACGGCATTTCCAATGAGAAAGGGCCCCTTGAGTGTCACGCAAATGTGAGGAGCAGTCCACATGATGCACTCATATTTGTGCGACACTCCAGCACCTGACATAGACTACATACACATTTTTTCATTTTTGGCTTGAAGCTGAAAATGCTGCGTGGTCGCTCATCACACTGGGGCCCTGTGCACACTTACCTTGTGTGCAGAACCTCGGGAACCGGACTGGTCGTGCTTCCTGTCTCAGTGCAGCCTGGTAAGGTCCCAGTCTGCACTGTGAAAGGAAGAGGTGGGGCTCTCGCGTGAGCAGGAAGCTCATGCAGAGCCAAAGGACCCTGGACGCGAGAGCCTCTCTCCGGAGGCTGCTCGCACGAGCACCGCACCCCAGCGCCAAAAATGGGTGAGTTGTGGAAAGGGTCAAAAAGTGTAAAAGCAAAATAGAAAAACTTGCTGCCAGCTTAAGATCCTGAAAGCATTGCCCCCAAATAATAATTCTGTCCCTCTAAGGAAATTTTCCTTCAGTATTTCTAGTTTCAATACTTCAGTACTTCCTTTTAGTATTGCGGTAACTTAAAGCTTCAGATGAACATTTAGAAATACAGTTTTAAGCATTAAAAGAAAAGAAACAAGCAAAGTTACTAAGGGACTGTGAACATAACAAATATAAGAGTTCTAGGTATGAACAATTTTCAGTGTTTCACTCTCTACAATGCTAGAAATGTTAGGGATTGAAGGAATTGTCATTGTGGGACAGAATTCCTATTTAGGGAAGCATTGTCCTCATTTTATTCCCCCTTCCCACAGCTACACTTCTCGCAACAGATCTTTCCATGATTAACAGCTATTAGAATCATAGAATCATAGAGTTGGAAAAGACCACAGGGGCCATCCAGTCCAACCCTCTGCCATGCAGGAATCTACATCAAAGCACTCCCAACAGTTGGCCATCCAGCCTCTGCTTAAAAAAACTCCCAAGAAGGAGACTCCCACCACATTGTAAGGCAGCATATTCCACTGCTGAACAGCTGTGGAATATGCTGCCTCGGAGTATGGTGGATGTGATAGATGCTGCTGCTGTGATTGAGGAGCAACTGATTGTGCCTGGGACTGAGCCAGTGAGTGGGATAGATGATGCCTCTGAGATCGAAGAGCAACTGACTGTGCCAAGGACTGGGCCAGTGAGTGAGCAAGTCAAGTTGCAAATATCCCCTGCACTGGAAGGTTAAACAGAGACAGAGTTGCCCCTGCCAACTCATGATGGACAGGGAACCAGCAGTGATGCAGAGGAGTGGCAGCCACCTGTGCCTATCAGCCCTCAATCACACAGAACGTTGAAACAGGCTGTTTAGAGGGAGGCTGCATGGACTAGGTTGAGGAAACAGTAACAAGCAGCACCTGTCCACAGTGGCTTTTTAAGTCTGCTGGCGTGGCTGCTCTTTGCTTGCAGCAAATTACTAGCAAGCCCTCATGACCTTCATGTCTCCTGCTCCCTGAAACCCTATGGTCGGATCTCTGCCTCCTGAACCTTTGGACTGGACCTTGACCTGGCTCAGCTTGTGTTTTCCTGCTATTTAGTATATTCAGACTCTCCCTGAAAGTATTCCTGACCTCCCTCCTCCCTTGCTGACTGCGGCTTGGCTGGGAGAAATTTCTGACATTGGAGTCTCTGTCTTTAGAGGTTTTTTGCACTATATATATTAAATGTTACTGCAGAAGGGACTCTAAGAATAATCATAGTATTCTGGTAGGTTCACTTGAAATATGCTGATCCTTTATATGCCATGAATTATACTTGAATACAGACTTTTTTTCCCCTCTTGTCTTTCCATTGAATTACTTCCTCCCAACACACACACATGGTCACTACAATTTGCCAACACATCTAATCTCACCAGAGTCATTTCTACTAGCTTACATTTCTGAAGTCTTCCAGGGTGCACATTAGTGTAGTTCAAATGGGATGTTACCAGACAATGGTGAAATCTCTCAGAGAAGTCCCAGCTGTTGCAACAATTAAAGCTGCTACAGACCATGAAAACCACTTGGGCCTCTGCAGTACTCCTAGTTGCAAACCTGGCCCAACATTATGAGGAAAGAATGTTTCTAAATCAGTGTTCCATGGAGAAATTTCATAATTTTATTTACAGTGCTGTGAAGTTTTGGAATATACTCCACAAAGCCAATGTGAGAAGAAACAACAATAGTCAATGAGCAACAAAGATTGGAAGTATTCCCAATGAAACACAAGAGGGAAAAGTGGTTTAAATGCTTGTGACTGACCTCACATGATTTCACATGTTCTGCCTTCTCTTGCTGGCACTAAAAATAGCATTCTTTGCTGGTGTATTCAGTCTTAATGCCTCTGAGAGGAAACAATCAAATGAATTGTGCAAAGCTCCATTTAAAACCGACAGAAACTGAAATACAGATGTGCATTTTTTTAAATAAAGCTGTATGATAGATATTGCTTCAAGGAGTGATTTTCTTGCCATAGAATAGTTCTAACAAATTTAATGGAACTTGGAAAATTAAAAGAGGGGAAAGAAAGCAAGTATTCTTTTGTGCTACTTCTGTATGTAGAAGACATATGACAGAAACTTCACAATGGCCCTTTTTGCATGGCATTTCTGAAGCAAAAGAGCCCCTTGAGCATCGTGTAAATGTAAGGAGCGGTCCACATGATGCACTCACATTTGTGCAACTCTCAAGAGCCTGACGCGGACCACACACGCATTTTTTCATTTTCGGCTCAAAGCCGAAAATGCTCCGTGGTCGCACATTGCTCCAGGGTGCCATGCACACTTACCTTGTGTGTGGAGCCTCGGGAGCCGGGTAGGCCGCGTGTCCTCTCCTCAGTGCAGCCTGGGAGGTCCCAGGCTGCACTGTGAACAGAAGAGGTGAGGTACTCGCGTGACCAGGAAGCAGCTGCAGAGCCCAAGCAGGAGGGATGCGAGAGCGTTCCTACGAAGTCTTCCTGCCTGAGCCTTGCACTTTGGCACCGGGAAAAGGAAAGGTGTGAAAAGGGTCCATGAATGTGATGTTTAGAAAAGTTTCTTTTTTAAGAAAAGTTTTCAGAAAATTTGACAAATAACATTTTTTTCAAGAATGCATGGGAATGTAGAACTAATTATATTTAAGTGCAATTCTAAGTAAGGAGAAAAGAGAGTCTTCCACTGATTAATCTAATACAAGTTAGTATCTTGTAGTGGAAATTACCAGAAGAAAATTGTATGAGGAGGTTTAGGTTGCCGTGTATGAAATTTTTGGTTATACTGGTCCACTTGGCATATTTCTCTCAGGAGCCTTTGCAACTTTGAGCTTGGCTGCCTTTGTTCATACTTACATAACCTTGGCAGCTGAGCATGTTTATCCTTAATTTTGCCTTGGAATGGAGGGATGAATTTATACTAAGCACAAGCCAGAATGTATCCCTAAGTGGTAAATGTAGATATGATCACTCTGTTATCTGTTGAATATAGTTGTTTAGATGAATAAGTAAAATTACAGGTGTAACTAATTAGGGGCACAAGTCCAGTATAAGATAGGTATGATTAGATTGGAGTGGGGAAGTAGCACATAGATCAGTTGGGTGTTGCCTAGGTAAACCTCAGAAGAATTGCCCTAGGCAAACTCAGTGCAGACCAGCTGATGAGTGCTGTGCACATTAACGGCCAGGGATATCTCTGCTGTTGTCTTCTAGAGCTGCCAACAGCAGAATGGGGAAGTAAGTTTTCTTGGTAGGGTTTTGCTGGTTTTGTAGATATGTTTAAAAACATCATCTTTATTATCTTATATTGTGAAAACTGCCTGCTGTAACAATAAACCTGTTAAAACCTTTCAGCTTCTGGAGTGTTTATTGTCTCCAAATCCTAAAAGAGTGACTTGCCTATGGCAAAACCAATCTACATTTGTCTAGTCATCATATGTTATCCTGCGTGTTCAAGCAAGAATACTGTATGCATGATTAATGCTTTATTTGGTGCGCTATATTCACTTTCAATCATTATACTTCAAGAAAAATATTAACAAAATGAATTGGATTTTAAAACATATGAGTACTGATAACAGTAAAAAAGACAAGGCATATGAGTTAAAACGGAAGATATCTGTTTACATTCAAGCTAAAGAAAACAAAGGCAGCAGCTTATTAATATGTTGCCAGTTTTCAGATACTATACGTTTATTTTTTTAATTGAAATTATACTAATAAATAATCATTTATATCCTGCTATTTTTAAAAAGTATTTTAAAAGATGAGAAAGAACAAGAATACAGAGAGAGAGAGAGAGAGAGCGCGCGCTACATACATTTTTTGTACCATTTAGTCCTGAAATGGGAATGATCTTTGAAAACTGCCAATGGTTCCCTTACAATGAAGGGAAAAAAAAGAGAAAATTATTCAGTTTTTTCCTGCAAGAATAAAACTTATGAAGCTGTACATCTCTGTAATCAAGAAGGGATTAATTCTTCCTTATAAAAACACAATTGTTAACTATCTCAGCGGTACAAAGGCAGCTTTTGAAAGCACTCACCAGCTACTAATCAGAGTGAAGTCCATAAATATGGCATACCTGTTGCGGTCAATTAAAACCTCACATACACTAAAGCAGCCCCCAGCCCCAGCCAAGATGTCTACCTTTTCTAGAGGAGAATCCAATCTTGGAGCCTTTTAAGGAGCAACATTTCTTCATTTTCAGTTGAACATGTTTTTTGTTCAGTTGAACATTTGATTGTGGGAATTGGGAGCAGCTGGGGGGTGGGTGGGCACAGAAAAGGCCTTGGGGACCATGTGGCCTACACTGTGTGTGAAAGTTTCACTGCTGATGTAGGGAGAGGTGTGATGTCCTGCTCTCCAAACATTTCCTCATCTATCAGCATTGTCCCATCTCTGCTCCTGAAAGTATTCAGCAGAAAGATATGAAGATGGATTCATTGAGTTACACATTAAGGATGGGCCAACCGAATCCTTGAATCCTCAGCAGGGATTCTATATTCGGGAATCCAAATCCCTGTGCCAAAATAGGCAAACTGCATCTTTTGAATCTGCCACTCAAACAGTTTGTTGGAAACTGGGATGCCTGAAAACCTGGGAGACCAGGACACCTGAAAACTTGAGAGACCAGGACGCCTGAAAACTTGGGAGACTAGACACACAAGGAGAGATGACAAATAAGTGAATATTTTCCCTAGGAGTAATAATGGCCTTTGCTAACAATTTCACAAATTACATCTAGGGCTGTATTCTAAGTTATTTAAATTGAACATTTCATATTTAAGTTCAGCACTTGACTGGAAGCTACAGGCTTGAGATTTCAAGGACAGCTGAAACATTCCTTTGCATAGCTCACTTGCAAAACTCTTCCAGACACAGTTCTGGGGTTTCTAGTTTTACAAGGTGTCACAGCCTTCTCTGCTAAAGTGTGCTGGTGCATCATCAAACTACAAACGCCAGGATGCCGGAAGGACCTATGCAAAGAAAAGCCAGTTTTGACCTGGATTATCTCTGTAATGTAGTGGTCCTGTTTACACAAACAGGAAAATGTGGGATTAATCCACATTTTCCTGCCTGTGTACAAAGGGCCTTCATGACATTTTCAGTCTGGGGAGATCTTGAGGCAAAACTGTGACAATTGTCCTGGCCAGATTTCTTCAGAGGGAGGTTTGCCTTTGCCTAGGCTTTTGCTAAGGCTGAGAGAGCATGTCGTGCCCAAGATTATACTTCTTTCCCTTGCTTTTTAAACCCCCTTTTAAAAAAAAAAGGATTCGAAAGATTCAAGATTCATGAAATTCATGGATCGCCAGAACCTTCCAGGGATTTGGATCTGGATTCGGAAAATTCTGGATTTGTCCCATCCCTATTACACATGCTTAAAATTGCCCTTTAATCTAAGAATGGAGAAGGTGTAGACAGCTCAAAGGGGAAGTGTTGAGGACACGGGTTCTGCCTCTGTTTTCATCTTAATGCCACAAAGCACTTTAATGTCATACAACTTCATCTGAGTGCATGAGTAAGTCTTATAAGGGGGAAAAATCTGTATGTGAAAAAGACTGGACCAGCAGGTGATGTGTGATGGATTCAGATTAGTCAAGGATGATGATATTCAGCTTTAAGAAGTTTATGTAAACTTGGACATTTTCTCTTGTTTTGTTGAATTACCTATGCAGCACTTCATGGAACAGTTCATTCCAGGCTAGTTTCACCGGAGTTTTGGAGCTCTTTAATTCGATAATGTACGCAGATTGCTTTTAGAGGATAGTGGCAATACCATCAGCTCATGCACTCAGGAGTGAACTAGACCAAAATTCTGACTACTTTATACCGCATCAGTTTTGGATTTTGCCCTGGATTTCCCAGACACTCTGCACAATAAATAGTTCTGACCAGACCACTGTAGTATTTTAAACTGATTCTGTTTTTTCTACAGTGTGAAATATATCTCAAATCTGTGGTGCTATGAAGGAATACATGGGCTATACTTTTATTTCTGGTCTGAAATAGTACTTTCCTAATGCATTTTGATATAGTAATTTGTGGCATTTCTAGCATGCAGTTTAGCAAGTTACTACCTAGTAATTTCTCATGAAAGAGACCAGTAAAAACGCAGTTAATCTACTTAAGGATAAATCCTTTTTAACTCAAAGCATTTAAGATAAAAGAGCTAGACAGGTAAGAGGAAGTGATATGATTCTGACACTGAGTCTGTACTTAGCAAATTATGTAGAAAAACTGAGAACTGAAGGTGTGGAAAGGAAGTGGCTGATTTTCTTATGGGTTCTTTTGGGGCAATCTCTTAGAAGACATGGACTCTGAAAAATTTGACAGTGAGCTATACAATGTGTACAAGTAAACCACTTTGATAAGGGAAACTGAGGAGTAAAGCTGGCTTGGGCTATTTCTGAGTGTTTCAATGGGCAAAATATTTCACTGTACTTCTGATGCAAAACAAAGCACCATGCAGCCTTTACCACAGTTATACAGAGCAGGACATATTGATTGGACATATTTTTAACATAGGTGATGGGAAGGGAAGATGGCACAGACTTGATAAACTGCATTTTAATGAACCCTGACATCTTTTTTTCCCTCTGATACTGTTCTGATTGTTTGGTCTTTTATTTTGTTATTGTGGTTCAGTACTGTGCAGCATTGTTTCCTTTTACCTTGCACTATTTTGGATACTTTGCATTGTCTGTTACACTATTTATTTATTTATTTATTTATTTATTTATTTATTTATTTATTTATTTTTGACCAGTTTGCCAGCAACTGTCTTACATGGGAAATGAATCTAAGAACCAACAACTTCTGGGAATACAACACTATACTGTTTTGAATTTTATTTTTTCCCTCTGTGACAAGTGATGATAATCTTTAAATTGGGAATTCTAGATAAAGCCCAGGGAATGCTAGGCACAACAAGGTCTCCAAACAGCTCAAGGCTGATGAATTGTTTGCTTGTGAAGAAACTGTGAGTATCCCAAATTTAAACTCAGTGTTTGCAATTTCTGCTGCTAACAGTTTCTTGGCTTTGGATATAGAAAATGAGTCCCTATCTGAGTCCTTGGAAATCTCTGGTAGTGATTTGGCGGCTTATCAGGAAGGCATGTCCTTGGAGTCAAATGGGACAGACGAGCTTGTCCTTGAGAAATTGTTGTTCATGGTGTTGTTTCTTCTCAATAATAAACAATCATGCACTCTGACTTTGTAGCAAAGCAATGCCTTTAACAACCTACACTGTTATTTCAAGTTATGAACATTTAGGGGAAAAAAACTGTTAAACTTCTTCAGCTTCTTAAGCTCTCTTTTGATTACTTGGCACAAAAACATACAACTTTATAAGAGAGTTTGCCTCAGTCTACTAGTACAGGATCCAGAATGCAGAAGTGTCTGAAATGTTTTAATAGATTACTCTCAACGTGCACTTCAAAATAGTGATATTACTTCTTCTGTAGAACAATGGAAACAGTTAGCCCTCGCTGTGCTAGAAAAGAATGAGAAACAGTTTTGGATATCATTTCTACTGGTACACAAATGTTCAGACTTTTAATGGTGGGACAAATTTCATCACATAAATGGTTTATTCATTTTAGCAGGCTTTATAGAGCTGTACCTTCAGAGACTCCCCCCCCCCATTGTTTTCAAAATTACTTATTTGCTTTATTGGTCTCCTGTGTCAGTGTCTGAGAGAAAGAAGTCCATTGATACTTTTGCTCTGGGCAAAGCCCCAGGAGAAAATATGATGCCTCTAGGCATATTCAGATGCTTACATGAGTGGTAGAGCTAAATATTAGCCAAACTGTTTAGTCAAATTAACAATATAGGTAAACTTTAATGGGCTGGAAACAGGGTGTAGTTGTTCCTATTCACAAGAAAGGATAAGCAAGATACCCCCAATAAATATTAGCCTATTTGTTTTCTGGTCATTGACTTTAATTTACGTAGTAAATATCTGTTAAATAAATTGGAAGACTAATAATCTACTAACCATGTCATTCCCCTTAACAGGCTGGCTTTAGGAAAGGGCCATTTTTGGCCATTGTTTGACTATTATTTAGCCCAATAAGGAATTGCCAGTCCTACCAAACATATATCTATTGCCTTTCTTGACTAAGCAGTAGGTTTGAGACAATTGACAGACATCTGTTGTGGAATAAACTGGCCAACACTAATATAGATAATCACCTATTGTTTTTAATCCAGGAACTCTATTCCAGTATAAGTGCTAAAGTAAGAATTGGAAATTCTGGCTTATTAACTGATTCTGTCCCTAATAATAAAGGAGAAAAAAAAGGACATGTGTTAACATCATCACTTTGATATTCATATCTGAATGACATAATCCCAGCATTGTCTGGCCCAGTATTTTTTCCTTCCTCAGTTAGATCAAAAAAGGTTTCTATTATTTTATATGCTGATGATAAGGTTTTAATTTCACTTACTTGTATAGGTCTGAGGAGGCTGCTCTCTCAAAGGTATTGGTATTAGAAAGACATTTTCATTTTTTCTAAAAGAATAATTTTATTAAGAAGGATTTGTTAAAATGTATTAAAAGTTATAAAAAGTTACAGAACTATAGAAAAATAGAAAAGAAATAAAAATGAAAAAAGGAGAAGCCAAAAAAGGAAAAGATAAATACTCACTTTTGATCTCCTCTTGATGGTTTTATATGCCTACTGGTGTACTTACCTGGCGTTGCCCAGGATTTTATTTTCTCATACATAACACCTCTTAGAAATACCTTAAGAATTGCCTTACCTTACCTTAGGAATTAGATGTGGTTGAAATACACAGCTTTGATATCCTATGTCAGTAATTCCTCAGACTGTCTTGTCCAGTACCTGTAGCTTTTCCTCATCTTCCCCAATGCAATCTGTATTCAGAGTTGTTAACATATAGAGGTTGGGTTCCAGGGAATACACTGTCCTTCTCCTTGCTGTTAGTCCTCATTTCCATAGCATCTGTCCTATTCCAGTACCTGTAACTTATCCCCATATTCTCCAATCCAATCTGTATTCAGAGTTGTTAACAGAGGTTTGGTTTCTGAGGGAATACACCACCCTTCTTCTTACTGCTGGGCCTCACCTCCATAGCAACTGGCCTGAGGCCCAAGAGCTCTCTGGCTGAGTATTCTAAAGATCCCTCCCTGAACTGCCATCCCTAGGATTCCATAGGATCTCCACAGCCAACCAATCATATGACGTCTTCTTGCCTCACGCAGCCAATCGTATGAGGTCTTGGCCTGCATAACACAGACAAACAGACAAACTCACAAACATTGACTTTTATGAAGTAGATATTCATACCTCTGTCTCTAAAATTACAAAAAAAATGGCATTCTTTCAATAGCCTATTCTTTCTCATCATCAAAATCAAGTTATTAGATCATTTTCTTTTTTCTTTTTAATAAAATCTATGAGGAGTTCCAGTCTTTAAGAAATGTCACTAATGACCCTTCTCTAATTAAACCAGGTTATTTGTCCATTGCTGCTGAATCTGTCAGTTTCAACAACCATTCAATTGCACACAGTGCTGAAATTCTTCCATCTTTGCATATACAACGATCTTGCTGCTATATTCATATATTGAAGCAGTCATCCATGGCTCTTTTCTAACTGTGCATCCATCAAAAATCTTCCCAATAAATGCAAGCAAGAAAGCCATTGAAAACTATGTCCTTCTGCTACTAACTGCTCAATTGGTTTAAGTGACAAATCTTGAGGAGGTCTTGGTACATTAGCCATCATGCTTTGCTTATTCTTTCTATTCTATAAAAAGCTTTTTGCGATGAGACTTATGAAGGTACAATCTGAGTTTATATTTATTCCATATTCTCAATAAAGCACATCTCACAAAATGGTTTTTAAAATCTGCATTAATTTTGACTTTGTTGTACCATAAATATCCAAGCCACCCAAGCCCCAGGTCATGCCTGTCCAATCCATTCTTTCTTCCAAACCAACAGCAGGCTGCAAAATATAATTTAAAATTAGATAAACTTAATCTTTCTCCTTCTTTTGCATCCTGAAGTACTTTATATTTAACTTTTGTTTTGTTTTGCCATTGCTTAAATGCAAACCATTTTTATCACAGAAATTCTCCCTAACAAATTTAGTTTCTATCATCTTAACATATCCTTCTTGATTTCATTCCACATCTCAATATAATGAGAAAATACATTTTCATTTTGATGGATCACTAGATTGAACAATGCTTTAATTACTGTGATGTTAATTTTACAGAAAACTGCTCCAAAAAGCCCTATATAGAAACTACTAGAGCAGTGGATTTGAGATCTGTTGGAGCAATCTTTATGTTTTACAACACTTCAGGGGTTGCCTGGGTCTTCAAGCACTGAACATATTTCAAGGCAAAGTCATTACCCAGATTTTGTATGGTCTTCACCTATCTCTTCTAGGAGGCCTACCCAGTCTACTTTTAATTATACTTTTAATTGTACTTCTACTTTTAATTGTATTTTTAATTATTATATATTTTAATTATGATATAATGCATTTTAAATGGTTTGTGTTTTAGTGTATTTTAACCATGATTTGTTTTGAGTTGTATTCATGCTGTACCCCACCTGGAGCCTTGGGGAGAGGGGGGTAACAAATAAAATTTATTATTATAATTAGCTTAGGAACCTCAAATCTGATTGACTCGCATGTGAGATAAAACAACAAGATTCATAACAGTGGGTAACCAAAGCTAGCGGGAGAGAAAGGATTGCTGGAGCTGAGAAATGAATAAAAGTGGAAGAATCTAGGCAATAGAAAAGCACTGAAGAAAGAAGAAAATTGGACTAATGATAGTGAGTTAGCAGCAGCAAAATCAAGCACCAAAGGCAAGCCTGAGAGGGTCTATGGTGGAAGTGAACACTACACTGGTAACAACAGCCCTTGGAAACTTAGTATAGGAAGGGTTTTGTGGAGGTACAGTGGGTGAGTTATTGAACAAGAGGTCAGCACTGTCATGTCCTAGGCATCAGTGAGGACAAAGAAGTACAGATAGACCCTTTTTGCACCTTATCTTTTCGCACTGCTGGATTGGGGTTCTCGCGCGAGAACGCTTGGAAAGAACGCTGCCGCGTCCCAGCTGCTTCGGGTCCACAGCTCCTTCCTCCTCGTGTGAGCACCCTGCCTCTTCCATTCGCAGTGCAACCTGGGACCTCCCAGGCTGCACTGAGGAGAGGACGCACGACTGGCCTGGCTCCCGAGGCATGGCATGCCAGGTAAGTGCGCGCAAGGCCCCGGAGCAATTTGCAACAGCACACCATTTTCAGCTTTGAGCCAAAAAAGAAAAGGTGCATGTGCGGTCCGCGTCAGGCCCTTGAGCATCATGTAAATGTGACTGCATCATGCAGACCACTCCTCACATTTATGTGATGCTCAAGGGGCCCTTTTGCTTCAAAAATGCCATGCAAAAAGGGCCATGGACTACCAAGTCCGTAATTGTGATTTAACTGGTTAGGCCACAATCTTGTATGGATATACAATCTTGTATAGGCTCAGTCATATGCCACACCTGCATTACTGAACAACCTCTGAAGTTACTCCCTGTTTAATGAGGAGTGGGTTAGATTGTCAAGGGGTCTGGCCAGTGGACTACCCCATAGTGAACCCATACAGCCATTTAGCATTCCAAATTATTACAGAAAATGTAAGTTTTGTTAATGCCTGTGTATCCATGCAGTCTTTTCATTTCCCTCTCTCTAAGACTTGAAGTGAAATGATGGGAGATTTCTGGCATGCAAAAAGAAATACTCACACGCTGCATGCTTAAAATGAAATGTGCTTCTACAAGAATAATTGATCACTTCCAACTTGAGCATCTTTAAAAGACAACTGAACAAAATCAAAACCAAAAAATCTATCAGGATAAGGCTGTGAATAACTTTCATGAAAGATATATATTCTCTTCAGTTGTAAGGTCAACCTTCTTCTATGCATGAGTTGCTGGGATTGGAGTACTTTTGCACTTTCCTCCTGTTTGTGGGCTTTCTATATAGATCTGATTAGATGCTGTGCAAACAGAATGTTTGATTAGATAAAACTGTGGTCTGATCCAGTTGAACTTTTCTGCTCCCATCTCCACTTATTGAACAAAATCAGTCTCTGCTAAAACAATCTAGTATGGGGTTAGTAACAATGGTGGGTTGGGGCTAATTTTCTGCACTTGGCATTTTCTGGGTGCTGAACAGATTGCCAAAAATCCCCCCACACACACACACACAACAATAATAAGAAAAGACAAGAGGAAGTGGCCATTAGTCAGCTTCTGATTTTTGAAATATGTTTGTTTGTTTGTTTGTTTGTTTGTTTGGAGGATGAAGGGAGAAAAAGAGTACAAGAAAATCCTGCAATCAATTTAAAAGGTGAATTGCTGCCCTGGAGGCTTCTATGAGCGGCAATACATTTTTTTTTGGCCCAAAAATAGCCGGTCAGATTGACTGGAAGGATCAAGTGTCATAAAACATTATTGGAGGCCAGATATGGCCCCACGATTGCATCTGTCCCATTCCTGGCCTAGTAAAATGTATGTACATTATAGATGGATAACTGTGGGAGAGAAGAAAGGATGAAAACCACCACCACCACCTCTTCCACCACCAGGGCTTCCTTGCTTCATTGGCCAAAATGATGCTACCATGGGATTGAATTCATCCATAGTACAGAGAAGGACTAAACGGCTCTTGGGGTCATTGCCAGCTCCCTGTGTCTGTTTCTGCTTACAGATTCCTGTTTTGTCTCAGTTTTTCCTCTTCAAAAAAATTACAAATATACATTTTTTCCACATAGCTGGTTTTTGCCTTTTATCTTGCTGCTGCTTTGCACCTTTATTCTGATCCAGTAGTTGAAAATGTTACTAAGTGGAGAAACTTGAATATTTGCACTGGGGTAGGAATCTACTTGGACTTATTTCCCCAAAATTCTAATGGAATTGACAGAAATAGCTTGGCTATGTGCATTTCATCATAGGAAATACTCCAATTAGATATCTCTTATTGAACTCTACCAGTATTAAATTTATCCAAATATGTCACAGTTGAGATGATAGTCCAATTAGTTTTACAAATTGCAAGTTTTCAAAATTTTTAAAAAAGAAAAAGAATTTAGGGCAGCCATTGTGTTGTATAGTTCTTATCATTGTTCAAAGAAAAAAAAATAGAAGAAATATCAGTAGACCCCCAAGTTAACTTAGAGAGCATTAAACACAGAGATGTTTATTGATTCATTTAGTTCATTTGGGTTACACTAAGTTTGAAAAAGAGGCTAGATGCAGAGATGTGCAATCTTATGGAAGGATGAAATATGCAAGCTTACAGGGCAAAATATTGCTTAATTAAGATCAGCATCATTCCCCAGAAATCCTGAGTAGGAACTCTAATGCCCTGATAGGAGCCCCTACTGCATATTTAGGTCTTTGGACCACATGTCATTTTAATTACCTACTGTACCTTCATGCACAATTTTTCCATTGTGGATAATTGAAACGACAAGTGGTTCACCAAAACCTACGACTGACTTCAGTATTGCTGTCTGCCCTACCATCAGGGAAGCCTATAAGTGTAGGAGGATCCCTGCCTTAGTTCACTTTGCCATATCTGGATTAATGCACACTCCACAGATGAAAAATAAGGGTGGGGAAAGTGCAGCTTCAGGCTGCATGTGGCTATATACTATACCCACAACATGGACAATCGCATGGCTAATTCAGTGAAAGACACATGGCTCTAACTCCTAAAGCCTAAATCCAATTTTTAGCATCAACCATCCCAAATCAATGTAACTTACATAAGTGTTGAGATATCAAGTTGTTCTTGATTTAATGCAGGGGTGTATAAATGCAGGACACATGTATCCCCTGAATTCTAATGTTGGGGGCCTCCTGGTGACCTGCAAATCCCCTACATTAAAACAAAAAATCTTCATGCCATTTTCAGGTGACCTTTTGCGTGGAAACTAGACAAAATTCCCCAAATAAGCTACATATATGAAGTTTATGTCTCCTTATCCCCAAAACCTACCACAGCTCCACAAACATTCAAAACTAAATATGGCTGAAAATTGGTCAAAATAGTGCTCAGAAGATACATCAGTTAGAAGACACGTGAAATTGATGGTAGGGTCTACAAAATTTGCCCTTATCCTCTGCATATAGTTGCCCTCACCAGATTTAGTGAATATAGCTTATTTGAGACTAAGCAGTAGGTTAAGATCTTTGTTAGAACTCTTCAAACAGCTGCCTCTATAAATACTGTAAAACTATTTATGATTACAGAATTATATCACCTATAAGTGGATGACTGTAATGTACAAGTGGAAATGTTCTGAGTGTTCAGATGAGTTGTCACCATAAACAGTGACATATGGTTGATTTTTAAAATATTTCTTAAAGTGGCATTGTCTTCAAATTTTTAATATGCCATATGTCATGAGGACATTCTTAGTGGCTTATCAGATGTATGTATGATGTTAAAGTCTAGCAAGCTAAACACATTCATTAATGCAAGGTGAATCTCTGTTGTTTCCATGGCAGCCATAGACAAATGATGACCTTTAAAAAATATATAAATGGGAAAGTGCATTTATGTTTCCTGACCAAAGTTGAAGGTCAAACCAAACAAATAAAGATATATAAACAGGCTAAAATGCAACATAAAATAATTTATTCAGCTAATGTATTCCACAAAGAGTAAAATTAGCTTAAATCAATATACTGTGTAGATTAAATCAGTGAAAAAAATCACTTTAATTGACTTTGAATAAACAGAGAAATAGCTATTCAGATTTTGTTGGTGGCCTCGTACTCAAATGACCTTCAAAACAAAATAGAAGTTCTGAAAATATGATATCAATTTATTTTAGTCTTCAGTGGTTGCTTGAAAAGGGAAAATAAACAAGGACATTCAAAACCAAGAGCTCATCTGTCACATCCAAAAGGAGAAAGGGCATGCTATAACCTCATTTCACTGTGCTTTTCCAAATGAATATGGACTTCCATAAAGTGAAGAAACAGAATTTCTTCTTTGAAAAAAAGAATAAAAATATGTCACATCTTGTTTCATAATTTCTAGCCATTCAAAGATCATAGTTTAAAAACTGAACTTTAATTTTAAAAATGGTTCTGCTATATATATATATATGTGCATCTGATTTGACTTTTGGGGAGTCACTGTCTTTCTCAATCCTTTAGAGTCTTCCATATATTAAAGAACCCTAATGTGACATATGATTAACAGTCAAGATGTGCATGTGATTTCACCAAAGATAGAAATGCAATTTGCTTTGGCTAAAGTACAGTACCTTCTGAAGTGCCCAGAACTGCAGCTGAAAACAGTAGAAAGCGTCAACACTTCATGCTTCAGAAAGAAAGACATTTTGGGCAGATTCTTCCCCAGGCACAGCACAGACATACAGATAATTGCACAGGCTGCTGCATTTTCCCAGAGGTTCTGTAAATGTGCTCCCTACTGCTGTCAGTTGTTCTTCAAATGCACCCACATCACCGTCACAACTTTTGACTTGATGAGCGAGGAACTAAAAGACCACTGAGCATTGAGTGAGTTCAAGACTACCAGTTGCTTAGTATTTAGGACTGTGGCAACTGTGGCATATGGCTTCACAGACAGTCTTTTTAGGTTTAGTTTTTCTGAAACTATTGAAAGTGAAGAGGAGGAGAAACTGAGGTAAATCCTGGAGGTAGGAGCCACTGCAGATCTGAACCCTATGATCCTTATGCATAGAACTAATCCAAAAGAATTCCATGGGTAATGGAACATCAAAAAATGTATATTCCTTTTGCATAAAAATGTATTTTCCCCCAGAAACACATCATAATCTGTATACATGCAAAATTGATCTCTTTTTTGTGTGCAAACCCATTATTTTCCCACAGAAAACCATGCATGTTCCCAGAAACTTTTTTTGCATAAAAATGTTTTTTTCAGAAAAAGTTTTTTTAAAAAACAAATACACCCTAGAAACACTTTTTGTGTGTGAAAAATCATAGTTTCACATGAGAACCATATTTTCCCCCAAAAAACCCCTCATGTATTTCTATGAAGCATAATTTCCTGAAACATTTTTGATGTGTGAATATCAAGCAAATAAATGCACGAATTTCTCTTCATCTCCCAAATGTCAAGAAACCCATTTTTTCAGCCATGAACTCAATAAAAGCAAGTATTCTTTCTTCCCTGTTCTTGATCACACAACTATCACACTGTAGACACAGTAATATGCTCTGAGGTGTGTTCAGTAAAACTCACTGTAGTACTTGTGAACTTGCACTCTATCCTGGAGGTCTCTTCATTAAACCACAGGATCATGAAGGATTGCAGAAAGCACTTATGTGTAGCCATTTAAATGGCCATGCCTTCCCAACATTCCAAAGTGAGAGTAGGCCCTTAGCAGGGAATGTTTGCAATCTATCCGAGAAGTGTCATCAACACATTCAGAACCTTCTACCAGGTTCTAGAAATCTCTGAGAATAATCCATTCTAATATATCTTCCCCTACCCAGAAGGTTGTAACCAATACTAACAATCCTATCTTTACTGGGCATTTGTAAGCCCACGATAATGGAGGTAGTCTGTCCAAATACAAAGCAAACCAAGGCAAAATTAAAAACCACCATCTACTAGTCACTTCATAAACAAAAAACAAAAACACATGCATATTGACCCAGGACTTAGGCTAGCAACATTTTCAGACAGACCCATGCTTGTCATTGTAACCATAAAGCCCAAAATAGATCAAAACAAGAACAGACTCAAAATGGAACTCTTTCATAACTACTTCCTGAGAGTTCTTCAAGGATACACCCAAGGCCATGCTTTTCAAAGAACTCTGTGGCTGAATATAGCAAAAGTACTCTGGTAACAAAAGACTTACCTATGGCTTTGGGCTTTTGCTTCATTTTCAGAGTAATAGTTAGCTAAAACCATTTTTTTAAAAACCCTTTGCTTCTTTGTGTGTGTGTGTGGGGGGGGTCTGATTGAAAGGCTTGCAGGGAGGGGAGGAGGAGAGAACACTGAAAAATGATATAATTTCAGAAATGGCCTCAGAATTTTCTCTTTGGGTAAAAGCATATGTGAACTATCCCCATTTAAAGTATGTTGGATACTGTATCACTTATAATATGAATAGATCATTACATTTTATATCATAATGATTGCTTGGTTGAAATCCTAAGTTTCTGTTTCTGCTTTCAGCAAATCTTAGAAATGAGCAATAAGCATATTCTGTAACTAGTAATATACATATCATTATGTTCTAGTTTTGTACTGCATATGCTGTTTGAATATCCCCTCTTCTGGTAGTTGTAAGAAATGGGTTAGACAAAATTACTTGGATTTTGTTTTCTTTAGTGAGAAATAAGTGTTTTCCACGTCAAATTCATGTGACTACAGTCTTACTTATTCACTTTTAAATACGGACTTCACCAATTCCTCTTGCAAATCTGAATTACAATATTTCACATTTTGTTGTCTTTCTACTATGCTGTCTCCCTTTTACCCTTTCAAGATTTATCTGTTTAGCACAAAGGCACTGAGTGTTACCCAGCTCTTGTTCATACTCTCGTTGTAAAGTAGCTTTACATGTGACTAACCATGGGCCTTTTGGCTTGCTTACTGTCAGCTGCTCCATTTTCATAATCAGACTATGTGGGGAACAAGTTCTCAGAGAATTAATTGTCCAGTCACGCATGGGCTCCCATTGTAAGGGGATTATGAAGTAGGCCTATGAAAATTCACATAATACCCTGCATTGCTTATCTCCAGGCAGAGGAGTAAGTCAGCCTCAGTTTATTAATGTTTACAAATTACTGAACCTTCTATGAAAAGGCATAGACAGAAACATTTTATCTTGGAAGGTTAATACTTTAACAATGAAGCACCCAAAGTTAACCTTGGCAGAATAGGTCATCTTCATTTATTAAAATGTTTCAGCTTTATAGTGAGAACCTCAGTAAAGTCACTGTTACTAATTCTCAAGTTTCTACCAATAACGTTGCTATTACTTATTTAATTACCTCTCATTTTCATTAAAATATATAACTAAAGCATAGCATTGGAGATTCTTGAACTATGGCCCTAGTTACACAGAGGAAGTACCGACTGCCATATGTCTGTGTATCAATTACAGATGTACATTTTTGGTTATTTTGCTCTTGCATGTAAAAATGAAGGACTGCAGAAGTTTCATCCCCATTAGTGAAGTCTGTAAGCAATTTTGTGTGTTTTATTAATTTATTCACTAAAAATATTTTATCATCCTCCTTACTGTGGGATCTTAGTGTGGGTACACAATTATTGTCAAGGATTTTTCACATTTTTAAACTTCTTTGTTGAAAAAAAAATATTCACAGACATTTCTTTTTGCACAACTATTGTTTCTCCAGAAGCATACCTTTTGTACAAAAGACACTGTATTCCATGGAAATAGTCTTTCACTTTCCCCCCCTGAAATGGCAGTAGATCATATCCTTGATAGAATGTCTTAGTATGTCAAGAAACCTTTGCTCCTTAAGGATGAAAAAAATATTGTAGGTATTATGTACATTCTTAGTAACTGCCATCAAGATTTCTTTCATTTAGTTCGATGAATTACTGATGTCCTCACAATACATATTTCTCTTCTATACATACAGATCCATTAAATCTAAAACATAAAATAACTTAAATATTTTGAACTATCTCACTTATGTGTCAAAGCTGGATTTTTTTTTTAAAGATGCCATTCCAATCATTATTCAGTGGGGAGGTAGTTGACTGACTGTTAGGTGCTAGCAACATGTGATCTTCTTATGCTACACAATTATAGCTACTTTAACTGCCACAGTTCCATCCTGTGGAATACTGGGATTTGCAGTTCAGGGAGAAGCATTTGGATTTCTCAGGCAGAGAGCTCTAGTGCTTAATTCGCTAAAACTCTAAGATTCCATAGGATGTTGCTATGGTATTTAAAATAGAATCATAGTGCCATAATTTTATAGTATGAAAGGGTGCACAGAATGGCAGCTTCAGTTGCATTATATACTCCACTGACTCCAGTGAACAGAGTAATATAAGTGCATCACTGATGACTACCCACATCAAAAATAAAAGGTGAAAATGGGACAAGCCACCACTTAGGATAGCCTACCACATCCATATTGCTTAGTGACTGCATGTGTTTGACCTTTAAGGATGTGAACTTCTGTCTTTGTGGTTTTTTTTCCTTTCTTTGACACTTGCCTGCTTTTTCTTCTCATTCTTGTTTCATATTGCCTTGCAAGATTTTATGATGTTTTATTCTTCAGCACAGAATTTGTACATTGGTTTTTAGTCATTTTGCTGATGTGGGCATTTATTTGCATATTTTACTGAATATAAGTATTTCTCCCATTGACTACAATATGTGCACCAGATGCTATAAGAGGGTCTTATATCTCCCAAATTGATGCAGCAATTCCCAATCTGATAACATGCCCTGTTTTTACATACAGCTCTGTCTCCCTCCATAACACCACCTTTGTGTACAAGGGTGGATATTCAACGTTCATTTAGTTAGACTAATTTTGTTAGTATGTTTTCTGTGTTATTTATCACTACAAACAACTCAAGTCAGTATTCACAAAGATAAACTGTAACATTTATTAACAACAATAATAAAAGTGTGTATTAGAGTTCATATGCAGCACACTTTTCAGACAATATTAACAGTTAACTCCCTCTCAGTAACAGTTCTATCATGTCTTTAGGCTTTCACAAAAGGTATAATTATCATACAACAGCACTTTGCCAGATCCTACTAAGGCTCAATTACTCTTTTACCTTTCATTAGACTTCCACTGAGAACCAAACCTCCCAAAACAGGCACACTCTGTGGCTGACTAAGGGACTCTGCTCCCTAGATCTTTGCCAGGCTCTCACTGAAGGAATAAAATGCCCGCAAGTACTTGGCTTTATATAACCTTTTCTCTCAGCCATAAACTCCTCCACACACTACTGGGCTGGGTTTCTCTCCTGAGGTGCTATTCTGGTTGTGTAGCAACCTATTTTCAGGCTGCATTGCTGACCAGAGAGCCACACCCCCAGAACTTTGTCACAGTTGTGTTCATTTGTATCCATTCAGATTTCAAAATAAGTGTATAGTTTTATATATACTTTATTTCCCTGGCACATTTGCAAATTCTTGAGGCAAGGATTGTCAAGTCCGGTAACATTCTGACAGCCTGCCTTACACCCTTATCACATGGCGTAGCATGATTGGCAAAAAAAATCATTTAATTGGCATGAAATATCATTATATAAAAATTGGACACTTATGCCGGGAAACGTGTAAGTAGGACACTGGCTGTACACTTGGGCTAGGTCAGCATGGCCTCAACATGGCTGGGTCTTAAGGTCAAGACATCCAGTAATCCTGTCAATGACCCAACATCTGAAAACAATAGTCAAAGAAAATGCCCAAGTACAGCAGGCAAGCATCTCTGCTGTGACATTTCCTACTGAAACCTTCTTCATTCATATTACCCACCCAAGACATTAAGAGGCTGTCAGGACTCTCATCAATGTTTTGTCACCCAAAGTAAGACAATCAGATCTCTTTTGCTTATTCTGCCAAAGAGTAACACTCACCCCTTTAGAATAGGAAAAGAGATATTTAAACACTATCTCAGACCCTGGCATTTTGCTTGCACTTTGAACATCATGCTGCCGTCCCCAACTCTCTTTTCTTCATGCTATCCTCAAAGTCTTATGTTTGTTCTTCTGCTCAAAGTCTTATGTTTGTTCTTCTGCTCCAGGACTGGTAAATATCACCTTTTGCACCCAAAAACTCTCTCTATCCAAGCTTTCTCATGTCTCCGTTTGCTAGCCTTGTACGGTTTATGAGACTGCTTGATTTCTTATGTGTATGTCTGTTAATTTCCAATAAAAACACTGTGTTTAAACATTTAACTGGACCCCTATAGTTAGTACTGATATACACAAGTGAAAAGATCCTACAGTTACCCCATTCTTGCAGGCCTCCTTTGAGCATCAGTTTCCCCAATTTCTAAGGAGACCCTGGCACTGCTGGCAGACCTCAAGGTCTTCCACCTTTGGAAGTTGCAATCCCAAGAGTGGTGGCGTGGGTTAATGGTTATAATATTGTACTGAAACCTAGGAGATCCAAGTTCAAGTCATTATGAAAAAATAAAACTCATTGAGTAGTCCTGGTCTAATCTCCCTAAGCTAATTCATAGTGTTATTGAGAAGATGAAGCCAAGAGGAAGAGAAGTTATACACTCCACCTTGAGCACATTGCAGGAAAGCTAGGAAATAAATGAAATAAGCATAAACATGCAAACAAAATAGTGATTGTTAACAGCTGCTTTGGAGACATAAGTGAACATGGAAAGCTGTTAACACTGCACATTAAACAGAAAAGGCTTTTGTCAATTTAAGGTGAACTGTTAACTGGCTTGCAAAAGGAAATCCCAAATCCCCTTGTGCCAAAGTGTATTCCAATCAACAGGAAAGCTATTTCAGAATCCTTTTGTTTAGAGCAGCATTTTCAAGGAGCATTTGTTTTACAAAGTGTAGACATTTAGATCATGGCTGTTTGATGAGTGCTGACATGATAATAAAACTCAATTTTACTCTAATACATTAAAATGCAAATAACCTTTCCAATAAAAGGTTGTAGTTGCTGCCCAGTGTTAACCGAAAGCCTAGCATGTCAAGGCCAAGTGTTTAAAATTTATTGTTGAAAAAAAATGATCCCTCTGGGTGAAAAGAATTTCAGAATTACTGGAAATGGATTTATCTACTTTTATTCATGGGACTTTATGAGTTTTGTCATATATTTCAGTTATTGAAAACAATATACACATATCTGTGGTTAATAATATTCAGAAAATTTTAAATATTTTGGCCTTTACAGATTAATCATCCAGTTATATTAATGTGGGTATTAAATATGTAGAGATTTTAATCTGTAACATGTCTCTGACATTGTTCTATATAATACTTCATCCTGTTTTGTCGTTTTTTTAAAAAAAAATACTACAGTTCACCACATAATAAAGTATGGGAAATCTTGTATTTTGAAAGCCATATTCTCTAGTAGCTATAGTCCATCAGGACATGTAGTTCACATTCAGAAGAGCTTGTTTTACCACGATAGCATTCAGTCATTTAATTAAGATCTATTGATATCAGATTTATCCACAAGCTTAAAATCAAATGTTTCATGATATCAGATCTTGCTTATGTAATTTCAGGTGACTATAAGCATTCATTTCATAACATGTCTTCTTTTTAGGGCAGATTACCATTATTTTCCCACCTTTGCAGTCCCATACTTGGACACTGAGAGTGGGAATGTATTTTCTGCAAAGGGAAATTCAGGCTTCAAATAATACTGCTCCTTCTCTTATGAAAGCTTATAAAAGCCGTGGTGGGTAAAGTGAACTCCAATGGGATATGCCTGCTTCCCCACGGCCATTTTTCCAGCTCCCATATTGTCCCACCCCTCTAGAGCAGAGGTGAGAATAGTGTGGCCCTACTGATCGCCCCCCCCCAACAAAAGACACCAACACGCTCAAATATAACTTAGGTTAAAAAATGCTCAGAACAGGTTTGGAATGATTCAAAATGATCTTTTGCTTCCTACATTTATGTTTATTGAAATTCATTTTGCTAGTTTTAGCCTGGCTCTCCAATCTATCAAGATCATTTTTAATCTTGATCCTGCAATCTGCGATATTAGCCATCCTTCCTAATTCAGTGCCATCTGCAAATTTGATAAACATGTCCTCTGTTTCATCATCCAAGTCATTTATAAAGATGTTGAACAACACTGGTCTCAAGACAGAGCCAGGTGGCATCCCATTAGTCATCTCTCTCCAAAATTAAAAGGAAGCACTGAGTTTGGTCCATCAAACAGACAGAAGTCCCCATGTGGTTGCTCAAAGTGGCAGCTGTGAGGGCATGTTGTAGCCATCCAGAGCAGCTGAAAATGATGCGGTGTTTGCTTGGTGCCATATCTCTGCCCTGAGGTTACTTCTTATAAATTTTTTATTTTTTGAAAAATAGTAATTTGCCACGCCTGCTGGCTTCCAAGAGGATGTATTTTGCCCCAGATATCTAGGAAACCTGAAACCTAAAACAAAATAAACAAACAAAAAGATTACTGGTAATTTCCAGATGCATTTCCTGTAAATTTTCAGTATTTGAGGGCCTGATGCTTCCTGTGGTAGGTCTTTCAACTCCTGGATCACAAAAAAATCCCAATCCTGTTGTAAAAGTTATTTTGAGAGTGACAAAGAATCCTGCAGTCAAAAGTGGTAGAACTTATTCATATATTTATTTATGACATGCTGACTAGGGTAATTTGGGAGTTGAAGTCAAAAAAAGTAATCCTTTAAAGATCTACTTGTCTAGACTGCAGAATGGCTACACTTACTGTCTGGACAGCTCAAGGGGCCACAAGCCACCCAGTTTTGCTCCTGCAAGATACTTTACACATCTGCTACCAGCATGGTTGTTGAGCAACTTCTGTAAATCGAATACATTCTTAGTTGCTTGTTTCAAGAAATTAATTGACACTAATCAAAGTGATACACCTTCTCTTCCTCTGAGAGTATGTTTTCCATATAAATTTGTTTCCTTTGTTGTTTCATTTTGTTACAACCCAGAGTAACGCTAAGAAAGGGCCCCCTAAATTGGCAAGACTTCTCCCATATTGGATATTGGTTAGCAAATTAGTTGCAGTTAAAAACAACCTTGGTGTTGAATGGGAAATCCTTAACAATACCGTCTCCCTCTGCTGTATGAGAACATAGACAACGTCCCTTAGGCTAAAAGACTCACCGATTGTTCTGAGTCATGTATCTCTAGGCAGAAAATAGACTTGCTCCTGGACACTGTCACACCCCAAGCTACGCTGATGAACTGTGTGAAGCCAGACAATCAAAACCTTTCAATTCGGAATTTTAAACCTATCACACACCTGGCCTTCCCAGTACAAAAACAATACTGAGGAGGGGTCATGATATTTGCCTAACATTATATTCTGCACTTATCATCCATTAATGATACTTTGCTAGCTGATACCTGGCCTGAGGACAAAAATTGGCTACAGAAGTCCCCACTTTTGGAGCCTCTTTGGAGAGCCTCCCAGACAGGACAAGGGCCCGTTTTACTGCTGCCGAGGTGTCCCACTCAGGCCTCTCAGACGCCTCTCTCCCAACTGTCTCTTATTTTCAACTTCATTTCTGTAGCCCTTCTGTCATTGTAGGATTATTTGTTAATGTGTGTTGAGACCTTCTCTGTTAGTTTTAATAAAGTTACTTTAGATTTTTCCTCTGACTTTGGCGTGGTTCTGACCCTGTAGACATAGGGTTAAAGATCCCTTGCCCTGACCTCTCACAAGCTTTGAGTTTCTCTGTTAATTCCTCAATTTGAAGTCTGTTTAGGTGTCCTCGAGATACCCCCAATTTTCAGGGTAACAATTTCTTTTGTTTATCTCTTTTAAGATGAATCACTTGGCATTATGGTTTCGGAATACATCTCTTGACCTTGAACTATTTGCTAGACCTCTATAAAACCACAATATCACTTTGTGGGAATGTCATTATCTTATTATCTCTTCCAGAAGTACTATTAGAAGGTGCTTTGGATGAAACATTGATCTTTACTTGAAACCAATAAGTCCTTCAGTTATATGTGAATAGCATAACAACAACAACAACAATAATAATGGTGATGATGATGAAGTAGTTATCATTGCATAAACATGGTTGGTTATACTGCCAGTGATACTAATTCCAAAAAAATTTCCTCATTTGTTATTCTTATAGAGAGATTGTCTGTCCTTCCTTATTTTCTGTTCCTCTTTTTCCATTGTGGTTAATTATTAAAATTTATTCAACATATAGTTAATTTTACTCCTTAAAATTTTATCTGTCAGATCTAAATTCATGGTCTGAATTCAGGTGGGAATGTTGCAGAGGTCAGAAGGATACACTGCTGGTGGTGGTGAATATTGTTATTATTGATTCCAACACTCCAATGCTCCCCAGCTATCCATAGACCAGTGCTATTTAAAGTGGTGTTCTGTGGACTGTTGCAGTTCCATAAGCCATTGACAGCTGGCTGGCAACAAGTTCCCAGAAAAACAAAAACCAATAGGTACAAATGTGGTGCCAGCCCTGGACACTTTAGCAGAAAAAAACTGCCACTTTCCCCTCATATCCAAGGTTTTTTTTAGGTGGGGGTAGAATGCCAGGGGCATGGCATTTTAGGAGCAGAAGAGGGCTTTTTGAAGAACCTTTGGGTAGAACTTCTGGTTCACCTCCTGTAAAGGGCAGTAAACAAATATTTTAAGTAAAATAACTGCAAACTATTCCAATAAAATACTGTAATTGTGTTGGAATAGCATTGGCGGGGAACTGTCAAATTAACAACTCTGAGATCCTTTGTGACTGAAGAGCACAGTATAGATACTCTAAATGAAAATAAGTAAATAATTTAAAATGGCACTTAAACCATTTCACAGTCCAGTAGCACACTCATAAAATAGAGGAAAACAATTTAGACACGGAAGAAATGCAAAGCATTAAAACTCAGATAACCAATTCTGCATCCTTCAATGCAAAATAAATGCAGTGAGAAACATACAAGCAACATCTACAAATGAACACTCAAATATAAACTCACAACTTGATTGAAAGTTCTTTCTGAGATTATTTTATCAACAGAACTTAGTTAAAACTACATAGCACTGATGAAAGCTGAAGTTTTTATTTTATTTTTGTGATTTTTTTACTTGTATTATTTATATCATCAGGTCTTTGCTGATTACATGTCCCTTTGTGCTTTAAAAATAAAACATTTTCCTATCATTCACACAGCAGAATATTTATATATTCATTTATTTTAAAATAATTTATTATATTACTTAAAATAATTTATTAAATTTAATTAATTTAATTAATTAAATAATTTATTTAATACATTTATTATTTCTGTATCACCTCCAACCCAGAAGGTCTCCAAAGTCAAAAAATAAACAATTAAAACAACACAAAGAAAAAAACAATTTTAAATATTTTTTAGAATATTTGGAATATTTTTTAAAAACTCCAAAAGCAGCCTAAAAACAATCAAAAGCAGTCTAAGAACAATCTTAGAACCTAGTTTTAGAACAGCAGCTTTAACCACTGAATGGCACTGAATGGAACAGCACTGTTTTGGCTGCCCACAAGAAGCTTAAAAGCGATGGGACCAGCCTAATTTTCTTGGGTAGGTGGTTCTCCAGTCAAGATGCTGTTACTAAGGCCTTTTCCACACGGGCTTAAAGAAACGGTGCAGCGCGTCCTCCAGAGAGGACGTCTACACTTGGGAGCAGACTGGGTCAGACCTACTTTGGGTAGTTCCTCAACTCAGTCCGTTCCTGAACGAATTAAAGTGGTCGTTCAGCGTGCTTTTGAAAGACCTCTTAAAACAGGTCTTTCAAAAGCACGGCTGCGCTCCGGTGCAGATTTGCAGGCTCGCACCAGTGAGAGCCTGCGATCTGCCAGGGGCAGGCTTTAGGCTGGTGAGCTTCATCGGTTGATGGAGAGCCTCCACCAATCGGAAGCCACCATTTTCATCCCCGGAGCAGTGTGGAGTGCGGCCATGCACTGCTCTGGACCAACCTGGACCCGCGGGTCGAGCACAAGGGTCTGGTGAGTACTGGCACAGGGTGATTCCCTCGCCTCGTGTGGAAAAGGCCTAAGAAAGCCCTGATACAGGTACCCACTCACCTAACTTCATGAGGTGTTGGCACATGCAACAAGGCCTCCTCTGATATTGGGCAGAGGAAGGTATGACATTGGAGATAGAACAAGCCAGTGAAGGAGAAGGGGGAGAGACGTCTTCTTGCTGATCATCCTTCAAGTTCACCATACAACTAACAGATTCCTGGCTACCAGTTGAACCCAATTAGCACACAAAGTACTGCTGCTTAATGCCATGTCAGTTACTGGGAAGAACTGCATGAACTTGGACAAGCAAGCTGACCTTGATGTATAACTAAAACATGGTTAACAAAAGGTATGTGTGTGTCAACTTGAACCAGTTATGCCCACCAAATTTCTGGGTGAATCAGCAGACAAGATGTGATGGACAGGGAGGAGGAGGAGTCACAGTGATCTGTTGTGAGTCCATTCCCTTATTGAGTTGCTTTGTTTGAAAGTCTCCAAGGTTTGAGTGTAATCATCTGGCAAGAGGGCAGAAGACAGGATGGCGATGCTGTTGGTGTACTGTCTACCCTGCTGCCCAACTCCTTCCCTGACTGAACTGCTGGAAATGGTCTCTGAGGTGGTATTAATCTCCTCCAAACTAGTTTTGTTGGGGAATTTTAACATCCATGATGAGTCATTCTCATCAGAGCCAGCTCAGGATTGTGTAGATTCCATGGGAACAACAACAACAACAACAACAACAGGGTGTTACCCTGTGAACTGGGGGAGGGGCACCCAAATAGCCAAAATGCAATAACACAAAGGTGGGGAAATTAACTGGAGCACTTCACTTTAAGCCAACGAGAGGCAGGGTAACTTAGCAGGGATCTTGTAACCCAATGTATACGGGGTCAGGTCAGTCAAGCAGTCAGACAGTTTTAAAATAGCAAAAATAGTGTTTTATTAAAGATAGACAAACACTTAAGATAACACAATCACACAGCTAGCTAAGAAATAAGAAATAAGGAATTTTCGGGGGAAATGGGTGATACGACACCTTTCTCGTAGTCCTGACGAGATTGAAGATGGCAGGGAAGAAACTCAGCATGGCAGCTGAGGGAAGCTCACCCGACAAAGCGGCAGCAAGGCTGGATGGAAGTCCGGAGCGATCCAAAGAAGCTTTCTGAACTGGGGGTTCTTATAGGGAAAGTATGACCATAGGCTAGTCTGGACTTGGGAGAGAACAATGAGGTTTGGACGAGAGACAATGTCTCCGAAAGGTCAGAATTTAACATGATTGAGTTAAGTCCGAATTGACAAAGGAGTGGCCAGTATGCAGATGCAGCTCGCTTGGGTGAGTAAGTTTCCAGCTCGTCAGGGTGCCTGCTCGGCGCAGGGGGCTCTTTGTATCAGCGTGCATCCTTAATGAAGTGTTTGTCTAGGGAGGTCTCCTAAAGCAAGATCTGGATGAATCCGGCTTGCCTAGTTGGAGATTGGCACGTACGGCAATTAATAGCCATGCCTAGCTCCGTACTTGTTCGGGGGCTTCACAATCACTTGGCTGAGGGTGGCAAAATGTGGCCAAATTGTGATATCAAAATGATATCTAATATCTACCGAAGCCAGGCCAGTTCATGGTGATAACAAGGGTGTAAAACCTCACTTTTAAGTGCTGTTGGAACTTCAATCAATGGTTTAACCTAATCACGATTGTGAACCTGAAACCACACTTACGGGACGCTTGCCTCTGATGAGCCTTTGCAGTTAGCTCTTTGCTGAGAACAAAGGTAACTTGAAGAAACTTATATATGATGCTAAAGTTGTATCAGCAAACAGACTGAAGAAGTGTTTGAAGACACTGTTGGCTAAGGAGGTTTTGGGAAAACTTTAGAAGGCTTGTGGTTAAAACTGATTATATATGGATAAGTGTCATTGTATTGATAATAAAATTCTAAGTCCACAGCAGCCATTCTTCCCCATTTCTTCTCTCATATTTGTGTTACATTCTCCCATTCACCTTTAAATCTTTTTAAATTTTGGTTGTTTAACATCATATAATATTAACAACCAGTCTTCTTCCAAGGGAATTTCTTTTTCCATTTTTTTAAGCATACATTAGTCTGGCAGCGGTCACCATATGTGTTGCGTCTAGGGCAGACCAGGTAATTAATCAGCAAGCAGTAGAGCAGAGCTTACTCACAAGATAAGAGCAGAGGTTGTCCAAACAAAGTCCAGGTTCCATAGTAAACAAATCCACATAGCAAATCCAAGTCATTGTCAAACAGGCAGTCAAGGTAGTCAGAATGCAAGAAACCACAGCACAAAGCTTCAACAACCGAGAAAATCAGTTACTGATCCTGGAAGGGAAGGGCCAGCTGACATCCCTTTATCTTACTAATGCTGTTGCCACAGGTGTTCCCTCATTAGAGCTCATTTGTTACTTAAGTGCACTGAGCAGCAAAGCCCCTCTTTCTGAAGTCATCTCTCTCACACAGTAAGAGTCTGTGTAGCTTTGTTTCCACCTATTGTTCCCTCTGCTCAGGCCCCTGCTGTTGTTTATTACCTTCTCCTGAGCAAGCTTCTGGGCAAACTTCTGCTTCTGGGGAAACTTCTGTCTTGGATTCAGAATCCTCCTCCTCACTGTCAGGTTCTTCAAGGCAGGGCATGACAATATGTAACAATACCTTTCCGTGTTCTTTTTGTTACTTTATACCTAATCCTTTGAATATGTTTAACAAATACAATTCTGGGATAGTCATGGACCGAGATTTTTGGTATGTTTGGCCCAGAGAGAAATTCGGCTACCTTAGACTATAGGTTTCTCAACAGAAGACACACAGGAAACCAGATCTGGGTTTAACTACTATTCATGTAACATTTATTAAGGCCATTTCCACACGGACATATTGCCCATGCTATGGCGACCTCTCTTGACCGCGGGTTGTGCTAGCACAGTTAAAAAAAAGTGAGGCTCTAGACCTCAAACTGCTCTAGTGCAGCCACAGGGGTGGCGCTGCGAGTTTTATAAAAACCACCTTCGCAAGTGGTTTTTACAAAACTCACCCGCGCTGCCCCGTGGCAGCCCCCGGTGAAGAACTGCAGGGACGGGTTAGCGCGTCCCTGCAGATTTGCCTGGGGGTGGGCTTCTGGCTGGCGCGCTGTCCTGATTGGCGGAACGCTGCCGGAAGCCGCCAGCCGCCATTTTGGGCGCCGCTGAGCGCCGCCGAACACCACCGAGCACCGCCGAAATTCAGCGGCATTTAGAATGGCGGATCCACGCTCTCTGCAGGGACGGAGCAACCCGCTCGCAGGTAAGCTCTGCCCCTGCGTGCGTGGCCCCGTTTCACCCCACCGTGAGGAAAGGGCCTAAGACATGAAATACAAAATCACACGTATCAAGAGCTTTTTTCACCATTCCCATTCATACAACATACTCACGAAACGGTCCTTCGCCGAACATTGATCAGGTGTCCTTGAAGGTATGGATGGCCCTCTGCTGCAGCCAAGGGTCATGAAAATGAGCTGAAAATCTTCCCCTCTTTATAGTCATGTCTCTCACTTCTTGAGAAAAGGACATGTTTTGCTGGTTGCCGGGGTTCCAGGACATTCATTGCGTAAAGGCAATCAAGCAATTAAAAGAATATTTCATATCATTTTGTGCCTTACTAATAAAAGGTTGCTTGCAGAAGAATTGGTCATATATCATGTTGTCAGGAAATGTACTATACATCAGATCTTATGTATCAAATGCCTCAGTGGTTCTCGGCCATTCAGGGTAGGGTCGGGTCAGAAAAACAGTCTGAAAGTGTGCCAAACCAGGCTTTCACGGCTCCTCATTTCTTCTGCCTTTACACATAAGAACTTAACTGTTTTCTTAATAAAGATATTGATCACTATTGAATATCGTGAGTTTGTGAAGGTGGGTGAAACATAAGGCAATCAAAAAGGGTATGCATTGTAGGTAACATCAAATGTCAATTAATCAAGCCACACTTCTGGGTCGGTGCAACTCAGGAGTACTCCCTGTTTGTGCCAAGTCCTTCTTCTCAAGCCAAATCGGCATTCCGTGAGTTCTCAATTTCACAGTTCAAAGAATCCTTGCCTCACAATCCAAATCCCTCCTTACAACTATGCACTGCGCACGGCCATTTTGGTTTGGTTCAGGACCGTACCTTTCCTCCGGAACCCATTCATTCATCACAGGGTCATTGGGAATTTTATCCCCAGTATCTTTGTTACTGAAGTGTGAATATCTGTCCAAAATCTCTGCTTGCGCATTTCTACCACATGTGGAAATATGCTCTCCCTTTTCTCCACATTTCCAACAATCATTTTTGATATTTTTATATATGTTTGCCAATTTATGTGGGGTTAAAATGCCACTTATAAAACATTTTATAATAGTTTTCTTTTAAGACAGAACATCAAGTAAATTTCAGGTTCTTACTCCAGGTTTTCTCCCAATCTTTCAATTGAATTGTATGACCAAAATTCTAAGCCTATCTATTCATATTTTCTTTGATGGCATCTTATTCTGATTTTAACAATTCTGTTTTTAACTATACCTTATATAAATTTGTTATTATATATTCCCTCCCATAAAGATTTGTAAATAGGGCTTTGGACCAGAAGTTGAAGCTTGCGATATCATAAATACAAATTCACATATCATATAGAACATGAATTCATGTGGAGATTAAAATAATTTTAATAAATAATTTTAAGAGAATTAACTGTTTTATAGAAAGAGCATGGAACAATAGCAAGTTTGGAGACATAAAGATAAAGAAGATAATATGCATTTTATATTATGTATTTATGCAATTGATATATGTATGTATGTGTGTGTGTGTGTGTGTCTATATTGATATTGTATTGATTGGATTGTCTAATTATTAAACAACAACAACAACAACAACAACGTTCTGCCTTTGTGCAATAAACTGGGTTTCGAGGGATCCTCCACGTATCATCGTTGACCACTGAGCAAATGATCATAACAGGGACTCCTGCTAGGTTCCAGAGAACTTGTAATTTAATAGGAATAATGTCACATCTCTGTGGCTTTGTTGTTGTTGTTTTATAATTCCAGAGATAGTGGAGGAGGAATAACATATGGTTCAAGTGTTAAACTGTGCCATACTTAATCATGATCTCTAGTGGTGTCCTGTAGCCACAGTGAGTTATATAGGAAACCAGATGTTTTTAAATTGATGAAACTAAAAATAACTATTTTATTCACTTCTGAGAAATAGGAAAGAACCACTTTTTAATAATGGTAAGGATGATAACAAGGAAATACCTTTTGCATCTTGGAAATGGAATTGTAGCTAATTACTTGTGTGTTCTGGCAGTGGGGGGACTTTCCAGGATTCCAGAAGAACATATTGGTCCAGATGCTATAAAAGCCCTATATATATCAGGAAAAAATTTTTTTTAACATGAATAAGTGAACCTTTTACAACACTGAATTACTTAGGATGGGTACATTAGTACGCTATCCATGCCCTTCTAGAGTGGCTGTGGTGGGCACTCAGCCAAATGCATTTGCTGTCAAAGGCAAGGAACACCCTACTGTGCCTGATTGCTGTCATCATATCCTTCATACCTACCCTGCTGTTTATTCCAGAGTGACCAGTCCCATTTCAAATGAATTGCACTGACGCTTCTGTCACATTTCTCTTGATTCTGCTCTCAGTGATCTCCCTATTGGGTTTTCTCTTTCTATTATTCCAGCTTTTTACTTTGCACTTCTCATAATAGGTGGACAGTTAAGCTACAGTTACGATCTCACTCACTGAACAGAGTCTTTTTTTTTAAAAAAAGATTCTTTTTATTTTATTTTTTTTTTGCTCTCCTCCATGGTATTTTAAATCAAGGCAGACAGAAACCGTTACACTACGTCTCTCAGTCAAAAGCTGGGAAATTCTTTGCTACTGCCCATTCTTGCCAGATATCTCTTATCTTTTATGCATTGCACAAAGTGTTTCATAAGCTGAATTTTTTTTTAAGGAAAGGCACAAATGTTTGTTATCAGTGCTGTCATCAGTCCTGTCTTATAAAATGATCTCTCATCATATATACATGGAAAGAAGAATAAAATTGAGCCTAAAAGATTATGCTAGCAGTTTAAAACAGCATGGACAGTCTGTTCATGGCCATGATGCAGATGGTTCAAACCTCACAGTGAGTATGATCAAATACAAATGGGAGCACAGGATCATGTATCCTCTATGGTGAGATTGAATATCTGCTTAGAATAGCATTTCTGGGTTGTAGCCTATTACATTCTGACTTTCTTTCGATAGTACTATTGCAGGTATAGGTAACTGGTAGAAGCTGAGCAGGCCATATCACCAGCCCTAAGATCTTAGACAGCTGCACTCCCAAATTTCTCCCTTTGCTCTTCCAAAATTTGGGAAATCTGAAACAGATAAGGATGTCTGGAGGGGAGGGTCTTTGTAGATCTAATAAAGGTGAGTGGGAACAAAATGCACAAGAAACCAGTAAACTGGTATATAGCATTTACTTGAGCCTTGGAAGATGATATGGAGTATCAAATCCTCCCCCCAAAAAAAATTGAGATAGCAGGGGAACATGGACCATTGGGGGCTTACATGTGGCCTGCAAGCTGCACTTTTGAGCAACCACTATTATTGGAGCTCTTAGAGGCCTACAATGACAGCAAGACACTTTCAGGATAAAGTCTCTCTCTCATATTGATCTTGTACCCAGCACAGTCCTTAATACTTTTCTGGTGAAGATGTCTAAAGCACCAGATTGGTTTTAGTCTTGTAGTATCAGTTTCACTTGATATGACCTGAAGATGTGGATATGGTGGTTGGAATGGTGTAATTGACCCCTAGTGTTCTCAATCCTTTCTTATTTTAGTTGTTAGCAGCTACCAAGTCAGGGACAACGACTTTCTTTTGAAGATATGACTTGTTTTAAGTCACATTGCCTGAGACAGTTATTTGGCCATTTCTTTAGAAAACGTCTTTGGACTCAAGGCACCTTAGTAAGAAGGTGTGCAAACTCCTTGATTTGATTAGTCTCCTAATTCAATGTTTTTAAAAATGACCAGTCTGGAAAATATGCTGACAGATTGTAGGCCCATTCTCTTTGACTCACATCTCAAAGTCACATTAAGACGAAAAAGTTTAATGTCTCCCATTGATATAATAATAATAATAATAATAATAATAATAATAATAATAATAATAATAATAAATTTCTATCCCACCTCTCCCCAAGGATCGAGGCGGCGAACAACAATAATACATTAATTACATTAAAAACATTAAAAACATACACAATCCTCCCCACCCACCAACCCACCCAAAACCAACCCCCTAAAACACTCAACAATTAACAATTACAACAATCAACTGGGTATTAAAGAACAGCAGGACTGTTGGTGGGAGGCAGCGGAAGTACTAATCTGGGAAGGCCTGTCGGAAGAGATCAGTCTTGACTGCTTTTTTAAAGCAGTCAAGACTGGTAATATGCCAGGTCTCATCCGGCAGGCCATTCCATAACTTGGGAGCTATAGAAGAGAAGGCCCTCTGGGTAACTGTAGCCAACCTAGTTCTGGCTGGCTGCAGTAAATTCCTCCCAGAGGACCTTAGTGTGCGGGGCGGATTAGATGGGAGAAGGCGATCCCACAGGTAGGCTGGCCCCAAGCCATGAAGGGCTTTAAAGGTAAAAACCAACACCTTGTACTGTGCCCAGAAACTAATAAGCAGCCAGTGTAAAGACTTCAGAATAGGTGTTATGTGGTCAGTTTTAGGTCTTCCAGTGACCAACCTGGCTGCCATATTCTGAATTAATTGAAGTTTCCGGACTAAGCACATGGGTAGCCCTATGTAGAGCGCATTGCAGAAGTCAAGCCGTGAAGTTACCAGCGCATGTACCACTGTTTTTAGGTGTTCCACGTCCAGGAAGGGGCGCAGCTGGCATATCAGCCAAAGCTGATAGCAGGCACTCCTGGCTGCCGCATCAATTTGAGCTGTCAACTGAAGCGGTGAATCCAAGAGCACCCCCAAGCTGCAGACACAGTCCTTCAGGGGAAGTGTGACCCCGTCTAGAACTGGTTGACAAACCTCCATACCTGGGCTAGGGCCCTTAACAGTGAGTGCCTCCGTCTTATCTGGATTCAGCTTCAGTCTGTTTTCCTCATCCAGTCCATTACTGCTACAAGACATTCGTTCAGAGGCGAGATACCACCCTTAGTTAATGCTATTATCCGAGGCATAGAGAGATATATCTGGGTGTCATCAGCATACTGATAGCACCTTGCTCCATACCTCCTGATGATCTCTCCCAGCGGTTTCAAATAGATGTTAAATAGCATTTGGGACAGGACAGCGCCCTGAGGGACCCGAGATTTAAGCTCCTTTTTCTAGGAGCAGCTGTCCCCAAGCATCACCATCTGGTATCTATCTGAAAGATAGGACCAGAACCACTTAAGTGCAGTGCCCCCGATCCCCAGCCCTCTCAGGCATTCCAGAAGGATACCATGGTCTATGATATTGAAAACCGCTGAGAGGTCCAAGAGTACCAGCAGGGTCACACTTCCCCTGTTAATATCTAGGCGAAGATCATCCACTAAGACGACCATGGCGGTCTCGACTCCATATCCTGCCCTGAAGCCAATTTGAAATGGGTCTTGATAATCTGTTTCATCCAAGACAGCTTGGAGCTGAAGACCAACAGCCCTCTTGATCACCTTGCTTAAAAATGGGAGATGGGAGACTGGTCTGTAATTATTCATATCCAGGGGATCTAGGGAGGGCTTTTTTAGAAGCAGCTGTATAATTGCTTCTTTCAAACAAGCTGGAAAATTGACCTCCCTGAGAGATGCATTAATAATGTATCTTAAATGAGTCTTAATTGCAACTCCTCCCTGGACGACCAGCCATGAAGGGCAGGGATCAAAAGGGCAAGTTGTCTTTCATATGTTTCCAAGGAGCTTGTCTACGTCCTTGGTACTCACTGACTGAAACTGATCCAGTATAATCCTGTTCATGGAGTCGCCGGACACTTCACTTGTAACTTCTGCTACAACACCGGCATCCAAGTCGGCTCTTATCTGAGAGATTTTATCTACGAAATGATTATTCAAAGCATCACAGCAAGCTACACTAGGTTCTAACAGCTAGTTCAGGGGAGTGGGTAGCTGAATCAAATCCCTTACCACCCTGAACAGCTCTGCTGGACGAGAAGTCACAGACACAATACATGCAGAGAGGAAAGTCTTCTTCGCTGCATCTATTGCCACTCCACAGGAATGAAGGAATTCTCTATAGCGTGTTCTGTCAGATTAGAGTCCAGATTTCTTCCAGTTGTGCTCTAGTCGTTGTCCAACCTGCTTCATATTCCTGAGTTCTACTGTATACCAAGGATTACGATTTGAATCAGGCCAGAAAGGACGCTTGGGAGCAATTGTGTCGACAGCCCTAGTAAGATCAGAATTCCAGGTATTAACTAGGGCTTCAACAGGATTACCGGAGATACCAACCATAAGACCCTCCAGGGCTTTCTGGAATCCAATAGGTTCCATTAACCTTCGAGGGTGGACCATTCTAATAGGTCCACCACCCTTGCAGGGGCGGATAGCAGCCATAAGTCTAACCCTGACCAGGAAATGATCCGTCCATGACAATGTGGTAGTATTTATTATCTCCACCCACGGCTGTGCCTGTTCCGTACTGAAGACCACATTGAGGGTATGACCTGCACAATGTGTTGGCCCAGAGACTAATTGGGATAGGTCCATGTTTGTCATGGATGCCATGAACTCCCGAGCCACACCTGTCAAACCGGTCTCAAATGGGACATTGAAGTCGCCCAGAACCAAAATCTGGGCGACTCCAACACCAACTCCAACACCAGCTCTGTCAGCTCGGCCAGGGAATCTGACAGGCAGCGGGGTGGTTGGTACACTAACAGAATCCCTAGACTATCCCTTGCCTTCAGACTCAGATATATACACTCGAAGCAGTCTGTTTTCCGGACAGGTATCCTGGTCAGCGTAAGATTGTCTTTGTAAACCAAGACTGCTCCACCCCTCCGCCCACTTCCCCTTACCTGCTCACTGACAGAGTATCCAGCTGGCAAGGCCTGGACCCAAGTTGTACCACTATCGTCTTCCAGCCAGGTCTCTGTAAAGCATGCCAGATCAGCTTCTTCATTCTTTAAAAGATCATGGATGATGTGAGTTTTCTTTTTCATTGACCTGGCATTGCACAGGAGCAAGGAAAGGTTCTGTGGATGGTTTGGTTCGCTCTCCAGACACCTTGGGGAAGCAGGGCGAACAGAAGGTGAGATAGGTATTAAACATCTATCTCTCCTTCCCCTGTAACGACATTTCACCCTGCAATCACCATATCTCCCTTTGCCCAGCACAATATTTATTGTCGCTCCCCATTGTTCATCTATAACATCCAACCGCCCCCCATCATGAGAAAATGCCCCCTGCTTGCTCACACCCCCACCCACTCCTACCCCCCCTTCCTTCCTCCCTCTCTTAATTATAAAATCAGGGAGGAAGGTGTGGCCAATGACAGTAGAGGCTGCCTTTGATGTTTCTTGCTTCCTTCCACTATCCGTCCCCATTACGGAAACAGAGGAAGCCTCTGGTGTTCTTCTCTCTTCTATTGTCTGTCCCCTTTTACAAGAACAGGCAGGAGGGCATGGCCAGCAGCAGCAAAGAGCCTCTGGTGACATTTAATGTGACATTCAAAAATGGTTTCCATTTCTGTTCTCTTTGTCTGACCTGGATAAAGTCTCTTATGAGAGGATCACACCTGACAAATTTGATTGGGAAAAAAAATTCTGAGCTCAAAATCACATAAAACCCAGTCATAAGGTGGTGTATATCCCCTCCCTGAAAGTGATTCGGGGAGGGGATATACACCACCTTATGATTGGATTTTATGTGATTTTAAGCTCAGAATCACCAAAAAACACAAAATCACCAATAACAATTGGGTTTTATGTGATTTTAAGCTCAGAATCACCAATAACAGCTTCTACTAAGGAGTGAATTATATCATCACATGAAACGAACAAAACAATTCACATGAATGAAGTAGGCACAAAGCTACAAATGAATAAGTGGTAACTAAGACTTGAAAGGAGGTAACATTTGCAAATCTCCACAAAGCCAAAATAGATGAGAGAAGGCTGGATTTCTAAATCTAGGAAGTAATACAATCTCAGGTGTAAGTAAATTAGAAATATCAAGATCTCTTAGAGAAGGAACAGGAAAAGTGGAGATATGGAGAAGAGGTCAACAGGTCAGAAAAGAACTATATGTGCTTGTTAATTTTCCTGATAATCCCCCCTCTCATTTTATGACCTTTTGCATAACAACTAGTGCCCACTCTTCATCTCATATTGCAAATAAATATTTTGAAATCATCTGTCTTTTCCTTTTTGAATCCCTTCTTTGTGTCACTTTAGCCCTATTTAGCCATTATGAACAGTGATGGAATTCCCCATGAAATCAGGGGCACCAGCTGTGCCAACTAGTCGTAGCCCAATGTGAAGTCACTGCATAGCTCCACTTTCCAGGCATCCACACATACAGAAGGAACTTCTGTACCAGGGAGGCCTTTATGTTACTAGAATACTCACTTCCATTTGACATATAAGCCCTCATGATCAGTTCACACAGAGAGTTGTACCTAGCCTTATAAGCTTGAGCAATGCTATCAAAAGAAACACATTTTGCAAGATCTAGAAGCAGCAAGATTAGAAGGCTATTTTCTAAACAAAACCCTAGGAACAAAAGACCTCAGAATGAAACTATTAGCCAATTGAGCAACCATCTGCACTACAGCAGCATGTAGCATGAAGTGGACAATAATCACTGTAATATTCAAACAACACACACAGCAATTTTTTGGCCAAAACAGCATGTAAAAGTAAATGAAATGAGATAGATGAAATAGGAGCATAAGTGCAGCATGAGTTCCAACTTTGTTAATTAGCATGTAGTCATGCTTCAGTGACACTGCAATTATGCCACCTCATCCTCCTGTATCCCCCTATTGTGCAAATACTGCCATTAGGCTCCTAAGAAGCTTATAAAATGGTGCACGATATGGGCCACCCACAGAGATGTCATTACAATTGTGTCAAATTAACAGTATGCTTTTTCAAATTTATAATTATTTGCCTCTGCAGAGGAGCTATTTGGGAGCCTATTACTAGTCTTTTGGAAGTTAACTTAATAATTTCCTTTGTATTACTTTAAACACCTTGCCAATGTATTATGGAATACATCCAGCTAATGCTTTATTGTGAGAAATGCACAATCTCTGTTGAGGTGTCAGAACACAATTTTATAAAACCCTCTGATTATCATAAAGCTTCAATTTTTTTCCACCAAAAATTCCAAGGAAAGGAGAATCTATTCTTTATCTGCTCTTCTTCTTCTTCTTCTTTTAAATATTGCTGTAAGCCAAAGAGTGGAAGATATGGCAGAGAAAGGATTTTAAAGGTCACTGTCATTTTTTGTTCTGCTTTGTTTTCTAACTCTCCCTTTTCACTACATTTTGTTCTATTCTCCCATTATCCTCCTGTCAGAAGATGTGCCATGTTGTATATCACAGATTTAGAAACTGCATTAATTTTACAAAATAGGAAATAAAGACGAAGTGAAATGGTACCTAATGAGGGGGGATAGAGATATTATTGTACCATATTATGGAGTTTACACAGCTATAATTCAGTCCTGATGCTCCCTTTTTGCTAAACTTCATCAAAGCACCTTTCAGTATCAAGATAAAAGGCAGATATTTAGTTTTTAGTGTATGTATATTCCTGGTGTGGTAAATAAGAACAACTTTTTGTCATGCACAGACACCTCTAATGCTACTGTATTCTCAGCAAATCACTACAGTTTGTTTGTTTATGTTTGTTTTCTTAGTGATGGAAAAATGGTACAAATCTATGAAATTCTCACAGGAAGCTCACCTTTCACTTTTGCTATGTTTCTCTTCATTGTTCCCTGCACACCACTGGTTATATCTCTCACCACCCTTTCCACCATGTTTCATCCTGGGCTACCTCTCTCTCTTGCACCATCCATAAGATTTACTTTTGCCTTGTTTCCTCCCACTGCAACCCTCACTCTTCCTTCACTCTTTTTTTCCCCCTTGCCTCACCTTACCCACTTGACATGCTTCTTTCCCATTATTCCTGCACTCCACTACTTGCCTATCTCACTCTCTCTTCTCTTCTTCTCCCCCTTTCCATTCAGCTCATGCTGCCACATCTCTCTGCTCTTGAATGCTGCACCCTTTTCCTACTTTTCCCCTCTTCCTCTCTGATCTGCCATGCTTCCTTCACTTGCAGCTGCAGCCACACTCCAATACATCTCTTCCTTTCCCCTTGCTTCACTTTATACTCCAGCCTGCCTATGCTGTAAAGAAGCAGGGGTTGCACAAAGCTGTAAAAGCTGTTTTAAACAGAAGCCAGGAATGTAGCCAGGGAAAAGCAGTGGTGTCACTTCTGCTACAGAAGAAATCAAAAGAACATAGGGAAATAAATCAAGGTGGACAAAGCTTGTTTCAGTGAGGGGTGACAAGGTGAGGTGGAGAGAACATGCCAATAGCAGGGGTGGTTTTGGGGGGTAGGAACAGGCCATTTTTGAGAGACAGTGACAATTCAGGTCATTTTCTAGAATATAGAACTTACTACGCCAGAATGGATACTAAGATGTGATCTCTATGGATTTTTAACTGGCTCAATCTCATGGCATCAGTCTTCTGCAACTCATAAACATGGCTATGTGGAAAGTTAGCATTCTAGGTCCTCTGATTCTGATGCTCTGCCTGGAACAAGTAATAGAAAGTGGTTGTTGTGGATTTTTTTTTTTTTTACTTGTGGCATCACTCCAATATAGGCAATTTCCAAGCCTAATTGGGTCCTGCTGATGTCTCATCACAATCCTGGAAGCACCTTTGCTGGGATGCGAGTGTGATGGGAATTCTCCACTCCACAACCGACCCATTCTCTGTGGAAGGGAGTGCGAGTGACAGATGCCAGCCTTCTGAAGCACAGCTGGACTCTTTCCCCTGCTGCACAGGGGAAGGAAGCATATGATCACACTTCCACCCCTTCCACATGTCTGGGTTGATGGGAATATATTGCGATCATGGGCACTTAACAGATTTTTCAGTTAAGCAAAAATCTTGTAATCGCAATATGTGGCGATGCGCTGGATGTGGGACTGCAATGGCGTAATACAAAAGCATGACCCACAGACTGCTGCCATCACACCCCCATCACAGGGCTGTGACACCATGCAGAAACAACCATAATCTTTGGTGTGCATGGCTATTTGAAAAGTTACCTTGAGTTATTTTTCACAAAGCAAGTTTTTACCTGGAATAGTATGAGACAGTGGATCCTGTTGAATTTTTGTGATACGTTTCATTATGGTGAGCTTGAATATCTGCTTAGAATTGCATTTCTGGGTGGTATCCTATTACTGAGTAAATTTGTTGAGCATGGTCTACCTATAAGCTGGCATTTTGGATGATTTTATTTTCTTCCAGATGGCTCTATAAGGGTTAATAAAAGCTTTTGAAACTGTTTCATTCTAATATACTGTTCTTAACTATACTCAACACCAATTCTGGGCACCAATTTTTCTCAAAAATGGCCTGTTCTGGACCGTTCAGGCTTTTACTACAGGCAAAGGGAGGACACAATATTTGCCCCTCTTAAAATAGAACTCAACCTCCCTCCCTGGTATAGCTAATAAAAATGCAACCAATTTCTATATAAAACAAATCATGAAAAGCAACAGACTTGATGGAATCTTAACTACTAATAACTATATTCTAGATTTGCAATGTTTATTGCATTCCTCCTCCTGCTTCATTCTAATAGCTCCATTGCTTTCTCCACAGTGTTCACAATACATTCTGCAAAGTTCTGAGTCTGACCACAGTTTTCTGACTAAGGAAACAAGAGACTTATATTGATAGACAAAATGTCTCGGTTAACTCTAATGCATATATCTGTTGTCACTTCCAGGAAACTGGATACTTGTATTTGGAGACAATAGGTCTTAGTTAATATGTATCTCTATTTTGTGCCATAAGTCTGCACTTATAGCAAGTTGCAGAGACCTGCTTTAAAAACAAAAACAAAAAAACAAGATCTTAGAATCCAAGTAAGATGATAGTCTGAACACGGTCACATATTATGCTTGGAGTCTGGATAGAATCTGCTAAACCAGGGGTATGGCAACCCTAAGTGTGTTGTAATTATAGTTTGTGAGTTTAGAGCTGTAGAGGTTTTGGTTCAAATCCCTGTTGACATTTACTGGGAGAACAGACACATTTTACTTCTCACCCTTACACATCTCATGAAACTAAACGAAAAATAGAGATTTGCAAGGTGGATGTGATACGTACGAATATCACACTGAAATTTTTGGTGGAATGGTATAAATGTGAAACATAAATAAATAAATTTCTCTACTGTTTAACTCCAAAACATTAAACACCTAAGAAAGTGACTCCTTCCACTTCAGTCTGCCCCATTTTTCAATCAAATGAAAAGCTCCTTTTCTGTATGCCACCTATGGGATAATAGTTTAGGATCGTCTTAGTCGGTTAACAATGGCATGTCCTACAAAAAGGATGTCCCACAAGGATTAGGTGGTCTCTGATTGTTTCCCCTGGCTTGTGAAAGCTTTAAAAAGAAGCATTTTTTGCAATTCGTGGTCTTATGCTGACGTGGTTTGTAGATTTTAATATTTTGGTTTTAATTATAGCAAGCTATTTATGTATTAGAAGGATAGGAAATACAAGTATAAAAGAAAGCAGAGAAGGATTCATTGTCTGTGACTCTTTGGTGGTAGTCATGAGGAGCCAGCAAGACAGGAAGGTGTTCCAAGATCTTAACCCAGTCCTTTATTCAGTCAGTTGTGATTCCTACATTCATCTGCAAATCTAGGTAAACATTTGGTGACAGGATGACATATAGTGGATATGAGGACAGAACAGTTAACTTTAAGATGGAATTTTCCTTCCATTATAAGCTTCTTGTGTTCATGTAGTTTTTTATGGGCACCCAGCTGTGCATTGACTTCTGTATCAAATAATTTTAAATGAGAAGTTTTTAAAAGACAGAGACAATTTAAATGTGATTTTTGTTTCGCCTAAACTTTACTAACTCCAGCAACTTTTGCTTTAAACAGGTGGTTGTCTGATTATCCATTTAGACCATGCATCAGGGCACATAGGTGCTCCACTTTGTAATTCTTAGCTAACTAGTGGGAAAGGAATCACCATGTAGACAGGAAAATGACAGGCCCACCCACTGTGAATACATTCAGCCATACCTGCTGAGTCCTAGGTTATAATTTAGAAAGCCACGTATATAATCCATCAAAGTTGTCTATATCTACTACTATAAATTGGGCATTCAGTGCTATCTGAATGTATCAGGCTTTTCATGCAATACTGCTTTCAGTCCTAAAGATGTAGAATAAATGCCAATTGGCTGAAAGACTTCAAGGCTGTTTTGCATTAGGGCTTTAGGATTCTTGGGAAAGATGCCTTAGGAATGGAAAAAAAGAGGATTAGTCATTTTTAAAGGGTCTGTCCAGTTAATTAAATTGAACACATGTCTTGTGGTTTTCACTATCTTTTTCCTTTTTTTAAATTCAAAATATGCAAGTAAATACCAAGGTGTATTTTTGAATAGATACATTTGAAAAATTTGCATGAATTGTCCGTACTTTAATCAATAGGAAACTGCATATAAAATACATATGTAAAGAAAATAGTCCCCAAATGAGAACACTTTAGGAGAAGTATGTGCAAAAATTGTTGCATGGGGTGGAAAAAAATGATATAGAACTTGAGCATTCCTGTGATTCAGAGAAATGGAACTGAAGAGGATCTTTCTGGACTCGGAGATATGTGAGAACTACAATTCCATTGCAAATATCCTTTTCTGGGCACAAGCAATGCCAGCTGGTGGATTCCATATCAATGAAGTGGTAAGTCCATTGCAAGTTTTAAACTGAACTTTAAAGCAGCTGTCCTATCCCTTCAGCCTATTTGAGGAAAAAGGAACAGCATTTTGGTTAGGTTATTTTAAAAAAATGTGGACTGAAATTTGTACTATCACACTGAATAAAGACCACCAACTGCCTTTGGGGGCAAAATGCTCAAATGTGTAGTCACCAGGAATCTTCAAACATTCTTGGGGAAAACAGATTAAACATACGTTTATGAATCTTGTTTCACACCAAGTTTTGGATTGTGCTTCACTCCGAAATCAGTAGTTGCATACCTTGGTCTTCAATCCATCCTTGCTATTAGAAACCCAGGTGAACTCTGTGGCTTGGAGTGCATGGGGTCAGCTTTGGTTACAGCTTGCCAGCAAAACTTTTCCTGGACAGGGATAACCTAGCCCCAGTAGCTCATGCACTAGTAATCAATCCCTTTAGATTGCTATGGTGCATTCTATGTGAGGTGCTCATTGAAGACAACACAGAGATTGCAGTTAATGCAATATGTGACAGATTTCTGGCAAAACTCCTCATGGAAATTTTATTATATCAATTTTAAAGAATTTGGACTGGTTGCCACTGTGTTTCCAGTCTGAGTTCAAAGTATTGACTATGATTTTTGAAACTCTTAATATTTTGGGACATAGATACGTGAGAGAGCATGCTTCAAGATGTTTTGTTGAGGCATATATACCAGCCCCCAAATTAAGACTTTTCACGGAGATATTCCAGTGTATCCCATCATTAGGAGCACTTTCACATGTAGGTGTGGGAAACAGCTGGTCATCTATCGTACCCTAGCTGTAAAAAGCTATATTGAGTTGATACCCCCTTAAAATCCTGAGGGTACTGATGCTGGCCTCATTTGGTGCTAAGGTGAAACCTGACTGTTTGCCAAATGTTAGGGCTTAGTAAAACTATAGATTGGTTTTCAGTATATAAGATTGCAAGTTTTGATTCCTGAACTGATTCAATTTTTTTATATTGTTTACATTGTTTTAATGTTATCAGTTTCACCCCACTTTGAGATTCTGAGGGATACCTAGAAATGTTTAAATCAATCAACCATGGGTCAGTTTGAGAAAATGTATGGGATAGATAGGTTCTAGTAGCATTCTTCTTTGCGCTTGCATAATTCTGCAGTATGGAAGCTGAAGAAGAAAGCCTCACCTTTCTCAGTATCAGTTCTCCTGATGTCAGAATGCAGAAGTTCAGGAATCTGATGGTACTTAATTGGGATTAGTAAATGACAAAAGTCAGTTCTAAATCAGAGCCGCCACTATTTCTAGTGCCCCCTCTTCTGAAATGAGCCCAGGAAAGAGATGTTTCAAGATGTTTCATTACCCCAGAAAAAAACAAGATGGCATGTTTTTCCCCTGGTTTATTTGAAATGCAGAAATGAATTGGGCTAGCAGTTAAATTTTAATTTAACACAGGTGGAGGGGGCAATGCACGAGGAGATGATAAGCTAATGAAGAGGGTGCAGGCCAATTCATGTGGCATGCAGCTCTTTTTCCCACCAAGAGGGAATGGATGGAATGCTGTTCCATTATTTGCAACATGAGGTAATCATTTCACTCTACCAAATAGTAGGACATCCCAGAGAGGAAGAATGATTAATGTTCTAGTGTGCACATCTCCTCCCTCAGCATTTAATGATATGACACATAAATATGCATGCTAACTGAGCAGAAAATTATCTTACTTTTCCTTACACCATTGTTTTTTTTAAAAAAACAAAGAAAAATAATCTTATATACTAAAAGAGAATATTTATTACAAGATACATTTAAAGCAGCAGTGGAATTTTTTTTTTATTTATTCATTTGTTCACTAACAAAGTGAAAATTAATTTACATTTCATTACCAAAGTATTTTCATTGATCATTCTTTTAAAAAGCAGTTGACATCATGCATAATTAGAACTATGTCCCATCCAAGTATGTGTTTTTGAGTTTTCCTTGATCTTAATTTTTTTTTTAATCATGTCAGTGCCAGACAAAAAGAAACCCTTAGTTTCCTTTGGTAAAACACCTGCTTACCATTAGCTTCCAAGTTGAGGAAATTCTCATACTTGAACTGTAAACACTAGGAATTTCTGAGGGCCATGCCTTCTTTGGATAATTTATTTTAGCCTTTGGAATTAATGGAGTTAAAACAACTGAGTGTGCTTGCAATGTAGAGTGTAAAAAATCATTTGGTATACTTATAGGGCAAACTTTTTTGTTCTAAATTATTCTTCATGGAAAACACATAAGGCAACTAGAAATAAATGTGACATAATGTATTATAAGTTCTTTCCTCTTTATTAATGTAAAGAATTTTGTTTTGTTTATTATTACATGACACGTAATATGGCTTGGCTTTGTGATGTAAATAAAAATAATAATAAAAAAATAAAAAATGATAGCAAGTGAACTAAGAAAAAGTCACTTGGTATACTACACTGTATAGCTTATTTGAAATTTGCAACTCCTTGAACGGTCAGGACTATAGCTTGGGAGTCCTCCTTCATAACGTTACAGGGGTGGACATTTTATAGCCCTGCAGATATTGCCAGACTAATTCCCACCTCACTACTGGATATTCCTGTAAGGTTAGTGGAATCTGCAGACAAACCTCCTCAGGAAGACTACAAATTGCCCACTGTGTCCCACACTGTCATTAGATTTTAAAGTGGCAGTGATGGTAAGGTGTCTGCACAATTATACTTAAAGCCAGATGACTCTATAGAATCATAGAATCATAGAATCATAGAAATGTAGAGTTGGAAGAGACCACAAGGGCCATCCAGTCCAACCCCCTGCCATGCAGGAAAACCCTCAAAGCACTCCTGACAAGTGGCCATCCAGCCTCTGCTTAAAAACCTCCAAAGAAGGAGACTCCACCACACTCTGTGGCAGCACATTCCACTGTCGGACAGCCCTGACTGTCAGGAAATTCCTCCTGAGGTTCAGGCGGAATCTCCCCTCCTGCAGCTTGCATCCATTGCTCCTTGTCCTGGTCTCAAGAGCAGGAGAAACAAGCCCACTCCCTCCTCGACATGACATCCCTTCAAATATTTAAACATGGCTATCATGTCCCCTCTCAACCTTCTCTTCTGCAGACTAAACATACCCAGCTCTCTAAGTCTGTCCTCATAGGGCATGGCTTCCAGGCCCCTCGCCATTTTGGTTGCCCTCCTCTGGACCTGCTCCAGCTTATCCATATCCTTCTTGAATTGGGGTGCCCAGAACTGGACACAGTATTCAAGATGCGGTCTAACCAATGCAGAATAAAGTGGTACCAATACCTCCCTCGATCTAGACACCATACTCCTATTGATGCAACCAAGAATTGCGTTGGCCTTCTTGGCTGCCACATCACACTGCTGACTCATGTTCAGCTTGTGGTCTATGAAGACTCCTAGATCCCTTTCACACGTACTGTTAACCAGCCACGTGTCCCCCATCCTATATTTCTGCATACCATTTTTTCTGCCTAAGTGTAGGACCTTACATTTCTCTCTGTTGAAATTCATTTTGTTAGCCTTGGCCCAGCTTTCCAATCTGTCCAGGTCCTTTTGAATTTTGATCCTGTCATCAGGCGTATTAGCAACCCCTCCCAATTTGGTGTCATCTGCAAATTTGATCAGCGTGCTCTCTATTCCTTCATCCAAGTCATTAATGAAGATATTGAACAGCACCGGGCCCAGGACAGAACCCTGTGGCACCCCGCTAGTCACTTCTCTCCAGGATGAGAATCTGCCATTGGAGACCACCCTTTGGGTACGGTCAGTCAACCAGTTACAAATCCACCTGATAGCCCTGTCCAGCCCACATCTTACTAGCTTCTTTGCAAGAATGTCATGGGGAACTTTGTCAAAGGCCTTACTGAAATCAAGATATACTATGTCCACAGCATTCCCTTCATCTATCAAGCAAGTAACTCTATCATAAAAAGAGATAAGATTAGTCTGGCATGACCTATTTTTGAGAAATCCATGTTGACTTTTCGTAGTTACGGCATTGTTTTCTAAGTAATTAGAAACTGACTGTTTGATGATCCGCTCCAGGATCTTTCCAGGTACTGATGTTAGGCTGACTGGGCGATAATTATTTGGGTCCTCTTTTTTCCCTTCTTGAAGATGGGGACAGCATTTGCCCTCCTCCAGTCTGCCAGAACTTCTCCTGTCCGCCAAGAGTTTTCAAAGATTATAGCAAGAGGTTCCGCAATGACCTCTGCTAGTTCTTTTAAAATCCTAGGATGCAATTCATCTGGCCCTGGAGACTTGAATTCATCCAGTGTGGCCAGGTATTCCTGTACTACCTCTCTACCTATTCTGTGCTGCATTTCTCCCACTTCCTCACCTGCTCCCCAACTGCCAGGTTGAGTGTTTTTATCCTTTTGGGAAAAAACTGAGGTGAAGAAGGTGTTGAGGAGTTCTGCCTTTTTTCTTCCTCCTGTTATTAATTCACCATCTTCCTTGTGCAGTGACCCTATCGTCTCCTTCTTTTTCCTTTTGCTACGGACGTATTTAAAAAAGCCCTTTTTATTGTTTTTAATGTCTCTGGCCAGCCTAAGTTCGTTCTGTGCTTTAGCCTTTCTGGCCTTCTCCCTACATCTCCTGGCTACTTGCTTATAATCTTCTTTGGTGATTTCCCCCTTCTTCCATTTCCTGTACATGTTTTTCTTAATACTTAGCTCAGCTGAGAGCTCTTTAGTCAACCACTCCGGTTTGTTCAGATGCCTTCCATTTTTCCTCCTTAATGGCACAGTTTTAGCCTGTGCCTTCAGTATCTCCCTTTTAAAGAACTCCCAGGCATCCTGAACTCCTTTCTCATTGACTATTCTTGACCACGGGATTTCAGCCAGCAGCTCCTTCAGTTTACAGAAGTCTGCTTTTTTAAAATCTAAGACGAATGCCTGGCTACACTTGCCTTCTCTTCCCCACTGAATGCCAAATTCTAATAGGGCATGGTCACTCTCTCCTAAAGATCCAACCAGTTCTACGTCACTAACAAGGTCTTCCCTGTTGGTCAGGATCAGATCCAGAATATTTGATCCCCTTGTAGCCTCTTCCACCTTCTGGACCATGAAATTGTCTGCAAGACAAGCAAGAAACTTGCTGGACCTTGCCGCCTTTGCAGAGTTTGACTGCCAACATATATCCGGGTAGTTGAAATCTCCCATTATTACTGTATCTCTCCTTTTTGAATGTGCAGTCATTTGGTCTATGAAAGCGCCTCGAGGTCCTCAGTCTGGCTTGGAGGTCTGTAGTAAACCCCCACTATAATATCCCTATTGATTCTCGCTCCCTTAATTCTTACCCAGATGCTCTCGACCTGGCTTCCGGTGTTCAAGTCATGGATGTCTTCACAGGTGAAAATATCCATGACATATAAGGCTACTCCTCCTCCTTTCTTATTTGGTCTATTTCTACAAAATAGGCTATACCCCTCTATTCCTACATTCCAATCGTGAGACTCATCCCACCAGGTCTCAGTGATGCCTATCAAATCATATTTATTTTGTTGTACTAGGAGTTCAGATTCATCTTTTTTGTTTCCCATACTCCGTGCATTAGTGTAGAGACACTTAAGTCCCTGTGGCCTTCCTGCAAGTCCCATAGCATTGTTTCCCCCCTCCCACGATTGGATGCTATTCCTACTTGGCCAATATCATTTGGGCCTTTTTCCCCTGCACTTGCCGAGTCCTTGTCCTGAACAATCTTGTCTCCCTCCCCAGTTGTACTTAGTTTAAAGCCCTCCTAATCCTCCTTGTGAGACTGTTTGCAATGACAGTGGTGAGATGGAGAGAAAGTCCTCATAGTTATGCTATTGCTGCATGTTGTGTGTGGGACTATCCCTGAAGATGGTCTGGAAGCTTGGTTAATTTAAAATAATTTAAATTAAATTTTATTAAGTGAGAGCTCAGTTTGTTATAGGAAATCACACTCAAGCAAGCATGGAAAACAAATTAAAACTCAGCTAAAGAAAGAGAAGTTGATAATTCACAGACCCACTTGTACCAGTAATGCTCTATTAGCAAAAGTGTTAACTGAAACCTTATTTGAAACTTTGTAAAAATTAGAATTAATGTTTATTGCTGAAGACAAGGAAGAATAGCTATCTCATTATTGATAACAAAGAGCTAATTAAATTGTTTCCTGTATAAAATTGTCAGGAGAAAAATGAGGAAAAAGACCCAGAAGGCTGTTTTAGAAATACTTTTTTGAAACTGACAAATTATAAACGCACAACAAGAATGAATAATCAATATGCACCGACTAAGGCTGCTATTCTAACCATATGTACTGGAAACTAAACACATTCAACTTAAGACTTAACTTTTGAGTAAATATGGCTAGAATCACAGTGGTGAACCTGGGAAACTTGAGTACTTGCCAGATTGATGACTCAAATGTATTCTTGTAGTGTTGCATCTTATCAGTTTGTATACACTAAATCATAGTCATAAACAACATCATCCCAGAATTATTGTATATTTTAAATATTTTTGCACTGAGTAATAACTTTTGTGGATCACTAAAATGTCATAACTTTCAGGTTTTGCCAGAACTCTATTAAGTATAATGATATGAAACCTAAAGGATAGGAGAGAAACAAGAAGACCAAAAATTTAACTGGACAAATTGGCCATTGGGCATGTCTGAAGCTGGAGCTGAAAAGACGTTATGACTATTTGTCTGCCTGCAAACTGACTTGCAAAAGGGACATTGCAAATTCAGTGAAAAAGATTCAGTGCGAAAGCATCAGTGTACACTCTCTTTCTCCTCTGTAGAAAAAAGGCTGGCAGGAACTAAAGAATCATAGAATCCAGAATAATAGCTGGAAGGGACCATGGCAGCCATTTACTCCAGTTCCTTGCCAGTGTAAGAATCCAACCGCTTTATCCAACAAAGCAGATACCTGCCACCTTTTGAGGTAATCACCGAACAGTTCAGGAGTCAGGAGATTCTAACAGTTAGTAAGAATCTCTTTCTTAATCAATCAAATCAGTTGATTAGATTGTGTGTACAGTCTAAAGCAGTGGTTCTCAACCTGTGGGTCCCCAGATGTTTGTGGACTTCAGCTCCCAGAAGCCCTGAGCATTGACCACAGTGGCAGGGGCTTCTGGGAGCTGAAGTCCACAAACATCTGGGGTCCCACAGGTTGAGAACCACTGGTCTAAAGGATCAGAAACAAGCTTGTATTCCTCTACAGATCTTTCCACTGTCCTGGATAAAGCCGACAGATTTCTCAAACAGCTGGAGCAGAAACACTGAAACAATAAATCAGTGTCTATGTCCACAAAGGCTCAGATTAAATTTAGTTTATGTACTGGGTGGGGAAAAAAAATGGAAGCCAAATGGGTAATCAGATCTAGAGGGCATAGGGAAATGGATTTCTCATAGAGGTGTAGTGTCAAAGAAAGACAGGTTTCCTCAATAGTAAATCAGTAATTAAATAGCTGACCGTGATGTTCCTAATAGCATTTTTAACTAAATACTATCAGCAAACAATGTTAAGCTACCTGACAGAGGACTTACCTCCAGAGGAATTTCTATAATTATAGCCTAGCCAGGAACCAGTATTAACCAGTCTGTCTGCCTCTTCATCAATCTATTATTATAAATCTTGTACAAACATAAATGGAATTGGCACATGATAGAAACATTTCAACTTGCACTGTAGAGTAAAGACAGCAAATACAGTAGAACAGAGAAAATCATAAACCTGTAGAAAATACTGAGCAAAATCCACATGCTATATTTTGCCACATATGGTGGTCATCACATGTGCACTTTAAGATGTACAGACAACTCTGAAAATGTCATTGAACAATACTCCAGATGAGCTTAGTGAGGTTGCTCTAAATGAGCTTAGAAAGAAAAGTGAAGTTTCTCAGGGACCAGTTAAGATAAAATGAGGTGGTTCTTTCTGGTAACACAAGATTCAGCAGCATTATTTTCATACAATGGTTCTTTCCTCTACTCTATGACAAAGTGAGCAACCTCTTGAATTTTAGGAACTGCATATATTCCCCCACTGGACCTCATAGACACAACCCGTACCACCATCACCATGAGTTGCATCATGGCTCCTAACATTCCTGGAAGTGATGTTGTGTCCTTCCCAGTTCAAGGACTAGGCTGAAAACTATCCAGTTTTTTAAAGGTATTTCTGACTTGTGGTGGTTACTGAGGTGGCGAAAGGATTAAAATTGTCAATTTTTTTATTGCTGTTTGTGTATTTGTGTGGGGTTTTTTGGCTGAAAAGTTATTTATTTATGAAAATTGGGGCTCTGAAGGCTTAGGGATTTTTTCCTGAGGTGTTTCATGGGCTACAAAATGGGGTCCCAGGGGCTTTATTTTTTCCCAGTCTAGGAGGTATGGTAACAATTCCCATCGTCTACCTCCTGCTGTTTCAGAAAAGGTCTTTCCCCCCTAAAGCAGTAAGTAACCAAAACTCAATTCTGATTTTTAGCCCTGCTCCCAGATCTAAAACTCCCCTGTGCTCAAAATAGCCTAAAAAGAGCCCCAAAACATAGCCAATTGCCTTCTATGCTCACGTGAGGGCATGGGAGCATTTCAGTTTTTAAAACAAAAATAAAAATTGGGCATGGAGAGCCTTTGAGGCCCAGAAAAATAGCTATGGGTATGACTTGTGGGCCATGGGATGCTATTTTGCCAACTCAGTTCATATTTTCTCCGTCTCCTGCCATCTATACAAGGAAACCAGCACCAAACTTTCAGTCCTTTCTACCACGAGTGGTTGGGAACTGCCTCAGGAACATCATTCTTGGGCCTTTCCCTCCAAAATAGCAGAAGTTCCCTATGTTTTTTTAAACATTTAAATGATGGGAAAGTATTTTAAATCTTCTTTCAGACTACACATTATTCACCTTTATACGACTGTAATTGAATCTATCAAGCTTTATCCGCTGACCTATAACTAACTTCTTTTATCCGAAGGGTTTTTTTTTCCTTGTGAAAGTATAAAATGTTTTATTTTTTACTTCACATCTGTCATGCTTTGAAATAGAGTAATTTAATATAAGTTACTATTGCAAGTTAACAATATTAGTTGATGCAGAAACTGTTCTTCCTATGTGTCAGCATGGTTGGCTCCATAAATCAGCTATGCTGAAATTGTTGAGAAGCAGCAGTTTGTCTTGCTGAAAAATGAGCATACGTTGGCTTATATTTTCCAGTATTAGCCATGCATTCCTGTGACATATGTCAAAGTTAGTCAGTATTTTGCAATGTGTCTGCAATGGTTAAGATGTAAAATAGCAATGAATGTGTAATGGTGACTGTAATGATGGAACTTGCCCCTGGGGAATTAATATTAATGTATATGAAATGTCATTATATTACCTCTATTGAAACAGAACATTCTTATTCAAGACTGCCAACTTCCAAAGAAGAGACTGGAATAAAATAGAAGTCTATAGTAAATAATAGTTTGAAAACACGGCAAAATGATTGTCACAGACAAGAGTCTTCTTTGGGTGACTCCACATGACTCTATTTTCAGAAGCTTTCTGAGTAATAGGCACCTAGAAAAAGCTAGATCTATTTTACAATGTGCATTTTTCAGTCTTATTGTGCTTCTATAATCAGCTAGTATCCAGAGACAGGAACACACAAGGAGAAAAGAACAGTGTAGAATGGAAAACTGGAAAAAGACAAGCTATAACTCACCTTACTAGTAACAAAGTGAGGGATTCATGCAAGAAATATATTTCTGAACATTTATCTGACATGTGGGGTAACTGCCCCAGGTTAATTGCTATGTAGTCATTAGAAGATAGAAAGCAATAGCCATTGGCAGCTTAAACAGCTCCCATGGGAACATTGACAGACAAACAGCTCCAAGATCTTTTAAGGGGATCTTTCCCTTGAAAGATGAAATTGAACATCACCTTTAATCTTTCAAGAAAGAATCCTTCCCTATGCTCCATGTGGTAATCTAGAACATTCTCAGAAAATACTGGAATATAGTCACAAGTGTCCAGGCAGTATGGTGGAGGGGGAGAAAGGAAGGAAAGGAGAGAAACTAATATGAAGGTAAAGAAAGAAAATATATATAATATGAATTGAATTGACCAAAACGTAATTCAATGAAGTGAAGTATTTAATAATGAAAATTAATTGAAAAATGAAAAAAAAAAATTCATACTGATAGTAAGCGTATGTGTATTTCAGTTGGAATTGTGGAGCCCAAGCTGTTGAAAAAATTAGTAGACAATAATCTAACCACTTCTTATTGACCAAAGAAGCTGGTGTTCTAATGCAATCTAGCACTGTTTTTAGAGTCATAATCAGTTCTTGCCAAATAGTCAACAACACTTTTGAACAAAGGATTCTGAACAATGTAAAGACAAATAATGTGTAGTTTTCTTTGATAAAAGTTTTTCCCCAGAGAAATACAATCACAAGCAGACCAAACAAAACATAAAATAGTGATTAACTTAACATTTATTCTACATGGACAACAATAATGACCACATAATTTACGTGGTTTATGGGCATAGCAGGCCCATAAATCACTGGTAACCCTTTGACCTGGGAAGGCTGTCTCCCTGATTTTGAGGTCCACAGTCTGTTGCTTTGAACCATTTTAGGAGAAACATTTTCCAAAATAAAAAGTAGGTCAAAGGACATGTCATTTATTCCTCACATCTACTAGAAGAGGTAGGCAGCCTTTTCAAGCTTTCTTTAAAAAAATATGGTGGTCCTATGGGGGTACATGTAACCCACCAGCTGTAGTTTACCTTTTCCTTGAGCAAACTGATATTATGGTTCCTGTCAAAGGTTGCAGAAGCCTTCTTCTACTTTAAGAACTGAGGTAAACAAATACAACTCTCCAGCTGTCAGACTGCAACTCTCATTATCACCCATTTGTTAAAGCTGATGGGAGTTACTGCTGGAGAACATTGGAAAGCCTCCACTTGTCTAAGATTCCCTAGTTAGCTCTGAAAAGTAAACCATAATTTTTATCCTCATTATATTATCTACCTATTTATGTCTTATTGCTTATATTCCTACTAGGGCAGATTTTAATGACCACAATATTGTTTACTATTTATTATGGCCAGATGGGACAATCTTTCTACACATAGGCCACTCAGTTGAATAAAGATATGGATCTTTCATACATCTATGTACCTGATACACAAATTCCATACTTGATATGTTTTGAAATACTTTCACTTAGAAGCATCACCTTCCCCCCGCACTATTTTTTATTAAAACAAGATTATCATATATTGATATTTACATAGCAACAATACTGAACAGAAGCAATTGATTCTTCAAGTTTCAACAAAATTTGTTTCAATCAATTAATATCTTCCGACTAGTGTTCATTACAATATGAGAAGATAAATGAAATATAAAAGAAATGTATCTTTCTAATGTTACCATTAATTACATCATTGTTAAAAAAAAATAAAAAAAATAAAAAAGTAGAAAAATATAATAGAAAAAGAAGAAAAAACTTTTGAAATTACTGCCATTAGTTAGAACTCAGTAACTTGATGGCATATAATGAAAGTCTGTTTACATGTTACTTATACTTCCTCCCCTTGCTTCTTTCTGCGTTATCCCTGTATCATTAGTATTGTTCCTCCTGTATATGTTTTCAGCATATATCAGTTTACATACACCTGGATATCAATGTTGATTATTCATGCTTATACATATATTTGTACATATGTACATACATATTAATTCCAGTACCTGTACATTCATGTTTATATAAATATTACACATACTAATATTCCAAAAGATTTAATTGTGCACTTTGGATGGCCTTTCCACCCTAGTTACCATTTCTGCTCAAAGTACTGTTATTTATGTCAGTATATAGCCCTTATTTATTTATATCTTTAATTATTAACTTTGTGAAAGTATATTCAGGTTTATATATTTTACTTCTTATTCAATGAGTGTTTTACCCCATTTACTGTGGAGGAACCTTGTTATTGGATCCCATTCCTTCAATATTTCCTCAGATTTCTCTTTAATTTTTACAGTAAGTTGGTCATTTTCTTTCATTTCTAGTATTTTCATCGTCCATTGTTCTATCGTGTGGATTTCTCTATTTTTCCAGCCTTTAGCGATTAAAACTCTGGCTGCAGTGATGAGATAACATCCTCCGATATTTCTTTGAGATTTTCTGATCTACAATTTGAATCCTATTTAACAAATAAATTTCTGGTTTTAGAGGTATTAGAGTTTCAAATATTTCCATCAGAGTTTTAAGTCTTTCCAGAATTTATTGATTTTTTGACAGCTCCACCACATAATTGTTCCATTTTTTTCTTGACATTTCCAACATTTGTTTTGATGTATGTTGTACATTTTTTCCAGTTTGGCTGGTGTTATATACCATTTATAAAACATCTTTACATAGTTTTCTTTAAGATTTTGTGATAGTGTCAGCACGGGCTGAGGTCAAGCAGGGGCCGGACCAAGGCCGCCGGCAGCCGTGTCCCAAACGGTCCTCCGGGGGGGGCTGCCACAGGCAAGCAGCCAGGAACTAAGGATCGCCTTAACAGCAGGCACTTAACAGAAAAGAACGACGGGTTGCCTCACCCTAAACACAAAGCGGTTGCAGCACCAGAACGCAGGGAAGAGTCGTGGGGAAGCCAGACAGCAGCTCACAGGCTTGGACCGGACGGGGTCAAGGCACAGGCGACAGACACACGGGTAGCCGACGGTTGTTGCTCCGTGCCTTCCCCATCCCCGCGTCTGCCTAAAAAGGCCTGCAGCCTGGCCCGCGGCCAATCCGGGCTGAGTGCGTGGCCGGGCTCGCAGCTGAGCTACAGCTGGGAGCTCCCCGCCTCCAGGTGTTTCTCCTGAAGACGCCGGGAGCGGCGGCTGGCCTCCTTGGCTCGCCGCTGCTGCAGGAACGTCGGCGGCGGGGCGGTGGCCTCGGCCGAGGCCTCCTCGCGAGTAGGCGGAGCCCCGGGATCGGGCCCAGGACCCGCCTCCTCCCGTGGCGCCGCGTCCGCCACGCCCCGCGGCCCGGGAACCGGGCCGGCAGCCTCCGCAGCGGCGGGCCCTCCCGCGACGTCAGCAGCGGCCTCCGTCTGGCGGGACGGGCCCTCGCCGGGATCATCCTCTGCCGCGGCATCCCAGAGGCCCCCCTCCACAGTGGAGCCCTCCGCGACGGCTGCGGGGCCGCTGCCGCCGATCGCGGCCCCTGACGGGACTGGATCCGCGTCCTCCTCCTCGGAGATAAGACTGGCCTCGGCCTCTGCGGTGCACGCTGGCGCGGCCACACCTGGGGCCCTGACAGATAGCATAAATCTGTGGGTTAATTTCCATGATGTTTCCCATTGTTCTAACTCAATTGTATGGCCTATTATGGTAGCCCATGATATCATAGTACCTTTTACTATTTCATCCTCTAATTTATAGTTTAACAAGTAGCTGTAAAATTTTGCTGTGAGGTGATTTGATTGACCAAATATGACTTTCTCTAGTTCATTAGGTATTTGCCTCAGATTAAACCCTTGTAGTTTTAGATCTATTTTATATCTTTCATAAAGTTGTCTGTATGGAAACCATGCCAACTTATAACCCATTTGTTCTAATTTTTCTCTTGTTTTTAGTTGCAGTGTAGGTGATTCTCCTGGTTCTAGTAGATCTTTGTATGTTAACCGTTTTTTTTCTTCCGAAAAAGGCTTCCTGGGGAGATATCCAGATTGGAATTTTGTTATACAATTTTTTCTTTATCTGTACCCATATTCTTAGTAATGATCCCCTTATAAAATGATTTGTGAACTCCTTGTCTATTTTTGCTTTGTTATACCACAGATAGGCATGCCAGCCCATCCTATTGTCAGCTCCCTCCAACGTTAATATTCTTGTATTCTGTAGCCTGATCCAGTCTGTTATCCAAGTTAATCCTGCTGCATAATAATATAATTTGAAGTCAGGCAAGTTACAGCCACCTCTTTCTTTTTGATCTGTAAGATTTTTCCAGCCTATCCTTGGTTTCTTTCCTTCCCAAATGAATTTTGTAAGATCCTTGTACCACTGTTTAATTGATTTCTCATTTTTTATTATTGGCAAGTTTTGAAATAAAAAAATTATTTTGGGCAAGATGTTCATTTTTACTACCGATATTCTTCCAAAGAGGGATAGGGTAGTTTACTCCATTTTTCTAAATCCTTCATTATGTCTGTCTACACTTTCTTATAATTATTATTAAATAATTCTGTGTTTTGCTTCGTGATCCAGATATCTAAATATTTGATTTTCTTTTGAATTTGGAAATTTGGCTTTTTAACAAATCGTTCTTCTTTATTGAAGTGCATATTTTTTGTTAAAATACCCATTTTCTCTTTGTTTATTTTGAATACTGCATGTTCTCCAAATTCATTGATAGTCTTTAGCAGCTGATCTCTGCATTCTAAAGGTTCTTGCAAAAAAATTACCAAGTCATCTGCATATGCTTGAAGTTTATATATCTGATCTTTAATTTTAACTGCTTTTGTATCTGGATCTAATCTAATCTTGTTATTTAATATTTCTAGAATCAGGATGAATAGGTGGAAGGGGGCAACCCTGCCAGGTTCCCTTTTCAATTTTTATATCTCTGGTTTTCCCCCATTTACTATAACTCTAGCTGTTAGTTGAGAGTATGTTTCTTGTATGCATTTTATGAAATTGTTTCCTAAATCCATTCTTTCCAAGGTCGCTATTAAGAATTTCCATTTCACCTTATCAAAAGCTTTTTCCACATCTAGAAAGATAATTGCTAATTCTTTTTCATTGTGTCTTTCAAAATGTTCTATAATATTTATCATTGTTCTTATATTATTTCTCAATTGTCTCTTTGGGAGGAAACCATTCTGGTCTTCATGTGTCAAGGTTAGAGACCTGGGCAGCAAGCCAGCCCAGAGAAGGGAGTGGGAGAGATAGCAAAGTCCCACCAGGAGGAGTCAAAGCAAGCAATTACTCATAGGCAGTCCATTTACCTAAGCCTGAGTGACAAGAAAAAGCCATAGTCAGAATCCTAAATCCTGGGGTCCGGAGCCAAGAGATCCATCCAAGGTATCAGGAACCAGGTGCTAAAAGCAAGGAACAGTCAAGGACAGGGCTTGTAAAAAGTTTGCCACAAGCAAAGGAAGGCTTCCAGGCAGGCAGTTATATAGCTCAGGCACAGGTGTGGCCAGTCACCGCTTCTTGAACTTAATCAAGGAAGCCTCCCTTTGCTCAGCTCTCTTGAGTCTCTACCTTGTTTGTGGGCTTATTGACACAGGCTCCAAGGCATCTTCAGAATCGGATTCCTGTTGCCCTAAAGGAGCAGGCAGAGGAACGTCTGAGCCTGCTTGGTCCATGGCAGCAGGGGGAGCTCCTGAGCTGCAGGACTCATCTCCAGCCAGAGCCACAGGGATCAACAGCTGCTGCTGCTCTGACAGGGACTTCAGTTATCACACTGCGTATGATAGATTGCATTACTTTTTTCAGTCTCTCTTCCAATATGCTAGTGAATATTTTGTAATCCGTATTTAACAATGAAATTGGCCTGTAATTATTGAGTGATGTTAAATCTTTTCCCTCCTTTGGTATTAAAGCGATATTCGCTTCTGTCCAGGTTTTTGGAATTCCTTCTGTTAAAATTTGATTAAATGTATTGCATAATGGTTGTATCAACTCTTCTTCGAATATTTTGTAATATTTAGCCATGAAACCATCAGGTCCAGGTGCTTTTGAGGTTTTTAAACTCTTAATGGTGATAGAAATTTCTTCCTTCTTGATTGCTTTATTCAGTATCTGTTTGTGGTCTTTTGATATTTTCATCATTTCCTGGCTATTCAAGTAAGATTGTAATTGACGGTCAACATCTTTATGTTGTGTTTCCTCTTTGTACAGTTCTATGAAAGTTTGTAAAATATTTCTTTAATAAAATCTTGGTTTGTATAAATTTTCCCTGCCATTTTTAGTTGGTGAATTTGTTTTTTTCTCTTTGTTTTTTCTTAGCTTATAGGCAAGCCACTTTCCTGGTTTGTTGGAATTTTCAAAGTAATTTAATTTGCAATTCTTAATCTTCTTTTCTGTCCCTTGAGAATACGTATTTTTGAGCTGTTCTTGAAGCAATTTGGTTTCGTCTTTTAATTTTTTATTCATGGGATCATTTTACAGTTCTTTTTCTTTTGATGTAAGTTCATTATAGATCCTCATTGTTCTTTCTGTTTTCTTCTTATTATTTATATGCCCTATTTTAATAAAGTGCCCTCTTAAGGCTGCTTTGGTTGCATCCCAAATAATTTTTGCAGTTAATTCTCCAATGTTGTTCTCTTTAAAGTACCTCTTCAGGGTCTCTCGTAGTTCTTCTACATATTCTGTATTTGTTAGCAGTGAGTCATTTAGTTTCCATGCAAATTCTCTTTGTCTACTTTTTAACCCTAGTTTGATTAGATTATGGTCTGATTACGTTTTTGGTTGCACCTCCATGTCCTGTATTTCTGTGTGTAAGCTCTTGGTTAGTAGAAACAAATTGATTCTTGAGGTTGAGTGGTGTCTGTCTGAATAAAATGTGTAACCTCTCTCATCTGGATGTTTAAATTTCCACACTTCTAATAGAGAAAGGTTATCCATTAGTTTGAAGAAACTCTTTGGAAGTTTCCCTTGGTTTTTCTTTATTTGTTTTGCTGATTTTCTATCTTCTAGAGGGTTTATCATGGCATTCATGTCCCCCATAATTAGTATATTTTCCTGAGACCTCTCACTGAGATAGTTATTTCTTTCTTTTTGTATTTCCCGAAAGAATTTCTCCTTATTTTCCTGTGGTGTATAAACACCTAGTGTAAGCAACTTATAATTTGGCAAGGTGATCTCCAATCCTATATATTGTCCATTTGAGTCTGAAAAAAAATTCTCAATGTTATAAGTTGATTTTACATATATTACTACTCCCTTTTTTTTTTTTTTTTTTTTTGATATGCTGCAGTAAAGCAGTTGCCAAATTTAGGATTCTTTAGCTACTTACTGTCTTTCTCTTGGATTCACGTTTCTTGCGAGGCAATTATATCTGCTTTGGATTTTTTTAGATAATGAAATATTTGTCGTCACTTGTATTCCGAATTAAGTCCTTTTATGTTCCAGGATACAAATTTTAATGTCATTATATATTTTTTATTTTTTTTCCTTTTCACAATATTATTTCTTTATTTGAGTAGCCCTTTTTCTCTTTCCTTTCTTTTATTTTATTAGTTTCCTTCAATCTCAGTTTCTTCTACTTCTTCCTCTTCTTTGTCCTCTTGTTCTTTTTCTTCTTCTCCAGTCCTTCGCTTAATTCTTCTTCTTCTTGTCTTTCCCCTTCCTCTTCGTTATCTTTATCTTGTTCTTTCCTTGCTGTTGTTTCTTCTTGATTTTCATGTTGCTTAATCTTCGTATTTTCTGATTTCTATGTATTTTTCTGTAAATTGTCTTCAGATTGTCTTTGTTTTGCTACTCCATTTGTTGTACTTCTGTGTCTAATTCTTTTTTGATTTTTTCATAAATTTGTCATGCTTTGTGTATGGTATTAATTTTAAATCTTCTCTGTTTATATATGAAGGATAATCCCTCTATTCAATTCCAGGTGTAATTAATATGGTTTTTGAATCAGAGCTGTGATAGAAATTTGTACTCTTGTCTTCTTTGTAAAATTTGACCTGGAATATCCTTAAAAAAATTATTCCTCTTTCATCAATGATCAGGGTTGTTTTGTAGTTATGTTGTAAAATTAATTCCTTAGTTTTGGTTCTTATAAAACTGATAGCTATATCTTGTGGTAGTTTCTTTTCTCTGGTAATCTTTGAGTTTATACAAAATATCTGCTCTATATCTTGATCTAAAGTTTCTGGATCTACTTCTAGGTATGTAGCCAATATAGACAGTGTCTTTTCATATGTATTTTCCTCTCTTTTTTCAGAAAGTCCATGTAGCTTTAAACATCTGTCCCTGTATCTAAGTTCTTGTTGTGTAATAGCAGTGGAGTCTCTGTCTTGCGTCTTAATTATCTGTTGTGTTACTATTTCTGTTTGTTCGACTTTTTTCTGCGGGGCTCCTATATCTGTTTTTATGGTTGTTATATCACTGGATTTTTTCCTAGTTTTTCCCCAAAAGAATTTAATTCTTTTTTAATCTCAGTTCTAATCTCTGTTCTTGTATATTTTAGTTCCCTTCGTATTTCTGTTTTAAAGTTTTTGAATTCTTGTAATATTTTGTTTATTTGAACCGAGACATCTGCTATAGTTACCACCAGTTCCATCTGTGATCCCTTTCCCTTTACTGTTTGTGGTTGTGATGTTTCCATCACACTTGATGCTAATTCTAAAGAGGGCCTTCTTCCTTTTACTGTTTGGGTTTGAATCAATGTTAACATGGCTTTTTTTGCAGCCATTCTATTTAATTCCATAATCCGTTTTATTACTTTTTGTTTTTGTTGCTTTCGTATCCGACTGCGTTCTATGTTTTTTTTTCTATTTATTCTTAATGTCTCAAGATCTGCACTTCAGTTTATAAGTTCTCAATGGCTTCCAATTTGCCCAGTTTTCCTTAATCTCTTTAGTTTGTTATATAGTTTGTACTATTACCACCTCAATTAATTATAACTTCAATTGTACATCTTTTGTATTCTTTTGCATACAATAAACTGTCTTTCAACTTGACACCCAGGTTCTTTATATCTCAATATAACAACAAATTTTTAAACAATCAACTTATTTCCACTTACATCAGCTCAAAATTCATTCTGCACTTATTAATTATATATCTAATGCACAAAATACATGCAGTATATATTTGTCAATTTAACGACTTCTTTGTAAAACAATAATTAAATTAATTGAATTGAATTAAGTTATTAATTAACACACGCTTAATGAAATCTCCAAAATTAATTTCACTTAATTTGTAGTACACCATTAGTTAACTAGCACTTTTAAAATAATGATTAGTTTAAAGTCACTGTTTTCACCTTCACTTCTTTGTTTTCTTGACTTCTGCTATTCTCTCGACTTTATTCTTTATTTTCCTCAGGTTTCTCCTGTTGGGATATGATGCTTCGAGTCCTTAAACTTCATGGTGGTGCAGTCTTGTCTTTTGTTGCTTTTTTCTTTTCTAACTTTCTTTGTAGGGTTTATGGCTTCTTTTCTGCTAAATTTAACTGTACGTTTAGTCAGCTGTTATAAGTCTCTCATACTTTCCTTCTCAACGCCATTTCCAGTCCCCTATGTTGTGTTATGACTATCCGGGTCCTTTCTGTAGCCATCTTTATGATGTAAGCATTTTTTGTTTTGTTTTTTTGTTTTGTTCCTACCAAGAAATCCAGCTTACTTGTCTGTTCAAGATTCTTGTAAACAGAGTTGTCTGGTGGAGTGTAGTAGCTGACAGCAAGTGGGTGAGTTCTTGTTCTTCTAAAAACTCCGAAGTCTTTTTTTTTTAAATGTAGTTATTTTTTAAAAAAAATATTCTGTGGTGTTGCCATTGCTTCAATTTTTTTAAAAAAGCAGTGGTCAAAAAACGGCTGTGGCGGCTCTTCTACCCAGTCTTCACCTCTTCACTCCTTCGCTGAAGGTGATGGGTTGGGTAGACTATTTTGGGTCCCCTCTGAGCCCCCTTTGGACTTCTTCTGAAGAAGTAAACTGGACCAGTTGGGAAACTTGAAAAATTGACAGAATTCCCCTGGCTAAACCATTTGAGATGGAGACTTAGTCGGAGCTCCTCCACTAAGTGACCGAGTGTGATGCTGTAGGAAATGGGCGTGAGAAGCACTACCTTTGATTTTCATGAATAATAGCTCAAGCAAGCAGTCTACTGATGTGAACAGCATCATTGTAAGAGGGAAGGAAAATGTGCAAGCACAGCAGGTGCTTCTGCACAACCTTCACATTCTTCTCACTGAAGCTGCCATTTTCATGAGTATTTTGCTATATGCTTTTTATGTGTCTAGAATTTCTGTAACAGACTATCTGTTCTAATGACAGTCCTAATAATAATTCATTGTATTAACTAAGAGTGCCCACATTTCACTTTAACACATCTCAAAAGATACAAAAGCAGTTACCAAGAACAAGGAGCTAGTGGGAGAGCACATGTTTTTACATGCTTGTGAGCTTTTGCAAAATAATAATATCCTATAATATGACTCTTTTTAGTCTCTTCTTTCTTCATTTCTCTTCCACTAACTAACAAGAATAGTTAATGGAAGAGAAATGGAGAAGGAAGACTAAAAAGAGTCATATTATAGGATAATATATCTTGCTGAATGTTCCAGCATATTGTTTACTGAATACAATCAACAGCCTTGAAGGCCAGTCATTAAACACTGAGGCTATAGTAAGAGTTAGGAACAAAGAGCTAGTGGGACAGCACATGTTTTCACATGCAAAAGCTCACAAGCTCAAGACTTTTCTAGTTGAAGAATCTCATGGTAACAAATCTAGGAAAGTGATTTTTGTCTGGAACTTTGAAAAGTCATGGACAATATTGAGCTAGACCAGGTCTGGGGATTAAACTGGTTCTATGGGATCTTGGATGGTTACACACACACTGCCATGTTCTTCTGACTTTTTAAAATCTCAAAACATTTTAAAACTTAAAAGAAAATCACTAAAAAGGGTCCCCCTAGGCATGGGGGTTAAAGATGATTGTGGTGGTGATTGGCCTTTTTCAGCTGTTTAAGTCCAGCTATTTTTCAATCAGGCTGTAAATCAGAGGTCTGAGTTTTACATTCTGGTTGAAAAGCAGAATTTATTTTCTGGTCGGAAAAAAAAGGCTTCCCCTGGGCATAAATAGTCCAGGGCCCCCACATGGGAAACTGTTGCTTATAGTTCTAGGGGACATTCTGGGATCCACCAGTAAGACACTAAAAACAGCACTGTGGAGACAAATATCTATACAGGCTGCACTTTCCCCACCTATGAGCATGAGGGATTATTACTCTGACTTTGTACACCATGCATTTGTGGAATCATATGAAAAGAAATTGAAAATACTGCTGAGAGTCAACCTGCATGCTGCATTGATTACATTGCCTGTCTCTTGCTCTTTCTTTCTTTCTTTCTTTCTTTCTTTCTTTCTTTCTTTCTTTCTTGCTTTTTTTTCTTTCTTTCTGTAAAACATATTATATATATTATATGTATATGTATAACACACATATATGTATATCTATATAATACAAAGAGAGGAGGTTTAATACTTCCTTTCTCATGGGGTTCCCTTTGAATTTACCTCACACTGTGTGGCAGCTGAACATTTGTCTCCTATGTAGTGAGGAGGAGAATTTTGAGAGGAAAGATGCTAGAAATTGAAGAATGATACTTCTGTTCCATGTGTAATGGCCCCAATCCAAACTGGGTTCTTGAATCCTTTCATTTTAGACAGAGTAGCAAACAAAAAAGGGAACTTCACACTAAACAAATAATGTAACATGTCATCCAGCCCTGAGACAGACTGGAAAGAAGCAGAAGAAACGTAAACCAGATTCATTATAAAAGGTTTCAGAGTGATTCCGGAGAACTTGATTTTGATTTTGTTTTAATTTTTCCCTTGAATGCTGAATGCAAAGCTTTTCATTATTAAACATGTTGTTTTGTTGCCTATAAATTGTAAGAGGAAAGACACAAAATGGGATCTGGAAAAAAGAGGAATGGCCTGGAACACCATTGTCACAAATGAAGTCTATAAGTGAGCTGAGATAAGGGGGACAAAGTCATAATGGTAGCATTGCACTCAGGTGATTTTTCTTCTTTGCATTCATAGGGACCCTCAGATAACACAACCTATTCTTTTAATTTCTAAAAGCTGGTTTCAATATTTCAGCTCTCCTGTTCCTCTAGATTCACTGTGGGACCTAACATATGACTGTGCTAGAAGTGTATTAGCACAGCATTCACCCTCATCCCACCTAGTGTGAGTCAGATAGAACGTTCTGGTGAAAATGCATCAGTACCCATAAGTCTCACATGAAAGGCTTCCAGCCTAATTTGAAACATAACTGTGTCCAATTCACTTGCAATCTGCTTTATATCCATTGAAACCTTGCTGAGAAAAAAAAATATCTTGTATTTCTTCTTGAAACTCCTCCCATTAAACTGTGGTTCTCAGGACTGGTGAAACTATTCAACTGGGAGCACTGGTTGTATATAAATACAACACACAGCAGAATCATAGATCCCAAAATTACTCTAGTTCTTGCATATGGACTCATAGCAGGACATGGAGACAAGGTTGACTGCTATTTTCATTCTGGCCTCATGGGGTCTGATCAATCAGAGACCATGATGGCATTCTGGGGAATTCTTTGTTCCTGTCTGACTGCTAAGCTTCAAAACATCCTGTGTCATGATGACAGCATTCAGTCAGGTCTTGCTTACTTCTCCTTCCTTCTGTTGTGTTAAGAGCCTGGAGACTCTTGTTATCCCATTGGTAAACCCTGTCCCGGGGTATATAAAATACAATCGAATATGCCAGAGAGGTCGCCCAGATGAGCATGTAGGCAGCAATTGTTGTACGATTGGAAAACCAGGTCAGACCAGTAAACTCCCCCATCACATAGCTACAGGAGACCTCAAGCTGTACCAACCCACAGTGGACAAAAGGTCCTCAGCCTTTGAGGAGCCAACTTGAAGGGATTAAGGTGCTTTCTCATAAGTCGGGCACTGGTAGTAATAAAATCTTATCAGGCAAGGACAATCTACATAAACTCACACCGTAACCCAAAGTGGTGGAAGATCCTGAAACTTTGGTAACACCTTGTTATCTTCTAATATCAAAGAAGATGCTGGTGTGGAGTTGTTTTTCCGTTACGATCCCCTTTGTTCTCCCCGGGAAAGGTTTTGCTTTCAAGGTACATTTTCCCTACAAATAGTCCCCGTTTTTGGCTGGTTCTTTGGATAACTCCCAGTCATACCAACACACCTTTTCTCCCAGCAGCTGAGTAATCCCCTCAGCATCCTTTCACCGAGCTTTACTTCTTTCACTTCTTTCTTGGACCAAAGACTTCAGGAAAAGGTGCAGTTATCACCCTAACTACGAATCCTCTAATAGTCCCTCTATCTAATTTCCACTCTTTGCCTTTCTGTAGGGTTTGAATGCTTGTGTGAGTAAATGCATTGATGCATGAAACTTCTGTTCAACAAAGTCATTTATTGGATCTTTTTGTGTGGTTTTTGGCTTGGCCTGACCCTGTAAAAATTGGGTAAAATATCTCGCTAGGTTACCCTGCCTCTTGTATTGCTATCGTTTGTGCTCTATTGAGTTTACCTTCCCCATCAAGAGGAGCACATTAAGGCGTCCCTCTGGGACCCCCAAAATTTCAGGGTAACATTCTGGAACCCAGAATGTAGACTAACAAGATGTTTAAAGGCTGCATACTTTATTGCCCTACAATTCCTTAGTCATCCAAGGCCAGAGGTCAACAGTGTAGCCTGCCCAACAATGAGTAGAAAACTTTGGTGGACTATATAATTAGATCAGGACATTTTTACAAATCTGGCCTGGATCAAGGAATAGAACTGCCACAAACATGACACCTCTCCTTTCTCTAGATATAAAAACCACATACTGAAATGTAAGTTTAGAACATTTGCTCTGTGAAAAATGTCTGAAGAGTTAGCAAAAGCACATAAATAGAACATAGAAACGAATGTCTTGGCTTATGCAAGACTTAACAAAAAGCTTCCTTATTGGGACAGTTTGGAGCATGCCAGTTAGTGCTTATTGGGTAATGTTTGTCTGTCTAAGGCAATGAAGTTACTGAATTTGGCACAGCAGGACTGGTGGATGGAACAACATTCTTACCCTCTACAACCTGTCGTAGCTATCAGGTCTTTGATGTATGTTATGGAACAAAGAATAGGTTACCACAAACATTATATCCTCACTTTTTCCTTTATTCCCAATTTTAGAAGAAGAGCAGAATGCAAATAATACAAAGAATATTAAGAAGAACAATTTTGCAGGGTGGGGTTGTATATTAGTATGTACTTGCTTTGTTTATTGCTTTATTCCTGTTTTATCTGTGTCACATCTTTGTTGGATGTATTTTTATCACTAGGCCAAATTCCTTTGAGGCGATGATTGGGCCTGTGCGGCCATCTGCCCCAGCTTCTTTAAAACAGTCTTTGGGAGAAAATTGTCAGGGCAAGCTCAACTTGAAGGCTGTTGCATTTGCTTCACTACCAGTTGTCAAGAGATATGAAGTGGTATGTGTCCATGTGGAACACCATTTTCTGACACCTTCTGGTTTGCCTTAGCAGGTGGGCTTCAACAATTTTAAGTAGGTTGTCTGTTGTCTGGATCTGTGCACTAGATGAATTGAAGTTCTTACATCTGTTAATTAAGCTGAGGGCATGTTTAAATTCAGCTATGTGTTTCCAAGTCGTTCCTGTTCTACATGCTGCCATTCTCTTTAACTCTGCATCTGCAAGGTGGGATTTCTTTGACCATTTCTGCATGTAACCTTGATCCATTCTCTTCCAGTCACAACCCTGGCAGTGCTCTTGCCAGGAAGGGAGCACAATGGGAATACTTCCCTCCATGCCCAACCAGCTCCCTGAGGAAGGGAGTGTGAGGGACACACCTCTTCCTTCCTCAGTGTAGCTGGACTCTTTCCCTTGCTGCGCTGGGGCAGGAAGTACCTCCATCGTGCTTCCAGCCCTTCCACATGGCAGGTAAGTATGGGAGCATCAAGTGATTGGGTGTCATTGACTGAGAAACTCAGTCAATGATTTATCCCATGATCGTGCTGGCTGGCAGCAGAAGAACGGCAGTACTGCTATAATGTCATGCATAAGTGTTGTTGTGGTCCCACTCCTCTCGCGTCCCCATGCTGGGATGCAATTGTATCAAGGACTTCTATGTATCAAGGACTTCCAGAACATTTTCTCAAAGACTTTCTTCCCAAGACATACTTTTGATGGAATCTAGGAATTTCATATTTCCTGATACTTTCTTCTTCTTTTCAATATGGATTACTCTAGCTATCAACATTTTTTTATATTTCATTGATTGATTGATTGATTGTATTTCTAGGCCACCTTTCCCCAAAATTGGGACCCAAGGTGGCTTCCACATTAAATACATTAACATTATTTAATACATTCAAAACATTCAAAACAGTTAAAAATATTGAACAGATATGAAATTATAAAAACACTTAAAAGGATATTCCAGGACAACAATTAATAAATGAAGTTGCCCGACTTACATGAAAGCCTGTTTGAAAAGAAAGGTTTTTGCCTGTTGGCAAAAGGAGAGCAGGGAGGGGACCTGCATAGCCTCCTATGGTAAATTGTTCCACAGGGTGGGAGCAGCCACTGAGAAGGCTCTCTCCTGTGTCCTCACCAGGTGAGCCTAGGATAGTGGTGAGAAAAAGGGAAAGCTTTCCCCAGCAGATCTTAAGGTTCCAGCTGGCTTGTACAGGGAGATGCAATCTTGCAAATAGCCTGGACCTAAGCCATTTAGGGCTTTATAGGTCATAACTAGCAGTTTGAATTGTGCGCAGAAATGAACAGGTAGCCAGTGGAGCTGTTTTAGCAAGGGGATTATATGCTCCCTGTAACTGGCCCTGGTCAGCATTCTAGTTACTGCATTTTAAACCTGCTGAAGTTTCTGAACAGATTCCAAAGGCAGCCCCATGTAGAGCGTGTTACAGTAGTCCAACCGAGGTGTAATCAAGGTGCATGTCACTGAAGCAAGTTCTGACATTTCAAGGAAGAGATGCAGCTGGCGCACAAGTTTTAACTGTGCAAATGCACTCCTGGCCACTGCTGAAACCTGGTCATCCAGACTCAGGGTTGAATACAGGAGAACACCAAGGCTGCAAACCTGAGATTTCAGGGTGAGTGTAACCCTGTCCAGCACAGGCAAAGTCCCTATTCCCTGATCTGCTTTTCAACTGACTAGGAGTACCTCTATCTTGTCTGGATTAAGCTTCAATTTGTTTGCCAGTCCTTTACTAACAGCAGACATTGGTTCAGGGCCAAGACAGTTTCCTTGGAATCAGATGGAAAGGAGAGGTAGAGTTGCGTGTCCTCAGCATACTGGTGACACCAAACCCCAAAACTCTGGATGACCTTTTCCAGCAGTTTCATGTAAATGTTAAACAGCATGGGGGACAAAAGAGAACCCTGAGGGACCCCACAGGCCAATAGTCAGGGAGCTGAACAGGAATCCCCCAGCACCACCTTCTGAGTTCTCCTCTCCAGGAATGATTGGAACCACTGCATAACAGTGCCCCCAAGTCCCATCCCAGAGTGTCAGCCCAGAAGGATACTATGGTCAATGGTATCGAAAGTTGCTGAGAGATTCAGTGGAACCACTGCCCCTGTCTAGTTCCTGTGGTAGGTCATCCACCAAGGCAAACAAAGCTGTCTCCATCCCATAACCAAGCCTGAAGCCAGATTGAAATGCACCTAGATAATCCATTTCATACAGGAATCCATGGAACTGGGAGGCCACCACACATTTCAGAACCTTGCCTAAGAAAGGAATATTGGAGACTGGGCAATAGTTATTCAGAATGTTGGGATCCAGGGAGGGCTTTTTTAATAGTGGCCTCACCACAACCTCTTTTAAACATGCTGGGAACTTTCCTTGCTGCAGTGAGGCATCCACCACTCCCCTTACCCAGTCAGCCATCCCTTCTGGCTGCTTTCAGAAGCCAGGAGGGGCAAGGATCCAGTATACATGTGGTGGCTCTCACTTTTCCAAGGATCCTGTCTATGTCCTCAGGCTGCATAAATTGAAATGAATCCATTAACACAGGACAAGCAAGTGCCAAGATTACATCTACTGGACTTGTCTCAACTGCTGCATCCAAGTCAGAACAAACCTGAGCAATTTTGTCTGCAAAGTGTCTTGCAAATTCATCACAGCCGGCTGTAGAGTGGTCATCATTTCCTTCTTTTATAGAATGTAAAAGACCCCTGACCACTTGAAACAGCTCCACTGGACAGCACTTTGCAGACAACATGGTGGTAGAGAAGTATGATTTCTTCGCTGCCACGATTGCCACGGTGTAGGCCTTGTTCAATTTAGCCCTTGTTCAATTAGACTTACTCCCAGTCTTCCACCAATGTCACTCTAGTCTCTGTCCCATTCATTTTGTACATTTTTTTTAAGTTATAGGGTGGACATATATAGTCTGCTAACAAAAAGTGAATTAAAGTAAACAACTATATATCCAATGCTTTGTTTTCTGGTACATCTGGATAAGAACAACCATGAAAATATAAATATCACTCCAGACAAAGTAAGGACAACTAGCAATTAAAGCCATTCTCTATGCTGCTGTACCTTTATTCCTTTATGTAAGTAAATGATAAAGGTAGTATAGAATAGATACAGAGGCTGAGAGGTCTTTTTGTCCCATTCCACTTAATGGGAAACCACTTTTCTCTGACTGACTGCCCAAATAACATGCTACCATTAAATATAAACTGCAGAAACAAAACACACATACTTTAATGAAAATGTATGTAAGAGACCTGTCATTATTTGGCAAAATGTGCAGTGTTATAAAGGTATGTTTCGACCAAGCCATACACAGACAAATGTGTAATTAATGTAAAAGACATGTCATCTCCACAATAATCCTGTTTCTACCAAACACTAAAACTTCTAAGCTAAATTAGTTTTAACCAAATATTCTGTTGGAAGAGACTGTACAATACTCTTGTTATAGTTTTACTCTATATTCTATTCACCATTTTCTGTTCAAGGTCATTCAGAGAAGCATTTCATTAAGAGATGCAATGCCAAAGCTGGTTGAAAAGTGATTTAGACACCACCTTCTTCTTGGAGACTTCCATTTGCAAGATTTTCTTTGTACTTAATGACAGATGTTGATAGATCCTTTAAACTCCTGGAGCAGATTCACTGTTCCCCTGACATGAAAGCCATGCTGTATGAGGAGAGGCTTAGGGAGCTGGTTTTATTTAGCCTAGAGAAGAGAATAATAAGAGGTGACATGATAGCTGTCTTTAACATCTGAAGGGATGTCATATGGAAGATATTTTTTTCCTTGTTCTCCCAGGGACTAGGACATGGAGCAATGGATTCAAACTACAGGAAAAGAGATTCCACCTAAATATTAGGAAGAATTTCCTGATGGTAAGAACAGTTCAACAGTGGAGTATGCTGCCTTGGAGTGTAGTGGAATCTTCTTCTTTGGAGGTGTTTAAACAGAAGCTGGATGGCTGTCTGTCAGGAATACTTTGATTGTGATTCCCTGCATGACAGGGGGTTGGTCTCAATGGCTCTTGTGGTCTCTTCCAGCTGTATGATTCTATGATTCTATGACTTTTTTTTAGTTAACTGAATAATTTAGGTTGATGATCCTTCCAAAGGAAGGAAACACTCTAGATCTGTGTTTCTTTGTTGAATATTACATAAAATCCAGTTGTTTTCAGATCATCTATAGCCATTCCCCTCATAGATGCATATCTATAAAGTGGAAAGAAGGATCAGACACAAGTGTCTGGTACACACTCATTTTCCTCTAGAATCATCATATCACTGTTCTTGCCCAAAGAGACATTGTTCATCTAGGTACAACATTTTACTAAGCTTGCTAACCTTCCTATTTAATCCTACAATTGGGTTCCACGACTCCCATATGAATAAGAATATAATTTGACTTGTGAGGCCAAGGAACCAATCTGTGATTCTCATATGAGTCCTTAACTCTGAGTCAAAAGGAACTGGTTAAGGAGTGAGCTTGAAAAATAAAAAGTACTCAAGACTGAGTTAACCTAAAATCTTTGGATTCTATTGGAAATTATAAGAAGAAGGCTTTTCATCACTCTTTAACCCAAATTCTTACAGCTCCAAAATGTGTAATCATGGCTTGACCACTGTTTATTTTCTCTGTCATCATTCATCTGAGAATGTTTTCTCTTGGATTTTTGTCAAAACCTGATGCCTTCCATCTGGCTTAAACCTAGCACTGCATTTTTGAACTTGGACAGAAAGATGAGAAACACACATTGGACTGCATCACTACATTTTCCTCCAATTTTGCTAACCAGCCAAGAAATGAAGATTATTGAATTCCTTCTTCTCATGAGACAAATAAAGGTAGCTACCTCTGGATCATTTCTTTGAATTTCTTCCCCATTCTAATCACTCTGCCACAGCTGCCATATCCAAGCTACCCTGACCAGTTCTCCATATTCATGCTTCCAGTTCTTGTTTGCCTTAATCCTAATCTTTTCCATTTGTCAGAACTGGCTTACTGGCTCACTTGCTCAGGGATATAGGTACCAAGACATTTTCCTGAACAATATTAAATGTCTTTAATCTGAAAAAGCATAGAAAACAAAAGTATCTACTCATGTGTGCTTGAGCTAGGTTTCCATTCTGCTAATTTTGAAGTAGTTGTTCCAATTTAGGAGAGACCATAATGAATAAATCTGCTGGGTCTGTGCCATACCTTAGTTAAATGCACCACTCCTTGGTTAAATGCCCTTAGACACCAATGTTGATGGTTATAGTTGTATATCTGGAAAGTGGTCTGAATATTGTTTTAGGACTCCAGTGGACCAGGGCTCAAACCCCAGCTTGGTCGTGGAAATGCAAGTCACACTATCTGTGCCTCAGAGGAATGCAAAAGGGTTGTGGAGCACCTTTGAAAGTAATTAACAGAAAGAGGTTGGTAGTATAAACTTTCATAGACTTAAGTCTTTGGCCCTTTCTGCACCAGGCTATTAAAACAGTGCAGAGTGACCTCCCATGGAGGTCTTCTGCACCGTGGAGTGGACTGGGATGGACTACTTTTTGTAGTTCCACACCTCAGTCCAGTTTGGAGCAACCAGAACTGGTCACACAGTGTGTTTTTTAAAAACCTCTTTTAAGAGGTTTTAAAAAACACGAAGTGCGCGACTCCGTGTCGCTCCGTCGACATGCTCCGGTGCAAATTTGAATGTGTGCACTAGTGCATGCCTGCAGATCTGCCAGGGGCTGGCTTTAGGCTGGCAAGCTTCTCCTGTTGGTGGAGAGCCTCCACCAACCGGAAGCCACCAGTTTGGATGCCAGAGCAGTGCGGAGCGACGAGCTCACACTGCTCCTTGTCCCGATGGACTCGCCCGGACGCTGAAGAAATCCGGTGAGTCCTGTTTTTGCGTGGTTCCTTTCCCACTTGCGGAAAGGGCCTTTCTCTCAGATACTCTCAAAGGTGCTCCATATTCCATTTGCATACTGAGCCAGAATAATACAGGTATGTATATGAATTTTGTTTCAGAATAAGGCGATAGCAATCCCTATTTGAACAAATCTGCCCCCCAAAAAATATCTCATTGTGTGTTCAACTTTCCATAAGGTAGAAATGAAGCAACAACAACACACAGAAAGCAAATGCATGCGTGAATCAGGACATGTGGAAATACCACTGAGAAGTAGAACAAGTACCTATCTGTTTGTCTATCTTGAAATCATCTCCCCTGGATGTTTTTCTAGGCAAGAATAACCCATGAGTTTTCAACCAGGTTATTCATGGTAAAATAACTACATGTATGAAACATCACAAGTTATAAGAGGGTTGTCTTCTGTTTTAGAATGGGAGGGAAAACAAGTTAAAAAAAAGATATATAAAGCTGTAGACTTTCCTAAGTAATCTTAATTGCTTAGTAAGCAACATCTAGTGACAAAATATGGTTAGGGAAAAAAAGTGCTATGTGCCACAGAAACCACTAATGCTATTTTGGTATGTGGGGTTTTTTGCTTAGGTTGTCACTCAGTAAGAGTGCATTTTTATATAGAACTCTGGGACAATTCCAAAGTAAATGTCTTTCAGGCATAGCAGGAACAATTAAAGACACTGGCTAGGATCCAAAGAACCATATATCCAGTTCCATGTACCAAGGGGATTGGAGTGTCTTTTTTCTGTCTTAAATGGAAGCTCACATGACAAACTACTTCTAAAATTAAAGGCCATTCATAACTGATTGTGATTATTCCCTTCTGTTTGAATTAGCAGTAGCTATTATGAATGAACTCCGTGAAACAATAGAATGGAACTTGCAAGAGAGTTTCTGCTTTGCTTATCAAGCTAAATAAGTTAAAGCTTTGTGACTTTCACATGTGTTATTGAAGGTTAGAAAAAAGGCTGATACTTATGATATATGCAATGGCAGATAGAATTTTCTTCTTTAAAAACCTCAATATCAGCTTTCCTCAGCCAACTTTCCTCCAGATGTTTTGGCTACAGTTCCATCTTGGATAAGCTTGGAAATAACTAGTTACTTGTAGTTAAATCTCTGTTCCACAACAAAATCATGGGAGTGGGACATCTTCTACTGCATAATTATACAGTCTTTTATTCTGGAAATGACAGTTTAAGAAGAAACAGGGTGACACTAACAGTAAGGTGTGAAGTAGAAAAGGAAGTCCGGGGTTTTAATGTGTGAAGCCTGAATTAATAATATCAATAAATGTGCATGGGAAACTGATTAATATAACCATAATTCATGTTTGTGCTGCAATTATAGAAGAAGAGGAAGAAAACAAAAGATTCTGTGCTAGCATCCAAAAAGAAATTGATCACACAGCAAAACACAATGTGTCCTAATCATAGAAGCCTGAAATACAAAATGTGGTGACAGAGAAGAACCAAATATTTGTTGGAGAATGTGGCTTAGAACCAAGAACAGGAAATGAGGTAAAAGACTGGCAACTGAATTTTGGTAAACTAGCAGTGTGTTGCAAATGATGTAAAATAGAGACAGAGTCTCAGGATGTGTAAAAAAAATAAGTAATTTTCAGTTAGACCAGCATTCCCTAGGAAATATTAGTATGATTTTTTTCAGGGGCTGTTACAAAAAAAGAAAGAAAAACAATGCATATGTGTATATGTATATATATATAAATACAAAATGATTACAGACAAGATGTAGTCTAACAGTTATAAAAATACTTATGTGTACTTTTCTGTATCAAGTTGTAGATAAAATTCATCAATTTAGAAACTATATATTAAACTATTTAAAGCTATATAGGTGCATATTTATAAAACAGTGTTTCAAAAAAAGGTCTCCGATGCTTACGTTTGCAGCTTATAGTTGTTCTTCGTGATCTCTGTGAATCACACAACTGATCTCTGTGCAGGTACTAAACTAAGTTGTTTTTAATTTTAAGTTGAATTCACTAAGTTGAATTCACATACGACCACAGAGAACACAGAGATAAACAACCTATTCTTCTCAAAGATAGAGGCATAGTACTCTATCTACATATTCTCTAAGCTCCTTCACTGTCTCCAAACAGTTATCATTCGGACAACCTTCATATACACAGGAAATAAAAAATGGAGAAGTATAATGCTTTTGCTCTTTCAACAGCCTCTACAGAAGGCTGATGTAAAAAGAGTACAGAATGTAGCTATCAGAATACTTGAAGTGAGTAAATGCACCTACTTTTGCTTTTTTGGGGGGAGGAGGAGAAAGAGAATGTTAATTTAAAAAGTGCAACCATAATGGTAACTATATATCTATAATTACAAATATAATTAATTGTGTTTTTTAAATTAACTTTGAAAGCGTTGCCTATGAACATCAGCCATGCTTGCTAGGTTGATGGGAGTTGTAGTCCAAAAATGTGGAAGGACTTCATATGTGAAAGCTCAGCACAGTTACACAGATAGTATTACGAAAATACATTTTAAGAGTATTGGCTGAAGGTAGAAATGACTCAGTTTTGTATCCACGTAACACTATAAATCTCACTGAGTAGCTTCAGGCAAAGCATTAACTTTTACCCTAACATGCTATAATGGATGGTTTTGATGATGAATGGGATTTTCCCCGAAAAACAGAACACTTGGCCAAAAACTAAAAGACATTAATAGAGATAATGATAATGATAGTAATACTATTAGAGCTCTCATTCCAGTCTGAAAATCTACACTTTTCAAAGAAGGAGTCAGAAAAGAAGGCAAGAATAAATCTTAGATTATGTTTGATCAAAGAAGGTGTGCACAAACTACATCCTTGGGGTGACTTATAGCCATTGCATGTGACCTGTGCAGCCCCAAAGTTGGTAAGATACCAGCCATTTTTCCTCGACTTTCAAACTCACACTTCAATAGCAGAAATTAAACAGTGTACCCCACTGAAAATTGCTGGAAGATGGAGCTATACTGAAACTTTTGTATGAGAAGAGTGAATAAGAAACCAAGAAAGATAAATGTATGAATGCATGAGTGTTTGCATGCAGATTTGTGTAGTTCTGGTTACAAACTGATCTGAGACATGTCCCTCAGGGCTGGAAGTACTGTGTACTCCTGATCTAAATTTCCAAAAACATGAGTTTCTGAACACAATTGAGGAAGTGTATTTTTAATTTTAATATACAAATAAAAGGAGAAATAAAAGGGAAAATAAATGTTTAGTTAAGCTTAGGAGAGCATTGTGACTTTGGTAACAGTTCACTCACAGGTTTAATTCTTATTTTCAGGATGATACAGGAGTAGTGTGTCCACTACAAAGACAATGGGTTGAGCAACACTGATATCCAGTAGGTTATGAGCTTGACAACATCCCAATTCATGAGATTTCAGGGCCAAAATCTGCAAAGGAGGGCTTACAGTCACAGGGACATGTTCTTGTGATGCCACAGAAATGCACAGTTAACCATTGTGAAATGGACTAGAAATGATGATCAGTTTATTGTGGAAATAGCCAAGATAGCAATCCAAGTAAATGGCCCCAGAATTTGGGTAAAACCCAGCTAAGCAGATAATATGTCAACCCAAGCCAGGGAAGAGGAAAGAAGATAAATTCTTAGATATCCAGCCATCTGGCAAAAGCTACCTGTTATCTGCAGCTGTTGCGCCACTCCCACTAAGGCTTGAATCCCAAGTGGCCTTACTTCCAATATTCTAGCATGGATATTCTCTCTCACACATATATCCTTCAAGGAGCACACTGGAGAAGCATGATCTAACAGTGGCACACACATCCGTACCTGGTTTTTATGGTGTCATGAGGCTGATGAAGGTTTCAAAACCCATAGTGAAGATGAAGATCTTCCTCCTCCCTGTTTGCAGGCCTCCTTTTCCATCCTTCCAGGGACCATATGGTTATAGTTAGGGATAGGAAATAATTTTGTTGAATTTGATTGTCTTAGGAAATTAGTCATTTAGCACTTTCTGAGACTTTTCAGGATTTCCACTTTTGCTACATTACTGTAAAAAAGTTATGCACAATACAGTGCAAACTTTAAAAATAAAAGCAGAGCAAAAGTGGATTCCTAAAAATGTCCCACAAAGAAAAAAATGTGCACAAACAAGTTTCATTCAATTAAAAATAAGTACATTAGGAAAAAAGTGTATATAAGTGCACATAGGCAAATTGAAATTTAAAATTAACTCCTGCCTGACTTGGTAACTTCCAGAATGTAGGGAAAACTCTTGCCCTGCATTTGAAGAATTGCTGCTGGTAGCAGAAACTCACAGGAAATAAACCAGGATAGCATTTGTGGGTTTGATTTTCACAGATTTGACTATTTATGAGTCTCTCCGACGCCTCCCCACCGCCAAATTCAGATACTACTTTCCCAGGAGGAACCATCTCTGGTCCTCCTCCTCCTCTTCTTCCACCAGCAGCTGTCTGACCCACTAAGAATGGCTCCTAACCCAATTTCTCAGCACCACAAACCTTTTCCTAATGTCTCCCACTCAAGGAAGGAGATTGACGAGAGACAGGAAGTACAGAGTCACCATCTTGACTCAATCCCTTACTCTCTCCCCGACCTGGTTTGAGCTCAGGTTGTCTGTTCTCCTCACCACCCTTCCTACATACTCCCACATACACTTTTTGATATGTGTGATTTTTCCACTTTTGTGGAAATAATGCCTGCCAAATCCCAAAGCTTTTCCTAAGCCCTTTTTGCATGGCGTTTGCCATGTGAAAGGGCACCTGCAGCATTGCATGATTGTGAGGAATGATCTGCATGATGCACTCACAATCGTGCAACGCTCCAGGGTAGGGCAGGCACCACTCGCACACTTTTTCATTTTTGGCTTTCAGCCGAAAATGATGCACAATCACGCATTGCTCCAGGGCCCCACATGCACTTGCTGTGCTTGCAGAGCCTCCTGAGCCACAGCAGTCACACTTCCTGCCCCAGTGCAGCCTGGAAAACTTCCAGGCTGCACTGCGGAAGGAAGAAGCGGGGCTTGGGAGCAGGCAGCTCGTGCGGAGCTGAAGCAGTGGAGATGCGAGAGCCTCTTGCTGGAGGCTGCTTGTGCAATCCCCACACCCCAGCACCAAAAAAATGTAAGCTACGGAAAGGGCCCTAGTCTTGCAAGTTGATACTATAAACAAATGGGAAAGAAAGAGATTGAGTAAAATGCAGTGAAATAGAGACAAAGAGACTTTCATATCCCTAACTGCAGCCTTAGTCTGGGTCCAATACTGTGTATTTGAGAATATAGCAAAGATAGCAGGAAAACATTGTGTTGGAGAATAACCCAGTCCTAATTAGAACAGTTCCATGGATGTCAGTGGGAAAGCAGGAAGTATGACTAAGCCTTACTAATTTGGTAAATACTCTCATTAGTTTGCTAAAAAGAACTCATAATATGATCCCCAAAAGATGTTGTTGATATCAAATTTTCTTTAAAAATAAAAATGAAATCAAAATATAGCATATTGAAAAACATCTGTGATAGTGCTTAAAAACATATTAAATATCTGAAATGAAAACTAGATTTATAGGAGGGCGTGATAGAAAGTTTGCCTGTAAAAGTTTTCTGTGAGAAAGCATTCATTAGGAAGTATTTTCTAAATCCAAGCGATTACTAGAACATAGAGCCTTAGGAGGATTATTTTGATGTTTGCAATTTATTTTATTATAGGACTAGTTTGGGTTCTTGGCTGACCCCAGAAGGGTCCTACACAGTGGCTCCACTCTGTCAGTGCTATTAAAACTTCGCATGCTGTGCAAATAGTCAATTATTTCTAGCCAAAATATGTTCAGAGCATAGCGTTCCTAGTTGACACTACACCTGCAGCTTTACTGCTCAGTAAATAAGATGTGCCTGGTTCTGATTGTCTGTTCCTGACTGTAGCATACTTATGTAAACAAAGAGTGCTTCCCATTTTGATTTTCTTTTTTTCCTTTTTCCTTTTTTTTTTTTTTTTTTGAAACAGTTTGCCTAGAATCAATGGCACACGGGGACTGGCGTTTCATTACTGATGAAGGAATATGCAGTCATGCATTACCACTGATCTAAATATTTGGCTCCTAATTCACTGCTTCTTCCATCAGTGGATCTCAAAGGGAGCATAAACACAAATCTTCTGAACTTCATGGAAGTAAATTATATTTTAATTGCACTGATTTCAAAATGTATACATGTACAACAAGCTCGTAGCCCACATATAAGAGTTAGGGCCTTTCTGCATTACACTGTAACAGGCCTTTTGTGCAGGATGATGCATCCCATCCCAATCCCAGCGACGCCTCTGCTGGGATGGGAGTGTGTCCCCAGAACTCCTCTCTGCATCCAACCAACTACCTGTAGAAGGGAGCACAAGGGATACGCCTCTTCCTTCTTTCCGCACTGCAGTTGGACTTCTTCCCATGCTGCAGTGGGGAAGAAAGTATGTGGTTGCACTTCCAGACCTTCTGCATGGCTGGCTGAGACAGAAGGCTTGTGTGACTGGGGATCATGGATGGAGTTTTTCCATCAATGACATACCCCGTGATTGTGCCAACTGGTGATGCAAGAAGGGCGAGACCATGACATCATCATGCAGAAGCTTTGTCCAGATCTTTTCATGTCCCCATGCCAGGACACCATCATCCTGCAGAAAAGACTATAGTGTTATTATTCTGTTCTCAACATCTTGTGGAATTCTGGGGTTTGTAGTTTACTGAGACCCAAGAGCTCTCTGCTGAGAATTCTAAATACCCCTCCCCCTTAGACTGCAAACCCCAGGATTTCATAGGATGTTGAAAGTGGAATCATAGCACTATAACAGTCCAGTGAGGAAAGGCCCTAAATAATAACTAATTAAATGTGGCAGATGACCTTGGAATCTACTAATACATTCACTTTACAAATTTCCTGATTGTGGATACTCTGTGGTGAGCAGCTTATCACTGCATCTTTCACAACCAAATTAATTTTGATCTTGAGAAGGTCATGAACTTCATTAATACCAAAATGGTCTAAACAGGACACTCTTGCAATACATATTAAATTATCTACGCTATGAAAGGTGTACACCTTGTAGAACTGTAGAATCATGGAGATGAAGAAGGATATCCTGGTAAGTGATGTCTAAAAATAGTGCTTGGCAAACATTGATAGTAACTTCCTTCTCTTTTCTGATCCATAAATCTTTATTCAACAGATCATCACTTTGTGTATTTTCTTAAAGATAAAAGTTTAGGCTTCTGCAAAAGAGACATGTAGCTATGTGGGGGCAACAAAATGAGGGTGGTGCCTCCAATTTGCTTTCAAATTGAAAATTTCTAGTTTCACACTAGTGACACACTGGAAATCATTCACACCTAGAGCTCTTCTATTTGCTGTGCCATTATATGTCTAAATGTTTGAATGATTTTTTTTACATTTTTTCATTAAAACCCTTTTGAATAGAATATAAAAATTACATAGACACACACACAAAAAAAGCCACAGACAATATACTAACACAATTAAATATACTATGTAATTAATGTAAACTATTACTAATATACATACTAATTTAAAAAACTAAACTGCTAAACTCACCTCTTACCTTCTACTAATAGTTTGAACAATAAACATGTAAAGAAAAAAAGCACAGGATATGTAGTCAATCTCTGACTTGTATGAATGGTATTGGTAATCCTAGCTTATATTACCTATACTTTCTGTATCTACATCTATGTTCATATCTGTCCAAGTATATTTATGCAACTATTTTAAATCATTGTCTGATCTTATCTCAGATCATTATCAGCTCAGTATTTCATGAAAATAGAATCAATTTCGTTAATGCCAGCAAGTAAAAAGTTCTATAATGATTACTTAACTTGTGCTAATTAATCAAACCCAATTCATGCTTGTGGCCCTCAGAAAGAATTTTTAAGAACTGAAATTTAAGTTTCTGGAAAGACATTTGCAAACTAAAGGACGATTTCATTTGGAGGATAGAATTCTTATGGAAGGGGCTTATGAACTCATTTAGCCCTCCTCCATGGCTATGTCCTTGCTGAAAATAAGCACCATGTACAGGTCTGAATGCTAAATATTTGTTTTTTTTTTCTAGGAAGGTACTTGAGACATGTGGCAAGTTTCACAACATTATACTGTGTTCATTCTTTCAATGCAGGGAAATATTTAGTTAATAATGGAAAATTACTTTTTAAATAAAATTGTTACCATTCTTTGTTAATTTTAAATTAACTTGTTGCCATTACTCATTGCAGTTATTTGTTGTATTATTACATTTAAATATTGTTGTTCTTGTTGTCATTATTTATTACATTATTTTTTAAAAAATACAAACAATAAGAGAATTACCTTTTTAAAAAAACAAACAAAAAACACCGTTCTGAAAAGGGTTTTCAAATAATGATAAAAATGACAAGCAAACATTATTTATAGCTGCTTTGGTTCTACACTGTGAAAAGGTGGAAATACTCCTGCCATGGAGGAAAGTATGGTGGGCACTTTGTGTATGTGAGGGTTCTGTTCCAGCAACCCCCATGAAAAAGCAGAAATCATGAATGCTCATGTCCCATTATATTCAATGGCGACAACATGTATGTAGATGCCTTAGTGCAGTGGTGTCTAATCTTTGGTCCTCCAGGTTTTTGGGACTTCAGCTGCCAGAAACCCTAGCTACTTGGTTAACAGTCAGGAATTCTGGAAGCTGAAGTCCAAATCACCTGGAGGACCAAAGGTTGGACACCACTGCTTTAGTGCATCTGTGTTCATGTCACAACCATTTGAGGTATAAGATACAGTGCTTCACATGAACTGGTAGTTGCAGATGTGGAGGACACAGATAAGGGTCCACTGTAATATTACCATGATGCCCTTGAAAGACTTCTCCAAAGCAAGATTTTTCACACATAATTGAATAAAAGTTACTTGTTCCACCTACAAAGAGAGACGTTACCTGTTGTTTTTTTAAAAAAATCCATAATATCACTATGCAGTCATCATTGTAAAAAGTTACATTACACCTTCATTATTACTTATAATGTGTTACTTTCAAGCTCTACACATTATAATTGCAGTTGTTTCTCTTTTCAGTCCTTGATAACCTTCAAATCTTTCTGCTGTACTGGGTTTTATACAGGTATTTATGATAAGGCTGCAACCTTATTATACAACCCAGGGAGTTTTTCAGGGCAATTGTTTGATTTAAAAAAAATAAAAAATAAAAAAATAGTGTTAACACAGTAACACATTGCCAACTAGTAATGCGAAGTACCATAGAACAAGTAATAACTAATGTGTTGCTTGTTATATTAAAAAGTAACATTAACACTAAAGCATTTCCGAAGCTCTGACTTTTTGCTATATTTTTGCTTCCCTCGAATATGTCTTACAAAATATGACTTAATCCTTATTTATAAAATGGTAGCTTGAGATCAGAAATAACTGCATATGAAAAATATTGAACATTTTAGGAGTCTAGGAGTAGAAACAATTTATTAATAGAAAAACAGGACAGAACTGTATTTTAGGGATTTTTTTCATTCTATTTGAATTATATATTTAGGACAAGTTAGTGTGTTTCATTAATGTTGTAATGATTTCTTCACTAAAAATTACTGCAATGTTAATCATTCCAAAGCAAAAGATTCCCTCTCTCTTTTTAATCTCTTTTTATTTATGTCAATGCCCTCCACATACTGACCTGTTGTTCATCAGGATAGATGTACAGCTTCATGTCAAAATGTTTTATTTATCTTTATTAATCATAGCACTCCAATGAACCAAAAAACTATAATACTGTACATCCTGCACTAAGGGATGTTCTCATGCTGTATTTCTCTGACCCAGAACCAAAGGATTATTAACATATTATTGAGCAATAAACCAAAACTTAGACAATATTGACTTGTAGGCTATAAACTTCAAAATATATTTGAAGTACAAAGAAAACATATGAAGATTATTCTTTAACTATTGCCATCTTGGGTTTATTTCCTTATCTTTTTTAACAATGAGCAGATAAGAAGGTGTTTTTTTTTTTAAAAAAAAAAGAAAAATAAATTAAATGATATATTTCTATATTTTGGTCTTGTAAATTGCTGTTGGGATGGCTTTGACATAGGTGACCCTATAAATGAGAGAACTTCAAGTCTGTCATCAATAGCCCTGCATAGTTCTTGCAGACTCATGACTTGCTTGATGAAGCCTATTCACTTGTAATGAGGTCTTGTTCTTGTCTTACTACCTTCCAAATTTCCAAGCATTATTGTCTTTTCTAATGAGTACAGTCTCCTGATTATATGTCCAAAGTAGAACAGTCTTAGGCCCTTTCTACTCGTGGTTATTAAGGTGGGCCAATGTGTCTTGCCATGGAGGTCTTCTGCATGTTGGAGCAGTCTAGGTTCGGTTTATTTACCTTCATTCTGCACGTAATTCCGACTAAATGCACCCCCATGTGGTGGTAAAGCATGCTATTTGAAAACCAGAAGGAATTTCTTCCAGTTTTGCAAATCAATCCAACTCATACTTTCACAGTGGTGCAGACATGTTCATTTGTGCCAATGTGAATTGGTGGTCAGGGGAGGGCTTATAGGAGGGGCCAGGGGGTAGTATGGACGTACGCATGTACATATGTATACAATGATGTACTAAACTATGCAAAAAAAAAAAAAAGTCAATCACAGCTGACGGGGCTGGGTGAGGGGAGTAGTGGGAGTGGTCACAGCAGAGGCAGTCTGGATTCATGAACTCGCATTCCTCCGAATCAGAATGGAACATATGCAGTAGCTGTGTGGAAGGAAATGAGGGAAAATCCGCCTTGTTTCGAGCCCAGAAAATCCTGTAAGAAAAGGCATGAACCTATTCACCAGCCTCGTGCAGAAAGAGCCTTAGTTTAGTCATACTGGGTTTTAGGGACAGTTACCTACTATCGCTAATGCCCATTTATTTGTCTTTTTGACAATGCAAGGTATCGGTGAAACTCTCTCATAGCATGACATTTCAAACCAGATTATTCTTTCCCCAATTAGCTTTTTTTCACTCTCCAGCATTCAAAATCATATATAGAAACTGGAAATAAAATGGTATGGACAATCTTGACATTGGTATTCAATGCTATATCTTGACACTTTAGGATCGTATCTAGTTCTTCTAGCTGCCCTTCCAAATCCTAGTCTTCTTCTGATTTGTTATTTTGGTCTCCATTTTCATTAATGACTGAGCCAAGGTATAAGAAACCTTTAATTATTAATAATGCCTTCATTATCTACAGTACTTTAAAGTTGTGTCTGTGGTCATTATTTTTGGTTTCATAATGTCCAGTTTTAACCCTGCCTTTGTACTTTCTTCCTTGACTTTCTTCAAAAGTCACTCCAAATCTTTGCTATGGTATCATCTGCATATTTAAGGTTGTTGATGTTCCTTCTTCCAGTTTTTATGCCTCCTTCTTCACAGTCTGAACCAGTTCTTCATCTAATATACTCAATGTGTGAGTTAAACATATAGGGTGATAGAATGCAGCCTTGCCTGACCACCTTGCCAATTGGAATCTATTCTGTTTCTTCATATTTGGTCCTGATGGCAGCCTATTGTCCTGAATACAGGTTATGCATCAGGACAATTAAATGCTTGGCATACTTATTTCTTTAACAGCAATTCTAAGTTTTGTACTATTTTCACAATGAAACATTTTTCTGTAATCTATAAGACACAGGAATTCCCAGGAAATTCCTTGGTGCACACCATTTATTCAACATATGTTTGCAAGATGATCCCTAGTGCTTCTTTCTTTTCTGAACCTAGCTTACTCTTTCTTTTCTGAACCTAGCTTACTCTTCCTTTTCTGAACCTAGCTTAGACATCTGTCATTTCTCAGTCAATGTCTTTGTTGGAATATTTAAGCATAACTATGTATTTCTATATAGTTTAAAGTAAAATAGGTTAAAATTTCTTAAATATAGTTTACAAAATTTATATGATTTATATAGTTTAAAAATAGTTTAAAATAATCACCCAACATTACAAGAGAAAAATGCAAAATGTCTACTAGGATGCTGTGCAATTTATCTTTGACTAGATTTGGCCAATGTTTAATTATCTCCTTGACATTATCAACCTCAAAAATACTAACGCTGGATTAACTCAGCTCTTCTCCACTGGGTTTTTATCAGTTGTTGCTCAATAAGAGATGATTTCCTGATATCCTTTGGGCACACTAATGATATCTACATACTTTAACTGTAACCTGTAAGTGATCATGGAGCGTTTTTCAACCAGATATGTGCTATTTTGAAGATGACCTCTGTATCTGTTTTTCATCCAGGGCTGGCTCAAAAATAAATTATTTCAGATCCATTTCAGTCACATCAAATGATTTGGTGATTTTTCAGTAAAATGGTGAAATAAGAATAAATATGTTTTTTAAAAAAACAAAGATGTTTCACTTGAAGCCACATAAAAGTTAGGAAGACATGCAATGGTATATGGGGGAGGGGGATCAGAAAATAACTGTTCAACAGTTAGCATGATGTCCCATTGATTTCATTGGTATTTTTTCCCACCAAAACATGTCAATCAATCAATCAATCAACAAGATAAATCTGTGAAACAAAAGGGTTTATTTTTGAATAACTGGACACTTTTTGCCATTTTTTTTGGTCATATTAAGATATTTCACTCAATTGACCTCAAGACTACACTGACACCTATAACAGTGCATTCAAAATTTTCCTGCCAAAAGCATTAGCCAGTTTTTGAGGAGTATATAAAGTCTACCACTACTTCTGATAGAATCCGGTAAGAAAATCAACAACAAGGATCCTGCATGCAAGTAGAAGACAAAAAAGTGATAGGAATAACTTAAACCAGTTTAATATTGGGGTCACTCTGAAGTATATATAGGGAATTCCTCTAACGTTGAAGAAGCAGTGCTTTGCTGACAAATAGAAGTAATGGACATCAGGATGCAGGGAGGTAGTGAGACCATTTTCACTTGCAGGGGTAGAGACAAATTTAAAGAAAAATTCTTTGAAGCAAGATTCTTATTTGGAGAAGCCATGCCCCCTTTTCTCATCCCCCCATTGCTACATCTCTTGAATGGTTAAATTAAAATAAGTTGCAAAGAGTCTGAAAAGCAAAGAGTTTCATGGTGGAAGCGCCCTGATGAATTATGATTGCTAAAGCACAGAAGTGAAAACACTGTTCCTGATGGAAGAATAAAGAGGTTCTAACAACACCTTATTTTAAACTTTTCCAAGCTTCCATGAGGCTGCACATGCACTTTCTGTTCATGCAAACTGTGTATTGTCAGGATCACAAGCCCAATGGAGATGATCACTTCTGTAGCAGGCGTGATGTACCTGACGTGCTCTGAAAAATCATATGTCACTACTGTTCATCTCTAATTTCAACTGGATCCTTTGAGTTGCTCCAGGTCAGTTATCTAAGAAAATAATCTATTATAAGGAAAAGGAGTAGAAACTGTGTTGCAGGAAATGATTTGTTACAAGCTTTAATATTTGAAGTATAGTTTTTGAATTATGGGTATTTCTTGGGGCATGGATTATCTCTTTTTTTGATTTCTTACATAAATATTTTGAATGGTTTAAATAATTCTGTGCATTTGATAATCCAGTCTAGTACGGCACTGGAATGTATTTATAACATGTTCTTTCCTGCCTATATGAATTAATTTTGTCCATTTTCCTTATGTTCGTAATGTTTCTATGTGTCAATTACTACTTTTCTCAGATCTCCGAAGAGGACAGTTTTAATAATATTTCTCATATCATTTTTGAAAGAACATTCGTCTCCTTTATTGATTCCTAGAAAATAAATGTATTTCCTTGTATTATGTCTAAAAGTAGTTGCACTACATTTAAAAGAGTTTTAGACCTTATAAGTGTTACCTTCTATGTCTTTTTTCTACAGTAGAATAGTCTGAAAAATCAGATACCTGCACCCCCATGGTAAAACCTGCCGGCAGATAGAAGGAACAAGGAGGGGGTATTTCTCTCTATACCTGTTTGGCACCATAATGGTGTCCTTTGGAAAACATTGCATTATTATCACTTGCAGCCTATATGGAGAGAGACTTGGAAGCCTACATCTGTCTACCTACAACCAATTGTGTCTGTTGTCAAAGGCAGTAAAACTCCTGTCCTCAGAGGGACAATATCATCTATACACTTTGGAAGCACTGCCAGAGTTGAGACAGTTCTCCAAATCTTTCAGCAACTCCTTCTTGAGAAAGACATAGCTGGATCATCCAGAATGTAGAGAAACATTTGCAGATACCTTTACTCCTCAATGTGCCTCATGTTTGTTTCTTTCCATAATTGTTCTAATCCAGCAAAAAGGAACCAAGCATTGAGGCAGACTTCATGGTACAGATGGTTGCTGTCTATGTACACAAACGAGAATTATGAAGAATTAGAACAAACCACATACATATCTCTGAATTTCATGTTTGAGTGTGTTGTCATTGTTGTCCTCACTGTTGATGGACCTCTTCAGGCTCATCTGGAAGAATCAAGCAGCAGTGTTTTGAGCAGTTTAGTCACCATTTTAATTTCCCAGAATGCTTCAGAATCTACTGCAGAGGCACAGTGGGAAAATATGTTTGGACAGCTACTGAAGATGCAAAACTTTGTTAAATTCATTCCCCCAAAGAAGGAAAAAAAATAATTCATCCATTTTTTATTTTTATTTTTTTTGCTCCTGGCTGTGATAATATCTTTAAAACCTAATTTTTAGAAAACAAACTCACAACAGGGAGGAACTGCATATTAGTTAAGTTGTCTGCACAGAATCTCACCCTCTTCCTGTGCCATGTGACACAGCTCTGTAGTGGTCAGGGGTTTGTAGAGAGTTTTCTTTGCAGGTTTCCTGAGAAGCTTTTTGTTTGTTTGTTTGTTTCTGAATCATCAAGTATTTTTGCTATCCTCAGAGGCTAGACCCCATCATTCAGCACAGTCTGGATGGCCATATTAAATATGCGTGTGTGTATGCGTGTGCGCACTCGTATGTGGTACCTATATTCATGGAGACCCAGCATGGTTTAATGGTTTGATTCTCTGCTCAGCTATGAAAGCCCACTGAGTGACCTTGGGTTTGTCACATTGTCAAGCCCCAGAAAACTTCATGATAGGTTTGTCTTAGGGTCACTATAAGTCAGAAAGTACTTGAAGACACACAACAACAACAACAACAACAACAACAACAACAACATCATATATCTCCATAGAAGCCAAGGCAAAGAAAGTGATTCTAGTAGGTCCTGCTAGGCACTGACAGATGGACAAGAATGCCAACCTGTGATGCTGACCCTGCGATCTCTGTTTCCCCAACATGTTCAAAATGTACCACAGCAGATTTCATCCCCTTCCTTCATACTCTTATTCTTAAACTGGAAGTCTCACTTGAACCAGCCAAATCCTTCATTTACACATATGCAAGTGTCTCCAAATACACTGCTTATCCAGTCTTTTCAAACTGATTATCTAAATAATTTGGAGGGACTGCATATCAGAGCCATGTACTCCTTCCAGCTGATGGGACTGACATAGAGGTTCCTAAGTGGTCAGGGTGATCCAAAGTAGCTTATATTAATTATCTCTGTGTGGAGTTGTCATCATATGGAAGCATATGTTCAATGTCTCTTCTTGCTTGCTGAACAGCCTTGAGTCCTACAGTACCATTAGTGGACTTTTCTAGTCTACAAGCAAATCTTTCTCCCTCTCTTTCTCTTTCTCTCTTTTGGGAGAAAGAAGCACATATCTGGAAACCACCAGTGACACCTGCTATGACAATGTTTGGCTAGAGTGCTGTCAGACTCTCTCATGCTGCACATGCTTTGGCAAAATTCAAAATGTGTTTTTATTATACTAATTGCCCATCCTCTAGGGCCAGTCTCTGACATGTAAACATAGCCAGTTTTTACCAGTCCAAGAATATCTCGCCAATACCAGAAGGAATATTTTTCAAAAACTGAGATGAAGTTGTATTTAAAAACCTAATATTTTTAAAATGATTTCCTGTTTCAGACTTGGTTTGATTGCTGTTTGTCTTGTTCCAGATAACAGAATATATATAAGGGAAAAAAAATGGTACACTGGACTTAAATCCTTATTGCAAGTATCATAAAAAAAGATTGTCACTTTGACACTTTGTAAGTATAAATATTGTCACTTTGTAAGTATAAAGAATGAAGATATTATGCATACTGAACTGTAACACAAAGAGTGGTAGAACTGAAAATAATATACTTCTTCGTTGTTGTTCTGTACAGCCCACTTTTGTTGTCTATAGCCCACTTTGCCTATAAGACACATAATAAAGTATGCTAGTTTTCAAGGTTCCATAAGATTTTTTTGCTCTATTTGCACTGTATTATGAGATTGAATCTAAGCCTAGTAAAAAACAAACAAACACCATGGACCACCAGCATTTGGAAGAAGCAAAACGTGGGAAAATCTTCTGGTGTGTGTTTAATTGTTTGCTTAAATATCTTCCTTCAGCTGACAAGGAACCCAAGGAGGCTTACAACAAAGGCATTTCTGCCCTGTACTGTTACAGTGCTATTATTCCACTTTCCACATCATGTGGAATTCTGGGGTTTCTAGTTTACTGAGGCCAAAAGCTGTCTGGTTGAGAATTCTAAATGTCTCTCCCCAAACTGCAAACCCTAGGATTCCATAGGATGCCGAAAGATGAATAATAGCACTGTAACACTATAGGGCAGAACGGGCCAAAGTTAAAATCAGGAACAGTTACAAACTTGATGATTCAAATTAAAAGAACAATTAAATTAGTGTTCATGTTCCATTAGTACCTGGAAGGAAATACAGGAAAGAATGAATTGGAGATTCTTCTTCTAATACTACTTAAATCAAAAGAGAACAAGATCTCAAGGTGGTAATTACAATGTGCATGATATTAAGTGTGGAGGAAAATAAGAAGCTATCTTATAATGAGTCAGACCATTGATCCATATAGCACAGTATTGCCAGTTCTTACTTGCAGGAGTTCTCTGAGGTTCTATGCAGGATTATTTCACTATACCTACAGAATTTTAATAGTCACAGGTGGTCTTTCAGGCAAGTGTTAACCATATCTAATCCTGTTTAATTTCTGAAATAAGATTACATCCATGGTCAGGAAAGATATGGTGACACAACCATTATGACCACCATTTTAATTCATGCTTTCCCTCCTTCCGGTAAGAGGGGGAGGAGGAGGTGGCAGCAGCAGCCAATTTTTGGTCATTAGTGGGATAGAGGTTTTAAAATATTGTGGGGGGTGACGAGGTACTTGGGGCAAAACTGCCACATCTGTCAGCAGTTCTGAATTGCTTTTGTTACTTCAGCTTCTAGACAGACTTGGAGGGGGGGGCACCAGATATCATTTTGATATCAATAATTTGACCTTCCTTACCCATTCCTTCCCGCATGCTTGCGAGGTCCCTGGACAAGTACTCAAACAGGCTCGGTCGCTAATCGCTGGAATATTCAACAACAATACAGGCAAGCCAGAAATAGCCAAACTGCCGCTTCAGGAGACCTCACGACAAGTACCCTCATTATGTATGCACACCACTTACAAAGAACTCCCTGTCTTGAGCAGACAGCTTGACAAGCCGAACACTCAAGCGTAAAGCACTCTGCATTTGCATACTGGCTACCCTATTGACAATTCGGACCTAACTCAATCATGCTAAATTCTGACCTTTTGGAGGCTTTGTCTCCAGCCCAAAACTCATTGTTTTCCCCAAGAATGGACTAGCCTGTGGCTACAATTTCCCCTATAAAAACCCCTGTCTTTGAGAGCTTCTTTGGATCGCTCTGGACTTCCATCCCACCTTGCTGTCACTTTGTTCGGTGAGCCTTTCCCTCAGTCCCACGTACTGAGAACCTCCATATCTACGAACTCTATCTTCAGACTACCTGGGCTCCAGGACAGGTGCAGTATTTCCCAAACCAAACCTCCTCTAAAAATCCCTCTATCCAACTTCAACCTTTATTTCTATAGTTATCTGTGTGAGAGTGTTGCATACATGTGTTTGACTGTATTTTTAATAAAACACCAATTATTATTTCACATCTGTTTGTTCCTTGACTCGGCCTTACCCCGTAGACACTGGGTAAAAGATCTTGCTACATTACCCTACCTCTCGTATTGCTAAGCTTTGCTCTTTGACTAATTTCCCCAACTTATACAATTTGAAGAGCATTTAGGTGTCCTTCCCAGGACCCCCAGAAACCAGGGTAACACTTTAGACCATTATCACAAAAAGAACAATATTTTAAAAAGAAATTGCGGAGAGGGCATGAGTGGAGAGAGTCTTCAGGGACCACAAAATAGCCCCCCAATTGCTGCATGTGAGTCATAAGCCATACTTTTCTCATCCCTGATCTAAAGAGACATTTCCATGTTACAGCAAAACTATTAAATCCAGAATATAATATTTCCCAACTGTACGACAACGCACAGAAAAGGACAATAGCTTAGTTCATTCCTATGCCAGTATAACAGGAAGCAATCAAATAGTTGCATCTACTCATATAGAGATTCCTCATAAATATAATTAGAACTACCAATCTGTAATGTTTCCCATGCCGCAAAGGTATCTGAAGGGACTTCTTGATCTGCAGTTTAAGAAAAAATATTCAGTGTATCCCCAAGGGAATGAAGGCCTAATGTTCATTATTAGTTCCAACTTCAATAGATCCATTGAAACAATTTAGTTTACCAACCTATTGACCCACCATTGATTCAATATATCTATTAAAGTTGAAACTAACTAATAGTATTCAGGCTACAGTTGCCTGTGAGTTTGTGAATCTTAGACGATGGTGAATACACACACACTTGTTACCACCATTTACTGGCCTGGCCTTTGGTGAACCAAAGATATCATTTTGATATCACAATTTGGCCTTACTCTGCCACCAGCCAAGTGTTTGTGAGGCCACTGAACAAGCACAAAGCTAGTCATGGCTACTATTTGTTGCTCACACCAAACCAACCTAGAGATTGCCAGATCTGCTTTAGGGGACTTCCCGAAACAAACATCCTCATTACCAATGCACGATAAACAAAGAGACCCTCTGCCCTGAGAGGGCATCCTGGCGAGCTAAGTGTTAACTGCCGAGCTAGCCGCATTTACATACCAGCCATACTATTGTCAATTCGGAACATAACTCAATCATGTAAATTCTGACCTTTCGGAGGCATTGTCTCCAACCCAAAACTTATTGTTTTCGCCCAAGACCAGACTAGCCTACGGTTGTTCTTTCCCTGATAAAACCCCCAGTTCCGAGAGCTCCTCGGACCGCTCAACGGACTTGCTTGCAGACTGCTCTCCTGCCTTGCTGCTGCCTTGTTCTGCGAGCTCCCTTCGGCTGCCGTGCTGAGTCCTTCTACCCTCCATTGACTTCCCCAAGACTGCAGGATTGGTGACATATCACCCATTCACCAAAAAACTCTATTTCCTATTCTAGTTAGGAGTGTGTTCGCATTTTATTAATAACTGTCTAATAAATCTTAATTGCTATTTTGAACTACCTGACTGCTCACTGACCTGACACTGTATACACAGGGTAAAAGATCCCCGCTAAGTTACCCTGCCTCTCGTTAGTCAAGAGAGTGCGCCAGCTAATTTCCCCATCTTTGCTTTGTTTGGTTTGTTGTTTGGGCGCCCCTCCCGGGACCCCCAATTCACAGGGTAACGCACTTATAAAAAGATCTTCCTTAAATGTAGTGAAAATTCAATATCATCAGCTTACAACATAGCAAAATTTTCCTCACTAGCCCCAATAGAGAGATGGTGGATCCAATTACTATTAACCAGTAAGATTTATTTTCTGGAAAGGCAGCCTCAATCCCTTTCTGCATGACAACTGCACCTCAGCATATGGAATAGGAATGAGAGAGAAGTGGGACCATGATGACACTTCTGCATGATATCATGGTCCCACTCTTCTCCTGTCACTAGCCATTGTGATTGTGGAGTAAACAATTGATGGAGTTTTTCTATCAATGACCCCCGATCATGCGATACTCCCATACTTACCCACCATGCAGAAGGTCAGAAAGTGCAATAGAGGTGCTTCCTGCTCCAGTGCAGCATGGGAAAGAACCCAGCTGTGCTGCAGAAGGAAGAGGCATGTCCTTCAAACTCCCTTCCACAAGGAACTGGTTGAGTGCAGAGGGGAGTGTTCCCATTACTCTCCCTTCCTGGCGAAGGTGCTGCCAGGATCATGACCAGAGGATGATGGCATCAGGTAAGGTATAGAAATTACCTTAAATGTGGAAATATTACTATCAAATTACTTTATAAAGAAAAATGTTCCACAGATCAGGTGCCAGAATACCAAAAAGCCCAATTTTCATTTCCACAATCACAGCATATTTAGAAGCCACTCATCCACACTGTTGAGGAAAAATGAAGGCTACATATGGCATGACTTTTAAAGTCCACCTTTCTCAGGACCCTGGAGGGCTGCATTCCACACCAATGGCCCTGTTCCCAGCACACATACACATGGGGGGGGGGACAGACAGACCAAGAGAGTTGCCCAGAAAAATTGACTGGCTACTCACTAGTGGTCTAAGAAGACTGTTTAAGACCTCCATCAGACCCATGGGGGGGCAAATTTGACAGATTCTTTGTAATGCCACACTCTCTCAGCTTCAAGAGAATTATATTTAAATGGCAAATCCTTCATGTGGGAGGCACATGGAGACATTGGGGAAGTTGGACATGGTAACACTGAAGCCCTAGATGGGATTTATGTAGTCCACAGATTGCACTTTGCTCAAGTTGGTGTAGGGCTTTGAATGTCAGCAGCAGCCATTAAGATTGGACCCTGAAGCTAATGTTGTTGAACCAAGATAAGAGTAATGTGTGCTATTTGGCTTACTTCAACCAAGCTACAAGATATATTATGCATTAGTTAAAGATTCCATACTGACTTAAGAAGCATGAAAAATAAGATGTATAAATACAAGATGGGTGATGTCTGGCTTTAGAACAGTACATGTCAAAAAGTTTGAGTGATCTTTGGAGAACACAAGCTTAACAAAAGTAAACAGTCTAATGTGATGGCAAATAGGTCAATTCAATTCTAGACTGCCTCAAAAGAATTGTAGTGTCTAGATTCAGGGAACTAGTAGTATCACCCTGTTCTGCTTTGGTTAGACCCCACCTGAAATATTATATCAGGCTCTGGGTACTGCCATTTCAAAAGGGCACTTATAAGCTAGAACATGTACAGAGAAGGTGAATCAAGATACCAAAAAATCTGGAATTGAAGCTCATAGAGGAAAAATTGGAGGAGCTGTACATGTTCAGACTGGAGACTAGGGCCCTTTTCGCATGCAGTTTCTTTTGCGAAAGGGCCCCTTGAGCGTCGCATAAATGGGAGCGCCGGACTGTACACACATTTTTTTATTTTTGGCTTCAAGCTGAAAATGCTGCGCGGTCGTGCAAGGCTCCCGAGGCCCTCGCGCACTTACTTGCCCTGCGGTGCGTCAGATGAGTGGGCCGGTCGCGCTTCCTGCCTCAGCACTAGCCTGCAATTCCCAGGTTGCGCTGTGGTAGGAAGAGGCGGGGCGTTCGTGTGGTGCTCGCACGACCAGCAAGCCAGCTGCGGGACGATGGAGCCCCGAAGAGAGCACCTAGTGAAAGAGGCTGCTCGCGCAAACGCCACCCCCCACCTCCGCGAAAAAGACAGATGCAGAAAGGGCCTAGAACAAACCAGTAGATTCACTACAAGAAAGGAAGTTCCAAATAAAGATCTTCTTGACGATGGGGTCTTCTGCGGTAGAATAGGTTACTTTCGAAATTGGTGAACTCCACTTCACTGTATATTTTAGAACAGAGGTTAGGTGATCAACTCTCAAGCATGAATCTGCAGTGCATTCTTCCACTAAGACAGGATTGAAGTAAATGACCTTTGAGTTCCTTCCAATTGCATGATTCCATGTATTTCAAAACCCTATTTTAAAGATTCTCCAAAAGCCCGTTCTTTTTCTGAGTAATTTTGTTGTAGTAAGTTTACTGTTATAAGTTGGTGAAAGCTAAGTCCCTAACAGCCATTGATGTTGTCTGACACTCAACTAGTGCTGTAGACCCTAGGAGTATCCTCAGGCAGGTTATTTTCTTCTTTATAAGAAATGCAACCATACTCTGAAACAAGTAAAGCATGACCCCTTCATCCTATATCTTCCTAAAGTCATTCCTTCTTGTATTTCAGCAGTTAACACATTCCTTATAATAATAAACTTCCAGTATATGGTTTTGCGTGCTTTAGGACTACTTGATTCATGTGACATGAACATTCAAAGGTTGCTAATTGTAGCCTGTATCTGTTCAGAACCTGTAACATATCACCATCATGTGTTTAATAACACTGGCTCAAGCAGGATTGATAACTGCATTTATGTAGATGTTTTCAAATTTTAATCAGTCTTTGAAACATATATCATTTAGTCAGTTAAAATGAATGAGTTTAATTTTTTCATGTAAAACCATTCTAGGACAGGCATTGACATATATTGATTGGATGTAGTTGGTTTTAATCTATGTAGTATTTAATATCATTACAAGAAGAGACTGGAGCTTGTAATGATTAGTTAGCATTAGCCTGTGTCCTCTATCTGGCATTAATTTTTTCATAAAACAGTGTGAGAAGCAGATAGGTTGGGTGAAATACAATTAGTTTGGGGTGACATACTAATATATGAACATGTATCAGGTTAGCTTATAACTATGCAAGACAATTTGTGCTTGTGAAGAGATATTTATATAGCAAGGCTGCAACACCTGTTTGACTTCAGTACCAAATTCTTTATCTAGACTAGTAACTATTGAAGGATTTTGTAAGTAGCAGTCCATCAAGATCTGGAAAGCTACAAGTTGTCCACACTTACTAAAGAGGATAATAGATACTACTCTACTAATTCTTGGTCAGTTTAAGCTATTTATTTATTTACATTTTATTCCTGTCTTTCAGCTAGAAAAACAATAATAGTGCACATTAGGTTTAATATGATTAAAAACAGATTAAAAATGAAAACCTAATTTGAACATGTTGTTGTGTGTCTTCAAGTAATTTCTGACTTATGGTGACTCTAAAGTGAACCTATTACAGGGTTTTCTAGGCTGAGAGAGTGTGAAGCACCCAAGATCACCCACAGGGTTTGCATGTGGCCAAGCAGGGATCAGATCCTGGCCTTCTGGGTCATAGTTCAATACTCAAATCACTATGCCATATTGGCTCTTATTTGAACAGAAATCCACTGAAATCTTCCCAGTAATGAAAACTGTTAAATTAATCAGTAATCAGTTCAGGAGAAGCAAAGAACACTAAGGTGAACTGATAATGTCCACAGAGAACATGTAACACAATGTTATTATGATTAATGATGAAGATGGCTTCCACTTATAAGCTCAGAATTCTACTATCTGGAATTCTATTTTCTTGTAGTTCAGAAAGACTTAAATTTAGAATTCCAACTATATAATATTCAACATATTAAAACTTAAGAATTGATGGGTATATGTCTTTATAGACAAGCAAATCTGCCAGTTCATGTTAGAAAAAAAGAACTTGAGTTGGAGAAGCAGTCATTATAAAATACTCTGTATCTAAAGCAGATTTGAAACTACTGCAGCTCTAGGTAAGAAAGGAGAAATTTTGAGCTCAATTGAACATTAAATTTACCAAATGTATCACAATTATAGAAACATCTGCGCTAGGTAACTCAGGAAAGATCCTCTATGAACATAAATTGTGTTAAATAGTCCACAAAATGTCCTATTTCTCACACAAATAGATACATTTAAAATATACACTGTCTAATGATCAGACATTTATTTCAGAATCTTCAGCTCAGAAATAGGCCTAAAAGAGGGGTTAATCTAATTTTTATGTAAATAATATTCATTTGAAAATTATTCTTTTACTTTCTGCAATTCTAGAAAAGATGCATATTGAATCAGCTCTGTGGAGCAGTTATTTAATGGTTCTCTTCTATGGATATTTTTGTTTAAGGTACGGAAACATATCTCTGTCTATATCTTCCTATGGACAGAGCAACATTAATACTTGCGAATACAGAACTGAGTGGCACAAGGCAAAGATCTTTCTTTCCAAAATAAACTTCCTACCAGGTGTGAAATGACAATAATAATTAATCAATTTTAATTAGCTAATAAATGATTACAAATTACCTGTAGGGTCATAATCTGCGTGCACACCAAATTGATGCTAGGAATTTGTGACAAAATAAACATTTTTTTAAAAAACTGGAATCCTGGGAAAAATGGTTTCTTTTCATGTCACGGTAAAAATTGTTCACAAAGTGGATTACCAAGCAACACATACAATTTCCTTGGTTTCTTCCTGTCCAGTTTCTTGGAATCAAAATTAATGTTATGTGAAAGACACAGCTAGCACCTGTTTGTTTCTTTTTTAAAAAAATAATTAGGGACATCTATTAATTTACTAAATTATTAAATTAGAAATAGATCCATTGTTTATTCAACTCCTCCACACACAGAGAGGGAGAGGGAGTTTAATAATTTCCTTGGCTGCAAATGTGGGCACTTTCTTCTGAAATTTATGTAAGCTTTGTGTGCACAATTATTGGTATTTTTTCAAAGAAGACTCTCACCAATTTTGCACGCATGGCCATGTGTTTGTGTAAAGTGTGCACATGCATATGTGTGAAAATTGTGGGTTATACACTCATACAGAACATTTTCATGCAGTGTCAAAAAAACAGTACAGATTTTTGTGCAGAAATCATGGTTTTGTTGAGTTAAATCCATTAACTTGCAAAAGAATGAAACAACTAAACAAAACATATTTCAAGGAAAACATGAGGAATGGGGAAAAAAAAACCATAATTGTCATTTAAAAATCCCACACAAATTTCTGTAGAAAATAATTTCTAGAAACACCTTGGAATGTGCAAATGCCTGGCAAAAACTGTATAGAAACATTCATTTTCTTTTGCAGCAAGGAGAAAACAGCAGCCATTTTTTGTCTTTCTTTGAATGAGCTGAGTACTGACATCCTAGTAGGTATGTGGTACTGACTAGTCTCAGTCTCTGTGGAAATGCCAAGGAAAAATTGTTTTGCAAAATGTGTTCTTTGGTTTGCAAAATGCATTCTTCATCAACTAATTAAAATATAGCGAAAGGATTTCCTGACTGCCGGCTGGTTTGCTCTTGACAGTTGCTCCTGAGATATTTTTCTTTTGTATGTGTGTTCAGCACCATTGTATAGTATTTCATTTTATTGTATGGCACTCTTTTTGTGTAGCACTTAATATATTTTTAATAAAATTATAAATTATTTTAGTCCACAATCCTACCGACCTACATTGGACTAATTTGCAATAAACTCAGTGGCAGTTATTTCTGAGTAGACACCATAGAAATCAACTGTTAATGACACCACCACCATAATAAAGGTTATTCCCTAAAAACTATATGTTGTTGCTTGTCTTTCTGTATTTTGCCTTTTGATATCATTTGGTCATTATTTCAATGCAAGATGCTGTTTTTCATTTGGCGTCTAATATTTGCTTTCTTCTTATGATGAGCTAGTCTCTGTGGAATGACAGACAATCTGCTTGGGTATTTATTTTCCTTTCCATTTTGAGGAAGTATTCTCTCATCTCTTTAGAAAACAAAGCAGTGAGGATTTCAGAGAACCAAGAGTAATGATACTATTGAGAATGCAGTGTTCTTTGTATGTTGTCTGTTAAGTGGGCAGAAGAGACTTTTATGATGACTGTAAGGAATGAATGTTTCTACAAGCAGCTATGTGCCTGAGCCTCTAATAACTTTGCTTCTGTGAGGGAACCTTAAAAAAAATGCCTTTTAAAAAAGTAGCAATGAATGGTACATTTTGATATAAGCTGCTGTCTGCAATTTTTCCCCAACTGGAAAACATTCAAGTTGAACTGGATTTTCACTTTTTACAAAGTCTGAGGCAAAAACTACTCTGGGGAGATGCAATAAAATATAAAAGAAATTCCCCAAACTTCCACCATTTTTCTACTGTTTGGCACTTTTTCCCCCTAACCCAAACCTTCTTCTTCTTCTTCTCCTCTTTTTTTTTAAGGCTTTCTTTTTCCTTCATTAGGTGATCTCAACTAGTATGGAGTCTTAGAGTGAACAAAATGACACCATAAAGCTACTTCGTGATGTCAGTTTTCAAGTTCTAGTGGGGCCTGTTCTTCTCTTATTATATACAATTAAAAATCACTTTCTGTTTTCAGATAACTTTAATTCAATATCTGAGGCCCTTTCCTCACAGGGGGGGCGAAATGGGGCCGCACATGCAGGGGCAGAGCTTACCCGCAAGTGGGTTGCTCCATCCCTCCGAAGAGCATGGATCCACCGTTCCAAGTGCTGCCAAATTTCGGCAGCGCTCGGCAGCACCCAGCGGCTTCCGGCTGTGCTCCGCCAATTAGGACAGCGCACCAGCCGGAAGCCCGCCCCCGGGCAGATCTGCAGGGACGTGCTACCGCGTCTCTGCAGTTCTTGACCGGGGGCTGCTACGGGGCAGCATGGGTAAGTTTTATAAAAACCACTTTTGAAGGTGGTTTTTATAAAACTCACAGCGCCACCCCGGGGCTGCGCTAGAGCAGCTTGAGGTCTAGAACCTCACTTTTTTTAACTGCTCTAGCGCAGACCCCGGTGAAGAAGACCTCCTGGAGAGGTCACTCTAGAGTGGGCAATATGCCCGTGTGGAAATGGCCTATGTCTGAGTCCTAAGTATATCAGAAAAAAAAAATGCCAGATGGCCCTTCTGACTTGTTAGCTCTTGTTTCCAGTAGGGACGTGCATCCCTTTCAGACTCTGAAACAAGCAGGCCTGATCCAGGAGCAGCTGGAGTGAAGTATGTTGTTCCAGGAGCTACTGACCTACTTCACAGCTTCCAGCAAGGAAATAGGAATGGAAAGAATATTCAAAAAGATGACATTCTGCTTAATATTTCTGAGATCATAAGTTGGACCTTTCATCTTGCAGCTATGAAAATGAATGTTTATGGTTGAATATCATCCCAAAGACCTATTTCTTAAGCCAGACACCTGAAGGGTTTCTGAGATGCTGCAAAGCAGGGCATTGGAAAATTACAACTGCATTGTTTTCCCAGTTGCCAGGTGCACTGATGCAAATATCTATGGCAAGAACATTGAGAGGTCTCTCCACAGACCATCTCAACATGTCAAACAACTGGAAAAGCACTGCATGCATCATTTTTCAGTGTCCCAATCTGCAGTGCCTTGGAAACCCTTCTACTGTGGTGCTGATCACCTTAGAAGGTAGAGCCTCTATCATCATAGCAACAGCTGACAATGCCGAATCTTGGCCATAATTTCTTGAATACCCATCAACCGTGATAAGAAGAATGCTAGACTAATGAGAGTCTTCATAATTTTAGAATTATTCTGTTCAAAATCTGCACATGGTGTTTTTGCACAGAAACATAATTTTCCACACAGAAAATGCTGCGGAAAAATTATGTTTCCTGAAAAGAAACTGCATTTTCTGAAAAAAAAAATGCTATGTGCAAATTTTGAACAGAATGAGTCTCCAACTACAGCTTTTTATGCATGTAAAACAATATTTTTGTACAAAAATATTATTTAGTCTGCATAAAATGCTTTTTCTTGTAGAGAAGAGACTACTTTCTGTGCAAAAATACCATGTCCAAATTTTGTGCAGAATAAGTTGCAAACTGTCAATAGTTTTCAACAACTACACAGTTTTTGAAGACATTCTCAAAGAAGGAGGAAAATGCCTAAAATTACTCATTTTTTCCTTAGAAAATGAAATTAGCAAAGAAGTATATCTCCATTTGTTAGTTCCCCCCAATGTAAAATATTGGGTAGAGGCAAAGAAGAGGAAGGGTTTTGTAAGTGACTTTTACAACTCTATCATGGAATGACTTTAAGAATGACTTTAAGGTCAAGCACTATGCATTTGGAAGGGATATTGAAATAATTTACTGGCAGATCAAGGGTTGTCACTGTTTTTATCACATCTGGACTAATAAAATAAAATAAGATTAGTACTGTTGTCAGTGGTGTTTTGCAAGATGACTTTTCCAGGATCAGCAACATTGAAAGAGTTTTAGAGTTTTAGGCTACTTTTTGTCTTGCTTTGGTGAATCTCTAATTCTAGTCCAAACAAATCTTCTTCTAAATTCCAGTTCTTTGCATCCTAATGCTTTTTTTCCTTCTGAAAGGAAGAAAGCCCCATTAGATGAGCAGGTTTCTTTTCCCACAATGTTTCATTTCTAGTCCTTTAATTATAATTCATCAGCTCCCCGCTTTTCTGTGTGTTGACATCTAGTCCAGTTCTCACATTCAGTTATTTGCCTATATCTGATTATTCAGTAGCAATTTATCTGTACTTGATTATATGTGATGCCTGAATTTTATGCAGAAGTGTCTATTAAATCAGAGCTCAATCAGACTGTTTCAAATTATCAAGAGTTTCCAGTTCTTTTTGTTTTGATTGTACTCTCATATTCACTGGTTTGCATCCAGTTCCATCCTGAAATATGGTGGGTTTCCTTCCCTTCCTGGTGTCTGTCTCCTTTCCCTTCCAGCTGATCACATGTCAGATCTGGTAGTTACAGGCTGCACTGATTTTTGCTGCTATCTTTGCCTAATTTAAGCTCCTGAAGGTGGAAGGCTTGCTTGCTAAATAATACTGTGTTAGGAGAAAAGACACATGCTAGTTCCAGGCCTGTACCCAACCTGATTATAAACAGAGATAACCTTGAATGCTTAAATGGAAATGAAAGTAACGACTAGCTTATAACTAGTACAGGGTTATTGCCTGACCCGATAAGATCAGAAGGCTACCAAGTTCCATTTGTACTTGGCTTGCAATATATCTAAGATCTTCATTTTGATTGGACAACAAAGAAATTTACATAAATGTGATACAGTTGAGAGCTCTTACTTGATTGGCAAAATAGAGTTTGAGTAGGGTATAAAACAGAAGCTTTTGAGACAGCAAAGCATCATATTTTATTTGCAGCAAAGCAGATCCACCTCTTGGCTACTGCTTCAAAAAGCAATTGAATAAAAGAATTGTAATGACAGAGCTAGAAGAAACCACAGGGGGCAAAGAATTCAACCCCCTGCTGTGCAGGAATACACAATCAAAGTATCCCCGACAGATGGTCACCCTATCTCTGTATAAAAACCTCCCAAAAAGGAGACTCTACCGTACTCTTAGGCAGCGTATTCCACTGTCAAACTGTTCTTACCACCAGGAATTCTTCTTAATATATGGGTAGAATGTCTTATCCACAAAACCATAGCTTCGTGCCCAGGGCCTTCCCACACTACATTGTTATAGTGCTATTATTCCACTTTCAATATCCTATGGAATCCTGGGGTTTTCACTGTAGGCAGGGGCATTTAGAATTCTCAGCCCAAGAGCTCTTTGGCCTCAGAAAACTACAAACCCCAGAATTCCATAGGATGTTGAAAGTGGAATAATAGCACTATAACAGTGTAGGATAGAAAGGCGCTAGTCTCTGGAGAAGCAGAAAACAAGTTTGGTCCATCTCTCATATGACATCCTTGGCTATCATGTCACCTCTTAACATTCTTTTCTCCAGACAAAACATACCCAACTCCCTAATATGCTCCACATATAGCAACACTGTGTCCTTACCTATACTGTGTTGCATTTCCTCAACTGCACCATGTTCCCCAGATTGAGCATTGTTTTCCTTTGGGGAGAAGAAAATGCAAAGAAGCTGTTGAACAGTTTTGCTTTTTCACTGTTCCCTGTTAGCAGTTTGCCATCTTCTCAACAGAGTGACCCTACCATTTCCTTCTTCTTCCTTTTGCTATGGGCATAACAAAAATAGCCTCTTTTATTGTTTTTAATCTCTCTAGCAAGCCTGAGCTCATTCTGTGCTTTAGCTCTTCTGACCTTCTCCCCACACTTGCTGGCTATTTATTTGAATTCCTCTTTGATGATTTCTTCTTTCTTTTTCTGTTTCTTATACATGTTCCTTTTAAATCTTAACTCAGTTGAAAGTTCTTCAGATATCAATCCTGGATTCTTTTGACACCTCCCATTTTCCTCCTCATTGGAATTGTTAGAAATTATTTCTTCATTAATTCACTTTCAAGAAACTCCCGTCAATCATGAACTCCCTTCTCTTTTATATTCCTGACCATGGAATCAATCTCAGTATTTCCCAAAGTTTACTGAAATCAGCTTTTTTAAACTCTAGAATGCACATACGACTGTGATTGGCTTCCCCTTTGCGCTGTCTCTAGGAGAACATGGTCACTCCCACATAAGGTTCCTGCCACTTCCATCCCATTAATCAGGTCATCATTGCTAGGTAGGGTCAGATCTGAAGTAGCTATTCTCCTTGTTGCCTCTTCCACCATCTGGACAGTGAAATTGTCTGCAAGGTAAGTGAGGAATTTGTTGGACCCGACAGTCTTGGCAAAATTTGACTTCCAACAAATATCAGGATAGCTGAAATTTCCCATTACCACTATATCTCTCCTTTCTGAATGTTTCATCACCTGTTCTAGGAAGGCGTCATCCTTGATCTGCCTTGGGAGTCTATAATAGACCACCCACAATGACATTGCTATTGTTTCTCTTCCTATTTATTTTTATCCAGCTGCTTTCAGCTTGGCTTCCAAGATTTAAGTCATAGATCTCCTCACAGGTGTAAACCTCCTTGACATATTGTACTACTCTTCCTCTTTTCCCATTTGGTCTATTTCTCTGAAATAGTTATACCCCTCTCTTGATACCTTCCACGTGCAAAACTCATCCCACCAGGTTTCAGTGATGTCTATTATATCATATTTACTTTGCTGTGCTATGAGTTCAAGTTCATCCTGTTTATTTTCCAGGTTCTGTGCATTAAGGTGGAGACATCTAAGACCATGGGTCTTTCCCCCAGCTGCTTATTTAGAGTTTTTCCCCCTCATGCTGATGGGTTCTTGTACTATTTTCCCAGTTCTCCCCATAACATTTGGGGTATAATCTCCAGCACTTGATGAACTCCTACCCTCAAGAATACTGTCTCCTCACCACAATAACTCAATTTAAAGCCCTCCTGATCAGGCTTGTGAGACCTATTTGAAAATATTGTGTATTTCCCTCCCTCCAGTGTGTCCTTCCCAACTCTTGCTGATAACCCAGACTCTCATCTGTGGTAAGCTGTATTCCTTTCCTGATTAAGTAAATTACCTAATACCAAAGAAATACTGGTTTAGAAATAATTGTAAATAGACACGGTAGGAGAGGTGAAAAAGAGGTGTACATCTTGTTACAAAAAGCATGTCTAGACTGATTCAAGGTCTATGTAAGCTGCGCCACTGAGGACAGCATGTTTTTCTCTGTTACCTGTGTTAATAAAAATAAATATTAATATAAAGCTACAACTTGTTTCCCTGTTAATTTTCCTGATAGACAAAGGCTTAAGAAATATTTAAGGGGGTATGACTGTTGATCTGACTATTGTATAAGACTTGGGAGCCTAAGTGACCAATATAACAAATTCCAGAAAATCTGAACAGTCTCAGAACAAAAGATTTGAGGCAAAGAACCTTCAATCTTCTGAACAATATAGGGGGTGGAGGAACCAAGCTTATGTGAAAGCCCCATGCAACATTTCAAAAAATTGATTTTCATAAAATTTCATTGAACCACCACCACTATCACCACCACCACCACCACCATCATCATCATCATTAAGGAGTTATAATCAAAGTGCTATATTTCTTTAGCAACAATATACTGGTGAAGCAATAAGATCATTTTATTTTAGTGCTAACAGTCCATTTTCCATTGTTTGATCTCTCTTGAATCTGTGTCTTGGGAAAAATAGCTATCTTTAATGTAGAAGTGCAGGCCTTTTTCACATGGCATTTGCCATGCAAAAGGGTCCCTCAAGCGTCACACGATTGTGAGGAGCAATCTGCATGATGCAGTTACAATTGCATGATGCTCCAGGGTAGAGCAGGCACCACTCGTGCACTTTTTCATTTTCGAATTTCAGCCAAAAATGGTGCATGATCGCGCATTGCTCCAGGGCCCCACGTGCACTTGCTGTGCGTGCGGAGCCTCTGGAGCCATGGCGTTTGCTCTTCTTGCCCCAGTGCAACCCGGGAAACGCCCAGGCTGCACTGCAGAAGAAAGAGGCAAGGCTCTCAGGCTACCTGCTCAGGAGCAGGTGGCTCATGTGGAGCTGAAGCAACGGGGACGCAAGAGCCTCTCGCTGGAGGCTGCTCGCGCGATCCCCGCACCATAGCGCCGAAAAAAGGTAAGGTGTGCAAAGAGCCACATACAAGCTAGTAATCCATAATTATTATTTTTTTTCCAGAAAACTAGGTTTGTTATGGCACCACATACCCCCCCACAATTGCCATGGTTTGATTGGCAAATATTATTTAATTGGCACTATTAATTGGCATTGATATAAATAATACCCAAGGTGATTGGCATATTGCTAACTCTAAATATGAGACTGCAAGGCAGGTCAGCCACGCCCACCTCTTAGGTAGGAACCAAGTCATTTCCAGGCTAAAGGCACAGAGCCTCTCAAGACAATCAGTTTAAAAGATCATAAGCCAGAATATTCAGAGCTGAAAGGAGAAATTCCTACCAAAGTGTGATTGTCTTAACTCTGACCTCGAACACCTGGATATTTCCCTATTGTTTTTCCACCTCAGCACAATACAGGCTATTATGACAGCCATTATCCTTTTTTCACCCAAACACTAAGACCATTAGCTCCGTCTGGACTTCAATGTTTGTGTTATATTGTCTGCTTGAGTGGCAGAGCAATTCACACCCATACTCACAGGATATTTTTCGGGTATAAGTACCCCTGATTTCAGGCTTTTCAGTGCAGCCTCTCACCTTTCTGAATGCCACACTGACTGTTTGGTTCCCGAATGAAAACTGTCCTTAGTTGATTAGGTGCCTACCTTCTAAGCCACATCACTGCTTTCCTCACTGCTCATGCCTGAAAATCCTCTATCACATTTTCCTCCCTTTTCCTTCAGCTAGTCCTTGTATAGTTGTGTGAGTACTTGGATCTTTGCAGCTTGAGTGAATTTCTTCCTATAAAACACATTTTTAGCTTACAATTGAAACTCTTTTGCTGGTTCTTTCCTGCAAGGACCCTGTAAACAGAGGCCTCACAGGCCTCCTGACTTTGATCAAATTATTCTCCACTTTTGAATGAAGGTACTGGCATCACTGTTGGAACCTTGTAGCACCCACATTTTGGGGTAACAGGCTAATTTACACAAACCTGAGAAGTGGAAATAAAAAGTCTTTAATAATGCCAGGAGCTCCAGAAAATTCTTCAGGATATGGAAAACATTGTAAGAATCTCCAAAATGATAACGAAGAAAAGGTTGTATGAGAACAAAACCTGGGACTTCCAGAGTCTTTTTTACCCATCCAGAGCTAACATCAGTAATGCCACATTGTTATTAAAATAGTACTAGAACCAGAAGTTTTGAGTCTAGGTTCATAGAATTCATAGTTCAGGAGAGAGACAAGCCTGCTTTCTACAATTAGCATGCAATAATAAGATTCTATGAATGAGAAACTATTCATAAAAAGACAGTTGAATTTGGTTAAGGTCCTATATCAAAGAGATATAGGGTAATATTATGCTAATGAAGTTATGTTATTCTATGCCATTCCATTAGAGAACTGTGATGTTGCACAACCAAATGCACAATGCACATTGATGTACAGTGCACTATACGATCCATGCACAATGAGCAATAATGAACCATGTGGAATGTACAACACACAAGACATAAGTGATGTGAAATGGCACCACAAGCATAACACTGTTTTGGTATAGTTCAAGTAAATACGAGCATTATGATTTGGTGAAAAGAGTGCTACACCATATTCATATGACACCAACAGGACATCAGCCTTCATATAACTGAGAAGAAAAATTTCACAAAACACTGTTTCACTTAAGAAGGAACTACATATAAGGTAGCAGTTTGGTAAAAGAGGCAATTTGCAGCCAAGTTGCTGGAATGTGTCCAGGGGAGGGCGACCAAAATGGTGAAGGGTCTGGAAGCCATGCCCTATGAAGAACGCCTTAGGGAGCTGGGTATGTTATTCTGCAGAAGAGAAGGTTAAGAGGCCCCTGTGGTCTCTTCCAGTGCTATGATTTTATGATTCTAAGTTGTCAGTTTCATAGGAACCAGCTGGAATACTTGCAGTCGAGCAGGAGATCAATACGATCAGTATTTCATTATAGCCGTTGCTTAGTCATACTACTCTCCCTTGTATTGCAGCACTGGTCTTAGCAAATGCAACATTTATGAGCAAATCGGATCACAATAATACATGGTGGTGATTCCATATGAAACATTTTTTAAAAAATGAGTATATTTCCAGGGCTAAGCTTCTTTCTAGGATCAAGTCACTTCAGAGAAAGCCTGGGTTCAACTGCCAACATCTTTAATTAAAGGTATTTCATCACAAAGTGCCAAAGACCTCTTCTGAGACCCTGGTGAGTCAGAGCCAGATGGAGTAGTTAGTACTGGGCTAGATGCACTAGTAATCAGAGGCACTATAAATGATTTTCAGATGCTCAGAGCTTATTTGGGTCACTGACCATGATAGCTGGGGAACTTGGGGAGTTGCAATCCAAAACCCAACATTTCCAAACTCAAATTGCTACAATCCACCATGTACTTCAACTAAATCACATCTTTCAGAGCCTCCTCTCTCAGCTTCTGTGATCACAATAGAGCAGAAATCTCCCTTCAATAGCATAAACAAGATATTGGAAATATATTGCAAGAACTGCAATAAAATACTGAAAGAGAAAGGGTTTATTTTAACAATTGCAAAAAATGTTTGTGAAAAACTACTAGTAGGTGGTTGTTTTTAATCTCAGTTCTGTCTTTTAAATATATGTAAAGTCCATTTCTCAATAACACTATCATCTGCCCTCTTTCCCTCTGGAAAGTGAAGTAAAGAGGCTCATCTGATTTTGAGGAAAGGATTGGGCTGTGTCATAGTGAGGAATGAATTACTAACTCTTCACAGGGGAAAGAATCCTTAATTTAACCTTGTTTTTCAAAACACACACACAGAACTTATGTCAAACTAAAACTTTCTTTTTCAAGAAATGATGAGCACAGCAAATCACAAATAGGATTCAATTTCACTGAACTCAGTGGGGAGTTACCATTTTCATTCTGTGCCCTAGAGAGTTGAAAGAACTTCAAAATCATGTCACTGCAGGCTAATGCAAAGATGGGCTATTTTTTTAAAAAAAAATAAAGAATTAATAATAACAAGCAGTAGGTTCTCATTTGTTAACACTCCTTTCCTATGAACTTGGAGGTAAGCCATATGTAGATTGTTAAATTCTGCTTTAGCTTTACATTAAATTTGTTTCCCCCATGCACCCATCCATGGTACACCAGTTACTCTGGAATGACAAAATTAGGAATATTAGTACCTGAACTGGATCAGACGATAATCCATTGACCCACTGCAAAAAGAAAAAAAAAGTCTGCTTCCCTAAATGAATTTTTCCTTCTGTCTCCAAATTCTAGCATAGAAAAAGAGTTAGACATTCAAAATCATTAACATCAGAAGTGCTATATTTTCTGTGTTCACATTCCCTTGGTAACTCTTACTGCAATACTAAGGCCATTTCCATGCTACACTTTTATACTGCTATTATTCCACTTTAAACATCCTGTGGAATTCTGGGGTTTGTAGTTTACTGAGGCCATCTAAAAGCCCCTCCCTAAACTGCAAATTCTAGGATTCCACAAAATGTTGAAAATGGAATAATAGCACTAGTGCGGAAATTGCCTAGATATTTGGAGACTTGTGGAAACTTTCATTTTGAGGGGCAACCCAGCCCAGTTTCCAGCTTCTAGATTTGCTCTATCTAAATACTACTTCCTTCCTTCCTTCCTTCCTTCCTTCCTTCCTTCCTTCCTTCCTTCCTATTTATTTCTAGTAGGAGAGCCAGAATGCTAACTTCTCTATTCTTTTTACTTAAAATTTTGGTGGAAAGTTACAACATAACCCGAGAATGTAACCTATGACATATAGTGAATCAGAAACTGTTAAAATGGTACATATACAGAAGCTTAAGTTCTGCTCAACAAACAGGGATTCCTCTCCCTGTGCCTCCCTTCCACAACTGACATCTTCAGTTTTTCATGAATATTGCTAGAAATAAATCACCAGCTTTTCTTATTTAAACACACCAGTGCAGTGCTCTAGAAGAATATGACAGCTCATCAGGGATATTATAGACTGGTTGTTTGGAAATGTTCATAGATAAAAATACTGACAGATGAAAATGGCTCAAGACTTATGTGTATGTCCTGTTGGGCATAAATCCCCCTTCATGCATGATGCTGGATAGTACACAAGTATAGTATAGTACATCAAACAGTCAGTTTCTAATCACTTAGAAAACAATGCCATAATTACAAAAAGTCAACATGGATTTCTCAAAAATAGGTCATGCCAGACTAATCTTATCTCTTTTTATGATAGAGTTACTTGCTTGATAGATGAAGGGAATGCTGTGGACATAGTATATCTTGATTTCAGTAAGGTCTTTGACAAAGTTCCCCATGACATTCTTGCAAAGAAGCTAGTAAGATGTGGGCTGGACAGGGCTACTGTCAGGTGGATTTGTAACTGGTTGACTGACCGTACCCAAAGGGTGGTCACCAATGGCAGATTCTCATCCTGGAGAGAAGTGACTAGCGGGGTGCCACAGGGTTCTGTTCTGGGCCCGGTGCTGTTCAATATCTTCATTAATGACTTGGATGAAGGAATAGAGAGCACGCTGATCAAATTTGCAGATGACACCAAATTGGGAGGGGTTGCTAATACGCCTGATGACAGGATCAAAATTCAAAAGGACCTGGACAGATTGGAGAGCTGGGCCAAGGCTAACAAAATGAATTTCAACAGAGAGAAATGTAAGGTCCTACACTTAGGCAGAAAAAATGGTATGCAGAAATATAGGATGGGGGACACGTGGCTGGTTAACAGTACATGTGAAAGGGATCTAGGAGTCTTAATAGACTACAAGCTGAACATGAGTCAGCAGTGTGATGTGGCAGCCAAGAAGGCCAATGCAATTCTTGGTTGCATCAATAGGAGTATGGTGTCTAGATCGAGGGAGGTATTGGTAACACTTTATTCTGCATTGGTTAGACCTCATCTTGAATACTGTGTCCAGTTCTGGGCACCCCAATTCAAGAAGGATATGGATAAGCTGGAGCAGGTCCAGAGGAGGGCAACCAAAATGATGAGGGGCCTGGAAGCCATACCCTATGAGGACAGACTTAGAGAGCTGGGTATGTTTAGTCTGCAGAAGAGAAGGTTGAGAGGGGACATGATAACCATGTTTAAATATTTGAAGGGGTGTCATGTCGAGGAGGGAGTGGGCTTGTTTTCTCCTGCTCTTGAGACCAGGACAAGGAGCAATGGATGCAAGTTGCAGGAGGGGAGATTCCGCCTGAACCTCAGGAGGAATTTCCTGACAGTCAGGGCTGTCCGGCAGTGGAATGTGCTGCCACAGAGTGTGGTGGAGTCTCCTTCTTTGGAGGTTTTTAAGCGGAGGCTGGATGGCCACTTGTTGGGAGTGCTTTGAGGGTTTTCCTGCATGGCAGGGGGTTGGACTGGATGACCCTTGTGGTCTCTTCCAACTCTACATTTCTATGATTCTAAGGGTGCTTAGATCCATTGGCATACTCCAGGTAGATGTTCAAATATGGAACCACTACCATTAGGCAACATGAGTTGGTTGCGTCAGGAAGTTGATTTCAGGTGTCATGAAAGTGCAACAAATTATTGATTATTTTATTTATTTTTATTATACTTTTGCTGTTGGGTAAGGGCAGAAAAATTTCTTTGGTTGGTCCTATTTCACCATACTTTTTTATACTGGAGTTATTATAGGAACTGCAGAAACAAAGATGTCATTCATAAGACAGAGAGGTTTGAACTGGACTATTTGGAGAGCCCAAAGATGCCTAACTGGCACCTTCCCTTGAAGTCTATCCCATTATAATATTCAGACTATTCTGTCTTTCTTTCAGCATAGAAAAAAGGGGGACAGCATTTGGACATGCAGCTCCCATGGCACTGAGTCAGAATTCTCCTTAACTTTCCACTTATCATACCAACTGGGATGAAAAACATTAGGTTAACTTCCATATTTATGAGTTATTTATTTACTTTTTAAAGAATGGGTTTTTGTTACATGCATTTTCATGTAATATCTGCTTTACACTGTGATCATTTTAGTAAGTACTCAGTAAAATTCAAGTCTGCACCTCTGTGAAACTGAGATAAGTAAGTACAAGATTCACTTAGCTGTAAGTACAAGATTCATTTGGCATAAATGAGGGCAAGATATGTAGAACCAAATTCATTCTGAGCCTCCTGCTGTCCTATATTTCTCTTAATGCAAAAGCAGCCTTGGGAAAACTGAAGTGTGCTTGTGCATCTTGTATTTCTCATTGCTGAAAGTGAAAAAGAAAGAATCAATCAGTCAAAATAATGACAGGGAAAAATTGACATGAGATTATGCATCTACCAACTACATATAAGCCAAAACCTTCCTAAAAGTCCTTAGGGAGCCAGGGGAACCAGTTGCTGGAGCCATTTGATGCTGAGTGTTTTACTGTGATCTGCTTCCTAGAAATCAATGATATATGGACACATTTAGCATCTGTGCACATTTAGTAAACTGAAAGGGATAATGGTTATGCTACCAATTCTTCACAGAAGGCTATAATATGATGACCTTCTCTAGGAAGCACACTTACTATTTAGCTACTCTAACCATCATTTAATGTGAACAGTGATCAGACTATTGTCATGGCCAGAAAACTGCAAAACAGAGTGTCTGTTCAGAAATAACCTCTAATTGTCCCTTCTCTTCTGGAGAAGTGAGGCAAGGAAGGGTGCAGAAGCAGCTGATCTGAAATGTTTACTCTTGGAAGAACAATATTAATGAACTGAGACAACCTTGTTCTTCTTTTCTATTAAGATGTTCTGAAGCACTGGACAGGATGATACCCAATTCCAAAGAAACTTTTGAGACTCTAATCTAATATAATCTATTTTAAGTCTGCGTACATATTGAAGAGTTACCTTTTGCATTTCAATTGAATAGATTCTCAAGGCAGACCACAATTGACTGAATTTATAAACCCCCCCACACACATAGACCAAAACAGAAAAACAAAAGTTCATATCTGCACGTACAACCCAGAAGCCTTCTAGCTGATAATTAGACGTAGGCCCTTACTATACCATGGTGCCATCCTGGCATAGGGACAGTCCACAATTCTTGCCATTACATGACATCATTGTGGTCCTGCTGCTGTCACATCCCCAGCCATCACAATTTCTGCCATAAACCATTACCAGAAAAAAACTACTAGTGGTCTCCTTTCACACAAGAATCCCATTGGCTGTGAGCATGCAGGAAGGTTAGAAGTGCTATCAATTGCTTCCTTCTGCAATACAGCCCTGAAGATGCTGGCTGTACCTCAGAAAGAAGGAATGTGCCCTCAATGCTACCCCTCTGCCAGCAGCTGAGTGGTGCAGCAGGGACCATTCAGGTCCCAGTCTAATCTTGACAATGGCATTGACAGGATTATGGTGAGACAACACAGGATTGCATCATAGTGTAGTAAGGGCCTTAGATCATTTTCCCTTATGCTTGGATCAGACAACTGGCAGCTGGAGTTCAGTGTCATTTCTAGTGAAAAGGGTGACACAAGCTTCCTGCAGCTGCTAGGTCAGGCTAATCTTCTCCTTAACATGGTGACCTTCCAAGGGAGCAGGATGATGTCTGCAAGAATCTCTTGGTCCTGATGGGTACTGTTCCTTTTAAGCTCTATAGCCACATGTTCTTAAAAATCAGCATGTGTTTGTTACACTCCCAAAATAAGCATGAAATGAAGTTAACTGAGCAAAAACCCTCATTAGAAGAAAGTGCCTATATATTGACCGAAATATGACCATCTTTCTTTAATTAAAAGAGGTTGGTTAAAAGTTCATGAAGCAGCTCTAGATTAATCAATTATGTCTGAAGTATTATAGAAAGTAATCAATCCCTGCCCAATGAGTTTATCATCCTGCTTGCCTTGAAACCTGCAAAATTGAGTCCAGGTTTTAGTGGTAGTATACATTTCGGACAAAAATAAAAACTGAGTAACTAAAAGGTGTATGGAATGGTTGACATTACCGTTTGGTTGTAGCAATATGTAGGGAGTGAGAGGGCCATTATTCAGTAGTATGACACATGCTTTGCAAGCAGTTGATCCTGGTCTCTACCTGTACATCTCCAGATAGGGTTTGGAAACAGTCCTCCATTCTAAAAAAACAGAAAACCATTTCCAGTCAATGCTGATGCTACTGAGCTAGATGAAGAAGTTGTCTAATTCAGCTTAAGGCAGTTTCCTATGTTTGTATCACAGATATAAAATGCATTCAGTTTCAGATTTTGAATTAAATATAGAAACAGCAACTATTATATTTATCTGGACATGAATAGCAAAAGCTGTGGAGAAGGGTAGAACTTTGATATCCTCCATGGTAGAAACTGGTTTGTTTTGCATCTGGTACAGGGTGCTAGAATGCTGCATGCTATGGGAACACACTCAGAGGCTATTTAAGTTCTGATTCCCCCCTCACGTGCCTCTTTGGATCTTCACCGTGAGGCCCACGCTCCTGCCCCCAATGCAGTGTGAGAATTGTCCGGTCACTTCAGGGCCAGGTTGAATTTTCCCCCTTTTACCTACTTTTTTTTTCTCTACCCCATACTGTATCTATGGGACTAGAACAATTGATTTTAGATGGTGATTTTCAACTGGCAGTTAATGGGGGGGGGGATATAAGTCTTCAGTGGTCACCTTTGGCATCCTTTTGGTGTAGGATAGGGCTTTGAAAACTTCCCTTGTAGAGTTCTGCAACCTGAGGGATTGGGGATAAAGGCTACCCTCGAGGTTAACCTTGTATCTGGGCTGTCACTTGTAGAGTTCTGCAAGTTAAGTGGGAGTACCCTGGATTGCTTTCCAATTATGGTTGTCCTTGGAGCTGAAGTGCGTCACCCTAGATAAGGCTGAGGAGTTTGCCCAGGGGCTGACACTTGGCCTCAGCTGGACCTGCATCCAATTTCTCCTCCCTCTTGCTTCATCCAAGCCAAAATATCTTAAATAGGTTAGGTCAAATAAAATGACCCCTATTTAACCCAATTATCTGTGTCTACCTTATTATTTCATGGTTGGTTGTCAAAATATGCTCAGTCCTCTCTTGATGTTGTTTAAAAGTCCTTCCCTCTCATTCCTCAACTGGAACTCCTCCTAAGCTGATATTGGTGTCTTATTTTTCAAAGACTCCATTTTTGCTTCATTGATCTTTGAACTTGCCATCTTGGTTCACAATCAAAGGTAGCTAGAGGAACCTGCCATAAAATGTTTTATTGTGTGGTGTTACACTTTAGGATTCTAGAAAGCCAGTTGGACAACCAATCGTATTTACAGAATAGGACTAGAAAGAATATTCTACAAGGATTTAAAAGATCTCAGAAATACGGCTTTTGAGGATCAGAAAAGCCTGAGAAGAATCCTGGACTGACAAGAATCTTCATAGTTCAGGAATCACTCTGTGAAAAATCTACCTTGTTGCATTTATATACATAGAAATATTATTTTATGCACCTAAAATGTGGTTCCTACATAGAAAATGATATAATTTCAGACATACTCAGCACAAAATTTGCATGTTGATGATTTACAGAGAAAAACAGCATTTCTTTAAGAAAATATAACATTTTCGTGTAGAAATATTTTCTATGCAGAAAATACTGTTTTCTGTACAAAATTCTGTACAAAAGACACATGCTAATTTTGTCCAGAATAATTCCTAAATTGTTAATAGACATTGAAAACTGTGTGCTTTTCAAAGACTTTTCTATATTGGGGCAAAAAACCCCTAAAAAAAGTAAACTAAAATACTCTTAGCTTTTTTCAAGAAGAAGATTTGTGAAGATTTACATCCCTTGTGCAGAATATGTTATTTCTTTTTCTTACCTCAGATTTTCCACATTCCCCTCCAACAATCAGACAGCATTATGTATATACGGTCTTACGCATGTGTATCTCTGTCTCTCTCTCTTTGTATCTGCTCAGCTCCATGAAGCTTTCTCCTCTAAAGAGCATTCATACTTCAGGAATCCAAAACTTGGCATTCCTTTGAACCTGTCGATAAGTCTCTCTACTGTTCAAATGGTATTACAGTACAACCTCCATATCCATGTATTCATAATCTGCAGATTCAGTTATCAACAGTTGAGCCTCCATCCACAGGCCCAGGTTCCAATCGCTGTGGTGCCAGGCGGGAAAACAGCAGGCAGCAAAGGATCACGCTTCCCACTGTTTTCCCACCTCTGGTCGCAGGCCCAGGGCCCGATTGCTGTGGTACCCAGTGGGAAAACAGCAGGCAGTACGGGATCACGCTGCCTGCTGTTTTCCTGCCTCCGACAGCAGGCCCACACCCCACTGCAATCGGGCCCGGGACATCCAGTACTATCCGTGGATTTCCATATCCACGGGAGTGGGGGCAGAACCAATCCTCTGCAGATATGGGGGTCATGCTGTATTTTGTCTTCCATAAGATCCAGGCTCAGACTGAGTTTATTTCGACAGTGTTAGACCTATCATGTTTATGTAAAATGAATCTTTACAATCCAAATAAGTTTTCATCCCAGCCTAGTATATATTTCTCTTTTCACATATGATATTTAAAAGTTCTAGGGCTCACTTTGGAAAGCTGGACCTTATTGTTCAATCATGCTATAACTGCAGAATAACACAGACACAGGAACACACACACACACACACACACACACACACATTTTACTCACATTTCTAGAACAGAAAGATTGTTTGGAAGATTTCAATATATGTTTGTAAAGGACATTTTCCAAATTATTTGTCACCATGGAAGTATTTTTTAACAATACACTTTGGGATACTGTTCTGAAATCAATGACTTACATGCAGGTCTTGGAATCTACTCAAAGCGGCTTCATTGATGGTAATTAGGTTTTGACCCTACTTCTTCATCTTCAGTTGTTAGAGAGCCGTGCGAATAACATGACCTGAAACTTTATAGTAAGTCTTTCATCTGCATTCTACAGCATTTAATTAAATTTCCAATTAATCATTATTTGAATGTTGGGCCTCCTGCTGCTGCAATATATTTGATTAAGAATTAGGCCATGTGTAAGCCTACATTAGTAAACCCAAATTAAGCTTTTCATAAAAGCTAATTTGCCAATCACTGCTTTCAGACCAACAAAACGCTACAGGGATTTTTTTTCCTTTGCACTTTATATATCTTTATTTAGAACTTGATACAATTGTTATTACCTATAGTTTTGTTTTTTAAAACAACAACAACAATGTTTTGCATTGTTCTTTTTCTTGAAAATGTACAGAGAAGCACCATTCATTCCTTTCTAAAACAAAATGTATGAAATAATTTCATAATTAATGCTGGTCAGCTACTAGCTACTCTAGCTGAAAGTTCTCAATGTCTGCTTTTTCTTGTACTCAGACCACAGATGATATCAACCCAAGGACTTATGGTGATTCCTACCTATGTAGTTTATGCCTATTAAGGCTACAGGGCAGTTGAAACAGAAAACAAGATAGAAACTGTTGTGTTATCAAGCATCTCCATATTAACAGGACTTCCATTAACAAACAAAAACAAACAATAATGGATAAAATATATAAATACAGGACGAGATAAAATTTAGCTGTTGATAACCCATTTTAATTAAACAAAATGTGCTGGAATCCAATTTCAAAGTACTCATACTCCTAGTCCATTGTTTTCATAGATATTTGAACGTGAGTGTGAGACTCAGTTTGGAGTAGGGGTTTGAGTGTTGGACTAGGACACTGGGAGTCCAGGGTTTGAACCCACATTTTCCCTACTTGGGGCAAATCACATTGTCTCAGAGGAAGGCAATGACAACTCCCCCACAACCAAATATTGCCAAGAAAACCTCCTGATAGCTTTGCCATAGGGCCACTATAAGTTGGAAATAATATGAAGGCACACACCCCCACCCCCACCATCAATAACATAAAAATAAAACTGTAATTGTAAAACACAATTATAATGATCTTATGAACCGTATGCAGGGGTGGCCTTGTTAGCCATGCAGCAAAATACAACTTAATCCAAAATCCATAAAACAGTACTTTATTGGGCCAACTAAAAAGTGCAAAATATATTATGCAAGCTTTCGAAGCTTGAATTTCTCAAGAAGTCTCTGTATTGTTATGTCTGGAAAAACTTCTATCTGTTGTATAGGTAGAACTTGCAAACTGTAGTCTGAAAGAAAGAGTTCTATCTTGTTGAAGAAATTCAGGAAGGGGAATGGCCTCAATCTACACAGATATCCCTCTCAACCATCTTAACTGACAACAGAAGTTAACATCTGAGACATGCGAAAGGGCCTCTGGAGCATCGCACAATTGTGAGGAGCTGTCCACATGACATCCTCACAATTGTGCGATGCTGCTGGAGCCGGCAGGTGCCGATGGTGCACTATTTCATTTTCGGCTTCTAGCTGAAAATGGTACGCAATCGCGATCACTCCAGGGCCCCATGCGCACTTACCATGCTTGCAGAGCCTCCGGAGCCATGGTGCTTGCGTTTCCTGCCCCAGTGCAGCCTGGGAAAATCCCAAGCTGCATTGCAGAAGGAAGAGGAGAAACCCTCATGCTGCCTGCTTGCTAGCAAGCAGCAGCTGCAGAGCTGAAGCAGCAGGGATGCAAGAGCCTCTCGCAAGAGGCTGCTTACGCGATCCCTGCACTCCAGCGCCACAAAAAGGTAAGGTGTGAAAAGGGCCCAAATGTAGGCCTGTGACTTTAACATAATCACTTTGCTTTTCCTGTATGTTTCGTAACAACTTTGCTTCATGAAGAAGCCAGTGAAGTTTTGAAAGCTTGCATGATGAATTTTCTGAATTTCAGTTAGACCAATTAAGATTATTACTGTTTTGTAGATTTTGGATTTTGTTGTGTTTAAATTTTAGCTCCTTTCCACAGCTTACCTGCATCCCATGACATCCTGGCATCATCCCAGCGGTGCCTTTGCCCTCTCTGGACCCAACCACCTGCTGGTGAGAAGTAGTGTTTGGGATACTCTTCTTCCTTCTGTCATGCATCTGGCCCCTTCCTGTGCTGAACTGAGGAAGGAAGCACATCAAATAGCACTTCCACCCTTTCCCCATGGTTCCAGGTAATGTGATCCTTGTGTGAAAGGGACCTATTACCAGATTTTTGATGGTAATAGTATAATGTGTGATCCCAATAGCTGGGTGTATGACAGGAGCAGGACTGTGACAACATTGTGTGGTAGCATATGTTGTTGGCTGGCTTCAATGAGTCCCCACGCTGGGATGGGGCTATAATGCAGAAATGACCCTTAGTAAAGGTACTGATTCATGTTCAGTGTAACCATCCAACATTAATGTAAATCCTTATCATCATCCAGTAGCAGGGTCAGCTGTAAACTAAAAAAACCCCATAGATATAAAATAGGTAAAAAATGATTAAATTTGTCAAAATCTGCATTTATATATACATATCTTTTGTTATGTGCCTTCAAGCTGTTTCTAGCTCATGGCAGTCCTAAAGCAAAGCTTCCATGAGTTTTATTTGCAAGATTTGTACACAGGGGGATTGCCCGTGCCTTCCTCTCAAGCTGAGACAGCGTGAGTTGCCCAAGATCATCCAGTGGGTTTCTATGACAAGAAAGGATTTGAATCCTGGTCTCCAGATTGTAGTCCAATGCTTAAGCTGCCTGCATGAAACGTATCAAAAAACAAAACAAAAATAAAGTAAAGACATTTTACACACACACACACACACACACACACACAAATCCTCCCATGACAGAAAGAATCCAATTATTAATTCCTGCTAAACTAGGCCCACTGAATCAATGAAGACATAGTAAGTCAATATTTATGTAAGCTCCATTGATTCAAAGGGTTTATTCTTGCTGAGCTTAACAACTGGATTTAACCATTCTGTTACATGGAAGTCATTGGGGTCAACAATACCATGGAATATCAAGTATCAAACTTAGACATAACTGTATATATAGTGTAACTACCTGGACAGTTTTAGCAGGAAAAAACATACTCACACACAGTGTACTCACATGATGTTTGCTGACATTAGGTCTCATTCATAATGACAAGCATATGACACTATTTTGAAAGTGCTAACATTATCATCTGCAAATTACTAATAACAGCAATAAGAAACCTCACAGCCTTGCACACATACCACACGGTATCTGAACAGCTTAAGTACGATCACCAAATTTCACAACTGCATGGCTAGGACAGAAAAAAAAAGTTGCCATGGCCAAGTAGTCTTCCCTTTAACGTTTTTTTTTCTTTTACAGCTCCCCACTGCTTTCTGGCACACTACTGGATCCTTGCACCTGCTGGAATGCACTTTAAATGAGCCTCCTTGGTCTCTGTAATTTATTATTCTGTTCACATTTCTTTGAGCATCCTTGGAAATGTGTGGTTCCCATGGAAACCCAACAAATGCTCAGTTACCACTTAATGCTGTTAAAGTAAAAACAAGAATTAGACAGGCAGCGTCTACCTTGTACGTTTCTAAGAAATGTCTGCTGCTCCAACACAAACTTCATCGAACATTTCTATTCACTTCCTTTTCCTTCACTGAACAGTCACTTTTAACATTGGTCAGAATTTTGGCACAGTACTAGTTCTAAAATTCTACTTCAAATTTCTGTCCAAGCTGCTAATGTTCCTAGATAAACATTGTGACTTTCAAACAACATAGGCATCTAAACAAACTACTTCAATTATATTTCAAGGGGAAAATATCCTACTACAGTAACCCCTCCACATTCATGAGAGTATGAGGCACAGAACTCTCCCTAACGTGGAAAAACCATCAATAACTCCCCCCTGCGATTCTCCCATTCTCCTCTGGAACTTCTCCACTCTCATTCCTTTGACTCTGCCTCCAGTGTTTTGAGGAAAAGAAAAAAGGCAACTTAAAAGGCTTATCGTACTTTCCCCTTAGACAGAGAAGAAAGAAGTTTTGGAATTCTAATTACTTCCGGTGGCTGTCTTGAGAAAGGAGTAGGGGCAAAGACAGCCTCTGACCAATCAGCAGTCAATACACAGCAGAATGTGCAACCACATGACAGGTTTTTTGAGATGCATTTACTTTACATTATTGAATATTCTGATTTGGGCTATCAGAACTGATATAGGGAGGCCTCTTAGAGCAGATGTGAGTCTGCCTTTCAGATCAAAGATTGGACTAAATTTCCTTCATGTTTCTTTCTAATTTCAGATCTGTTACAGGTTTACAAGATACTGTGTCTCTGTTATGCTTTGCTGAAAGGAAAATTCTCAGCTTCTGGACTGGCAGCTGGTATAGCCTATACTTACATGTCCTATATATTAAAAAGAAATAGTCAACAGCACTTCTATAGACATTGAAAAAGCATTTGATCCTTCACAGCATTTACTGTTGAAAATATGCTATATCTCAGTACATAAAGGGGTCTAGCAGGAACTGTTCTTCTTACTAAGCAGGAGTTTGGGACTTTAGTATGGATTTTTTTTCTTTAGTGACAAATTAAGCACTGGCATTTGTATTCGGTGCCAATGAAGTAAGAGGAAAACGTTTGAAACAGTTTTGTAAAATAATTTGAGAACATAGTGAACTGGTATGAGGAGAAATTGGTAAGAGGAAGACTGGAAACTGTGTCATCCAGTTTTCAGGTTATAGTGATACTACTTTAGCCAATAATAAAACTTTCCCATAATAAAGGTCAGTATGAGTACTCTTGTGTATGCTATGATTTTACAACATTGATTGGTGCTACCCCATCATACTGCCCTTACGTAGAACCACTATTTGAATTGTGGAGATATTCCACAGAATAGTACTCATTAGGTCTAAGAAATACATTATCATTCAAATATGCTTATGTCAGATGAGTCAAAGCAGTGCCATTTTGACCATCATTTTCCTAAAGCTGCTATTTCATGCAGTGGAGGTAAGTGGGCAGGGAGACAGGTACAATTAGGAATGGGAGAGAATTTCTTTTTATTTCATTCAGGATGGAGTGGATTTGCAAGTAAGTAGGAAGAAGTCATTTCGTGAGAAACTGGGGTGGGGGAGAAGAGAGAAGATTCATTCAGCAAGGTCAAGAGCTTTTGAGTACACAACTCTTAGAAGTCTGTGTTGAATTCCTGTGTACGCAACCATGTCAGTGTCATGGCTGTCAAGTCGCTTTTGAAAAGTTTACCTAGATTCGATGATGCATGTCAGCAGGAAGAAATGGAAAGAATATTTTTAAAAAGTCTTTGAAAAATGATTGAAAAGTGCATTTCCTGAGTTTCAGGAAATCCTGGTGAGAAGAATCCTGGACCCAAAATCTGTAGACAATAACATTTTTCAACAGATAACAATATGTCCTTATGAAGAAGATGCAGTTTTCTGTACAAAAATCTTTAAAAAGAATTTTATGCAGAATATATCCTGAACTACTGAAAATTGAGGTTTGCAAAGGCTTTCTTACAGCAGGAAGAACATTAATAAAATTACTTGTTGTTTCTGTCAAGAATGGGATTAGAGAAAATTTAAATCCGTGTTAACCTATGTTGTATTCTAGTTTATTTCTTTATAACCAAGACAGAAAGATCTGGTATTTTAAAAAATATCAGAAGGAACAATTTTAGATCAAGCTTCTATCATAAGAAGATGAACCTCTCTCTTCCAAGTGCCATGTTCCAATCCAAATTGACTTGCTCCATCTCTTTTCTGTGAAAGAAAAATACTGTGAGAACTGGCATGAATCATATGTATTTAACCATCTGTGGACGATCCCTAGATTTGCTTATGTAAAAATGTCCGTATGCTTGTTGCTAAGATGACCATATCTGCACAATAGCCCTGCTGACTTTTCTTTCATGCATGCAAGTCGCTAGTTCAACTAAAATCTTTTCTTCTTCTATGAAACGAATGATTGAATCAGCACAATTGAACCCAGTCGTCAAGTTAGACTCCAGGAAAATATTCATGTGTATATAATTCATACAAGTGCTCTGAGAGTATACCTTGCAAAAACATTCCAAAGAAAAGAAGAAATGCTAGTAAACAAGAGCATAGACCTATAAAAGAACATGTATATACTATCTATTTATATATATGTATATGTATATGTGTGTGTGCGCGCGCGCGTGTGTGTGTGTATATATATAGAGAGAGAGAGGAACATGCATGAGGTCCCATTACTGGAATGCAATTGTTGGCACCAAGTATAAACTGACTTTATGGTTATGAAATTGTACAATCCCTAAATTGTACAATCCCCAAAATCTTTATGTAGCCAGGTCACTACTGAAAGGGCACTTTCTTTCACTGCTTTAATGCCTAAAAGTGGATCAAGGTTCCTTTTGTTTGCAGCTGTTTGTGTCAGCATGCAAGTGAGCAAGAAAAGTAAATTCAGATTCCATTAAACAGATGAATCTGAGCAGTGTCACCTCGAGATAAAGTGTAAACAGGTGTAGCATAGGGCTTTATGACCTGCTCCATGAGCTGAAAAGATCACCTTCTGAGGAGATAATGCACTTCCTTGTGCTCATTTAATCCTGATCCTCTTTAGAGCTCAGCCTAACAGCTTTAATGAATTATTACAACTATGTTCTCAGGTAGAAAAGAAATATTTTAGGAGCCAAGCTGTGACATCAAACACCCAAGAAAAGGCTTTTATCTGCCTAATAGCCAACAAATGACAGTAATCAGATCTCCTGAAATCTGAACCCACATCAGTACCAGTTCCTGAATGAAATATAAGATTTTTATTTTATTTTAACAAATGATTGCTGTAGCCAAAACTAAAATAGCATAAAAACTCTTAGCATAATAAATTATGCGTGTGATGTATATGTGTGATATTTCATCAGGTGAACTGTGGACTAATTAAATTGGCAGCCCCAAAATAATTATAATTGGTATGTGTGGGAGAGGAGATATAATCTGAAAATGACTTCATTTCCTTGTTGTGTATAAATTGAGAATCAGGCATCTTCATTCATTGAAAAAGGTATGAATATTCACATAGCTCAGACTCTTAGTAGCCAATAAACATATGAAATCAAAGCAACAACAAAGCACAGAATGTGAAAGAATGGTACTCTAAAAGTACTGTGCCAAGAGTATAGAACATTGCATCTCATCCATGTAACCTGGGTTACATTAATTAGCCTGATAATAGAAGGTAATATCTTATCAGAAAGCTTTTTGGGGAAGAGCCAGAAGTGAGGGAATCTCAACACAAGAAGCTGTTTTAAACAGAATTGTTTAAATTGTCTGCTAACAGAGTCCCTCAAAAGTTTCAGACAGGACTTTTTCTAACTCTTATTGGAGATGCCTTGTAATAAAACTGGATAACTTCTAAATGGGAAAGATGCTCTGTACTGACCTCTGTTCCTTTCCCATATGATACCACCTCTTCTCTTTAACAGCTCATTAGCAGGTTCAAGCTTTTTGTTTCTGAGCAAATTTGTACCTCAACTGCTGTGTCAGGTAGCATAGTCACATACGTTGCAGCTTTTGCTTATGCAGCTTCAGACCAAGCAAGGGAGATAGACATAGAAGCCCATTTCTGCATGGCCATAGCCCCTAAGTGGATCAGGGTGATGATCTACCAATTAGTACGTAATGAGTTTTACCATAAGTGACTGGATGTGCTCATATAGCATAAATGATGTTCAGTGCAACCCTAAATATAGTAACTCAGAGATGAAACGTTCTGATTTACTTCCACATAAGTGCACATAGAACTGTAGTCTAAAGAAAATTTATTGGTTTGTCAGAATAAGCTAAATAAATATGTTACTTTGGACATATGTTATATATACTGCTTATTTCTGACAAAAGGAGGTTTTTTCAGCCTGTTTTTCTGCATTGACCTCACAGAATACTGTGTCCAGTTCTAGGCACGACAGTTTAAGAGGCAAATTTACAAGCTGGAATGCATCTGAAGAGAGCCTCCAAGATGGTACAAAACTCTGTAAGGAATGGCTTAGACAGTGAGGTATGTTTAGCTTAGAGAAGAGAATATTGGGCATATCTGAAGGACTGTCATGTTGCTCCAGAGACCAAAACCTGAACCAATGGATTGAAATTCAAAAAAAGGAGATTCACCTTAAGGAAAAATTTCTTGACTGTTAAGAACTTTCCAGCAGTGGGACTGACTGCCCTGGAGAACAGTAGACTCACCTTCATCTTTAAGCAGAAGTTAGATGGCCATCACCCAGGAATGCTTTAGTTGTGCATAACTGCATGGCAGGGAATAGACTAGATGACCCTTGCAGTCTCTTCCAGCCCTATGGTCAGAATCCTATGTGGGATTACATATGAGTAAGCACTGTATTTACAGTGCAGTGTAGTGAATTGTAGCCCAAATCCCCCTATTCCCATTTATTGGAAAACAATCACTGCAACTGATGGGGATCTTTCCCTCTGTCAATCAGAAAGCACCTGACTGCTCTTTCAACCTGATCCTGTCAGCAATCTCCCATACGTCAGATAGAATCAGGATCCCTGGCATAACTCCCCTTTGTACCACAGATTCCTCATGCAAGGGGATGGTTGGGAATGTCAGTCAGCAGCTTCCCGATTGACAGGGAAATTGACCTCCATTTATTGTAGCAGCTGCTGCCCAGTTAAGATAGAGGTTGGGAAAATTTCACAGTCCTTATGTCATCCCTAAACTAGAGGCTACAAAGGAATCATAAACATGTAACAGTCACAAATGGACAACTCTTTACGTGCCAACAAGATCTCTAAGGCCATTTCCACACTACATTGTTATTCCACTTTCACCATCCTGTGGAATTCTGGGGTTTGTTAAGGCCAAAGAGCTCTCTGGCTGAGAATTCTAAATGCCCCTCCCTAAACTGCAAACCCCTGGATCCCATAGGGGTTTGAAAGTGGAATAATAGCACTATAACAGTGTAGTGCGGAAATGGCCCAAGACTTACTAAGGATATCCTTCTCTCTATTCTACCTGAGCACCAAGACATGCAGCTTTGTCTTCAAATGGATAAAGACAGCCTCCTAAACTGTATGCAACTATTTCTTTCCCTGTGTGTGTGTGTGTGTGTGTGTGTGTGTAGATATAGATATATATAAAATCAAGTATTTCTTTTTCAGTCAGTTTCCCATGGAGGAATACAAGTTTACAGAAAATTATGCAATTCCTAACTTAATTTAGGGATGGAGGAATGTTTACCTAGTATTTTGATAAGTACCAACCCATTCAGCTGGTAAAATGGAACATGGTTATTCTCTAGTATTCACATTTATCAGTTGTGAAGAATATTCTCTAAGGAAAAATGCCTATTGAAATGGGAATACAGAGGATGATGCACAAAAATTGTCTGTATTTGTAGGAAAAACTTCCAAAAAAGCATTGCATAAGCTTTATATAAGGGGAAATGGCTTGCCAAAAAAAAATGAGTCAACAATGCTGCAGTAATGAAGATAAATGCCATTTTAGGCAGCATTACCAGAAGAATCATTTTCAGGTAAATGGAAATAATAATACCACCACCCCCACCCCCATATTCTGCACTAGTCAGGACTCATCTGAAGTACTGCATTCAAAGTGTTCCATTTTAAGAAAAATATAGACAAGTTGGAGCAGGTTCAGAGAAGAGCACCAAGGATGATAAGAGGTATGGAGAATAAAATTGTGGGATTGTTCAGCTTGGTGAAGAGAAGACTGGTGATATCATTGCACTCTTTAAATAGCTTAAGGACTATCACAGAGTGGAGGGGACAGGCCTATTCACTGCTGCTGCAGAGGGTAGGACCAGGTTAAATGGTTCAAAGTTACAGGAGAGTAGATTTTCATTGGGGAGCTTCTTGACAGTAAGAGAAGTTTGGTAATAGAACCAATTGCCTAGAAAGGTAGTGGGGTCTCCTTTTCTGGATGTCTTGGGCTATTTCCACACTACACTGTTATAGTGTGATTATTCCACTTTCAACATCCTCTGGAATCCTGGGGTTTGCAGTTTAGAGAGGGGCCAGCTGGACCCTCCCTAAACTGCAAACCCCAGGATTCCATAGGATGTTGAAAATGGAATAATTGCACTATAAGAGTGTAGTGCAGAAATGGCCTTGAAAAGAGGCTGGACAGCTACCTGCTGGGGATGCTTTAGATAGAGATCCTGCAATTAATGAGAGATTGGACATGATAGCCCATGATGCCCTTTCCACCTCCATGATTGTATGATTATATGAAAGTTATTATTAAATAAAAATGTTTGCCAAAATGTATCTTGGGTAAAACACACAAAAACTACACTTGTACTTTTGTGCAGAATTTTTAAAAATCCAAATAGATGTAAAATTATACTGGAATAAGCTGAAGAGTGGGGAAAAATAGGCAACTAAGAAAAACAGACATTTAGAGACAGATATTTAGAGATTTGCTGAATCCTAGCATAACAATGTCAGCACAAGATGTTGTACAATACTTATTTCCAGTTGGTGTTTGTACTTCAATTAGAAATGTGTGCGTTCATTTCTGTCTCTGAAACCTCCTTGCACAAGATGTGTTTTGTTGTAGAATTTACCAAATATCTAATGTTTTTATTTTTATAAGTTTTAAGCCAAACAATGTGAACATTTGTTTTATACCATTTCTTATTGTTGAGGTTTTTTTTTTTTAAAAAAAAAGGTTTTCCCTTCCAGTCCATATGGGTGAGGTATTTCCCTCCCAGTCCAATTGGTGAGAAAGCTATTATCCAGACAGACAAGAAGAGTTAACATTTATCCTCCGATAAGCTTATGGGCATAGATATAATGACATTGTTGTTGTTGTTACAGAAACCACTGTTATCTTTTGCAAGGCTGCAATAGTTTTCTCCAGATGTTGCTGGAGCACATGGTAATGATATGGTCTGGGAGTATTCAGCTAGAAGCATTATGACAACTATTAGTATGAAAAACTGAGCTGTCGCTTCAGCATCGCACTAGAAGTCAGAAGATGGCAGTCTTCACTTGTTAAATACTCTGTAAAGCCAGTAACAGTTCTTGGGAAATGAAACATAAACTAAACCGTCACCTATTCTGTATATTTAGAGGATGAATTTTAATTTTACGTGTTGGAAATGTTAATTAAATTCCTTGAGCTTTGAAATAAGTAAAAGCAAAATGGCTACTAGTATTTTGCTTCTCTGAATAGAACAGCTATTCTGAACTGTGAAGTCCTTTCCCCTTTCCTCTTGCCTCTGCAAATGAGAGATGCTGCAAATTGAGACACACAAGAACCAGCCATATTAAAAGCAGTGTAGCACATCCCAGATTCATGATTTTGATTGACAAAATAAAACATCCGTTACTGATAATTATAGCTTCTGAATTTGGATGTTCCTGTGCCTCATCGTACAAACCACATTCAGCAAGTCAGGCACACAGACAGACAGAATGTATCTATTATGGAATACCTTACGGCTAGTCTTCCATTCATAAATAAATAATGTTTCCTCCTATCGTGACTGAAACCTATGGCTTCTACTATGAACATTATAGTGCCCTTTCTGTATTTAGTGTTCCTGTGACTAGTACTCTTAACTTTCTCCAGTACAACTCTCTTCTGAACCCTATTCTATTCAGTCAGCCCTCCACTTTTTTGTGGAGGTTAGGGTGCAAGGCCTCCATGAAAGTGGAAAAATGTGAATAAAAATAAAAATCATGACTTTTTTTTTTAAAAAAAATGCCTGACAACACTTCTCTATGAATCTCTAGGTCCTCCAGCATGATTCTATGGTCAGCTTCAGTTGGTAGTGGGTCACAGAAGCTAGAGGACCTACCAATGTCTAGAGATCTAGAAATTCCTAGAGAGAATATTTTGTTTCTGTGGCAGGGGCAGTACAGTGAGATTTTGCAAAATAAATAACTTAAAATAAAGTGACCTGTGAATAATCAAGTTTGTGAATGCTGAACCCACAAAAAATAGGTCTGATTGTAAATGGCTTCTGCACAGTCTATTATGCCTTTTGTCTCTACCTTCTCCTTCCCAGTCCACTGAATTCCCTTTATTTCCCCGCCGCTATGATCAATTACTGCTTAAAACATTACAAATTAAAATGCTTATTATTTTTATTCCTATAGATTTAATAATGAAAGACAACTCATAAAAAGAGTTAGCCAAAGATGAACCAGTTATGAATTAAACATATTCTTAAACTAAGGACTAGTTAGAGTGTTAAAATGCAGCCATATGTTTTCAGACATCCAGTAAACAGAACAATTATGCCAACTAATACCAAAAAAAGGAAAAAATAACTCTTGATGTTGCAGCAAAAGGGGCAACCACATCAAGAGGGGCATTTAGAATTCTCAGCCAGAGAGCTCTTTGGCCTTAGTAAACTACCAACTCCAGAATTTCACAGGATGTTGAAAGTGGAATAGCAGCACTATATCAGTGTAGAGCAGAAATGGCCAAAACCAGGGTGAGTAACTCCTGGTTTTGGTTTACAGTGCCTAAATGGCTTGGCCCATGATATCTGAAAGACTGCCCTATCCCATACGAGCCTTCCCAAAATCTAAGATACTCAAAGCAGGTTCAAAATTGTGTGAAGTTAGGTTAGTATGTACATATAACATAGCTTTCTCTGTATCAGCACTGTGGCTATGAAACTTCCTACTGGAGAAAATTAAGCTGTGCTTCTGTGGTATAGTCAAAACAGGGCTTTCATGGCCTTTAATGTTTGATATTGCTCTGTTTTAACTGTTTTCAAGTTGTATTTTAAGGATTTTTTAGACTGTTTTTAAAAGCTGTTGAAAAGTATTGTGAAGCATTTTAAAAATGTTTTATCTTTATACTGTTTTAATTGCTTTTATTTGTTAATTTCCTCAAGAGTCCTTGTGGACTGGGAGGTGATATAGAAATATCTTAAATAAATGAATAAATAAAATAATAATCTCTTTCAGCCTGAAGACCAATTTCAATGTCAGAGAAATTTTGAGAGGCTGCATTTTACGGTGGATAGTTTTGAGGGCAAAAACATTAGACCAAAAAATGCCATTCTATTCAGTTCAAGGATCTTACTGCCAAAAAGCAGGTCTTATGAAAGATATTTCAGCCCTTGAAAACAGTAGAAATCCAAAACAAAATCTGGGAAGCCAATGTATGATGATATAATGAGGAAGAAGTTGTGGGCATTTGCGGGACCACAGGAGGATCAAAGAAGGCTCAGGTACCACTGAGACCTTCTGGACTTGCTTCTTAAAGATGCAATATACAAAATCTTTCTTACAACCCATCTTTCTCATGATCCCTTTGGTTTGACACTTAGTCTTCACACCACAGTACAACTAACCCTGTCACATGTGTCAAGTATGTGAAACTGAACCAATTATGTATTTTTTCTCCATATATCTTGCTTTCTGCCCCTCTGCTGTTTTCTACTTTCTACTCTTTTCAAAGATAATGAGTTGAGGCAGAGATCATCCCTTTTGTACTTAGTCTTCTTTCCCTCAGATTGCCCTGAACAAATAAATTAGATACATGTGATGTTGTATGTGAGTCATAATATGGTTTGTTGTGTGTAGTGATTTGAGTGTGGACTAAAACTCCTGGACACCAGCAGTGAAATCTCTGGTCTGTCATGGAAACTCATTGTGAACTTGGGCAAGTCACATTTTTTCACTCTTAAAGGAAATAATTGAGAAAACTCCTCTATATAACTCTTGGCAAGAAAAATCACACAATCAGACATTAAATAGATATGCTGGACTTGAACTGAGGGGAAAAAATACAAATCAATTAGTGATCATCCATAGCAAAGTTAAAATTTCGTATAAGTGATCTTAAAACAAAACAGAATCCAGCCTGTCAAGCTCTTAATAAGAATATAAGTAAAACATTTTAAAATGATTGTCATATTATGCTATGTAGAGATCTTTTTCAGCAGTCTCTCTCTCTCTCTCTGCCCCGCCGTGCGTGCATGTGTGTGTGTGCGCGCGCAAATGCTGCACCAAAGGGGATCAAAAGTTGTGATTTACGAAAGACAAGACATTTCTCTCATCAATTCATAATGCCATTGTGAATTATTTGACTGAAGGGTGTAAATAGTTACAAATCCGGGACAAATCTGAAACACTGACATCGCAATACCATCTGCTACACACATCATTCCCAGAGCTTGTCAAATGTCATAAACTCCACACAGCCACCTTCGAAGCTGATTAAAGTTCTAGCCTTCATCAATAAGCTTAGTTCATCAGTAAAATTGTCCCAGTTTGCACCAGCTGAGAATCTGACCTGTAATCTCTTTTTTCAAACTGCCCTCTGGTACATGAAGCTTGCTGTATTAAAAAATGAAATCAAGAGGCAGAGTCCTGGCTGTACCTAGATGCAGAAATGAGAATGACCTTAGCGGCAAGAGATACAGCAGGAGGTCTGGAACTCCTGTGGTTTCTCCTGCAGAAATAGTGATTGAAAGCAGGGTGGGGGGCACATACCCAAACACTATCATTGGGAGCATATTGGGAGCCAATTTAAAGCATTTTGGTGCTATTTTTGAGTGTTATCTCTTCAGTAGTGCCATTAACTGAAAAAGTTTCATCCTCTGAACTCAGCAGTCATGATCATTTGCAATAGCTGCCACTATTGACAGAGGAAATTAAAATTCACATTCTCAGCATTATAGGAACCAGACAATTGCATGAATATAGGAAATGGATTGCCGTCAGTTCAAGAAAAGAAATATGGACTGATGTGTCAACTAGTTGATTTATTCATATGATTGTTAGTCATATAAAGACTTTGCTGGGAGAGAGGGAAAAGTTACCATAATCCTGTGCACATGCTCTAGGGAAATAAGTCCTACACTTGGTTTACTTTCTTCGTGTTTTTCTAAGATCTTGTTTTCAAGACTACCTGCAGAAAGCATACTGTTAAGAATACTGAACTGAATTGGGCCCCTTTAGATCACTTCTGGTACAACTGTAGATGAAATGGACTTTACTGAGGCCCTTTCCATACCTTACCTTTTTTTGGCGCTGAGGTGTGGGGATCGTGCAGGCAGCCTCCAGCGAGAGGCTCTCGCGTCCCCGCTGCTTCAGCTCCACACGAGCTGTCTGCTCCTGAGCAGGTAGCTCGAGAGCCCCGCCTCTTCCTTCCGTAGCGCAGCCTGGGGCAGGAAGCGTGACCACTGTGGTTCCGGAGGCTCTGCATGCACGGCAAGTGTGCGTGGGGCCCTGGAGCAATGCACGATTGTGCAAAAAGTGCATGAGTGGTACCTGCCCTACCCTGGAGCATCGCACGATTGTGAGTGCATCATGCAGATCTCTCCTCACAATTGTGCAACGCTTGAAGGACCCTTTCACATGGCAAATGCTGTGTGAAAAGGGCCTATGAAGTGACTAGAATTGAAACCAGATACTGCATGAAGTTTAATACTGATACTGATACAGATACTGATGCTTTCTGCATCAGAAAATTAGATATTTTGTCCCCATTAGCAATATATTTTTGCTGTCTGTCAAAATGTCAACATTTTGAGGACAATGAGGACAAGTTTGAGAGGAGATGGGGGGAGCTGGGTTCAACTCACATTCTAATCCTAGGTTACGGTTTTCAGAGGCCCTTTCTGCATGACGTCACTGTCTGATTTCTGCCACAGGATGGCAGTGGTCGGCAGGTCGCACTTCTGCATGACATCTTCGCTGTCCTGCTGCCATCCTGTCATGGAGAGTCATGCTCACGCAGTTTTTGCAAACTGGAAAAAATCTGTTTCGTGTCTGCGATCACATGGTGCTCTTGTCACTTCTGGCCATGCAAATGTGCGTTGGTGACACTTCCTTCTGTAGCACAGCAATGGAAAAAGCCCAGCTGCACTGCAGAAGGAAGACATGGCACTGCTGCATTATCTTCCACATGGACCGAGCCAGTGCAGAGGAGAGCATTGCTGATGCACTCCCTTCTGGACCTAGGACTGCAGTGAGATGACACAGAAGAGCATTGTGTGGAAATGGCCAGAGTCTTCCCAATCACAGTACTTAAGGTAAAAAATTGTGATTCTGGTAAATTACTGGTGCTTGCAGCTTCCCTTCGTAGTTGCTCAGTTGTGTTTTAGCAAATATGTTCTGTGTTTGGTTGTAATAGGTTCGTGTTCTGTAATAGGTTCATTTATGATTTCAAAATTATCCTTTTTCTTCAACTGTAAACAGTGACTGAGAACTGGATGGGAATCTTTGTGTTCTTGGAAAAGGGTGAGAATACTGGGAAGGTTTTGCAACTCTGCTTGTGAAAGGTGGCTTAACCCAGTTGTGCAGACATCCCCACAACTCACCCTATTTAGCAGGGTTCTCTGGCTTTGAAGTGTATCATTTTCAAGGAATTCAAATGGCTGTCATGGGGAAGAGGGACTAGGGAAATCGCTTCTGGAAACTGATTTCCACACATATCTATATAGACTCAGTGCTTTGAAATCTAGAGCCTGCAATTCCAATTAACAGGGAATTATGGGATTCGTGCATCATTTGGTTCTTGTTGTAACTTGATTGGAGTCCTCTTTTTTCCTCTGTAATTCAAACTATCATTACAAGACTGGATAAATTTTCATCCTAATGGAAGAGCCAATAAAAGCATTCATTTAGTTGTCATTGACTCTTACACAGACAACTCAGAGAAAAACTAAGAAGTGATATTAAATTAAATGGTTACCAAACAAAAAAGGAGGAATTAACCATAATTTTATGCTCAAGAAAATCTAAACCTATTTCTTCCTTTTATAGAATTCTTTTACAATGCGTCTCAGAGGATGAGCCTGTTAAATTAGCCATGATTAAATGGGCACAAAATGTTTCTCATCCAATTCCTATGGAACAATGGGAGAAAATCTGGAAAAAACAGGTTAAATATACTGCATGCCAAGATATTAAGGAAACCTTATATAAGATGTATCTATGATGGTATCTTCCACCTGTAAAATTGTCTAAAGTGTATCATAACTATTCAAACAAATATTGGAAATGTGGTCAAGAAACTGGTACTTTTTATCATCAGTGGTGGTCCTGTAAAATTGTTAAAAAACTTTGGAAGATTATTCATATTCAAACAGAGAAAATGTTAGCATTCAGTTTGAAATGTCCCCAGAACTTTATCTATTATCTATAATGAATGATGGTCTAAGAAAAAAGGCTGGAAAACAACTGTTTTACATAGCAGCTGCTACTAGGATGTTGTTCGCACAAAAATGGAAATCGGAAATTATGCCCTCATTTGAGGAATGGGAGATGAAAGTGTTTGATATGATTCAAATGGATAGGCTTACGTATGTACTAAGGGGAGAGAAAATTGAGAGATTTATGCTGGAATGGGACAATATAATAAACTATTATAGGAATTTATGGAATGGTATTAAGATGGTGAACACTTATTTTTGAAAATACTCAGGAATGTTAACCGTAAAGGATTATGTGACTGTCTAGGAAATAGAAAGGAACTTATCTCATTCCCAAAGTCAGATGGGGAAGTTATGAAGATACAGAGTGATCTTAAGATTGTAATATATGTATTTAATGACTTTTTGTGTGATAGAATGTGTGTTAATGTTACCTTTTTCATGTTTTAATTAATGAAGTTTTTTTTTAAAAAAAAAAGCATTCATTTAGAAAACAATGTAATGCAGTCCTCCTGGGAATCTGCCACAGGCACTTTCATTCTACCCAACTACAGCATTATGATTCTGTTTTAACTGCCATGGCTACATACTATGTAATCCTGGGATTTATAGTTTTGAGGCCATTACAGCTCTCTGGCAGAGACTTCTAAATGTCCTTGCCTAAAATGCAAGCCTCAGAGTTCCCGAGGATCAGAGCACTGTAACTGCATAGTGTACAAGGGCTGCATGTCAGGCAGACACAGACAGGGGCTGAAATGCCTGAATGTTCTTCAGTAGGGGAAAAAAATCCTTGCATGACAGCTAGTCCATGATGGACATGTGCTTCTTTCTGGTATGAGACATTTATAGATAGGAAAATATCTAAGCCAACCCTGGAAAATTTTGGAATTTGTCATGATTCCACCCCACCCCCATTATAGACATAGACATATTTCAGTGACAGAATGTTCATGTTTAATTCTCATTTAATTGTTTTAATGTTGATGCAGCTCTGCTCAATTGCATTCTTCAGGTTGTTTTTAATGCTGTGAGAGAAATATTAGTTCCATTATTTAATCTTTGAAAAATAAGTCTGATTATACCATTTTAGTAGTTTGGCTGGATAAGCACACATGCATCTTGCAGAACTACATTTGGACTGCAGTCATGCCAACAACAGAAGCTCCTAGCCAAGTGACTGTTTCAGCTTCCAGAATGCACGGACTTCATCTGTTTGGAGAAGCATGCAGGGCTGTCTACACAGCTTTAAGGGAAAGGACTTAAAGCTTTGGGTGGAGGGACAGGGGATGTTCATATGGCTTTTAGACTGTGACACCAGTGCTGTCTGCTCCCAAGAGATGGTAAAACACTGTTTGTTTCCAACCCAATTATAATGACAGAAAATAATGCTGAGTGCCAATTGGACTGAAAATAGAACAAATGTCCTACTTATCTTTCTGTAAATGAAGAGGGAAAAAGAACAATAATTATAGAGAAGCCCTACCCTAGCACAGCCGAGTTAGAAAGAGATGTGATGCTGGAAAATATAATGCAAGTTGACACATAAATGTTGTTGTTAGAGCTGAGTATCACACAACTTCAACGTCTGACAAATGTTCAGAATTCAAATTTTCCTTTTGAAGTTAGGCATAAAGGACAGGGTTTCCCCCCCCCCATTATATCATGCAAACAATACAACAAGCTGAAATCACTGAGAAAACAATAAACGACAGTCCACTATAAACCAATTAAAACATTTTAAAAGCTAGTACAAAGCTTATGATTTATGCCTCCCTGTAGAAATATATATATACACACACACACCAGTCAATCTAGAAAACTATCCCACAAAATCTCATGAGAGTGCTGTAGGCATTTTGTAATTTTGTAGAACAATTGGCCAGAATCCTGTTGGGGACTTAACATCTTCATAAGTGGACTTACATCTGTGGAAATCTGAACTGGGATGTTGCCCAATACCCATATCCAGTAAAGGGCTGCTGTTATATTGCCATGTAGGGGAACTGGCAAAGTGACTGATGTGCAATGGAACGCACGGATTGTTCCAGGTAAGATGTGCCAGTGCTCACCAGCAGCTGGTGTCCTGTTACACATCTTCACAATTCACTAACAGGATTTCTTAGTGTCTCTGCTATGTGGCTAAGTATATATAATGTTATGTAACAGACCATTATAGAGGATTTTGACCATTTTAACAAATGGTCTAAACAAATATTAAAACAAAACAAAAGAAAAATAGTCTGGGTGATTCCTTGTTGTCATTATTTCATAAGTTAATTTCTTCATCATTGCTAATTTCCAGAACCCGTTTTTCCCCCTTTGAACCAAAGAGAGTTTTGGACTGTCCTTATAAGCTGATGCTATATTTAATTATGTTACCACATAGGTTGTTCCTTTTCTTTAATGTTTTAATCATTAAGAATGAGAATAAATTAATTTCTGGAGATATGTATCACCTAATGTGTACGGAATAATTTTGATTTCAGGGAACACATTTAAAACAAATTAAATAACCTTAAATCATATATCTTATTTACTTTTAAGGCATTAATGTGAACTATTAATTTCTTGAGTTCATTACTTAGATGCCTTTCCCCCCGCTAAAATGCCTAAATGCAGTCAGTATCAAAATGAAACTAAATCCATAACTGGGCATCTCTAAATTTTGCATCATGGCACATATTCCAATCCCAATTCATTTCAGCTTCAGCTATTATGATTTCTGTTCCCTATTTACATTGGTTTCTTTATACTTGGAAGACAGCTCCTGAATGTTGACATTTTGTGCCTGTGGCATTCTACCACCAACAAATCTTCCATTACTTTGATCTCTGTCACAGTGGTTCTGAGTTCCTTTATTGTTAACCTTTGTTTGTGAGGCAACACAAAAGTGAGGGTTGCATCCAACTGTGTTCATCTGCTTTTGGAGCAAACATTTCTCTCAGAACAGATTTCTCCTCTGCAATCTTTGCCCCTTCTCTACTCTGCAAAGTTCAGGGGTTTGACATACCACCCATAAGAAAATATGGATCAGCTTGTTCATATAATATTTTGGAAATTGTCTTGATCCCGTTACTGAAAGAAAAAGTGTCAGCCATAAGTTAAATAGATCTCTGAAATGACAGGGTCTAATCTATCGGAAAGGTGCTTGTAATTAAAGTACAATCCTACACCACATGTTGGCCTTCAGTCTTACTTAGTTGCTTGCTGAAGGACAGTTCTAGCCTAACCTCTCTGGTGCTCATATTGATCTTTCTTCTTATTCCTTTTCCTCTTCTCACCAAGATTTGATAGGCTTCCCCACAGAAAACAATTCTAAACTATATGCTTTCCATCTACATTTTTTCCAGTAATCTGTACATAAGACATATAGGGCTGTATGGGTCATGACCAGCACTTTGAAATTTCTTGGGAACTGACTGGTTGCCCGCATATTTGTTCAAAAAAGGTACTTAATATTTATTTATTTATTTATTTATTTATTTATTTATTTATTTGAATGTATATCCTGCCTTTCTTCTAAATGGGATCCATAACCAGCTTCACTCAGCAGTCTAACTTCAGCATTTGGACATGGAGGTTTCTCATCAGTTTCCAAAAGCAGCCCCAGGTAGAGTGTGTTCCATTAATGGAATGTAATCATTTACTGAAACCAGATGTGATGTTTGTGTAATAGTTTTAGCTGTGTATATGCCTTCTTGGGCCTGAATCCTGGACATCTAAGCTCAGGGCTAAATCCAAGAATGTGTGATCCTGAGTGTGTAACAGGCTGAATTCATTTCCCAATCTTTCTTTCAACTGACCAGGAACACTTGTTTCTATCAATTAACTACTATGCTAATTTACCATGACCAAATATTTTGCTGTATTGTTTAAAATCCAAAGGAAGATAGATTTTATGACATTGAGAAACTGGCATGGGAAGCATTGTAACAATGTGTTGTTGTTTTTTCACACTGGTAAAGGACAGAGCACCCCTCACATCTCTGTCAGTAAAGCATTTTTCTTGTCCATTTGGAATCTCAATATTTCCCCATCCTCTCATCCTTCAAAACACATACGCTCAAATGTGTATAATTCAAAGACATAGCCATTTTAGTCTGGATCACTATGTGGAGGGATCTTGTAGCATCTTTGAGACCAGCTGAGAGAAAGAAGTTGGTAGCATACTTTTTCAGAGTATTTTAAATTTGCTTCATCAGGCATGGAGTGAAGTACCTAGGAACAGACTTTTATAGCTATGAATGAGCAGGTTGGAATGTGTGAATAGTAACAGAAATTCAAAACTTGTGGATATGGTGATGAGATGACAAGGGGGCAAAGGTAGGAGGAAAGATGCTGCCTAAAGAAGATAACCATCTGAATGGTGGAGAGAATTATTGGAATGTAGTCAATACTGGCTGGGAATCAGAAAGGACATGTGATCAACTGCCCAAGGGAGCCCTCATGAGGCTGGGTGTTACCTAGTGTTATAATATATGTAGTGTGCCAGGAACCATTATCTCTGTTCAATTCACTATGGATAGACTGGAGTTTGCATATACATATTCCAATTCTGCTGTTTCTCTTTTCCAATTCTCCTTTGTAGTATTTTTTTTTTCAAGGAAAGCAGTCCTGTTGCTAGACCCTTCTCTCCATGCATCTGATGAAGTAAACTTGAGTCTACGAAATGTTACGCTACCAACTTCTTACAGTTAGTCTCAAAGGTGCTACAAGATTCCTTTGCATACATGCTCTCGAAGATTGATTTCCTGCACTGGAAGGGTTGGATTAGGTGACCTTTAAGGCTATGATTCTATTATTCTAAGAGTAAGCTTAGATCGGAATATATAATTGTAACTTCAATTTCAGGGATGTTTCATTATGGAATATGCTAGTGTTCTCAAAAGCTCAATAAATCAATCAATTCAGTTTAATATTCTCCACCATAGGTAGCTCTGAAAGTACTCTAGTATTTGACATTTTGCTTTTGAGTTGAAGTACAGGAAAGCAGACCATGTGTGAAGGTCACTGACATTTCATCAAACAGATTAAGCATTATGAAGTGTTAAACAACATTGTGAAATTTTCATTTATTCGTGTAAGTCATGGCTTATCATCAAATAGGATAATTTTTGATTTTTAGAATAAGGAAAATGACTAAAACAACAAATTAAAAAATAAGATATAAGGATAAATGTGTGGCTTTTAAAAGAAATGAACATTCATGTGTGGTAGATAGATACAGTACAGGTCTGTAGAAATGTGATTGACACTGTCCAGAAATGGAAGTGGGGTAGAAACCATTAAAAATAATTGTAAAAGCACATTTTGAGTTAGCTCAGTAATTGGCCAATTTTCTTCCGCAATTGTTGGTGAAAATTGTAATGTCATATAACCTTCTCCCTTTTATGGGAACAGCATGAAATATCACCAAATTCAAAACAACACAGAAAGTAATAGAAACTCTATTATATAATAACAGTGATAAAACCAGAATACAATCGACAATACATAATAGTTTCTTGGCTTCTGGGTTTTTCCTGTAGGTCATTATGCTATAGCTTTTTTCTTGCACACACATATATGCACTTTATCTTGCAGTTACTGGAACTGAGATTTTCCTGAAAGATTATGTTTGTGACAAACATAGCCTTGTAAACTTTAACTTGAGCCTAGGTCAATGCAGTGGATGAAATTTGTTGTTGACTTGTTTTCAGAAGATGTTCAAATCTTTGCTTATCCATGAAGCTCACTGTGTAGCCAGCAGCAAATCACTGGAGCTCTCAAAGTATTGCATAAAATTTCTGTAGGGCTAAACATTGTCTTGCTAGAATCATAGTAATTGTAAGGTTGTATTGAATGAAATATCCTATTATGAAATCTCATTCAAAAGTTCAGAGATTCCTGTGTGCTAAAATTCAAAGTGGATGCCCCCTCCCACAGTAATTTAATCATATTTTTTCCTGCTAGATTTTTGTAGCTTATAAAATAAGATAGCCATGAATATCTGATACCATTAAGAACCCTTGCTGTATGGGAAACTCAGGGTGTAGTGAATGTAAAAATAATTATATATGAAGTTGAAAAAATTGGAAGGTCCTCATTCAAAATACACTCTCTTCAATGAGGCTCCCTTTTCTACCTTGGCCCATTCTAAGCCAACCAATAGCAATAATCATTCCTGAACCTACCCATGTCAATCACCAAGCTCTGAATTATTTTTTAAAAAGAATACAGAATGGGAGAGAAGACTAAAAATGGAGGAAGAGAGGGTGTTGAAGATAAAAGCGAAGGAACAGATTTCAACAATGTTGTTGAAAGACAGCTTTCTGTAAACTTTCTTTGGTTCGAATAACTTTAGCCTAATGGTAATACCATGGAAACCTGAACTTCTTAACTTATCCTAAATTTGATATGGGTCTGACTATTATTAATCTAGGATTTGGTTTAATAAATTTGACTGAGACATCCTAAATACCTTGAGTTAGCTTTAACCAGTCGAACAACATCCATGGAGAACTCATTTCAGTTGTTTTCTAATAGTTAATGTTTTAACACGAGGGGAAAATCAACAAGCTTTTCTCATTTTATTTAATTCCCAATGACACTGGCCTTTTGTCTCCATGTTTTTCTGATTCACCAGGCTTACTTCCAGTATCAGAACACAGCTGGAGTACAAATGGTATTTGGCTGAAGGAAAAGTGATCACAGAGCTTGGCTGGGGAAGAAAAAGCCTGGGAAAAGAGCTCTGGCTGAATCAAAATGTATAACTCATTGTGCTTCCATAATTTTAGTCCTACCTGTTCCATTATAAAATATCATCTGAAAAAATCAAAATATCTTTTTCTTTGTACTCTTATATAGAGAATAAAGTAGTAGGCTGAAACTGAAGACTGAAAAGGCTATAAGTATTTAGAGGAAAACGTCCTTGTATGTGCCATACAGTATTTTTGTAACATATAATTTTGCTCTGTCTTATTAATTATATTCAGATGTCTTCAGAGGATAAAGCAATTATAACAATAGATGGTGTAATTACATGTTCAGTGACTATATAACAAGACTGAAGCTCAGGCAAATTTGAGCAATATACACATTTCTACTCGTAAAGGCAATACTATTGAGTTGCCTTTCCAGTAGTAAATCTGTCTCATAATTTAGGGATTCAGAATATATTACTCTGTACCATGTCCTTCCTAATATTTTATGAGGTGGAGTGAGTAACAGAGTGGAAGTGAGTACCATGTGTCTTTTGGAAAATAATTTTCAATATGATTTGACTTATTGCCCTTGAAGATATTGCCAGTTAAGAATTCACAATTTTACTCATTAATTTTATTTTTTTTCTTTATGCATAAGATATAAAGTGAATGAATATGTAACAACAGGGGACTTTACCTAATCCAGATACCTGCTAAAAAGAGTTCAGCTTATCATTGTTCAAAATGGACTTTTCTGTTTCATATACTGAGAGAACATCTTAGAGTAACAGCAGATTAACCAGTCACATTCCAGAGGGAAAGGATGTATTCAGTTAACATTGTTACTAATTAGGTCTTTTCACAGATGCTATGAGATTGAGCTACTCCCTGTTCAGAAAATATTCATATACCTGCTGAAGTTGAAAACAGCTGATATACTCCCAATCTTTTCTATGTTTATGTCCCCAAATTTTGACTCAAGCTATACGCAGGTGCTGGGGTCCTTGTATTCAGGTAATGATTTGAATAGAAGATGTGTTCCAATATCATCCCTGACAACTCAAACTTCCCTTGTTTTTAGCAAAAGCATGAAGGATAAATCTATGATGATGGTCTGACTGAACTATGTATCATGGAATTTGTAATTTGGTGATATATTTAGAATTCTGTGCAAAAGATCTCTAGGCCTATAGTTCAAGAGAGGGTATTATTCAGCTCTCTAGCTGAATGGGATTCCAAATTCCATCACCTGTAGCCAATACAGCTGCTGGAGAAATATGATAGGAATTTGAGTACAAAATCATAGTTTTACACCCTGGAATTAATGGAAGACAGATTATATCATGAAATGATATTCCTGTCAACTTCGTTCTGAATTTTGTATTTATGCATACTTACATTAGTATTCTGTTTTTGATCAAAATATTATATGTTCCCTCTGGTAATCTGCACATGGGAATCAGATATAATGCTGAAGCATAATGGTTGGAAGGATTACCTGCTGTAGGACTTGTCAATAAGGCCAGTCCAGAATGTTTTGAAATTGCCTGAGAAAAAAACAAACAGAATTTAAATTTAAATAGGTTGAAATAATTCAATGGAAAAGATAGATTGCCTTATGCTTTCAATGCTGGAAGCAAAAAAAGATGAGTTTCTTGCCGTAACTGAGTAAGTGTGAAGAGGCTGAGGCACCTTCCTTGGCTTCAGGAGTTGGCACCTTTCTGCCCTTCTTACTTTCAAACTCAAATAAAAATGCTCTGAGCTCAGATTAGATATCGATTACTGAAATAGCACAGCTTAAGATGCTTTATTTTCTGCTAGACCAGCAAATTTAGGATTCTTATTTCACTGAAATGAACTTGGTAGTATTAGGCTGACTGGTCTTCAGCTACCTTGCTGAACTGCTAATCCATTACTTGTTCATAGCAAACAGGAGGGAGGGGTTAATTTCATTTCTCACTCTTTCCTCAGGCATGAAACATTAACTTGAAGTTAAAATGCCTTCTACCCAGAGGTAATTCACTGACAACAAACATTCCAGTTGACAGAGAATGTGCCACAGGAATTATTTATCCTTGAGAAGATGTTACCAGTGGAGAAAAAAATATGGGGGGGCACGGAATTTTCCTTTTGTAAAGTATCATGAAACATGAAGTTGTCATATGATTTTTTTTTTATTATTATATACTAGGTAATTACGATGATTCCCGCCCACTCTAACATCTTTGCATTTGAGAAAGACAAGGAGAAATTTGCCGAGCAAAGCACAAAAACTAAACAAGCATCAAGGGCATGATAAATGATAGAGTGAAAATTACTTTCTGGACTACCAATTTAATCAGCATCAATTAGCAGAACAATAACATGTCAAATTTAAGAGTGTTGAAGTGGACAGCTGAAGAGATCTGGCAAAGTCAAAACAGATCAAATAAAGCAACAATTGTCTTCCTGTTAACATTTTCATTCTCAAATTACCACACTTACCCAGCCAAAGAAAACTTTTTCATTTTACACTTGATGGCAAAGGACCGGTTTCTCTTTTCTTGTCACATATTTTTCCTGTAACCCCCACATCCCATCATTACTGTACAGCATGACAATGAATTTTTTAGCTGCAAGTTGTTGGTGAGTAAAACCTATCTTTTAAGGGCTCTGGTTTTTTTTTTCCCTACTCTTCTCTTACATAAGCATTTACGGATATCTCTTGAAGAAAATGTAGGCTTGTCTTTCAAAGGAAGAGAGCTACAGCAAGGGAATGGAGAAGTGGTTGCCAAGAAAGGATCTGAAGCAGTCACTTTTCTTGCCATAGTAGATCAGAAGAAACTCGGTGAATGTCCTGAAAATTCTTGTATAAAGTTTACCAGTTGCTTTGTAATATATTGAAACACTTCAGGTTATAGTTTCTCTTAAGGAGAGTGCTACTGTTGCAAGTCACCACCATGAAAACAATTTTAAAGAGTGAAGTAGTAGTTGTTGGTGTAAGTACATCTCGTTCTTTTAGATAACTTGTGAGATTACGTAAGTGAACAAAAATATAGGTCTGTCCAGGTGTTCTGAATTCAGGGTAGAATAAACCTATAGGCAGGATGACTGTCCTAGAACCATCTCCCACTGCTGCATTTCTGTCACTCTCCTTATGTGGACAGCAATTTCTGAGAAAGACAACCTCTTCTATGCATGGAACCCTTCTTGGGATCCACAGTACTGGATGTCCATAATTCTGAACATCGTAGAAAACCTCCTTTATTTGGAGATGTCTTCAGAATTCTGGAAAATCAATGTTTTTAACCACATGAGATCAGTTTTTTGAACTGTAATTGGCAACTCTTCAGAAAGTCAATACAATAGAAACAGTGCAAAAATAGTGCTGTGCTTATTCTCAAATGTTTAATCTACAGTCATAACAATTAAATATGACTAGGGCAATTTCCATCCTACACTGTTATAGTGCTATTATTCCACTTTCAACATCCTATGGAATTCTGGGATTTGTAGTTTAGGGAGGGGCCAGCTGGCCCCTCTCTAAACTGCAAACCTCAGGATTCCATAGGATGTTGAAAGTAGGATAATAGAACAGCACTATAACAGTATAGAAATGGCCTAGTATCATTTAAAAAAAATCCCTAGAATTATTACACTCATTATGGACATCAGATATGTTATGATTGGACAGAGGGAAGGAAGAATGAAAATGTCACTCACCTGGCATTAGATGACACTCATTCTTCCAGAAAATACCTCAGGTCAGACAAATGAGTAGGTCTATAGCTTAAGAGGAACATTCAGCCTTTTATATTAGTACCACCCTGTTCCTAATAATTTGAAATTCATATTTCCCTGTCATTTACTTTCATTTGGTAGCAGCTCATTCTTTCTCTTGTGAATATGAGCTCACAAGCTTGTTGCTGTTTTTTAAACCTCCATCCCTATCCAGTTTTGTCTCTATCTAAAAAATCATAACCGGAAGTTTGCTAACTAATGAAAAACTAAAGCTGATAACAAAGCTCTGAAATCCTGGGAATTCAGCTTTGTGATTAAGCCTGATTATTGTAGAAACCTAAATAAAATGAATGATGAATGCACAATTTATACATAATTAGAAGATTATAAGTAAATAAAATGGCATCATCACCATTTCTCACTGGCAACTGAGACAAATATGGTTGTTGTTAAGACATTGCGCAGAGTCAGTTATCACTCTGAACTTTTTTGATCAGGTATTTACTTATCTGCAATCTTCAATCCATTCACTTTAGACTAGGCTCATTAGAATCGGCAGGACATCACAAAATCTAACAGCTGTGGGCACGCTGCTTATGTTGTAGACAGAGTACTTAGGGTACAGATAATAAAAAGCATGCTTTACTTTTAAGCTTTGAACTTTGTTCTATACCATACTGAACCAGTTTAGATAACATTGTTGTGTTGTGAGGGCAACAGAGACCCTGGGGCACTACTGCACTTGCCAAGGAATGCATTTATGATGGTGGATAAATTTTCTTCACATAAAACCAATTCATTAGCTATGAAATAATTGCTGGTGGAGAGGGAGGCAAGAAAAGACCCAAACAGGAAGACTAGGTTATCCAATTCCCTTCCTCTTTCAAAAACTAAAGAAGTTAATTGATAAATTACTCTCTGACCCATTGTTCTTTCAGCACTTGTTAAACATGGTAAGTGGAAACCTACCCTCCAGACATGATGGTGCATCACTCTGTAAACACCATTCTCTTTTTCCAGACCCAATTGAGAAGAGACTTGTTCAATTCCTCACCTGTGGGCATTCTTCAATCATCTTCTGGAGTCAAAGAACAGCATCCATTGTGTACAGCATCAATTTTAGATAACTAAGATCAGAGATAGAAAGAATATTTACCATTATTCATTTCTCAGTTGAAAAATGGGTCTCATGACACTTGGGAAACATGATCAGGAAGAAAAGCAAAGAAATGAGACATTACTGCAATTTTCAACCTGTATTCACACATTTCAAAGTTTTGGAGGAGTAGGAGGAATTATTATGTGCAGAAATACATCTGGATCTTTTGCATGCAGATATACTATGTAGATTTGGTAGAAAAAAAGAAATCATTTTTGCATAAAAAACACCAAACACACTTGTGTGTTTCTGGAAACTCTAAGAAATAAGACAAAGCCTGCTGCTGCACAGTCAAGAATGTGCCTAGGAGAACTCCTTAGTGTACTAGATATCACTTTTTCTCATTTAGGCAGCTAGATCTTTTGTTCTGATAGGATTAATTTCTCCCACAAAAGTTGTGATTTGCCAAACAGTCTGAAGGAAGATGGAGAATGTGATTGCTCAGGCCTGTCACACAAGCCTGAAATGGCCATATCCATGGAATCTGACAGGTGGACTACACCAAGGGCTAGCTAAAGCTGCAGTGGATTTCATGACAAGTTTCCATCTATATGGTAAAAATAAGACGTGATGGGACTTTCGCCAAGAACATCATTTTTCAGAATTTATAGACTGATCACTAAAACTGAACTATTTGGCTAGCTTTACTGTTTTCTTTTGTCTCATTGCAGACTGGTTTAAATTAGTAACATTAAGTTGATAACATTCAGAATTTAGCTCTGGTGTCTTATCTTTGTTCCCTAGCGTGAGGGGGGAGTGAATGTAATTTTATAAGAGTCTTGGATACCAAAGAGTGAATCAGTAGCACAGATTTTCTAATAAATTTCTGGGAAACTTTACAGCCCTGACTATGACTTACTCAAACATTAGTCCTACCTTAGCGCCTCTATTTGTGACCTTTATTCCTTGTAGTGAGGGCAAAAGCTGTGTTTCTAGATAAATGTTTATAACTGCTATTTATCTGTCAAACCAGTGGGCGCTGAAACAGTGACTAAAGGATAAGCTAGACTCCATCATGCTTTAGATTTATGAAATGTATCCATATGTAGACCAAAAAATAGGACTGTACTGTTTGTTTTCTCTCGCATCATGTAGGTGAGCTATGCATTGAGTGTGGATGTCTAAAGAAATTTAAGCATAGGTATGCAGGATCAGCTTTAGTTAATGCTTAGATGAGACACCACAAATTTATTGAATTGGGCTATATTTCAAAGGAAGGAACTGACAAAACCACTTCTGAGTATCCTTCCTAAGAAAACCTTATGAAATTCATGGAATTGCCATAAGTTGACAGGAAACTTGAAGGCATATACACATACATGAACAACTGCTTACATCTGAAAGAAGCTATTGTGGAAGTGAAGGACTGTATTTTCCCCTCCTACAGTAAGATATTCTGTCATCAATATGTATATGAACATTGATCCTTTACAGATGCCAGAGAAAATCCTTTCCTTTTGAGTACAAGTAACGCAGAAAAATCTAAACTTGGTATCAGTTTGTTGTTGTAACAAAATTGATCCAAAAAACAATCTCACAACAAATATGTGCACTTCCTCCAATATATGTGTTTGTGTATAGCCTTTCCCCAATTCTGCATATTTCACAAGCATTATATCCCTAATTTAAGGCAATTTTTTGTATAAATATACCTAATGTGCATATTTGTGTGAACTAGAATGCATTTTCACACCAAGATATGGGTTTTCAGAATTTTTCAATTCAACTAAGTTGAAAAATTCTGAAAACACAGATCTTGGTGTGAAAATGCATTCCAGTTCACATACGGGTTTAGCACTTCAGATTTGGTAACTTAGCCAGAAATGTAGAGCCAGTTCCTTCCACATCTCTATATTTGTCTCTCATTCAGAACAAGTCATCCTAATATGGATTCTGAAAGACAATAGTATTCTCTCTGGAATTCAACATTTGTGTGTCATCCATTTTAGAAATCTGAAAATTCAAGAGTGATGCCAAAACATAAGGAATTATGTTGCTGGGGAAAGAACTTTCTGAATTCTTCATCCCACATATATTCTGTGCATTTATGATATGATTTAGCACTACTAGTTATTCAAACTGTAAGGTCATCATTATAATGTTCTATCTGTGGAAACTAACTTCACTGGTTGTAACATAGTGACTAAGAAGAGAAACCTAAAGCTTATGAAAACAAAGAAACAAGTTCTCTGTTCTTTCTGTTTTTGTAAAATATTTCTCACATAGGCTATTAAATAAAATTAAACTGTGAAATAACTTAATTTTTATAAATCTTGGCAGTTTTCTGGTGGCACCATGATGTCTACCAGGAGTCAAGAGATGGTAGATAAATTCCATTTATAATGGCAGCTGCTATACACAAATTTCCCACCTCCTGTTGGCAAACATATGATGTGGCCTTTTGGCTAACTGTTCCATTCAGGTTCACTTTAAAGTATGCAATTCTGCCAGTTCTTCTAATTAAGAAGTTTACCCTTAGCACTGTGAATGTTTCCTTCCCTATCACTGCAGAACAATGACTGCTTGGACTTGGCACAGTTTATTATTGCTTTTAGTTTAAAAGAAGAAAAAGTAATAGGTAAAAATGTTTTATTTGTTTTATTTGTGTTGAAATACACACGTAATAAACACTGTATTTTATGTTAGCATTAGGATATTGCCATATCTGAATAATACCCTACCACCTCTCCTATGAATTATGTGATTTTCATAAACTGAATTTATTAATGATTGGAGAACATAAATAGAGTCATGCTGGCCAGAGAACATGTTCAGGGTTACACTGGAGATGTGTTTGGGATCATGAAAGTTCAGATAGGATTATGTAGAAAACTCTGATGCTGATGGGTTTGTGCTAATCCCGTCACTGCTTCAGGGTCTTGGCATTTTTGAACACAATGGAAGGCAAATTGCCCAGACTGGGGAACAATCGGAGACCATCCTTTGACCTCACCATACAGAGGTCTTCCATATATATCCTACCTGATTGAACATTACAAGGTTGTCATGAGTCCCACCAATGTTTTGTTATTAGGGAGTTAAAGCAATCAGCCCATTCCAAACCCCTTTGTCAATCCTGTGGAAAGCCATTATGGCTTTGTCAATGCACCCTCTCAGGGTATGAAATAGGGTATAAAAACTCTAGCTTCATCTCCAGTCAATCATAGTGCTGAATACGTAGTGTCCAAGACTGCTGTTCCTTTGTGCTACCCTCAGATGCTGTCTGAATCCCTTTGCAGTGATCACTTCTTCAGGACTGGTAACCTTTCCACCCAGTCTCTCTCTGTCAAACCTTTCTTGCCTCATTTTCCAATAGCCTTGTATGGTTCTTAAGGGTGTTTGATTTCTCTTGTGTTTGTCAATTCAAATAAAATACTTTGTTTACCTTTAATGGAAGTCCTCTCTATAGTTAGTACTGGTATACATAGGTGGAAAAGATCCTGCTGTTATTCTCCTCTTGCAGGCCTCCTTTGAGCTATAATTCCCCCAAATTCTAAGGAGATCCTGGCATCATGGGTGAACCCAAATGTCCCTCATCTCTTACGGTAACACAGATGTGCATTTATATGATCAAGAATGGGACCAGATCTGACTCTCTGGCTAGAAAGGACCTCTTCCTAGTTAAATCTGGTAGCCAGCCCTTCTGCTGAACTCCATACCGTCATCTGAATGACCTCTATACAAAGTTCTATCTCTGTGTGTGGCCCTGAAATTGGCAAAAAATGTGTTACAAACAGTACATGGCACTAATAGAAAATGTCTTATTTGTGGCTAGGGTGACTTAACAGTTCTCTATCATGTATCTTAAGTGGATGCTTGTCTAAGTCATTAACATTTTGTTGCTAACTCAAGCACTGGGTACTGTGCCTCAGGAAATCCAGGTGGACACCCTTTACTGGAAAAAGCCCTTTTGTTTTAGAGTAATGTTGATGTCATCTTCGACTGCCCCTGCATGAGATGCTTTAAGAACGATTCCAAATTCAGAACAATCTCTTATGGAGAATGTGCATGCCTCCTTCTGGAGATTCGTTGCTGAAAGTCACTGCCTAATCTAGCTGAAACCATTTTCAGAGCCCCAGAAGTCAGGGTTTTGGACAGAGAATTTTGTTAGCCCAAGTTTCTGGCTTTGGCTTAAAAAGGACCTTGGAGCTCATCTTCATTTTTCCTTGCACATCCAGGAGGATTCCTTAGCTTCTCACAAGCCCAGCAGGGCAAGGAGAGGTATTTTCTCAATCCCTTAAATCAATCTTTTGTAGAGTAATTTCCCTGCACATTGCAGCATCTCAAAGCTGCCTCTTCTTTCTCTCTCTCTCTTTCTCTGAGGGTTAGCAAGACTACTATATTACCTCTACTTTTGAATCTCTTCCTCTCTTCTCTCCTTTGCCATAGCAACTCCTATAGTTTCAAACTGCTTTGCTATTCTGTGTGTACTTGTGTCATTTGTGAAGCTCTACCACAATATTTGCTACTCTGCAATGCAACTATTGTGTATGTCTTGATTGCTTTTTCTTCAACAAAATTCCCCTTTTAGAGATTTCTGTGTGAATGCAGTTTTTGAGTCCAATCTGGCTGACACATTATTTTGCCAAAGTTGTAAGATTCATCATAGGCATATGTACTCAAATCGTATATGAATTCATTTATATGTTCTGGGGGCCTACTGGGTAACATTTTGGTTATTTATCATACATACTACCTTCTGACATCATACCTCTACTGTGCGATGATAGTGGGTTATAATATCTGGACAAATTAAGTCTATCTTGTGCAGAAAATTAACTCTCATACATTATGAATTTTTAGTTCCATTTTTTGTGACAGAATTCACAAATTTTCTTTTTTTTTCTGTTATCTTTCTTTCCTTCTTCCTTTCTTTCTCTTCCTTTTTCTCTTCCTTCTCTTTTTTCTTTTTTGGTCAAAATACGAGAATTCAGCATTTGGGAACAAAAATATTCAATTACGTTTTTAGGCAGCCTATGATGCTGAGAGGAAGAAGCAACACGTGGATATTCTCAGGAGGTTGGCCCATTCAGGAAATGAGCACACTGGAATTTTCAGTGACTTCCAGAAATACAAGAAATAGCCTACTTCTAATAGCTACCCTAATTACAAAGCCAAAACTTAGTATATGATCAGCATTGCTTCTAATGGTGGATCTCTAACAGTAGTAGCCAAGGTGTGCTGGTCTTTCACACTTCTGAAGAGAGAAAAAAAAATCTAGAGCTGACAGAATTATTGTCCTCCATGGAAGCATCAGGTGGAATAATTAGCAAGATCATCAGTGACCAACAAATCGTATAGCTCCAGGAGTCTCTATACCCCTCCTCTGTTCTGGCATTCATGAACCCAGCAGAGCTTGGAATCTAGCACTTATTCTGCAAGAGATCCTACCCCACATACACTCATTAAAGGTAAGTAATGTATATCAAGACATATGCACTGAAGTGATCTTTAGTGCCACATACTGCTAGAATGTTTGTTTGCTGTTTAGTTATACACCTACAGTTCTAGTATCAAGAGTACAAGATCGTTATTGTACTACCCTAAGGAAACTTAACAATAAACAATGTTTTCCACACAAAAATGTTATTTCTGTGCAGAAAATTTTTTTAACCAAAAAAATCAATGCACAAAATAAGTCCTAAACTGCAAAGATTCTTGTCACTCCAGTTTTCTCCTCCCCAGAGTTTCCCAGCACTTGAAAAGCATGTGTGTATCTGTGTTGTGTTTGTATGTGTGTATGTGTTATATATATATGGATATTATTGATTATACTTTCAATCCCTAGTGCCTCAAAATGCTTTGGCCTGTATGGCCCCTGTGCAGCATGGCTAATTTAGGAATGATAGAAGTAGGTCAAAATAGTCTGCTCCTGTCAAATAGCTTGCTTTCCATAGCTACAGAGCAAACACATTTTCTACTACTTTGCTGCTCTGTATTTTAGAACACAAACCAATGAATTTAAAAGAGGTACATCCAAGTATTACAAAGAACATCCTAATGATAATAGCTATTTGAAAGTTGAATGTGCTGCCAACAAGGGTAGTAGCTCTCCTTCTCTGGAGGTTTTTAAACAAAGGTTATATGGCCATCTCTCAGGAGTGCATTAACTGCACTTTGCTGCATGATGGTCCATTGGACAAAATGACAGTTGGGGTCCCTTCCAGTCCTGTGACTCTTTGAAATTACCTTGAGGGACACAAATCAGATTTCTGCCACTGTGTTCTTCTCTTTCTTTCTTTCTTTCTTTCTTTCTTTCTTTCTTTTTTTTTTGAGGGGAAGGGATTTACACACTGCCTAAATATGGAAGTGGCTTATACACTTCCATATGTGCACACATACATCAGAAAAGGACCACATCTAGTTTTCAAAAAGGGGCAGTTCTCATTATGTTAAACAATCCAGGGGAATTGTTGCTCCTAGAGGCTTCCAGGAGAGACAATTCTCTGACCTGAGGAGCAGAAATAGAGTCCAGGACATTAAGACGCAAGAAGGACCACAAAAACAGTCTTAGAATGCATGTGGCCCTGGGGATACACTTTGTTGTTCCCTGATCTAGACAACAAATAATCGTCCACACATCTACTTCTCGAAAAACTGTAGATACCACACATTGAACCTGGGAACTTCTGTGTAAAGAGCATCTCATAATTGAATCTTAGCAGATTACTGTAGGCACAAAGAATGTTTGTGCCAATCCATATGACAGCTTGCATACGCTCTAGGTATTTGCACTCCTTCCCTTAAATACAGCTTTTCACTTATGCACAGCTTTCCACTAGTAGGTACACAGTAATCAGTATATAAGGGAGGGACATTAAAACATGTGGCAGGCGACTGAAACAGTTCCCATATAATTTACTCAGCTGGATAAAAAAATTATCTTCTATTCCATGTAATCATTTTCTAAGCCTTTAAATGGGATTCTTACTAAATAATGCTTTTTGTTGTATGGTAAGTGTTAAGCCCAGATATGCACCTTGTAATCAGATGTTTTAACACATCTTTATAATCTCCAGGTAAGTGCTTTTTGACTTGAGTGAGGATGAATAATTTTAAGTATCATTCTTTTTATACAAAATTAGACCAAAAAAACATTAGAATGACACTGAGACTGAATGTTTCAAAACTTATATAGGTTCTAAATGGAAACAATTTAAGTACTTAGCTAATTCTAATCCAATTTTGTAACTTCACCATATTGTCAGTTACTGATCTAAGCAACAAACAGGCATGGGACCACTCCCAGAAGGATTACTGTAGCAACACAATATGGTTCATATGTTTTATGAGTCAATACAAAACCAGGACAAGATAGTACATCGTTGCTGAGCCCAGGCACACTGTCCTCACTATTTGAGTCTGCTCTTGAAAGACCAAGACAGAATGTGGGTACATAGAAGTTGGTGTGCACTGAAGCACAATTTAATGTATTGTGCAACATCATCAGCTTGACTTTCCAGTTTCTAGATTTTGTGAAGTGAGAGACAACATGTGATAGTTTAGAGCTCTGGGTTTGTACCTGTGTGTGTGTGCAGACGCATATGTGTGTGAGTATATTTTGGAAGTGAGTATGTGTGTATGTGTACTGGCATGTATAATATAATTTATTGTTATTGAAATTTGGGGATTGCTACTTACTGAGAAAAAAGACAAAAAAACCAAAAGCAACTGGATTTATTTTATTACTGTTGGCAGAAATGTTAGCGTTGTTCCATTTCGTGTTAGGGAAAAAAGACACCTTAATAGCTTTCCTTTCCTTGCTTTTGTTTTTCTTTCATGTCAGCTAAAAGGTATCTCACACCCTAGTACCAGATATTTCCTTTGTCTGAACTGACGGGTTTTTGTGTTACACTGAAATGACAGCGATAAACGACTTTCTGACACCAGCAGGAAAAACAATGCTTTCATGTAGATATGCTTGTCTTCTCTTTTCAACATTTGGCTGGAAACATTTTCAGGGAATAGGTTTAAATACAACACAAAGCAATGGAGGAAAGTGATGGGCTGTGGGAGGAAAACAATTTTGTCATAATTGGCTTGACATAATCATGAACAACCATGTGCTCTCTGTGGATTTGCCTGCTGTTTGAGGAGTGATTCAGGGTGGCTGTTTGAAACTTCAGGTTGCCTGGATTCCCATCCTTTTGGAATTCTGTTGGGGAGAATTATTGTGTGCAGATTTTCCTGAAGACTTTGAACTTTTCAATTTTCAGACATTATAGGATTTCTGTGAACATGTGTCTAGGTTACACATTGGAATAACCTTTCTAACCTACATGCATTTGTTAGAGGGAAGGAATAATGCCAGCCCTCTATCCATACAGCTGTATGTATCAGATCTCTCCTCACACATTCTAGTGATTGGACATAGAATTCTGCTGTCTCCTTTCATGACGTTCATAATAGCTCTACATTTGTAAATCTCAAGCCATTTCATAGCCCAGCTACAGTTCCAAAACTATCCTTTAAAGCATGGATGGGCAACTGTGGAAAGCTGGGGGGGGGCATTAGCCCTCAAGAGGCCACCCCCACTCTACCATTTCCAATGAAAAAATCAAATTTTCCCCAAAAATAAAAATTTCTGGGGTAGATGGGGGCATCCTCATAATGTTTTGGGATTTGTGTTCTGACCCATGAGAGAACAATAGGAAGTGAGCAGCAGTTGCTTCCTGTTCAAACATTTTTCACAAAGGCCTCTCCTGGGGATAAATTAGTCCATGCAGGTCCAGATCATGGTTGAAATGCCTCCTACATCCCATAGAGGGCATTTTGGGCTAATGTTTTTGGGGAAAAAAACAACCCTTATTGATTCCTGGGAGGGCAAGGGGGGGCTCTAAAGGTGATTGAAATGCCATTCACATTCCCTAGAGATTATTTTGGAATATTTTAGGCAAAAACCTTTGAGCCATGAGGAGTGCCAGGGGCCACAATAACAGCTCTCTAGGAGCACGTAAGGTCTCATTTTGCACATCCCTGAATTAAAGAATGCTTAAAATAAACAAAATACATACCGTGGATGGGATCTGTTGGCATATGAACTAGAGGTGTGAAAAATCTCTCAGTATTGATTTCACTGCATTTCTCCAAATCCTACTTGCAATTTCTTGTTTCATATCAGACTAACAATTTGTATAGATACATCTATATAAGGTTAAGAAGGTTAAGAGGGGACATGATAGCCATGTTTAAATATTTGAAGGGATGTCATGTTGAGGGAGCGGGCTTGTTTTCCACTGCTCCAGAGACTAGGACAAGGAGCAATGGATTCAAGCTGCAGGAAAGGAGATTCCACCTGAACCTCCGGAAGAATTTCCTGACGGTCAGAGCTGTCTGGTAGTGGGATATGCTGCCTCAGAGTGTAGTAGAGTCTCCTTCTTTGGCCATCTGTTGGGAGTGTTTTGATTGGTGTTCCTGCATAGCAGGGGGTTGGATTGCATGGCCCTTGTAGTCTCTTCCAAGTCTATGATTCTATGATTCTATGTATTTCTACTGATGTGCATACGTATTTGACTTTGGCTAATAAGTATTAGGCTAATTTACTCATTTCCCTCATTAAATAACATGGTTGTGTGTATTTTTTGCATTGTGTACATTTTATCCATTCACATTTTACAATATGTGAATTACTTTGTATACACCTTATTCCTCTGAAATCCCCCATAGATTTCACAAATATGTAGATTCTCACAATGAGTTTCAAGAACCGACACATATGACAAATGTCAAATCCAATGGAATTCTTTTTCATCTCAACTGGGAAATCATTTCTGCTTGAAAGGATCTTCTGCTTATTTTGTTCTTTCTTCTACAGACCCTGATTAATTGTTTGTTCATGAATATGCCAGGGTGTTTAGGAGCTTACAATTTTACATTACCTAGTTGTTTTCTTTAACACAAGGTCTAGTTTGTAAAGCCTAATTCTCATGGATTTTTGCAAAATTACTTTTTGCTACTCAGGGTTGGAAAATTACAAGATTTAGGTCACAAACTCAGTCCACTTTCTAAAAAATAATTCCAGTGGAAAAAACAAGATATATAGACTTTTTAAGGAAAGCATTCCTTGTAACTGATTGTAACAGGCCCTTACTTTTCCAAGATTGGCATTGTCGTTTCCAATCTGGTAAGGCACTTTGCCTTTACCACACAGCTCTGCCTTCCTCCAATAACAACACCTTTATGTAAAAGAGTGATGTTTTCAGTGTTTATTTAGAAACACTTAATAATTTTATGCTAGTGTGTTTTCTGTGTTACTTATCACTATAGACAACTCAGGCTGAGTCAGCATTTGCAAAGATAACCTGTAACATTTATTAATATAACAATAAAAAAGGTAATGTGTTAGAGTTTATATACAGTTGAAAGTTGATACATTTCTTCAGTGCACAATTCAGACAGTATTAACAGTTAACTCCCTGTTCAGTTCTATCAAGTCTTTAGGCTTTCACAAATGCCATAATTATCATACAACAGCACTTTGGCTAAACTCCCACCAAAGACTTAACCCCCAATCTAGTTCACAGTTTCTAACCAGATCCTATTAGGGCTCAATTACTCTTCTGCCTCTCACTTCCACTGAGAAGTAAACTTCTCAAAATAGGCACACTCTCTGGCTGACTAAGGGATTCTACTCCCTATCTTCTTGCTAGGATCTCACTGAAGGAATAAAAAAGTACCCATGAGTGCTTCTCTCTGTCAATCTATATATATATACATATATATACACACACACATACATATATATTTCTCTCAGCTGTAACCTTTCTATACGCTACTGGGCTGGGCTTCTCATCCGTTTGCATAGCAACCTGCTTTCAGGCTGCAGCGGTACTCTAAATAGCTAGACCACCACACCGATACTTTTCCATTCCATTTTATTTGTAAAAGTAATTTTGAAGGATACTTAAAACTCAAACCAGATCTTTCTATAAAATCTGGAGGATGACATAAATCTATAGAAACACTTGAAATCTGTGTGAAGTGAAGCCCAAAAAAAGAAAGCTAAGATTCCTCTCCAAACTCAAAAATATAGTTTTACAGAACTTTCCTCTCTAACTTACCAAGCACTTTTGCTTAAATCTTCAAACATCTTGAGTCATTAAAATTCATTTCTACAAATATAACAAATATTTAGGTTTTAGTAAATTGTTATAAATATCCAGAGAGATCTGTTTGTATGAACATGTTTGGACCTGTTTAATTTTAGTTACTCTAAGGCCCTTTCCACACTCACCTTTTCTCGTCACTGGGGTGCAGAGATCATGTGAGCAGCCTCCAGCAAGAGGCTCTCTTGTCCCCGTTGCTTCAGCTCCACAGCTGCTGGCTGCTCACATGAAAGCCCCACCTCTTCCTTCTGCAGTGTTGTCTGGGAGTTTCCCAGGTAGCGCTGGGGCAGGAAGCATGAGCACCACAGCTCTGGAGCTCCACACGCATGGCAAGTGCATGTGGGGCCCCGGAGCGATGCACAATTTTTTCTGCTTAAAGCCAAAAATGAGAAAGTGCATGAGCAGCACCTGCCAAACCCTGGAGTGTCATGCAATTGTGAGTGTGTTGTGTGGACTGCTCCTCACATTTGTGCGATGCTCAAGGGGCCCTTTCACATGGCAAATGCCATGCAAAAAGGGCCTTAAAAATAGTGCTAAATAGAAATCACCATGGGCCTGGTTTATTAAACCATTAATCAGATAGTTATAACTGAAAAACTGAAATTTGTAATAAATTTTACTTTGAAATGTTTTATTTCAAGTATCTGTGGGTATGTATGTTGGTGTATTCTGAGACTTGGGAGATCAAGTCTTCAAGAGAAAGAAATCTAATGAAGTGATCTTGTAACCATATGTGATCATTAGTAATAGTTGTAAAGATAGCCCAATCTGTCAAAATGCAGATTTAGAATAGGAACTTTCTATTTAATTACTATTTATTAATTTCATCATCAGCTATTGAATAAATGCAAATGGATATGAACATTTTGGTTATTTTAGTCCATGTTTATAAGATAGCTAACATTTAAAAGATTTCAAACAAGCCATTAAAGCAGGGCTACCATGGTATCTAAATGGTTCTCCTGTATTGTACACTGGAAATAGCTTAAAGGATCCTTATCTGCCCCAGGAAACTGAATTCTTAAGTTCTTAATTCTGAGATGTTTGCTGGAATCCATATAGAAATCAGTAAAGTAAATAATGAGGGAGGATAAAGACATGAGATCATAAGAGAAGAGGATGGAAAAGTAGGAGGAGCCATTTTAGTGGGTTTATTCATTATTAAATTGATGCATTGTCTTTTTCCATTAACCTTCCGACTTGCGGTATTAAATGCAAAAGCAAAAACAAAATTGCACAAGTTGCATCTATCTTTGAAACAAGTGAGTGCAGATGCATATTTCTTGTATTGATATCATTTACTTTTAACGCATAAAAATAATGAAATAGAGTATAATATGTGAGAGCTATTACTTATTCTATTGTTCAGCTAAATCTATCCTTTAATAAAATGCAGCATGCCTTTAGAACATTAGAAGACCTTTTTATAATACTTCTGTTATGCAAGTTAAGATGCTTTATTTTACATTCTTTTTACTTCACATTTTATTTCTCCAAGAAATAATCTGAAACATGCATTGTATTTTCCCCAATAGTTAGTTCTTTACTTTAATTGTGTATTCCTGCATGGCAGGAAGTTGGACTGGGTGACCCTGTAGTCTCTTCATCTCTAGGGTTCTGTAAGGCACAGCGAATTGGGTAAACAAGTATGTTGATTCCTGTTTATCTCTCACTAGTCCTTTTCGCAGGTTTTATCTTCCTGCACAATGGGGAAGACAGAAGATTCACATAACAATCTCCACATTGTTCAGTGATGAATCAGAACTCTGGGCAAATCAGTTTGTTCTTCTTGACATTTTATCCATCTCACTTAACTGATGAGGAAGTTCTAGCCTCCTTTAGAGGGCAAATTAGTGTCTGGGATATGGCATCAAGTATTACATGAACATGTCTAAACAACATCAGGTGGGAAAAGGAAGGAAGGCTGACATTTTTGACTTTTTTCGTAATTATATGAGAGTAAGATATAGAAGCATATTAAAAAACAACAACACTGTATTTTAATTGATCTCACAGACTAACCAGGCAATCTTTGTGTGTTTGCTCAGAATAAGGTCTGAATTCATTAAATGGGGCTTAATCTTTTGTCAAATTTGATTTGATTTGAACCTTAAGTGGTAGTTAAGAACAAGCAAACTTGTTTCTATTCTCTATCCAATCTTTATATGTTTTAATCACAAATCCATTCTATTTTGGCATTAATTTGATTTTAATTATCTCAAAATATATATTTCAATGTATATTTTAACATGCAGCTTTGGGTATTTTCTTTCAATTTTTTTTTAAATAAATATATTATTGTTCATTTCCCTTCTAATGTCTGCAGCTTGAGCTTCTGAAAACTATATTCCAGCGTAGTGAAATCTGTTGGATAGCCATGGACTGATTCACACATTATTCTGAGGCATGTGGATCTTGTCAGTTTGTATATGAACTTGCAAACATCAAGTTTGTCAAACAGCCATTGATAGATCCTGAGGATATTTTAGTGGCATGTGATGCCCATACATTATTAAATGTAAGCCACTTTCAGCCTGAGGTATGCTTGGAAAAGATAACTGTCTAGAATGATCATATTAAGTTCTCTGAAGAAACTAAATATAAAAGCAATAATTACATAACTAGAGATCAAGAACTTTACTCAATCAGTGTTTAGATTTATATATTTTTGCTTTTTCCTATCCTATCAGAGTCTAGGAGAGAAGAGAAACCCTCATAACATTTTATTGCTTGTCTTTTTAAATGTTATATATCAGTTCAGATATATGAGAAAGCTTACTATTAGCTGTGAATCAATTGCCCCCCAGATTAGAGGAACTATTTTTTTCAGGATGCAAGATAGGGAAAAAGGATTACATTCCCAGTCCACAGTCACTCTGGTCCTGATTCTGTCCATCCATGTTCTTAATAATTATGTGTCTTTTGAAACTAGAAACAATAATTAAAAAACCTACTGTAATGCATTCAGTACCATCTTCAGTTTTATCCTTATAGTGAGCTCTCCATGCCAATATCCATTATGTTACAGTGTGAAAAAGAGTTATTTCATGTGCCATATTTTTGTTTTCTCAGGATTTTTAGCCCAAAGTATTTTGCCTAGGGAGTGAAAGATATAGAGCTCTAACCAATGGAAGTCTTACTTTTCATGTTAATTACCTTGATAGAGCTTCAGGATATGTGACTTTAGGAGTATGTAACAATGCAAATACAAATCAGGAGTAACTTGAGTCAGCATTTTAGAGATGTAGTAAGCAATTAAAATAAGAACAATTTATTTTAAATGAATACTTAAAAATTATTTGTAGCTGTCACTGAATTTCTTTAAATATCCAGTTTTTTCTACCAACATTTTTTATTGTCCAGATCAAGATATTATTCATTATGTAGTTGGTGACTTTTGAAGTTATCTAACTTTTTGATAGCCAACCTGTCAGTTTCAAATATCATGCTGATTTTAAACCTCATCTCCTAAGCTTTTCAGAGAACTTTACCTAATCCAGCAGGAACTGGACAGAAACCAAAGGATTACATTACTAGTACTGTCTGGCCCACTGGAATTTGTGATTGCATTTTTTAAAAAAGTGCAATGCTCCTCTGTGTGCCTAATAGCGAACTCCTTTTTGAACCTTAGAGGAATGACAAAGGATAGTATCTGGGCATATATGAGTTCAGGGAAATCAAGGGTCAACATTCCCACTGCATATGCACAAACATCAGCCACATCTAAAGTAGTTCCTTGAGTTCTGACCGTTTCACAGTGAATCTTCCTTTAAGTACTTATGACCTAATCAACTATAGGAACTACAATACAAATATAAAGAGCTGGTGTGGTACAGTGTGGTGGTCGGTGTTTTGCACTAGGACTCCCTTGGAAAACTGGGCTTAAATGCCCACTCTACCATTGAAACCCAAGGCCACTGGGTAACACTTTCTCAAAATGTAATGGAAAACCTCTGAATAAATCCTACCAAGAAAACTCTGTGATTGAGCTGACATAGGTTGGATTTGACTTGAAAGCAAATAACAAAAAATATATGGGAGAATGAAGATGTAAACATGGGGAAAATAGATATAATATTTCCTCTGGGTTTATGATTTATTTAATCTTGCTTGTGGTGATATACCAATAAATATTTGTTTATTTATTGGATTTATATATTGCTTTTCTCCCAATACGGAGCCCAAAGCAGCTTCAGTAAGATGTGTGCATTTTAAATTTCTTTGTCCTAAATTTCTTTGTTGAAGGTTAAGTGTAGTTGTTAATATCACTTGAAGACTCTTGTATCAGTTGGAGCCTGAAAACAAATTTGGAAAAATGTTTTGTATGTGCTCAGAGGAACTCAGCTTAAAGGCCCCTCAATAACATATTTATGGATGTAGACTTTTACATTAATTACAAGAATGAGTGAACTAAAGACTAATGTCAGTGATCAATTAAATTCATCATCATCACAGAACCACATTCTTCCAAACCCTCTGCCTGCATGATGGAATAATTGTTCAAGGAAAAGTAGACAGAGCAAGGTTATCAGCATAAGGTTTTCATATGCCTGCATACTTTCCCTATAATACCATAAGCGATGCAGCAACTAACAAATACACTTCAGTTTGTTTAAATTTCTGACTCCACCTTCAACCATATGACAAGTGAACACAAATAATTTCTGTGAGTTTCTTTGCATAAAGGGTTATGGAGGTGGTGGTTTAGTTTTGTTTTGTTTTTTGGTTTCAGTTTTTTCTTAGTTTATCAGCATCATGTCTCTCACTTGGAAAACTCATACGTCATGGCAGTAAAAAAGACAGACATGGAATTTTCTAGGTATCTCTTTGAGGTACTGTGAGATCAAGCTTAACATCTGTAACCACAAGAATCTAAAGTGTGCTAAGACATCTCCACTGACATTGATAAGAATCAACCTGCAACGTATCCAACATCTGGCACTTTATTACAGGAATTCATAGAAGGGCAAGCAGGAATGTGGTTTTGAGAGAAATGAAGGCCCAGGCAGAGGAGGGAGAACTCTCAGAAATAAGAAGATTCCCATTTGTCTTTAGTTGAACTGAGTTTGGTTGGCAGCAGTGTAAAGTATTCTCCATTGTAAATGAATGATAAAAATTAGTCCATTATAATGTTTACATATTTGCTCATATGCTCATATTTGAGTACATAAGTTATCCTATATTTCACTAGACACACATCAGTGTCTCCCTGCATAATACAAACACAAAAATATAGAATTCTGAAGAGCATATTTGGATTTGTTCTCATTGCCAACTGATATGAGGCTCACCAAAAGGACAAAAAGGAGGGCTCTATGGCATATTGATAAGGAAGGGAAGAGATGCAAGGATGCAGAGAAAACAATGATGGATGGCAAATGGCACATGGAAGATATATAACCACATCTTTTACAGAAAAAAGAATTACAATGTTTCATGTACTTTATCCATATTTCTTGAGAATTGCCATTCCTTCCCAGCTGGCCACAAATTAAATCTAAACCGGGCCATCTGGAACTACAGGAGTGACACATTTCAGAACACCGAAATTAGGAGTCCATATGGATTTTTCTGCCTGCTCTAGGACAATGCAGCAGGTGTGCAAGACTGCAAGTAATTATGGATTGAATTTCAAAAGAGGTTTCCATATGCAGTGCAAAAGACCAGGGAAAAAAGCCATTGGCACTTAGGATCAGGGTAAGTTTTCTGACAGAAAGAGACAAAATACAATGAATACTGATCAGAATTAAAAAGAGGGTGGTATAGAACTGATCAATTGCTTGTTTACTTTATCTGTACCAAAATTGGATTATGAGTAGTCCATCATGGAACACAACAACATAAACATTTGAATGAAAACTAATGCTGTAGTGCATTTGTATGTTGTATTATGTTATCCAGATCAACATTCTTGATCACAAAAGTCATCAAACTTAGCATGGTAATATATTGCGACTGAAATGAAAACTAGTTTGGATTTACACTATTGACTACTTTGGGTATTTCCTAAGAAATATTTTGGGTTCCTGTGTTTATTTTATTTTATTTTGCTTTAGAATGCACATTTTTAAACTGATTTAGGCTAAGCTCAATATTTAGATTTAGGGTGACATACCAAACACTTTTGTGCAATTGATCCACAACCTTTTTTTCCCCCTGGAAAATTGATGGTTGTTGTCCCTTTCACAATGGATGTTGGTGTGAAACAAATAAATGGAATGTAATTCACTAATAATAATTCTGATACTATATGTTCCTCTGTAAGTAGCACTGTATTTATCCCAGGACAACTGTGCTAAATATGATGTTAGGACACACTTTTAAAATTGGCTTGTAAAAGAAACAAAATATTAGATCTTCAGTTAGGTTGAAGTGATAAGGGGCATCATTAAGTTTAAGAATTGGCTGAAGTAAAACATTTAGAATGTCTGAACTGCAGATATTTGCTTTTGGATCAAAACTTGTAAAAGTAAGTTTGTGATAAAATTTCCTCCATAAGATGACAGGTGTACGGTATATACAGAAAGAACTGTCATTGCATTTAATCAGACTCCTAATCCATTTTCACACCTCTTAGGATGTTCAACACTTTTGCTCTCTATGCATAATGCATTCTGCACGTTGAATTACAGGCGCAGATCTGCGGTGACTCTAAAATGCACTTTGTCTTGCTTGTGGTATTGCCAAAAAAAAAGTAATATATTAACCAATTTAATAGGAGAGGGGAGAAGCAATATGACATCTTTCATTTCATATATGGATTTTCTTTACTGTCAGAGACATTGTGTAGCGTAACCAAATCACTCGTAAGTTACCTGTTCTGGGCAAACCACACTCTTAGTGACCGAAAGCATCACTAGAATATTTGTTATGCTCTTAGTTTATTATTTATTAGTTTACTATGTTTATTATTATGGGGAGATGGACAGATGATCCCCTTTCTAGTCTGCTGCTGCTCTGTGAGTTTCCTCAGCTCCATCTTTCTCTTCACCTGCTGCATTAACTCAGAGAATTTCTAAAAATAATTTCAGAACTGATGTGTGATGTTTTCTGTAATGCTTAGCTCATGATCCCTCTCTTTACAGCCATACAATATATCTAGGAATATGCAGGTAACAAACAATGCCAAATCATAATTAAATCATAATACCTTTATGTTCCTCTTGTTCTCTTTCTGAAAGCAAGAAATCTCACAGAGGTTAAGTAAAACATAAGGGGCTGCCTTGACATGTTAAGAAATCCTCTCTTTAAAAAAAAAAAGGAGTAGATTATTTTACATGCACAACTTAATTTTGTACAACATGCTATTTATCATGTCAAATCCAACTGATGTAGCTCACATAGAGTCTCTAACAGCACATCTGTCCTCTTCCTTCAGTATTGCACATGCCATTTCTACATCACTTTCTCTGTCTACTGATACTTTAAAGCAGTGTGCAGCAGATAGACAGATGATAGATAGATAGCTAGATAGATAGATAGATAGATAGATAGATAGATAGATAGATAGATAGATGATAGATAAACAGTCATAAAAGTCCAGATATTGAAATACCAATGTTAGCTAGGATAATTGTTAAGTTTGTTATAATAATTATCCATTAATGTGAGAGACTCACAACACACATCTAAAACTGAACAGCAAAGACAATTTGGGAAGGCCGGGTAAATAAATTCATTGAATGGGGACCAACATCTGCATTTTATCTTTTTGATGAATAACTATGGCAAAATTACAGTTCTCAAAGCCACATTTAAGATAATCTTTTAAAAACGAAGATTATCTTTATATGCATTTCTTACTTATAGGGATTGCACGCCAGGGCCAGAGGCAATGGAATGGGAGGGAAGAGCTCCAGAGAGGAGAAGAAAGGATTGCACAAGACTCCTCCCCACACACATCTCATTCCTTTTCCTTTTGCTTTGATGTGAGTTCTCAGTGCTAGGGCCAGAGGCAAAGATTGGGAGGGGGAGCTCTGGAAAGGAGAAGGAAATCTCACAAGATCCTGTCCCCCATTCCTTTTTCTATTGCATCCATGCAAGTTCTCAGTGCTGGAGTAAGAGGCAAGGTAATTGGAGGGGGAGCTCTGAAGGGGAGAAGGAAAGCTCACACAAGCCTTTCCCCCTCCATTCTCTTGCCCATTGGCTCAGCATGACTGTTCAGTGTTGGGGCAAGAGGCAAAGGAATAGGTGGGGGACCTCCAGTGGGGAGAAGGAAGGTTTGTTCAAGCCTCCCCTCCTCATTTCCTTGCCTTTTGTCCAAGCATGTGCCTTCCTTCTCCATGCCTAGCAAAATGCAAGGGAATGGAAGGAGGAGAATGGGGGAAAGGTATGCACACATCTTGCAAATAATCAAATTTGCAATGGTCAAATCCATGAACATGAAGGGAGGACCATAATAGTACTTAGAAGAGCATGACTAAATACTAAGAAAATAACGCAATATACTACTGTTAGCAAAACTTGAATAAAATGGTTTCTTAAACTGACTCTTTCACAGAGAGAGAAGAGAGAGAGAGAGATTTCTTATCTCTCTCTAAGTTCCAGTCCCTCAAGATCCAAATATAAGTGGTTATTCGATTTCACCAAAATCAATGAAAGTCTAAACCTGAGAAGAATAAGGGGGACACCCCCATACACATTGTATACACAACCGATACCAGGCTTGTTCAGTTCAATTAAGCCTAAGAAAAATGACAAAAAGCCTACAAACATATACAAAGAAGCCATTGTGGCTGAAAAGACTGAGTGGGGCAGTTCACTTTCCTAAGCTAGCAACAAACAAGTAATGTACACAGAGAAAGCTACTGTTCCTTGAAGATGTACTTCAGAGGAAGAAGCAGTCTGGAAAGAGGTGAAAGGCATTCCGCTATAGAAAAAAAATATGGATAGGGGAAGGTATTCACACTGAATGTTCAACAACACATTTCAGTTTAAATGAGAATACACAATTTGACTGTAGCCTTATGTCTCCTAATTTTTCCCACCCCACTATTACTATGTTTTCAGGTCTCCAGCTGCTATCGAGCAACTTGAGGTCAGTTAATAACAGGATCTCTATAATCCTTGATTTGACCTGAGATTTGGGTAGGGTTAATCCTTTCCAGTGTACCCACAGAAATATAGAGGACAGCATCAGAACAGATCTGAGGAGAGGTCTGTTTCTATAGTAAAACTACCTGCACAGGTAAGCCCTACTCTGAAATGTCTGTATGCATGGATTTTCAGGACTGTGTGTATGTGTGTTCAAACTAGTTGAATTGTTGGCAACCCCATGAGTTTCATAGAGTTTTCTTAGGCAAGGAATGCTCAGAGAATGGTTTTGCCAGTTCCTTCCTCTGAAATATAACTTGGAATAATGTGTGCTAGGAATATAAAGTTGTTGATGTTGTTGTTGTTGTTGTTGTTTTTAAGAAACTTCCACAAGAAAAGGTATTGGGGAGAAAAAATTGTGAACATACACAGGGTTCCCCCTCACCAGTGAAAAATGCCATAACTGCCGAAAGATTTTTCACGTCATGTGAGAGTGAAAAGGCAGAATGCTTTCTTTTTTGTTTTTGTTGCTGTTTTCTGTGAAAAATGTAATTTTTGTGCAAAAATGATATATTTTCTGCCACAGCAATGTTTTTGCTAAAAAGTATGCGATTTTCACAAAAGGCCGCCACATAAGAAATAAGAAATATTATCAAACACACACATACACAAATGCAAGCTTCCTGCAGATTCATCAACTGGGAAAAACATTTCTGCAATGTTATCATCTCTGAAAAAGATTTATATCTCAATATCTTATAATGGTTTTCTTGCTGGTGTACCACTCATCTTGCCTGGTTCGTTGGAGATGGGCTGTTTACCTGGTTGAAGGCGCACAGGATGTTGGTCCTTTGTGACTTCAATTTCCACATCAAAACTTACATTTCTGGGGCAGCTTAGGACAATGGCTGCCATAACAACTGTGGCACTGTCTGAACACGTCATACAATACTCTTGACATGATCTCCACTGTCAAGCAGGTGGTCTGAAAGTGAGGGCTTAAGCTTCATCCCACTGTCATGGTCAGGAAATGTTTTATTGAGGTTTGGACTCTCATCTCCTTCCCCACTCCACAAAGATGGGGAACTTAATAGGTTGATCTGTCCTGGAGAATGATGGAGCCTGTTGATTCTTGAGGGTTCTAAGGGTTTTCTACTGAGTATGAAGGTTACCAGTATGATTCACACAATAGCTAAGGAGCACCTTTAGTTAACCATAATCTGGTCATCTCAGTCAGATTTCAAGCCTGATTTAGATTTTAAACGCTTAAGCAATTTAAAGCTTTTACAGCCCTGAGTGATTTAGGGACAACCAGTTTGAAGAATTATCTTCTCTCTTACGTTCCTGTCCAGTTGTTAAGATCATTTGCTAAGGCTTGTGCCAGGGTGTCACAAACCACAATAGTTCAACTAGTGATTTCTATGGAAGAGGGAGTTCTGCACAGTGACCTTCAATCCGTGGAATACTATGAGATCCACCAATCACCCTTTTCTGTACATTCAGATCTTCTAGCACACATCTAATCTTAATACTTTAAATGCTTTAATTATCAGTTCTATTACTGACTTTTAAATATATTCCACTATTATTATTTTGTTTGTTCTTTTATTGTTTGCTTTTTATTATTGAAAACAACCTCAGGGGCCTTTGCCAGTTGGATGGTATGTATATTTAATACACAAATAATAAATAAACCATGTTCTCTCCAATGAACTGTCATCCCTGCATTTGCTGCAGTAATTATACTAGACAAGACAAACTGCTCTGTTATGGCCCTGCTTTCTTCATTTAAATTTTATCCCACTTTTCCACAAATGAAGAGTCAAGGTACTTATGCACAGCAACTACTCATGCCATGGTAACCATGTTGACCATAAGAAAAATTCCAAAATTAACATTAGGGACATTATTAAGCCAATTAAAATATCATAAAATAATGTATGAATTGTCAAGTTCTCTCAAATTTTCCTCAGGCCTGATAAAAATTGTGCGAGGCATATGGTGTTCAAGAAGAAAACAAATGTTTCACATTGTGAATACAACCAATGGAGAGAGAGAGGGATGGATGGATAGATAGATAGATAGATAGATAGATAGATAGATAGACAGACAGACAGACAGACAGACAGACAGACAGACAGACAGACAGACAGACAGACAGACAGCTATAATAAAAATAAAAGAACCCTGTTAGATTTCCTCAGGTATTGTGGTTTCTGCTTGGTTTCTTACACTTTACATTTAACAAGGAGTGCATGTTCACTCCTTTATATTACTGACAGTCTCAACTTCTTGGGTGAATAAGTTAAGAGTCCTGGCACAGGTTGCCTGCTGTGCTTGAGAAACTACAGTAGAATTCACAAGTTTGTTGATCTGGTGAGAATCTCAGCTACAGCAATTATTTCCAAGTTTGTGATCCCAAGAAAATGGAACAAGAAGTTGACATATGGCTTAACTTTATGAGCTGCAGAAAATAAATGTAAGCTAATAACTGGTTCTCAGTGTGAAGAATGGCTGATATGTGAAGCAGTAGAACAGTTTCTGCTGATACAATCAAAACTTTGACTCAGAAAATCAAAACATGAAGACACTTTCCCCACTAGTGCTTCATGAAAGTAGCAAAAAGTACTATTTTATCCTTAAAGGAGCAATCTTTTTCTTCCATACAAGTGATCTCTGCACATCTTGCTTACATATAAATTTGTGCTATGAGAAAATTCTCAAGATGCTAATCTGCTAGGAAACAAGATGTGTGGTAAGAACATGCTTTGTGTTGAAGGGAAAAATGTGTTTTTGCTACTTTTCCTTGCCACCATCCCTGGGTCCAGGGGACCATAGGAAAGAGGGGACACTGGGTTCAGACAGGCGCTTATACAAAATGCAGAGACAGCCAGCAAACATGGAACTTTCTTCAATCATGTTATGAATAATTGAATGTTTGTTCTTTAGGATTATCCATGTAAAGTTATTGCATATATCTATGTATGGACATTTTCTGCAGAGTACACATGCTCCACCTCAGTAAATCCCATGATAGGCTTGCCCTAGAATCACCATAAGTCAGAAATGACCTGAAGGCACCTAATAACAAAAATGTGACAAATATAAAATAGAATATAAAATTTTTTATCCAATATAGACTAAGATCCAAATATCTATTTTAATTATTAGTGTCTATGAGATTATGCATAAAGAAAGGAAATCTTTTAAAATATTTGAAATATTAATTTAGGGGAAAAACACATAAATTCATTGACAAAAATTAGCAAGACATTGAACTTATTATTAAATCTATTTAAAAAAGAAAATCTGTTGAAGAATCCTACAGAAGGAGGAATACAATCACTGCGTCATCATCTCTGTTGCCCTATCACTTCTGTAGTACTCTCCAAACCGCTTCTGAAACTGAAGCTCAGAGCAGACTGTCATGTCACTGGAGAGCTTGCTGTCTGCAAAATTCAGCAGAAAGCTCTCTGTGGTTCAAAGAACAACTAGCAAGGTTCTTTGCTTCCCAGCAATGGCTTATGCTTATTTTACTTCCTACATTGTAAACCAGAAATGAGACACATACTATATTATAAATATATAAATGTACGTGTTGCATGCCAGGTAGTACAAGTCTGCTACACCTGCATTCCATTTGTGCTAATTCATATGAGCACTTAAAAGAAAGAAAGAAAGAAAGAAAGAAAGAAAGAAAGAAAGAAAGAAAGAAAGATCTAAATCCAGTAGCTATTCTCAACTAAAGTGGATCCACTGAATCAAATGGTAAATGGTGAGTCAACTCTTTTATGAATCCCAGGGATTGTATTCCTCCTTCTGAAAGTACAGGAGTACAACCTTAAGGTACCACTTGAACAAATACTGCTTGCTCCAGAAGTCTTGGCTTCAGGTAGTTGCTAGTTCCAAAATGATTGTTCCATTTTGGGACTAATAATTGGACTTAGACCACTATCACTTGGTTTTGTTTGTATCATAAATGCTGTGACCATTAATCTGACATAGCAAATGTTTCTGTGATAACTGATGGCAGCAATGGTTAAACATCTTGAATGAATTATTTGCTCAGTTTGCCAATTTATGGGTGTAGATTCCAATTTCTTTGATACTCGTTCTTGAGAAAATGCATTTGATCTCTAGCTCATTAGCAGCAATTCATCATTTGTTTTTTGATACTGAGTAACCTGTTCATTTTAATAAGTAACAAGTTTTTTTTATCATTTCATGTTTAATGAACATAGCTTTAAGAAAAAACTGAATTTATTTAGAGAACATCAAACTGAAATAAAGGAAAAAAGCACCATTGAATTTTAATTTATAGTTTTTCATCTTATGATTGTAAGATCTGTAAGCATGTAATCATTGTTGGTCTCCAACAAATAAGGAATCTCAAGAGTTATTGGGGCAGAGTTAGCTATGACAAGATTTTATTTCTTCCTTCCCAGCAGCAAGGAGCAAGAAAGCAATAATGTGATGAAGTTGTATCTTGCATTATATTAACCACACAATACTTTAAATGCTTGTTAGAGATTCATAAACCCAATTATGTCTCCTCAAGAGTATGTAGTAGAACTGTGCTGTCTAGCCTCATCCTAGACTGTCCCATGAGGCTGAGGGATACATATACACACACTGTATAGTATAAGTGTCTGCAAAAGCTTGTCTGTATTCTGGATTCCTACACCAGTGGGATTCCTAAATTTACTTGCATGGAGGCAAGCAAGTAGATTTCCATTTTGCAAATAAACTGTATGCACAAATGTCTAATGGTCTATATCATGCTTGTGAGTTGGGATTAGTGCTTGCATGTAGAGACAACTTGAATCATGAGCACCTGAACTGTTGTTGTTATTATGTGCCTTCAAGTCATTTCTAACTGATGGTAACTCAAAGGTGAACCTCTGAGAATTTTTCACATCTCAGCTGGAAAAATGAGCACTGATACAAAAAGAGAAACGTTGTTAACTGGAACACAGCAAACAACTTCAGCTCAAAATTTCCAGCTGAGATTTCATTGTGGGAAATAGGATAATATGGAGGTAACACACCCCTATTTATGGAACAGATATTATCGATGCTGGAGGAGAGGGTGGAGAGGCAGCTCTAAGAGGCAAGTTATGGAAATTGAGGAAGAGAGATGAAGCAGGCTTAGGGTGAACTTGTGGGCCTCAGTACAATTTCTAATTCCAACTAGTATTGACTCACAGAATCAATGAAAACTTGTTAAGTTAACACTTAATTTCTGTTGAATCAGTGGGTCTACTTAGTTGGGGATGGAATTTGATTTCTGGCTGTAGAAGGAAGATGACAGGAATTGGTACTTCAGAATCCAAATAAATAAATAAATAAATAAATAAATACCTTTCAATTGTCCCAATTTGGCAGAGACAGTCATGATTATTCCACTTTTTTTCATCTGCTTTTAAAATGCTCCAGTTTCGCTCTCTCCTTCCGTTTTCTTCCTTTATCCCCGGCTTACTGCAATTGCTGTAAACTGACTTCAGAGTGCAACAGTAGTTTGCACTCAACTCAGTGGGGTAAGAGGAGCAGAGAGGAAGTGAGGAGTCTTGTTCTCCCCAGTAGGCTCAGGCCAAAGCAAACTTCTCTTAACTTGTGTCTTCATCCTCATTAATAATGTTGCCATCTTGAACACACTCTGATACCTACACGGTCACATGTGTCCTGGTTTTCATCTGTAAAATATTGGATGGTATGCTTACAAACGCACATAGAGAGAGAGAGAGAGAGAGAGACTAAAGGGCTCACATGTTACTCCTACACACATTTTGAATTAAATATTGAATATCATATTCTTCAAATCCTGGTACAAACTACTTACAAGCCTCATATATGTTCTTATAATGTAGTGGGAAGATACTTTGGCTATATTCATAGGGATAACAAATTTATTTACTTTTACTTGTCTTTCATGGTACATAGCTGCAATTTGTCATTATCTGTGTTTTTTTCACCTCTTCTGCAGAGATAATTGCTATGTAGTAACACAGCACTTTGGAAATGCTTGTAACCACATTGGTTTTATGGTTGCGTAAAAACACTGCATATATAGCCTTGCAGTTATAGCAAATACACTCATGTATGAAATTGTACAGTAAGGTAACTGAATGATGATAGTAAACAGGATGATATACACTGTGGGGAGAAGGAAATTATGTGTCAACAACTTCAGTGTTAACAAGCAATAAAAAGACTAAAAGAAAAAATTTGCTTCTTTGATGTCAATGGAAAATTTAGTATGGAAATATTGTATAGTATATTCAATGCACACAGAAGACTCAATATGAAAGTATTGCCTTCCTGAACATATTTCACTCATAGCATAAACAGTCACTTTAGTAAAGGATAAATATGTTTTAATATACTTTTGGTAATTTTGAAATTCCAGTTTTGAAACGTCTTTCCTGCATGATGTCTTGGTGCTAATAGGCAACGATGAAATAACACAATCATTGTAGAATCTAGTGTTAAAGTAAAACTGGTGCTTGAAATGTATGCAAAACAATTTGGAAGGTGACACCTACCATATGTTTGTCATGATGTACTCCTTTGTCAAGATATGTTCTCTAAGGGATTGGCAGATTTGTCAGCTTTGTTTCTTTGGGCTTTCTAGTTCTCTCATCTCCCAGTTCATTCCATGTCAGTTCTGTGTGAATTTTATTTCCTTTTCTGGGGAAAAAAAAAAAAATCTGTATGGCTATTTGTGTGCATTTTTCAAATGGAATCATTAGTGTATTCATTGTCCATCTGATTAAAGGGCTTAGCTTGTGTGTGTGCATGAATGAAAGAAAGAATGAATGACTTATTTAATATGCTACCTTTCTCCCAGTACAGGATTCTAGGCTGCATACATCATAGATCAAATGCAGCTAAATATCAGAACACAACTAAAAATCAACCATAATTTTAAGGACAGTTTGAAGACAAATAAATAAATTATCATATTAAAAACAACACTGAATTAAAAAAAGAATTTAAATATTTAAAAGATAAGGAGGGGAAGAGTATAACAACCCTCAATTAAAAGACTCTCCCACAGAAATGTGTTAATGGCCCAAACTCTTTCTGAATAAAAAGAGTTTTTTTCTGGAAGAAGGAAAGCAGAAAAGTAGATGACCTAGACCCTCAGGTCAAAAAGTTCCACAGCCTGGGAGCAGCGGTCAAGAAAGCCCTCTCTCATATTCTCAGGAAAGGTACCTTTGAAGGTGGTAGAATGAAGAAAGAGCCTTCCCATTAAGATCTCAAAATGGAGGTGGACTCATATGGGGAGATAATCATTTTTGTGAACTGTGAAGATTTTTTTGAAATGTAGGAACTGAACATTAAGCACATTTTTTTTTTCCAGAATATCACATATCCTGGAAAGTTACTAATTTCTGGCCACCAGTTGTGTTCCAGTATTGCGTTCAGTCTGAGATATGTGGACTGTGGATTTAATGAACCCATGAAAACAAGCAAAACATAAAACAAAACAAAAATAATGCATTTTTCACACAACCTTAATCTTCTTTGGTGATCTGCCATTATTTAACAGAAACAGCTCCCTTCCCTTGCAGCCAGTTCTTTCTCAAAACACAAAGCAGGGCCAAGGTTACTTGTTTCAGATCATACTTCGCAAGTGTCACTGCCTGTGAGGAATGCCACCATTTTGAGCCTTTGCCCTTCCCTTTATTTCACATGTCTGTGATTTAACAGTCTTTTTTCCTGCTCTGTTGGCTTTCTCTGAAATGAAAAACCAAACGACCTGGTCAGTCTGACCCTTATGCAATATGTCCTCACTGCTTCTAGGTTGAAGCGCTGTTGTCAGCTGCTATAAATCTATTAATCTGTAAATTCAACAAAGAAAAAGTGAATTGTATATCAATTTCTATTTTTAAAATAATCTTGGTCAGGGTGTATTGGCAGAGTATAAAATTCCACCATGTGTAATTTCTCACTTTTCTCTTTTGTTACTGATTTACAGCCAGCACATCCCCCATGGTCATTTAGTGGCTGGGGGAGGATGGTAGGTAAGCAGACAGGCAGTGCCCAGATGTGCTCCTGGAGGCAGACATGTAAGGATAACATCATCTTATTTAAGGTTGCAAGGGCCTTCCAAGGACTGTGTAGGCCCTTTCCTCATGGGGGGGGCAAAACGGGGCCGCGCACGCAGGGGCGGAGCTTACCCGCGAGCGGGTTGCTCCGTCCCTCTGAAGAGCGCGGATCCGCTGATCCAAACGCCGCCGAATTTCGGCGGCACTCCGCAGTGCTCCGTGGCTCCCAGTGGCTCCCAAAATGGCAGCCGGCGGCTTCCGGCGGCGCTCCGCCAATTAGGACAGAGCGCCAGCCGGAAGCCCGCCCCGGGCAGATCTGCAGGGGCGGCAGTTCTTGACCGGGGGCTGCTATGGGGTAGTGCGGGTAAGTTTTATAAAAACCACTTTTGAGGGTGGTTTTTATAAAACTCACAGCGCCACCCCCGGATCTGCGCGAGAACAGTTTGAGGTTTAGAACCTCACTTTTTTTTAACTGCTCTAGCGCAGACCCCGGTGAAGAAGACCTCCTGGAGAGGTCGCTCTAGCGTGGGCAATATGCCCATGTGGAAACGGCCGTAGTCCAAAAGGACATCTGCTTCTTTGAGCACTGTGCTACTTTCCCTTTGGGCACTGCGGTACTCCACCTAGCTGTCTCCATCCTCTCTTGCCCACTAAATGAGTTCTGGGAGGAGTAGGTGGCAAGTCCAGGGGGGTAGTTACAGACAGAGGAGTTGAAAATTTCTACCTGAAGCAATCAGACATTACAACTGAGTATGCCATAAGTGGATTTCCCCAATATGTGTCACTATTTTTCAAAGGCAAACTCTGTTTATAATGTTCACTTAAGAAACATAAGATATGTATATTTAATATATTCAAGCTTTGATTGTTGGGCTTTCTGGGAAAGATCAGAATGTCTTTTTCTCAATCATCTATTTAAAATACATCAACCATGTACATGCCCTTTTGGGATATAGCTTGGTATTTAATAATTCATGCAAGGCTGCCATCAGTTCCCTCTTGAAAACATGCTTTACGTTGGGATTTTACCTTTCCATCAGTGGTTATCAAAAGGTCATTAGTCTTATTGTACTTCAGTTTAAGTGTCCTTTTGAACTACATCCTTGAATTCTAGGTCAATTATTAATCGTGCTCAATGAATACCTAAAATGTGTTGCAGTTCAGTTCCTGCATCAGAGGTCAGCAATATGCCATTGATCTTTCTTTTACCACTTCAGTAACGTAAAGAGCTTTTGAGACAAAAGATGAAAGCAAAGGTCCATTTCAGACACAAACTGAATATGCCTGTGCACCTGAGATTGTTTTGGATTGTGCTGATAAAGTCAATGACTATGAGCACACATGTTGTTGCTTTCTAAAACTGAAACATCCCTGTATTAATACAGATACAGCTTTTAATTGCACTAAATATTGTTCATTTCATCATCTTTCATTCAGATTTATGGTGCAAAAGTCCTTCTTCCAAGTGACCTGTCTCAATAATCTGAATTAAATGATCCTAACAGAACAAAATGAAAAAGATATATATACCATTTATCTGGGGCCATTTCCGCACCACTGTTATAGCACTATTATTCCACTTTCAACATCTAATGGAAACCTGGGTTTGCAGTTTCAAGAGGCGCCATCCAGTCCCTCCTGAAACTGCAAACCCCAGGATTCCATAGGATGTTGAAAGTGGAATAATAGCGCTATAACAGTCTAGTGTGGAAATGGCTTATGATGTTGCTGCTGCTACTACTACTACCATTATTGGAACTCTCCATATCTAGATCATGACTTGCCCTGATATTACCTTAGGAATCACTAAGTTTGATTTTAGCTTTGCTATTCTTCCCTCACAAGTGTGATACTGTATGGGTTGGCAATGGGATAGGACATCTCTTGTCTCCAGTGCACTAGATGATAACAGTTAATGCAACTGAATAGTAGCATGAACGATCTTGGTCCATTTAAGTGGGGCTCCTTTATCGACTTCAGGTAGCTGATGTTTTGTTTTGTTTTTTTAGATTATAATTGAATTTTTCTAATATACAGTGTATTTTTCTTCTTCATCTTTTCTCCCATTTCATGATATTATTAATTTCTTAAGAAATAAATTCATGCTGAATTTATTTCCTAAGAAAAAGACCATATTTTGCCTTGCTTACAACAGAAGACCATATTTTGTCTTAACACACCTGGCACCTTAACACACTTGGCTTGAATGAAGAAATGTAGCTGCTTTCAAATGTTGTTGTTGTGCTGTGTGCCCTCAATTAGTGGATCCTTCAAACATTAAAACACTCTTTTTCAAGTCAAGCTCTGGATTAGATGAATGTGGCCCACAACTATAGTGCATTAACACATGGTAACTGTTGGTTAGACATACAGTCTAGTGGCATCTTGTTCTTAGTGGAAACTGAGTACTATTGCTACATAATGAGTTTGGAGATGTAAGGGCTGTACATCAGAAGTTCCTAAATTGTGTCTAACAAGTTTGATAGGTGGCAATCTTTATTTGAGTGGATACTGTTATGATCTTCTCTTCTTCTTCCTCTTCTTCCTCTTCTTCTTCTTCTCTTTTAGAATTCAGTCATAATTAGTTGCATGAGTTGATTAAGATTATAAAACATATCAAGCCACTTTGCTTTGGACTTTAAATTGTGTATTAAGTTCCATAGTTCTCAGTTCTAAACAGAAGATTGCATCTACTGAACAGAATTACTGAAATTATAACAATACAGTCTGACCCAGATGAAAGGCCTTTGGTTAGTCTGTTGCTAAGAATGCAGTTTCAAAAGAGCACAGAAAAGTATATTTGCATTTATTCCAGTGTTTAAAATATTTATTGTACAAAGAAACAAGAGGATGAAAACGGGAGAAGCTATAAGGAAAAGAGCAGACTTCCCAATACATCGAACATGTTGAGATTTTAGTTAGTGTTTTGAAAAAGAATTAAAAATAAAAACTGATAGTCGCAGAACCAGTGGAGAATGATGGCTTTGATATTAGTAGGAGAGGGAATCCATTCCAGGTTTTAGTCTGAACTTAAAAAAAGCTATCAAGACACTGAGCCCATTTTTGAAACAGAAGCTTGAACAGTTCTTTTGAACATCAAATCAAAGGCAAGAAGGATTCACCCCTGTAGTCACTATGAAGGGCATTCTATATAATCTTTAATGAAAAAGCACTATGGGGAGATAGCTCAATAGCATTTGATGTAAAATCACTGGGACCTCTAAGAGTGAGCCGGATGACAAACACTCATGTTTCTGAAGACACTGGGAAGTAGGCTTCTCCTCTCTAGCCCTCAGAAAATATTTATGAGAGTTATACCTGCCTTAGTCACTATACCTTACGTGCCTCAAAACTTAACATAAAGTTCCAGGAACAAATACTCCTCATCTCTATTATCTCTTCCAGAAGAACTTATCTAGATCCCATGCCCTACCCACAGTCTTCATGGCCATTCAGCAGCTGGTAGAATGCAGCAAAGAAGCATCTGGATACATGCCAACGGACAGATGTTCAATAATGGCATCAGGAATTCCAGATGACTCCTGGCAGATCCTGGAGGATGCCTTTCATCTTTGTGTGTCTTATTAATACGCAAATGGCCAGCACTTCCCCAACCATTGGCCCCCACAAGCAATTAAATGGTTGTGGAGTGATCCCAGCATGAGCCAGATGGGTTTTGAAAGGATTCAGGATCATTGTACAAGGGAGTCGGTGAATGCCTCTCTCATGCAATAATCCCCCTAAAGAAATATACCAGCATTTTGTGTTATATGTCACTAAAAAGAGTGACATATGTGGCCTTTACAGATAGGCAGACAGCTATAATTAGTTCTTCCTTCTTGTCTGGCAAAGATATTTTTGTCAGAAAGGGAGACAATTAGATAAACCCCTTGTGCTTTTACGACAATTCCAAGGACTGTTCAGGACACTTACAATTGTAAGACCTATGGAGAGGGTACTAAACAATTCACCTTGGTATCTAATCAGTTTCATTTGTCCAGAGTCATAGGGTATAATGAGGGCTTGGCAATGACACACCTTTGCTCTTCCCTCTCCCAAGAAGCTCTCTGCACTTCCTGAAATCTACCTTACTCTAGTAAGCTTTGGTGGGCAAATAGCATGACTGTAAGAAGATTGCCCATCTAACTTCTGCTGGATTCTGCTGTTCACCAGCAGAAGACCAGGACTGGATACTGTCCAGTGTCTCTCTTCTCACCTGCATGTGAGAAGGCTTGCTCTAAGCAGAATGCTCCTAAGCAGAATTCAGTCTAAGCAGGATTCAAATGTAGGACCCTTCCATCTACACATTCGTTTATTTTGCAGTTCTTAAAAGTTCAATAAACATGACTCTTGCTCAGTCCAGCACATGGTGTCTCAGCTTTTTCTGCTCTGGTTCTGCAGTAGGAATTTAATTGTGTATTCCTAGATCTAAACTGTGTATACTTCTTCCTCTTTTCCTTCTCTAAAAGCTTATTCTTTCTGTTCTTGCTGTCTTATACATATTTGGTAAGACACTAGAGATAATACATATACTACAGCTAATACATGTATTCATACAGAAAAGGCAATCCGCACACATACAAACTGCACCCATTTTGTTCATAATGTATTTTTTTATTTCAATTTATGCAAGCAGGTTGTTTCTTATTTCTCTGATTTGTCATAGATTTCATTGCCATCAATTGTAAATATTGCTCTTAACACCTTTTATAATGATGCGGTTGCTGTGGAATCTCATCTTGCATTAAATTTTCCCTCTGAGACTTCCCACAGTGAGATCTTCATGCATGAATTTTATTTATTTTTGTCAGAATCAAGCAATGATTAGCTGGGAGACTTTTAGTCACACTTTCATGCTTTCAAGACACCTGATGCATCGTGCAAATAGAAGCTTATCACTAATTTCCCTTCTTAAGATGCTAATTTGCCATGCATTTAGAGGACTGATTCTGAAATTATTTAAAAAATAAATTATTTGTTTTAAATTTTGTATTTGATTAAACAGACATATTGTATAAGATCCTAGTTGGGCAAGAAATCTGAATATAAACAGGTTCAAAGCTATAGGAAGCAGCAGCAGCAGCTAGAGATAGAGAGAAATTTGTTCAGTTTGCATTTCAGTGTGAACCTATTCAATTTGCACTTCTCAAAACGCTATGTGAATGAGAATGAATATCTCTTTCAGTAAACTGCATTTGAATGCTGTGAATGTAGCAGGCCCTGTGGCCCTGGCTTGTGGGTCTGCTGTATCCACTCTGTGCTCCATAATGACCAAATTTACAGATACCAAAAGTTCTTTGAGTGGTATGTTACAGGCTGAACACTGATTTGGGTTAAAGTTTTCTAAATTTAAGTTCTGAAAATGTAAATAATGGGTTCATAAGACATATAGGTTATATATAACATAATGTAGAAAGCTTTGTGTATATCAGACATTCTGTCTGGCAGGTGGCACCCTGCCTCAAGAGAAAAGCCAGGTACCTACAGCCTGGGTGATATTAGTTTTCCTGCTCCTCCCAAGTTTTCCCCACCTTCTTCCTGGTTGGGGGAGGGGGGCTGAAGGAGTAGCCAGCCTAGTCTCCCTTTCTTGATAGGTATTTCAGTGGCAGGTCAGAGAGAGCAAAATGACTTCAGTGACTCCAATTATTTTCCCAGATGATGGAAATCCATTCTCCCCTTATAGTGAATCATGGGCTGGTGTTTTAGGAATATTTCTCTCTCCAGGCTCTCTTCCCAATGCCTTCTAATTCCTTTCATCCCACCACAACTTCCTCTCCATGTTTCTTTGCCTTCTCCCTTTGTCTCATTTCTTCTCTGTTTCATTGCCTTCCTACTCTCGACCATCCCCTCCTTAAATGCCCCATGCTTGCCATCTTGCCTCAGACTGTTCCCCACCTCTCATATTTCCACCTTTTCCTGGGTTTTGGCCACCATCAGAGCCACATGGGGAACTTCTGACTTCCACTGCCTGTGGCTGGTGTCTCCCTCTTCCTTGCTTCACTGGTAAGTTTGCTACCACTAAAGGGAATCTGCTGCTTCTCTCAGCCCACTATAGTGTTTCAGTTTTCCAACCATAAAATGCAAATTCAATATGTATGTTATTGGAGAGTGTTCACAAGATGCATATGTTAGTGTAAACAACATAAAAATAAAGTACATAAGAGAAAATACTAGCAAAATGAGTATTATCCGGAAAATTTGCATACAAGAATTCATATTTTAGGAGAAATATAGGCATAAATGTGCAGAAATTCACATCTGGATTTTCTTTAAAAAATAAGACTGATGCAGAAAGGGACTGAATGCTCGATATCCAATGGTATCATTCTACTACTGCACATTGTTAGAAGAAGACTAATTTTATACCATGTACATAGGGGAATCAATCAATTTTCACTTGTGCAAACTTAAGACATTGTCTTTGTCTTTTTCTTTCTAGTGAATGAATCCAACATACACTGGAATTCTCTTGCAGATAGGTCACTGAGGATTAAAGCTGGGATGGATTATCTTGTCCAATATTTCAATGTATGCACATACTAAACTTACACAGCTGAAAAACCCAGCAGAACTTTGCTGGTACACTGCTTTCCTCTGCTAATGATACATTGGATTTAGGCCAATGAAATTAAGTTTGGAAAAACTGGTAGAAAAAAACACTGGCAGATTATTCCCCCCCCCCCATCTTGAGTTATGTCTGAATAGGACTGCAGAGTTAATCCTACCTCAGTTTCATTTTCAGGAATAGGGAGAGATACTGAAACAAGACAGAATAAAAATAGTGGAGGTGACACTGCATTTGTCCCAAAACCAAACTTTGAGACAAATGAAAGGTTCCACATTCATATTAACACTGAAATAATTTGGAAAGAAAGAAAAAAATTAAGAGAATTCTTTTGAAGTAGGTGGCACACATCCCTAGTAGATGATGCAAACTCATTTGGTGAACACATTCAAGGGGATGGCAATAGGACATTAAGTTTCAGATAGAGCCCAACAGTGTTTACAAGTCAGGATCATAGATCGGTTGTTAGCTACTGTCAGAAAACATCATTTTTTCAAGGTGAAATTATATGTTAAGATGACAAGAACTGCACTGGCAAAACTAGACATTATTATTTCTTACCAATTTTAATACTAATTCTATAGCATTATGATTTCACTTCAACTGCCCTGACAATAATATGTGGAATCCTGGAGTTTGTCATTCTAGCTGATAATTTTGAATGCCCCTCCCTAAACTGCAAACCTAGAATTTCATAGAATGTTCCCATGACAGCTAAAACGGAATTTAACACTATGGCAATTTCCACAATACAACTGTATAGTGCTGTTATTCCACTTTCAACATCCTATGGAATCCTTGGGTTTGCAGTTCGGGAAGGGACATTTAGAATTCTCAGCCAGAGAGTTCTTTAGCTTCAGTAAACTACAAACCCCAGAATTCCACAGGAGGTTGAAAATGGAATAATGGCACTATAACAGTGTATGTTGGAAATGACCTATTTTTTTAAAAAAAATAGTAGTTCAGGTGGAATGAACTAGAGTTCTCTAACAGAGAATTCTAAATGTCCTAACAAACTACATTCCCAGGATACAATCAGATAAAGGTTAATGAGGCATCAGATTGATATAACTGTGGAGTATACACTCTTATCTTGCTTATATGGGTTTACTCTGTGGAGGACTAAGCCTGCATATAATTCATAGCTTCTGTTCTGCACTACACTGTTTTAGTGCTATTATTTCACTTTCAACCTCTGTGGAATTCTGGGGTTTGTAGTTTATTTGTAGAATTCTCTGGCTCAGAATTCTAAATGCCCCTCCCTAAACTGCAAACCCCAGGATTCCATAGGATGTTGAAAATAGAATAATACCACTACAGCAGTGTAGCGCTGAAATGGCCCATGTTTTCTTAAAATAATGTACTGACATTTGTTCCATGCATTATTTTTCTGTAATTTTATATTTACTTCCAATATCATTCTGTCTCTCTATGAATAATGTCTAGATGTGGTTGGATATTCCAATCACGTGTAGGTTGGACTCCACCTTCATGCATTCCATATTTAGTAACAAGAACTAAATAAGTCAATTTTCTCTCTCTTTTACATAAGGTATTTTGTTATACTGGGAGGTGGGTAATGAGTGAGAAAATTTTCCCTCACAAGTAAGAAAACTGACTTATCTAGGCAACCTACTTTTATTTCTCTCTGTTTAATGAATTTCATTTTCACCATTTTCTCTAATTAGGCTAGAAGAAAAACCTCACTCTTGCCTTGAAGATGGATTTACCTGATCTTTCTGAGTGATATCTTTATCATTTGCTAATGGTATGTTGAAAATGTCCTCAGCAGTTTTATACACAATATTTAAATTCCACATTATCAGTAAAGGGGACTCCTGATATAAAAATTTGATGAACTGGTGAAATGTTAAAGGATAATTAAGATCAAACACAAATGTTCAATTAAAAGATATAAGACAAAGCATCTCCATGTACTAAGAATAATTGTTTAGTGCTGCTACACATGTTAAGAACCTCAGTGACCTAAACAGTCTAAATCAGTGGTTCTCAACCTGTGGGTCTCCAGATGTATGTGGACTTAAGCTCCCAGAAGCCCCAGCCACTATGGTCAATGCTCAGGGCTTCTGGGAGCTGAAGTCCAAAAACATCTGGGGACCCACATGTTGAGAACCACTGGTCTAAATAGTCCAGACCCTCAAAATTAAGAATGAAAAAAAAAATCCTGTTAACTTGACAGTTAAGCAGATGCTCAGGGATGCTGATGTTGAAATTTAATTCATCTTGCTTTTTTCCTTTCCTGAAAATTATTTAGGTTTTGAAAAGAGCCTGGGTGGAGGGGCCAGTTCAGGAAGGGAATTCTGCTGTGGTTCTTATCCAAATTTTTCAGTTCTCTTGTCTCCCTCTTGGCTGGGCAGCCTTTTCAGCTTGGAAATCAAGGAGCAGGAGGAAAGTGTGAATCGAGGTTACTCACAAACTCACACAACCACAGAAAATGTGCAATAGAATCCCCTCCTTCTCCATCTCCTCTCTCCCATTTAAGCATTTCACCTTGATGATGTAGTACTAATAATGATTTCTTATAATGAAGAGCCATGGAAAAGGGGAAATTTCATGACAGTTATATGAATAGGTATAGGGAAGAACAAACTGAAATGGTAGTAGCACAAGCAAATGAGTACTCCAACGTCTAACAAGAAAACTTTGTCTTGCTACCTCAGCACTAACACTACAGAGAGAGTGTTTTTAAATGAAGAGGAAGAAGAGGAAGAGGAAGGAGGAGGGGGAGGAGGAGCAGCAGCAGCAGCAGCAGCAGCAGCAGCATTAGTGGTCATCTCTGAAGGAGAAGAATTTGAATATTCCAAAGCAGAAGTACTATTGGAAACAGAAAGAAACGTCAGGACAGACAACAGCAGTAGAGGCATTCACTAATCTCCCAGCCCACATCACCCCCAGATACACATAAATGAAGTAAAATGAGTATCTTTATAAGCCACAAGGTTGAGGTTTGTTTTTAAAAGTCAGAAGCAAAATGTATCAACTTTTTGAAGGGGTAGCAACAAACATGAACAAGAAGTGTCATTAAACATCAAAGAATGATGCAACACAAATTGCTCAAAATAGCCCAATCTGGATAAGCCTGTAGTGGCGCAGATGAGACATAATCTCATTCTGAGGGTCAAAGAACATGACATACACTGCTTGGAAGCAGGATTTTCTTTTTCCATTTTTTAAAGTTTGAAAAGTCCAACATTTGTTTTGTTTTTTCCTCCCTTCCTGCCCCTCTACACAGACAAATGAGATTGAATCACACTTTTCCCAACAACAGTTTGCTCAAGACCACCCCATTCCCAGCTATGGAACTTAGGAAAAAGAGGACTTTGCAAAGTTTCAAAGCCATACAGGGAGGGAGAATTTCTAATAAAATTGCAGACAGGATTTAGCTGTCAGCTAAATTTTCAGCATAAAGTGCTGTAGTTTGACCCTCATAAACCATCGTGTGTCACAACAAAGAGCAAGTGTTATCCTCAATTGGTCCATTTTTCATCCCTCCCTTTTCCTTCTCCCTTCATGAACTACACCTTCATGTTTTTTCTCTCTATTTTTAGCCACAGTTTACAAACTATGCACTTCCCTTCACAAATGATCCTACCACAATGCCAGTTTCTTTCATTTGCTCAGCTTTGTTTATTATATTGTCTTTCAAATTATTTTCCTATACTGATTTAAACGCATTATCCTGGTTGCCTTGAACTCTTCATTTTTGAAGTGGGAACTTGGGAGATAATAGAAATTATACACTGAACACAAAAGTCACACTCACAGTGGGGACCTCTCTTCAGCTGGGCTGGCTGTGCAGTCTGCTTGTTGCCATGGCATTCTACCTCTCCTGCAGCTTCTACGTGTATGTTCTGCCCATGGGGAAGCCCTTAGCTTGATGGTAGAGCACATGCTTTGCATGTAGAAGGTTCTTTGTTCAATTTTTGGTGCTTTTGTTTAAAGGCTCATGGTGCAGTTTATGTGAAAAAAACATATTCTCTTGGAAGCTCTAGGAAGCTGTTAGTTAGAGAGAGAGGAAAAATAGAGACTTTGAGTGAGAGACAAGGTCTTATAAAACAAAATTGCCCACAGTTAAGAGTGTGGGTTAAGTTTCTTGGGAAGCCACTTTAGAGTCATGTGAGAGATGAGAGCAAGATAGATGTGGTAGATGGTGGGATGTCTTACTCAGTGAGACTCTTGACCTCTTTTATTACACACACTTAAATTCTAGTGTGGATTTCTTGAAAGTATTTAAAAGCTGGCCTAACATACCATTGCTTTAATCTGATGCCTTGCTGTCTTACCAGTGTTCATTCCATACTGTGGTTCTTTGCTAAATATTATGCACGTGTTTGGGTGAATCCTAGGGAAGGAGAGGAATATTGTGCCCTTATCAGTGTGATATCAGGCAAAGAGCAATATGACACTAGTGGCCTGAAAGAGAAAAGCAGGACTGAGATCTATCCTGTATTTTGATCTTTTCTCCATTCCCTAAAGATACAGGTTCCCATGTCAGCCTGCCCTCTGATTTGTTGGTGTTGCAGCTGAATGCCAGGCCAGTCCTTTATAAAATAGCTACCATCCCAGCTTGTCTGCTGAATACTTAATGTGGCACTAATCTAGATTACAGGGCTAGGGGAGAAGTTGCCATCATTCTTATGGATTCCATCTCCCTCACAAGGAAACCTGGCCCTGGAACCATTTTTGAATGTTTGTACCTGAAGTTAGGGAAATGTGGATGCAAGGCAGGACCTTTTTCATTATTCCCTATATATGTCATTCTCAAAAAGGTGCACCTGACACTGACTCTTGATCATAGCTCAGAAACAAGCAAAAACTGTTAGATTTGCCATTTCCCTTTTTCTTTTGGTCATCTGGTGACTGCAGGTATTTTTTTATCACCCATTTTGCTTTTAACATCCATTTTGCTGATTTGTACAGTTGCTATTGTTTTTCTTTTTCCAAGCTGTGCTATCTCCTGTTTAGTTTGATTAGTCTTGGTTTTCTTGCTGTTATTTTTTCTTATTTTGATTATTTTGTTATAAGGCACTCAAGTACTTGTAGCGCAAGGATGGCATTTTCAATCAATCAGTAAAAATATATTGTTCAGAATGTGTCCTCCAAATGGAAGATGTGAGGGTAGCCAGACTGAAAACTGGAGATGTCTTCTGAACTTTTAATGATTGTGTAGAAGGGATTAGACAGCCAACATGGTGTAGTGGTTTCAATGTTGGACTATGATCCTGAAGATGAGGGTTCGATTGCCGGCTCAGCCATGGAAACACACTGGGTGGACCAGAGGTGCATCACACACACTCAGCACCCCCCCCCCAAAAAAGAACCCCTCACAACAGATTCGCCTTTGGGTCACCATCAAATTAGCAATGACTCGAAGGCACAGAACAACAGAAATGATTATTTGTGCACAACCAAACAGGTGTTGCTTGTCACACAACCAGGTAAGAAGTAAAACAACCTCTTCTGCACAACCATGACTGGTACTGGAATTGCCCCCAGTTTTCATTCTGGTAACAATGAAGCAATGAAACCTGCAATAAATATCTTAGCCTTTAAGCTTATGCAAGACATTTGCTTCTTTTTGGCACCACACTACCACTCTGGCAGTTGTGATTGTACTCTAAGACTTCTATTTTACAGTTACAATCAGGCCAAAGTACAGAATATATGAGTCTGTAATGGTCGCTTAATCTAGACATATGCTATTTAGTACTGTAAGCATACAAAGAGCATCCCTGAAATATACTAGGGATGATGATAAAGATCATGTTTTTTTGGGGGGGGGCATGAATGGCCACAATGTATTGTGTTAATGTTCGTGTATTGTTCAGGACTAAGAAGTGGGTGTTATTGTTGAACATAAATTAGATTATTAGATTATACTGTTTTTAAGTTGAAAAACAAAGACACACTCATTATGCTGATTTTTGCATTGCTAAGGTATAACAGTACTGCAGTATGTGAATTTGTGCCCTATGGTTCTCGGTCACTAGAAGCTATTTTAAGACATAAAGAATGTGATTTAGATCACAGTCATGTGGAAAAAAAGCAGAGTTTTATAGTCCTTTCTTGTTGATTTCTAGATCATTTATTATTTAAACAAATGAGATCTGGCAGTTATTTAAACAAATGAGATCTGGAAAAGACTCTACTTGAAACAAATATGCTTTGTGTGGTTCAGTTTCATAGCTGGGATATTCAAATCAAAGGTACCATTTAAATGTAGTCTATCTGGAGTAGCTTCAGCCACTTTTTTCCTTTTTCTTTTGTACTCTTTTGCATTTTCAAAGACTAATTTGTCAGATGTAGAGATCAATAGGATCATGTGGATGGATATCCTAATCCCCTTTGCTGCATGTGGGTGCTATAGTCTAGTATAGTTTACAAAGTATCTATTTATCTGCTATTGAAGTAGAGTTTTTATTTGTCCTCATCCAGCTTGGTGTGGACATATTCTGAATCATGACAAAAGGCTTTAACTTGTTTGTGGCTATGATCTACAGCAACGTGTGTAAATCCTCATGATATTGATTAGTCTCACAGAGCTGGATTTAACTTCAATGGAAAAGCAAGCAATAAAAGGGCCTGATATCAACTCTCAAGATAATGCTATAATTACTATGTATGCAGTCAGATTTTAAAAACTTTTCTCATGAAAAAAACAACAACAAAAACCAAAGAAATACAGGGAAGATAAAGAACATCTGAACAAAGGCAGTTTCTACAGCTACAAAATACAGGTTGATTAATAAAATCAACAGGATTGTCTTTTTCTACCATGCTAACAAGTTTTGCTTGAATAAGCAAACATAACCATGTTATCACAACTTTGTATTACATCCTTTATTCTAAGGTATTACAGATATATATTTGCTTTCCATGCAGAAAGCAATTATTTTAAATTTTCTCAGCCATGTTCATTCTTTGCATAAGCTACACTAGTAAATTTCAAACTTTGTAGACCTCCTTATGCCAGTCTTCGATGCATTTCATACTTTAACTTCAGATGTTAATATTTCTCTTAGCTTCTCTTTGGTGGCTATCCTATATACAGTTTCCTAGAGGAAGTTCACTGACCTGTGTGTGGAGACATTAAGGGTTTCATTTAATCCCCCCTCAGCTGAGCCATTCTTCCTTTCTTCCTGCTGTCTTCCTTTCTCTGTGTTTTTATCCTTCCTCCTTCAGTTCTTGCTCAATATTTTCATAAAAGAAAATGATGGTAATTTAGTTTATGAGCCACCAGTGGGACCAAAAATCTTGAATGTGTAGGGTAGCGGGTAATTTGGCTGACGGACCAGTCATGTTTGGGATTCTTTATCTCTAATATGCTATCATAATTGCATCAGTGTATACAATAGGAGTATATTTAGTAATAATAGTCTGATCATTTCTTTTTTATTATTATTTTATTCTGATATCCTTAGTAATGGGAATCATGACACTTCATATAACAATGGGAACCACATAGATTGATATAATAACCCCCCAAAATTGTTTCTTTAGCACTCAGGACTCCCTAGATGGAAAAAAAATTGGATCAATAAATAAATGTGGTAAGCATGCCACTAAAGGTCATGGTTCTTCGCTAAATCAAGGTGTTCTTCTATACACATCTTATTTTTAGCCAGAACACTTATTTTATTCTATTTTATTTTATGTTATTAAAAAAAAAACTGGACATGACCTTCCTATCATTTCTGGGCTCGCAACCTGCATTCCACATGTGGTAGTGCAGTAAATTCCAGATCCCCTCCAACACTTACCTTTTAGCTATTGCTGTCGATGGTCTTGGTGAATGATGTCACTGTTTTGCATCTGGCTATATGAATGCAGCCACATGCTTCTCTGATACTCCCTACTCTCCACTGGACACTGAATGACCATGAAATTCAGGCTGCAGCAGCCAAAAGGTGAGTCCTAGGGGGATTTAGGTCATCACATGAGGTCAAAAGATAAATATGACCTCCACAATGACTAAAAAGATCCCTATAGGATGGAAGTTGGATTTAATGCAATCATAAATCACTAAGAGGATGACAGTAGTGTTAGCATTGGAAGGTCCCTGCTATCTGCAGCTTGCCCATCCCTTTCTCAGAAGCTTCTGTTCAAGTTTTATTAGTAATAGCAATCCTGATTACTAAAACAGCACAGTTCATACTGTTCCAAGCTTTATTCAGTTGTATGTTACTAATAGGTATTCAACATGTGAAAATCTTTTTAGAGAATTACAGTTACCTTTCTCCTTTCCCTCTGTGGCAATAAGCCATATTCTTAGTGAATATATGATCAGAATCAATATGAATATGTTCTACATGCCTATGGGCTTATTCCCTCCAAAAAGTATGAGAAATGTGTGAGAAAGCTGATTGTTACTTGTTACTCTCCCCATCTAGGCAGCCCTACATGCATTCAGTAGCTTCTATTGGGTCCACCAACACAAGACTTTGGGACAGAAGTCCAGACTTTCTTTCAGCAGAATGAATGAACAGGAAAACTTTCATACTCAGCAAGGCTGGATTACCATTTTTAAATAATACACATTAATAGCTAAGAGAGTGGAAGAAAGTCATTATAGCAAAAATCTGAAAAAGGGGTGAGAATCATGCAGTCTTCCAGACATTGTTTTGGACTGCAAGTCACATCAGCCCTAGCAAAGATAATGGTGAAGAAAGCCAGAAGTTGCAGTTCAACAACCTTTAGGGGGCTGTTTGAGTCCCACCCATGCTCACAAATTTCCTAATTTCACAACTGATTCCTTCATGAGCTGGAAATTCAGGTGACAAATAGCTCAATGATGTTTCAGTCACCAATGACTCACTTAGTTACTTCTGGTCTAGCATCCATAGTGGAGACCAATTTGTGTTAGCTCCTTCTTCCACAGGTGATAGAAGTGAAGGGAAAACAACATTCATTGCCCTGTCCCAGGCAAGAATTCTCTGCTACCCATAGTCTTAAAAAGTGAAATTTAGAGAGCTTTTTTTTCTCTTGAGGTCAAATAAATGTCATTTGCAAGGAGAAGAATTTCTTCTGTGTAGGATTAGATCTTTATAACAGTAAACATCTCTTTCTCAACCTCACGCTTTCAAGTAACTTGTTGATGCACATTCAGAAGTAATGTCAGACTCTCAAAATATGTTACTACAATTTTTTTAAAAAAAATCTGTTTGAATGTCAATGTTAATCTTACTTTTCTAATAAGCATCTTTTTTTTTTGTCTTCAAGGCATTTATTAGGAGCAATGTGAGGACTGAATTCTCGATGGCAGTAATTGATTTTATTTCACAGACATGTGTAAAAAGGTAATGATTACATAAACTCATTAGCCGCAGGACATGCAGAACCAACATTATAACGTTGACAGGATATTTAACGTAGTTGAAATTTGATTAGGATACCACTAATAATTGAAACATACCACAGAATTCAGAATTCTTTCAATAAGTGATAAGTAGAATGTTGAAGTATGAAAAATTTCTACACCTAAAATTCAAAGCAACATTGATCAGACAAGAGGTGGAGAAATGTGATTATGAAAATTCATTTATGACAGGTGGTGCTAGCCAGTAAGTGGCATCCTGTTAGTGAATTACACAAGTCAAATTAGTATCTGTGTAACTTTGTTTTCCCCATTGGAATTTTCTACCTTTCTCACACAATCACCAAAACTGCAGTTTAGCTGTAGCAGCTAAAAGGTGAGGTCTAGGAAGATTTTGGTCATCACATAAGATCAGTAGAGAAACATGACCTCTACAATGACTAAAAAGAGTAAATTGGACTTAATACCACCATAAATCACTAAGAGGATGTCAGCTAGTGTTACCCTTGGAAGTTAAAGAAGCCTATGAGTAATGGTACAGCAAGCTGGGTATGTTTAGCTTGGAGAAGAAAAGAAAATCAAACCCTATGAGAAGAGAAGATTGAAGGTTATGTGATGACAGCCATCTTTAAATATCAGAAAGGATGCCATGTAGAAGATGGACATGTTTGCTGCTTTTCCACAGAAGATGAAGCAATGTATTCAAATTACCAGAAAAGAGATGCCTAAACATTAGGAAGTACTTCAGCTGTTTGATAATGGAACAGATGGCCATGAAGAGCGGAGGACTTCTTCTTCAGAGGTCTTTATAGATGGATGGTCAACTTCTGACAGTGCTTTAGTTATGTATTCTTCCATAGTATGGGATTGGAATTGATGGCACTTGTGGTCCCACTACCATTTTATGACTTTATGATTCATACACAGAAATACACAGAGAGATCCCTCACTCTATACTTGAAAAAAAAACTGTTTATAATCTGTTTCTGTTTCAGTGCATCAGAAAATATTGATGTAGATCACTATTCTTTCTGCCATAGGATTAGCTCTGGGAAGTATTTCTTTGAGACTGATGCAAAACTCATAATAGGATGCCTGATAACTTTAGCGTGTATTGGATTAAGTTTCTTATTGCTTGCTGGGGAGTAAAGTAAGTGCACTTTCAAGAAAGACCGGTAAAATACAAGACTGATTAGATATTACTGAGTTGCTTGGTGGCATATCCTGAAATAAAAAGCTCAGATTTAAATCCTTTTTCACCCCAGTAGCTTTGTGGTTTAATTAAAATATCTCCACTGCCTGTTTTTCATTGTTGTTTTTTTCATCGTTTTTCATTTTGTTTTTCAAATGTCATTGACAATAATCTGGTAGTGACCACACTCAGACATTTCTAACTGTGTTAAGCCATCAGGTGTTCATCAGTCACAAACATGAATCAATGCATACATGGTGCAGATGACTGCCTGCTCCTAGGTCTCCAACAAATATCTTGCAAATCTGAGTGCACACTAATATCTGTGTTTCACATTCATGTGACTCTCAAATCTTGAAATGAAATTGGAAAATCCAGCATTCCAAGCTGAAGCAAACCTCCTCCAAAGTAGACCAAATGTTTACACCTCTTAAGAATCAATAGCGACTAGCATTCAGGGGGACAAAGACAGATACAGTCAATTTATCCAGGCATTACTGACCCTATTTGAATCAACAAATGAAGAGGAGAGCAACTAGCAAAGCCACTTCCATCATCACATACTTGTAAAAAGTAACAAGTATGAAGCACCCGCTTGTGTTCAGATTCTTCACACAAGCAAGAACTCTCATTTTCCTGTGTTCTTGGTTGTGCCAGAAATATTTAGCTACTACTAATATAGCTATTATCCAGAAAAAAAAGGTGCACCTCTTGATATTTTTTCTCAAGAATGGGTTTTAATATTTAGGAGGAATAAGACATGAGTAGACAACCCAATAAGCAGCACAAGGCTTAACTAGACTGTCTGAAAGTATGAAGAGCATATATCCCCCTTCTTTCTTCCTCCTTTTCCTGTTGTGTCCCATCCTTCCTTCCTTTGTATTTGTTGTTTATTTGAGAGAAGTTCCATTTTGGTCTCAGTATTGTTTTAGCAGTTGTTTTATTAAGCCCTGGCACTTCTTCCCCTACTACAGTTTTGTGCTCTTTTCTTTCCTTTAGGACTCAATTAGATTCAGTAAAAATGTACAGATTTTCTAGTTCTTTTTGTTTTGACTGTGTTTGTTTTTATTTTGGGTTTTCCTGCTCCTGCATCCAGACCTTTTTTTTTTTTTGAAATATTCTAAGTTTCCCTTCCTCTCTCCCTTTCTGTTCTTCCTTTCCCACATCCCACTGATCATGTGTCACATCTAGCCTCATGTGATTTTTAAGAAACTGTTTTTCACCAATTTCCACTGAGCCTTCCTCCTCCTCCTCCTCCTTCTTCCAGAGTTATAGACATCGTGCCAAAGTTCTTGATAATATTACATTAATTAAGCATGAGAATCACTTTTTTTTAGTACTAATGTTCCTTGTTTTTCCACTTGATCACCATTGAATCTGTGTCCTAGAAACAACAGCTTTGTTTACTTGCAGCCATCTTTACTGAATCTAAATCATTAGAAATTCATGGACAAGGAGCTGGTAGTGAAGGAGGCAGACTGGCATGAAGGCAGGCAATCATGGCTTAGAAAGGCTGTGAAGGGGGGCTGTGAGGGAATAGAATATATTAAAAGGCAGAGGTTTGCATATAAGAGATTCAGACAGGGTGCATGAGAAGACTCTCCTGGAAACACCCAGCCCCATTGCTGAGTGGGAAGGAAAGATTTTGATGCCTTCCCTGGAAGAGAATCTGTAGCTGGTGCAGGTTGTGCCAAATGCACCATGTGAAGGGGCAGGGTGATGGCCTATTTAAACCCTCCTTACCCCACATGAACTGTGCTGTGTGAGGTGGCAGAACAGCACATCTCTTACCTGAGATGGTTTGTGGTGGGAGGTGGGCCTAGGATGGCTGTTTGGGCCCAGGGTGCATTTCTTTCCCTTTGACTTTGTTTTCTCTCCCCACCACCACTTATGTGGTCTGGGTGACTCACTCTTGCAACTGCAGTTTTCTTTCCCTCCTCCTCTTCTTCTCCAAAAAGGCAGAGGTTTGCTTCTGAGAGATTCTGACAGGACGTGAAAGAGACACAGGATTTTGAACAGGCATTGATAGGGACGAAGTTGACAGAGAGGCCTTTGAGCTGCTAGATACAGAATTGTGAATTCAAGGAAGAATGGTAAACTACCTATGATTCTGGATATCTTAAAAGTATACGGTACGGTTTTTAATAAACCATATCCTGATGTTGTTTTAACTTGCTTCTGGCTGTCTATAAAGCCTAAATTGGAGTCAGGCCATGCACGTAAAATGTAAAGAACCCACACGGCAATGCAACCACAAGTCCAAACTTAAGGGGTCACATTGAGATCCAGCAGCCCAGTCCAACAACGGAATACCTGAGGAAACAAAGGAAGGGTATGTGTCAGGATACCTAGGGGTTGGAGTGTTCGGACCAGACTGGGTAAAAAGATCTGTCATGCCAGTCCGTCTGATTTCAGAATATACTGGATTAAAAATAAACTCACCTGGGGATTGGGAATTAAAAGTTTCCAGTAGCACCAGAAATTCACTGGAAATATTTTTTGTATATACAAAACATTATTTGGATCTTAGTCTGTACAGGGAAAAAAATGGCATTGATGACCAACCATGAAATAATGAGACCAGACACGGAGAATTGGTTAAATATATACCGTTTTATTTGAACTATTCAATTTTGATTGAAGTGGCCTTGAGATTGAGCAAGATCAGGGAGCAACCTGACAGAAATCCAAGTCTGACTACCTCTTCAGACTTCCCTTGGGTGAAACACTTCAGTCCCCAGTGCAATCCAAATACCTGTGTTGGTCCTTGTCCACCTATGGTTAGAAGGTAACCAAGGGAACTCCCATTCAAGCTTCAGAACTCTGTAAGTGAAAGCCCAGATCCCAGATGAACCTCCTTCTCCATTCCCAGGATGCACAATCCTAAAGAGGGAATTCAGAGCCCTACCCTACACAAGAAGTGTGCCTAAGGTGATTACTGAAGTATTATATTCCCCCCCCCGCCCCTGCTACCTGCCAAGTGACAGCCTATTTAATGATTTTACCCAAAGCCAATTGTCCAAGCCCCACAGATACAGTGCGGGAATGGAGAAAAAAATCCTAATCAGCCCTGAGGTGGAAAAAAAATCGTGCCAATTCTTATATCTCTTTATGACGGGCTTTGCTTTGCTATTGTGTAGGCTAATTTTAGGCTAATTGGTAAGCACTGTTTGGATCTGTAGGGTTTTGTTATACTGCCAAGAATTTTGCTGGATGACTTTTACCCTGTTCTAAGCCCACTACATCTGTAGAATGATGGCTTTTACTCTCAGAAAAATAATAAATGGTTTTCCAGGAAAAATATTGCTTTAAATGTGCATATACTCTTGTAAATGTCAAGTTGATTTTGCCAGTTCATATTAAAAATTATTCCTTTTAATTTGCCATTTCATTAATTATAGTTACTTATAAATATTTCAAAGCAGGATACTAAGTGCACCTAACCTATTAAAACTACCATAAAAGCAATGTTTGGATTAATGAATGTAAAGCAGATTCGGAAAGGATCTGAGAAGTCATTCACAATATAAAATCTAGATAATAGCAACTTAATGGACTTAATGGCATGTGAACAAATGCATGAAAACAGCACACTTTGGGTTTGTCATAGTTAATTCCATTTAAAAGAAAATATACTCAATTTCTACTTTTCCCATTTAAAGCAACCCTATTATGGTATTTTTTGTTTTTATTTTGGTTCCAGAATTATGGGGGGGGGGGGAAACCATATATATATATATATATTTTCATTGAGCAAATAACAACGCATTTCAGGCAGGCAAATAACCAATGCATTTCATTTCAAGGTTAAAAATAAATCATGGAGAATGGGAATAAAAAGTCTACAGTAGTGTTAGGTGTTAACTGGAATATATCAGAATTGATTTATACAGGAGCAAATCCTGGCATTTACTGAGACTTTTGCTTCAACTTCTACTTTTTTTTTTCTTGCATGTCTCCATTCTGTGTTTGTATGACAGATCTTAGCAAATAAGCCATGTACATACATCACAGACACTACCATAGAATAGAAAAAATGGCCTGCACAACTTCATGCCCCTCCCTCCATCTCTCAGCAATTTGTCAGAATTAGTGACTGAAGTGTCTACCAAGATTCCAAATTTAAGAGGGAGGGAGGCTGCTTCAAAGATACACTTTAAAGGTAGCTGACAGAAGCAATCCTGCACCAATTTGCCAGAAAACTAGCAAGTTTGTGTCCATACTTAAAAGCACAAGAAAACAAAAATTCTTAGCTATTTTTCTTTCCCAGAACAAGTCAATAAGCCTCAAGAAGATCCCAATTTCTGAAATTTGATTAGGATCCTCATCCAAATTTGGTTGGATCAGGTCTGCATCAGTCCAAACAAAGTCAGGATGGTATCTGAATTGTCATATTGATCTTTAACCCTAATTGGAGGTCACTTGGAGAAGCAAATGCATGCTAAATGTTTCTAGATTATTTGCTTGTTCTTCTCTTTGCAAACCTCCTGCTCTTAAAAATATATAAGTACAAACCTAAATAAATAACGCTGTGAAAGTGAATGGCACAATAGCAGCAAGTAGAACAGCAGCTGCCTTTAATTTTCTTTCTCAAAGCACCTTTGGGGAAGATAAAGTGGATGGAAAGTGGGACATGTAACCAAGGAAGAGTATAATAGAGTAGGCACTGAATTCTTGGTGGAGGTTTTAGGAAAGCAGAAGCCAAAATAAATCAGCCCCAGGATTCTGAGAAATGCTGAACAAAGATTCCTTTGGCCACATTAGCATCCAGACCTTTAAGGAAGGGATAGTTTCACTGCTTAGGGGAAATTTTATAAGAGGGGACACAAGGAAGGTAGAACTACTCAATTTTTATTCTACAGCAGACTTTTCCCCAAAAGGGAAAAGTTATGCTCAGCCTGGGCCAGTAGAACAAATCGTATAAGGAAAGAGTTATATTGCTGTGTAAGTAAGAGACAGTTAGAGACCACATAGCTACTTCAAGTTGGGTTCATGTCTCAAGAGCCACCTCAGAGTCCTGAAAGAGCTTGTCAGTATAATTTCAGAGCTGTTGCCTGGAACTTTTGAGAATTCTCAAAGAATGTTGTGATGCTTTAAGATTAGAGACAGGCAAGTGTTCCTATCACTGAAGAGAGAGGTGGATCCAGAAAAATGCCAGACTCACCATCATGATGTCAGTACTGGCAAAATTCTAGAACAAATCATTAGGCACATTAACCTGTATGAAAAATGGTGCATGGATTAGTAAGTGTCAACGTGGGTTTGTCAGAAGTAATTCATACTAAACCAGCCCCCCCCCCCACTTTTGATAGCATTGACAGCTTGAAAGACTGTGGGAACTTTATAAATATAACATATTTCAATTACAAAAGAAGTGTTTAACAAGATTTCCCATGATATCCCATGATATTGTGCAGGCCATAATGACAAGGTTTGGCTAGATAATACTGCTACTAGATAGAAACTGCCACTAGATGAACCACAGCTGATTGAAAACCACAGTTAGTGAGTGTTTTAGTATATTCCTGCTGGGAGATCCTGAATCCACTCCAACACTGCATTGCTCTTAAGTATCCCTGTTATTCAACATCTTTATAAATGACTTGGATAATGTGTGGAGAAGTGTTTATCAATTTTACAGATGACAAAATGAGAGGAGATGGTCAAAACCCTAGAAGAAAGGATGAATACTCAAAAGGATTTTGGAAAGATCACCAGAACATAGAGACAAAACAAATTACACAGAATCAGTAGCAATAAATGTAAGACCTTGCATGTATTTTCTACCAATTTATCTAGTCAAATATGCATATAGAATGCGGAATTTGGCTTGGTAGCAGTAGATAAGAAAAGACTCTTGAGATGTATTTACTCTAGTGTGTACGCATACTATGTATACTACAGAGATGTAGCAGTTTCATATCATTTTAACACCCATAGCTCCAAGCTAAGAAATCTTTGGATTTGTAGTTTAGTGGTCTATTTAGAGTTTTCTACTAAAGACCTTTAGTGTACTTCTTTGAACAATGGCACTAGTTCCAGAATTTCCAGGGGAAAAAAATCTAAGGATTACATTGAACAACAGGTCTCAAGATTCCTTAAGGATGGAGCCATGACAGTTAAAATATATGAGACTGCTATGGCTAAGATATCCTCTTAGTGAACCACAAACTGATTATGAGCCAGCAGTGTAAGGTGACTTCTTTACAAAATCAAATGCCATTTTGGTCTGCTTTAACAAAAATATATTGTCTGGGTCATGGGAAATAATAGTTCCAGTCTATTTTGTATTAGTCAGGCTGCATTTGGAGTATTCTTAAAATGTACCTACTAACAAGGGACATATGGATTCTAGAAACAAGATTGCTATAGGAAGAGCTTGGAAGAGTTGAGAATGTTTATTTGGAAAGGAGACATTTAGAGGAATGCATGCTAAAAATCCCCAATCATCTGAAAAGCTATCATAATGTAAAAAATGGAACAGACTGGGATTTAATACTTAACCTGATCTTCAGCCACTGTGGTCCTCCAGCTCTTGTTGAACAGCAGCTCCTGTAGCATCTCACCACTGGCCCACATGTATTGAGCATTTCAGTCTAAGAATAACTGGAGGACACAGTTACCCACTTCTGGCTCTCAAAAAAGATTAAAGGATAATATTTCTTTTTTCTTAAATATGCAACAAAGTTAGACACATACAATGTGAGGGGTTTTTTTTAAACTAAAGTGATTTAAAATTAATCTGTGGTAGGTGAAGTAAATATAATGAAAGCAAAAAGAAAATAGTAAAGGAAGAAAGAGAAAAGAATGAAATAATGGAATAAAATAATAGAAGTTTATGATGAAATAATAATAAATGCAGGTTTGCCAAAAAGTAAGTTTGTTCTTCATCTAAATTTCTTTCTGAATTTCAGCAAAAATGCAATCTTGATGTTATTATGCATATATTTGTGTGAAATCTGTTTGTACAACTATGTTGGAGAATATGAACATGTGAAGCATTGCTAAAAAAAATCTGGATGCCATTAGATGCGTCATCATCATCTTCACCACCACCATCACCACCACCATCATTATTATTACGCCACCTTTTTCCCAGTTTGAGACTCAAAGTGTCTTACAATAATTAAAAAGACATAGTTAAACACTGTGGAATATGAACATTAAAACACAATTAAACAAGAAGAATTAAAAGAAATTTAAACTGCATAATTTAAATGTGAACATCTATAAATTCAGCAACTTCAGCATGATTAACAATATCTAGCACCTTTTATCAGGCAGACCATAATCACACATTGAACATCTGTTGGAATAAAAAATGTCTTTACTTGACTGTAGAAAGAAAGTAGGGAGGGTGTCAGTTTGAGAGTTCCAGAGCCTGAGAGCAGCCACTGAGAAGGTCCTCTCCTGTGCTCCCTCCAGATGAACTGTGAAGGTGAAACGTAGAGAATCATGTCAAAGTTGACTTTCTTTTTTTCAGACAATGTTTTGTGGTACCTCAGTAACAGAATAGAATTGGCAAGGTGGTCAGGCAAGGCTGCACTTTATCACTCTATTTAGCTTGTATGCTGACCATAACATATGTAGAGCAGGATTAGAATTAGAGAAAAGAGATTTGGAAGGAGAGGAAGGAGCACCAATAGTTTAAGATATGCAGATGACATGTTACTCTGATGGAAAAACCCTATCCTGGGGTCTACAATTTTGATATTAAAATATGATTCTGTGTGCCAGAGAGGTCCCCCAAAGGGGCACACAGGCAGGCATGATCGAAAGACCAAAAACCAGGTCAGGCCAGTAAATCCCATGTCACTTAGCCCCAGGAAACCTCAAGCTGTGTAAACCCCCGATAAACAAAGGGTCCTCAGCCCCAAGACACTGATTTGAAGGGATTAGCGTATTTGCCCCAGATTGAGCAAATATCCCATCAGGCGAGGACTAGAAGTCACCCCCCCCCAAACACAGCCGAAGATCTGGAAACTTTGGCAACACCTAACAATCCCATCAAGCAAAGGAAATTACCAATGTGGAGATTCGTGCCCACTGCAACACCCATTGTTCTCCCTGGGAAAGGACTAGTCCTCCAGGTACTTTTTCTCCTTCAAATAGTCCCGGTTTTTGAGCATTTCTTCAGATCGCTCCCGGTCACCCCAGCCGACTATCGCTCCATCTGTCGAGTAGTCCCTTCAGCCCTCTCCGTGCTGAGCCCCACTTCTTGGCTGCCTTCTCTGACCCAGGACTTCAGGACAAGGTGCAGTATTACCCCAATAACACCCCTTCAATGCTCCCTCTGTCCAATTTCCTCTCTTTGGGTTCTTAATAGCTCTTGGGTGCATGTGTGTGTGTGTGTGTGAGAGAGAGAGAGGAGGGAGAGAGAGAGGGAGAGTTGGTGTGTGAGACTTGCATTCAATAAAATCATTTATTGGACATTTTTGTTTGGTTTTTGGCTTGGCCTGACCCCGTAAACACTGGGTAAAAAGACCCAGCTAGGTTATCCTACCTCTTGCATTGCTGTTGCTTGTGCTCTGGCTAGTTTCCATTCCCCATCACATGGAGCACACTGAGGTGTCCCCCAAGGGACCCCTGAAATTAGGGTAACAGACACATACTATTAGCAGAAAATGGCAGAGCTGGAATGACTAATGAAGAAAGTGCAAAGGCAGGTTTACAGTTGAACATTGGAAAAAACAAAAATTATGACCATCACTGATTACATCAAAGCAGAGAATGAAGACACTGAAATAGATTTTTCATAACTTGGCTCTGTCATTAATCAGAATGGAGACTGCAGTCAAGAAATCAGAAGATGACTAGGACTTGGAAGGGCAGTTACGAGGGAACCAGACAAGATCCCTGAAATGTCAAAATATACCATTGAATACTGAAGTTAGATTGTACATGCCGTTGTATTTGCAATTTCTAAATAGGATTGTGAATGCTGGACAGTGAGGAGAGCTGATAGGAAGAAATGCAACCCATTTGAAATGTGGTGCTGGAGAAGAGTTCTACAGATACTGTGGACTTCTAAAGAAGTCAAATAAATGGATCCTACAGCAAATTAAGCTGAACATTTCTTAGTATCCAAAAGACTAAACTGAAACTGTTGTACTTTGGACATATCATTAGAAAACATTACTCACTAGAAAAGACAACAATGCTGGGCAAGGTAGCAGGCAGTGTGAAGAGAGGAAGATCATGTTACAGGTGTATAGACTCAATCAGGGAAGCCATGGCCCTGAGTTTGCTAGACCTGAGCAGGGCAGTTCTTGATAGTGTGACTTGGAAGTCTGGCATTCATAGGGTAACCATATAAGTCAAAGTTGACTTGACAGCAGTTAACAACAAACTTCAGTAACATAAGAGGGGAAATATACTAATGAACAGAAGAAGCTACAACAATGTACATTCAGCCCTCCACATTTACAGGTGTCACTTTCATAGATTTGATTATTTGCTCATTTTTCCAACCCCTTCCCCACTCAAACCGTTCTTTCCTGGGGGAGCAGTCCTCTTGGTGGCTCCAATCAGATTCCACAGCCCTTTGAAAACCTGCCTCTGGTCCTCTTCCTCATCCACCAGCTGCTGTCTGGCCAGCTAAGGATGGATTGCCACCCAATTTCTCAACACCACAAACTCTCTCCCAATGGTTCCTACATAGCCAAGGAAGGTGATGAGACAGAGATGAAGTACAGGGCCACCATGTCAATCCACTTGCCTCCTACTCCTTTCCTTGACCTGGTTTGGACCCAAGGTCCCTGTTCTCCCCACCATTACTTAGCACTCTTCACTCCACACACCGACTTTGATATTTGCAATTTCTCCACTTTTGCAAGGGTGCTGAAACCCTAACCCTAGTGAATGTGGAGAGCCAACTGTATTTTCCATTTCACACATTACTTTGGAAATTAGCTTAGACAAACTAGATTTGAGGAGGAACAGAAAGCAAGGGTAGAACAAACTAAAAAGACTAGAATCTTCTTGGCCCTAAATAAAAGTTTGTATAAAGTACAGTTGTTGTTGTTTTTCTTAAACAAGGACAATCTATTTGCATGAAGAAAAGGCTCCAGGGAAATTTGTAGACAAAACTATGGCTGTGAAAAATGAAAAAGGAATGATTATCTTACAAGGCACTGATAGAGACAATCAGTGGATTGAAACTGAAGTACAGCAGGTGCAGACTGGCTATCAGGGATGGGAAGAATTCCAAATTATGTGAATGATAGAGCAGTGAAACTTGCCTCCCAGTGAAGTTATATAATTACCTTTTGAACTGATTCAGATAGAGTAGGGCTGTGCATAGGCTATCTTGCTGGTTTAGGAGCATGAGCTAAATGACGCTTGGTTCTCTTTCATCTCTATAATTCTAACACTATAGACTCTATTAACACAGTCATAAAAGATCTGTTACAGGGAGAACTGCTGATAATGTCAACATTTCATTAGTGACACTGCCATTAAATTTCTGTTAAGCCTTAGAAACATCAATTACAAAAAAAGGGGGGGATATGAATCAAAATAAATTGAAAAATAGATTTAAATAGTCTGTGTTCACCATACATAACTTAATAATTGCCTGAAATTAATATCCTGTGATACGAACTTTGCTTCTACCACTAAAGGTAACAGTAGCAAAATTAGTATAGGTACAACCAGGTTTTGAAGATTCTAAATGAACTGGAATTAAATTCATTACAATAATAATAATTACAATAATAATTGGATGTAAATATTCACTTATTTTATTGTTATTAGCAAAGATGAATAATTGCAAAAGTTTGTTCCAGTAGCCTGAGAATATGAACGGTTTTGTGCAGCTTTTGACAACTATTAATGTTTCACTGCTTTTTTTCAGAATTTTAGAAAAAATGTACAAAACATATGTTTTTTTCCCAAGAAGTGAAAAAATTTCTTAAAAAAAAAAGTCCTAAAGTGAGAAGAATCTTTTGACTGTTCCCTGTTTATTTACTTGAGAGACTCCTTTTTTTTCTAGGAGAAAATTCATAAGTATTCCTTATGTTCCTAGCATGATATTCACAATGACTGCTTTATCATATAATTCAGGAGAAACGAATGAATGTTGATATACAAATCCTCTTATCCCATATTCTTTATACAAGCATTATTTCCTACATTTAAACACTTAATTTCAGGCATGATCTATGCCTATGCATTTGTAATTGCATTTCCCCATTATCTTGGTCTCTCTCATGTTAAATGTCCCTTTTTTGTTGCCTCCCCTCCCTGCTCAACTGTGGTTTCTGATGGGTAGGAATGTAATTTTATCTCACTCTCTGGGATACATCTCCAGGTAGCACAATTGTACCATATTGATGCTTCTGAAGAAACATGTCAGTGAGATAAAACCATTATTAGTCCCAACCAGAAGAGAGACCTTGAATTAATAAATTATATTTATAAAATTAGTACTTTTTAAATAAAATTGATCTGTTCTAGCTGAGGACTTATAATTGGATTTAATCTAAAGTGTAAAAACACAGATTAACTTGTGCACAAATCGTTTCTACTGATACATCCTAAGTGCTCAAAAATAAAATTAAGTAATCACCTAATTTACTCAAACTAGAGAAAGTTAATGAGCAAGCAGGATAACTAATTTACTGTTAGTTATGGATGAATCACTCTAGCTGTATTTCGTGTCATGTTTGCATAGGTCACTTCTAAGCCTTATCTATTCTGAGTTAATGTGCGAATTTCAAATAATATTAGCTTTAATATTTAAATATTTCACAGAATCATGAAGCTGCAAAGGAGCCACAAAGTCAGCTAGTCCACAGACATGACAATTAAAATATCCCTGATGTATTGTGTAAAACTGCTGTTTAAAACTATGTCTGTTTCAATTATTTTCTCTCAAAACAAATATCTATAAAAATATTTTTCCCAAACCTTCCATTTATATATGTATTTTCTGTAAAAAATTAATATTTTTGCACCAATTTTTTTAAGTGCAGAATTGTGCTAGAACACTAAGAAAAAACAAAGGCTAGTGGATAAACATGTTCTGATCTGTACATTTAGCCAAGGATGTTGATTAGATCAGATCAGATCAGTTTGTGTTAGAATTCTTAAATGAATTGATTCCTCGAACATTTACAACAATTACGTACAAATATGATACAGAATCTTTACTCCGCCTTTAATAGTAATTTCCAGTTCTTTTTGGTATTTTGACCTGAATCCAGTGAGATACATCTGCAGGCAGCAGAGCTGGAAGAGGGCAATCTCTCCTTCCAGCTGCAGCCCCCCTCTAGAGAAACCCTCCATAGCTGGTTTTTAGACAGCACAGAGGACTGTGAAGGGAAAAAGAGCTTTATTGTCCTATGCTCAGGACAACAGTGGGTTTAGGCCAGTACTGCTTCCAGTATTATAGGGTCAGAAACAAATATTCTTTCATTGACATCAATTCACGACTTTCAATACATCACAATTAATGTATAAATTATGGATATGCAGAACTCATTAGTCCCAGCTTCTTCCGGTTGATGGATCTGACTTAATTTTATGCAGCCTCATAGATTTGTGTGATAGTAATGCTGGATGATTTGTGACCACTCTCCAACACATAAAGGTTTACTTGGCTGGATGAGAATATTTGTGGTTCTATTCCGCTTTTCATTTCTACTCTGCTGCTCTTTTTTAAAACTAAAATGTGACATAGTTAATGGATGTGTATGAAAAAGAAAAAAAAAACTTATTCCAGCCCCACATTTCAGATAATACAGTAAATCTATTATCTCAAATCCTTAGCCTTTAACTTTTCTAAATTCAAAAATGTGTGTTCCAATTTTCTCTGCATAAAGATCTGCTGAGTATCAACATTTGCAAGGTACTGTACAAATCACATGATAAAAGTCCTGACATTATTTTAATGCATTACTTTTTTTGTCCCTCCCACATATCAACAATAAAATTAATAAGAGTAGGGATATTACCTGATTGGGGTTTTTCTTCAGCAAACCAAATGCCTTAAAATGTAATTTTTCATGAATATATTTTCACATTTCATTGAACACCTAGTGATACTGATGAGAACAAATACAATTTGATTGCTACCTTGCATAAAGCTGAAAAAAACCCTGAAAAAATGTAATAATGCTCTATGAACTCTGCATTCCTTTCTGAAAATAATAGCTTCATTGGCAGTCAATTCCACATTACTTTGTCATAGAATACTGTCTGAAATTATGTCAAATAAATAGAAACCTGAAGAGCAGGCAAGATACCGCATGCAGAGAAAGAATAGCACAGTAACATGTAGGTTGGCAAAATTTAGGAAATTAACTATCCAAACAAAAATATTTTCATACTTTTCAGAATAGTTGTTGTCAGTTATGCATGCATACAAAATAGAAAGATTAAATAATAATTATATAATAATTGTATAAGGTTTTGCAAACCCATTACTTCTCTAGGATGGTTATGAGAAATGCATGAGTTTCTCAGACTAGAAATGTCTGAGTGGAAGGTGTGTAGAAGAAAATATTAATCTTCCTTCAATACCTATCGCATGATTGTTTAAGTAGTTTTCATTGGAGTTTGCTGGAAATGCTCATATGTTTATTTCAATGGTGTATAGATGATGTGGCCATCCTTGATCCTCCCAGCTGGTACCATACTATATCTGATCGTACAGTCAGGCTGTCCGCTGCAGTGTGGTCAGGGGAAAGCCACTTGGTTAGGGAAGGAATTGCTAAGCAAGTTGGCTCACAGGATAATGATTACAGTGTTGATAAGGGATCCAAGTTCAAGCAAACATTCAGCTATGAAGCTCTGTGGATGACTTTCAGCCAAACATTTTTTTCCAGCTTAACCTAATTATCAGACTTCTGAGTGGACAATGCCCCTCATGTTATTAAACCATAGTAAGGGGAAGAGTTCATCTTTCACTCCTCCTCTTTTTTAAAAAATTACTTTGAAATAGGGATGGAAAGTACTCACCATTATTCTTTTCTTGGGGTAGGGGGAAGGAAGTTCTCTCTATTGTGTCATTCTATCCAAATGAGTTTCTCAAGGGCTGGGAAACTCCCTTGGGAAAAATAACACAGTAATGAGAATTATACACATTTTTTTCCTGGAATCGACACATCTCACTCCCTCCTGACCTGTTCCATGTTCCCTTTCCTCCTTCTTCCCTGTTCCAAGGCTTTCAAGAAATGATTCTCTTGTGAAAAGCATGCAGTTTCCCCCATGAAATCTTCTCTCTTTTGGTAGCAAAAGAGAAGAAGAAGATGAAGAAGAAAGAGGAGAAGAGTTGAAAAAAGTTTCAGTGCTAAAACAAACCTTTTTCAGAAACCCAAATACTTTACTTTTTGTGTAAACTCTACTTATTTTGTGGGATAAAATCCATACCAGTTTCTGGAAAGTTTCTTTTCTGTTAAAATAACTGGATTTTTATTATTATTACAGAAAGTCACATTTTCCAGGAAAGTGTGATAGCAAGTTGTTGGCTATGTGCTCCTCTACTTGTGCCACAAGGGTCCACCATCTCACCCTGGCAGGCAGAGCCACATATTGGACTTGGACGCCCCTACAGTACAGGTGAGTAAGCAGGTGCCAGAGAAGGATAAATGCTGCCATGCTTGGAATGTGGATGGAAGCAGATGAAAGGGAATGGGGAGAGAGGCATGAAAATTTTTATTGCATATGTGTGTGTGTGTCTGTGTGTAAAAGCAAACAATTGATTTAGTATGAGCTGCAGTGTTCCTCAGGCTATTGTTAAAAGATGTTTTTGCACCGTGATGGAATGATCACACCACTCTAACACACTCAAAAACAAACAAAACAAAACAAAACAAAAAAGGAGTGGTGGAGTGGAATTTAATTCAACTTATGTGTGCTCACAGTGGCCAGATAAAATTTTGCATAAAGTATTGTGGCAATGAGTAACACTATATTACATTCACCAGCAACTTCATTCATCCTTATATTAATTACCTTTGGATATTCTGGGCTTTTATTGTGATAAACTCCAATAATGGAGGCCAATGTTTTGCTTTTTGGTGAGCTAGCTCTCCTGCTTGTTGATACAATGGAGTTTATTTCCAGGTAAACACATGCAGGATCACAGGCTAAATGAATTTTTCCATCAAATATGATCAGTCAAATTGCAACAAGGAGTCCCCTGAGCATGTTTTACTGCAAGAGTCATTATCACTTCCTCTGTAAATCATCATAATGGAATTCCATAGCATGAGACAGTTGTTGAACACTACAGAAAAAGTCCCTAATAAATTAGTCTGGATTTTCCAAAATAAGAACAGCTTAGTTTTCTGAACATAAATCTACAGAAGCATGCAAGTGCAGTGGATGAAAGCAATTCATCCTTTCAATTTCAGTCTACCATTTTAAAAATGTTACTAAACTGAGGTGTACCTAATTGCAGCTTTCTCCTCCAACATTCACTTTCAGTGATTCAGTTTTCTCGTTCCAGCACCTGTTTTCTAAAAAGCCCGGATAAATAGATGGAACACTCTTACTCTTGCATATATTACAAATTTCTTAGAAAGCTGTAATAATAAAATGTCTTTTATATAATGCATTTGCTCTTACCTGTTATTGTAGGTTCTTTCTATATGTTTGTGTCTATTTTGTTATTTTGGAAGAACTGAAACCTCTTCCTTTCAATGAGCCATCCCAGTAACCAAGCGAATCTGTTATCATAATGATGAGATATTGTATTTGGTCTATGAAATCCACCTTTTCCTTAGCAGTCAAATGTGGATTTTTCTGATTTATTTTTGGCTTTTTATGCTCCAAAGGAGGATGGAGATTGCATTTGTAGCAAAGTAAAGAAACACTAAATGTGTTCAGAACTGTTTGAGGCTCATTATTTTTGCTGGAATTTTCTCTGCTGCAATGCACTCCAAGAAAATGATCAAACACAAATAACACATTCAAGACCATGAACAGAACTAGAGCAAGTGCTAAATATGTTTGTAAAACACAATCCCTTCCTTTTCCCCACTCAGAGTTTGGGTTATCAATATTGTGCAAGCTATTTTCAGTTATCTTGTTCAGACAAGCATGTGCAACAATCTACAGCAAGCAGACAGACTTTCAATAGGTATATGTGAATAAATTTTGCCAATGTCTCATTTATGGTCAAGACAGACTCTCTTGATATGGCAAGACAGCTTCCCAAGGCTTCTCCAGCTGTTGCAAGAGCTCACACCTCTGTGGTGAAAATAAAACACTAAAAGCTGTTTTCCTATTATGTTTGGTACAATTTGTACAAAAATATCTGTAGTGTTATTTTCCCTTCGGGAAGCTCAGTTGACACACAGACAGAGAAAGAAAAAGAACTTGTTGATTACTTTCAGTTTGAAAACCATTCAGATTCTTCTCAATCTTCCACTTTTCTTTTAACTGCCTATGAAGCAGCCAATGACATTTTAATCCATCTTCACTAAGTTCATCCTTTGTTTTATACTCCACTTCATCTCCATTTATCTTCGTCAAATCTTTGAATGTTATCCACCTTCTGTAAAATATATTTTATTTTTTGTAAAAAGCTTCATGAGGTGAAAGCCACATATGAGTTTTAGGATATAATCTCATTCTGTATTTTTTCCAGATCTTCAATAGTGGAGTCTACAGCCCTCATAATGGGAAAGATAAATTTTATAAAAATTTGGAAGCACAAATCATGGAAGTGGATTGTGATGGAATAATTCTTCTTGGAGATTGGAATGAAGTGATAGATCTCCTGATCTTGGGTGTACAATTTGGGGATCTTGTTGTCTTGGCCAAAAGCAATGTGTTTGAAGACCAATTTCCTCCTCACTGAAACCTCTTAGATGTTGCTTTATTAGCTGATGTGTTTATAGATTTATTAGCTGATGTGTTCATTCATTATAGATATGATGCTCTACCAAAATGAATAGGAACTAAATAGCAATCCAAGGATTAAAATTCAACTTCATATTTTTGTGTTGCTGCATATACACTTGCAGTAAATTAATATTATGCCAATAGATCATATGTGGTGCCATGACCTCATCTTGAGTGCTACTTCACCAAACATAACAGAGTCAGGCAATTAGGCACTTTTCAGTCTGTTCTTAAAAACACTGTTGTCATACAAATCTCCATGAAGTGATACTTCACACCTTTTAACATATAAAAGATCTGACTGAGCAGATTTCTGCGCAACCAGAAATGCTACCTAAATAGAATTCTACAGAATAAAAATGGCTTTGAAATAATAGACACTTTAGATAATTAAGTCTCTGAAGATGAAAAGGATGAATTTATGTAATTATTAAACTGCCCTCTTGAGTCATTGCCATCTTTTGCCCATGGGGAAATTTTCCTCTGAATGTTCTCCTCACTGGCAAAATGCATGTTAATATCAGGGTTGGAGTCTTAAGAGACAATGTCAGAGCTGGAATCTTAAGAGACATGCGGTTGTGCAAGCTAACAGCTGAGAAAAGCTTTTGGATATCAGCCAGCAGCTCTACACAGAGAGAAAGATAATACACAATTATATAAGGCTAGATTCAGAGTAGATCTCATGGACTTCTAAGGTCATCTGTTCTGCTGATTATCCTTCAGGCACCTACACCAGGGGCAATGGGGTGCTGCTGCAAGGTAGCACTGTGGCTACTCATAGGTTACCTTGTGGCAAGAGATGTTAATGTCTTTTTCCCCTTTTTTCTTACATGATAAACTGAATATTTCAAGATGGTCACAACATATCCCTTCCATTTTATTTTTCATCTAGTGGGTGATCTCTGTCTGCCTCATGGAACAAACAAGGTAAGTGAAATTAAAGGTAATCAGATAGGGCATTTTATCTCCAGGTAGAATTGGGACCACCACATAGATACTATATATAATTTTAATATTCAGTAGAGGCTACAAGAATAATGAACAAATACACAGGAAAGTTAAAGCAGGGAGAGATGAAATCAAGACTAATTGCTTATGAGAATAAACATATTCACAAGACAAAACTATTGGTCTTAAGCATCTCTCACAAAACATACTATAGCATTCTTAATAAATAATATTCAAGTCTTCAAGTTTTCAAACCTTCATAAGGCAATTAGCATGAGAAAAGATTGTCACTTTCTAAATATCTGCACATAATCACAGGAAAGTATCTGCTTATTAGCACTGAAAATAATGGTGAAGATGGTTTAGCAATTATATTGTCAAATAGTTCAATAGATTGCATGAAGGAGTCCCATTGTTGATTTTCTTTTACTATAGAAGATACAGATGTGGTGTTGCTTAAAATATACTTGAATGTAAACCAAAACGCAGACTTACTGTCTGTGTGGTGTTAGGGAAATCAATAGGAGAGTCAGGTAATAAATATAGCAGCAAGGCTAACATTAAGACATTTCCTGAGACCACCATCCTTAAATAGCTCACATTAATATAGGACTACTTTTTCTTTGACACAATATGAAAACTAGGAGAAGTCTGGAGTTTCTTTGAAAGCACACATTTAGGAACCCTAGAGAGTCTGAAATTAGCCAAAGCATAAGCTAGTAAAAATAGTATCTGGAATGAATTAAAAATATGCTCCATCCACACAACCCACTTGGGATCTCTATTCTCTCTGAGACACCTCACAAACACATTTTTATTCTAGCTTCACAAATGAAAATGAAAAACATTTGAGAGCCACGGACAAAAATATGTACCAATTGCTATCCAGGAAGGAAAGCTCCACAAATCCATATGAAAGAGGGACATACCCTGAAAATGAAAAAAAAAAAAAAAAATCAGCCTTAATAAGCTTAAGCTTGACAGATTCAAACAGTCTGATACAAATACAGGTTTAAAGAGACAAAAGTTTAAATTTAAAACCGACAAAAAAGCAGCAGTGATCACAACCTAAAACAAAATAAAGGAAAGAATGGAGAGAACAAGACTGAATAGTTATGACTTTTTAAGATTTTCTATGAAAAAGACTAGGAACTGCAAAAAAAGGAGGGATTGGAAGTCATTCTCCAAATCTGATTTAGGATCAAGATGGTGTGTGTCCTTCTTTAAGAATATATGGAAAATATCACTACACATCTTACATTTAAAAAAATAAATACTGAATTGCTCCTCAGTGGAAAATAATGTCAAGAAAACAGTAATATGACTTTACTATGGCCACAATTTTATTTACAAATAACCAAAACCCAATGGGGAATATTAGGTAGAGGACAGAGTCATTCCTAGATTGTCTCCTCTGCCCATCACTGGGAGAAACAATTCACTCTGATGTATTGCTGCAGCCAGATAATGGCTATCAAATTTTTCACTCCTTTAAATCATGCTCTAAGATTTAAAGGAGTAGGTATAGTACATGCCTACTCCAGATGTGATTTTCCAGATCAGTCCCCTGAGTCCAGCACAAACAATCCAGGCACATAAGGTTTTAGCCTGAAGAATTTTTTCCTTAATAGTTCTCAGTGGGTGCCTACCATTTCTGTTCACGAAATTCCACACTTGGTCTGTTGTGACCATCCGTTTAATGTTATTCGCCCGAGATTTGCCCTGCTGACTCAAAGATATCAGTGAGAAATAAGCAAAATCTACGTGGACACTTTTTGTTTAATGTATCAGTCAGATGAAATGGGCCAAAAATTCATATCTAGCCTTGACGCAAACCACTATACTTGCACTAACAGCCGACGGGTGGACCAGACAAACAGGAAGAGACTAATGCTTGCTCCACCCAGAGGTCTACTTGCTCCACCCATCAGGGCAAGTGTCATACCTTTCCATACATGAGTGGCAAAGGTTTCTCCTAGACTCACAGTCACTTTCTGGAGCTCTGTGGGGACATAACATGGGAAAAATGTATACCACACTCCCCCCCTTTTTTGTTTATTTTGACTTTATGTCTGTCAGGGGAAATGAGGCACAGGATTCCTGTTCTTTTAGTGGTTGTGCAGAAGAAGGAATTTCACCCTGTCCCTCATTCAGTCTCTCAGTTCTATGTGACTTACACCTGATGCACATTTTGTTTCCAAAACAATATGACATTCCCGTTCTATTCCTCAGTGCACAATATCATAAAATAAAATATATGAGAGGGGGACCATGCCACTTTAATATAGAATATTTTCAACAAAGTGACCAAGAACAAAGGTCAGAAATAAAATGACTGGAATATCTGTCTCCTGACAGATTGAATCAGAATGACTGTCAGACACAATGGAAGCTTGTAATCAACTTCTTGTATTTATTTATATCTTCCTCCAGAAAAAAAAATGTCCCAGAAGATTTGATTCAGACAGACCTAATATATAGACATATGCTATCACTTGTGACACCTTTAACTATATGGAACAATGTTTTTACCTCCTGCTTGATCTTCCATTTTGAATTGCAATTCTTTTTTCTGTCAGCTGAATGCAGATTCAGACAAGGAAGCAATTCTGCTATTGTGCACATGGCATGATCTAAATATTTTGCTAGAAATGTATATTCAAATCAATCCCTCCTGTACAGAATTATGTATCACTACATCACGAGGAACTTTATCTAACTCTACATAGGATTGGGCTAGATATCCAGAAACTTTAGATGCAAAGAAAAATATATTTCCTTGATACTGCCCAAGGAAAATAATTTCAAAATAATTTAGGAAAGCATCATAGCACAATAGCAGATCACATTGCTCTTATATAATTGGTCCCAGATTCTGCTTCTGAACTCTCTGTGTAGAAATGGCAAAGAGTTTCTATAAAGTCATAAAGAGCCCCTCCTTGTCAGGATATATGTTAAAAGGATAGACAAAGCCCATCTAAGTGATCTGCTTGATATATTGGCACCTTATCAGAAATATGGACTAGAATCCTGTTGGTTAATCCTTTGAATGTAAATCTTCCCAAATTTCAATCTCATCGACCACAAATAATTTTACCCTTTTTCTCCCTGATGTAAGGAAGTCTTCAAAATTTTCAATGGAATTTCATATATAGGAAACTTGCCTCATGCACAGAAAATGCTGTTTTCTGCACATAACATTTTTTTTAGCAGAGTATGTCCCGAACTGCAGATATCTGTTTCTGCAGACATTTCCCAGGATTCTTTTCACCAGGGTTTCGTGATACTATTTCTAATTTATTATTTGAATATTTTCATATATATTTATATATATATACATATTCTCATCCCTAGTTCATCCTGTCCAATTAGCCCCATTCAAAGCCTTTCCACACTAAACTGTTATAGTGCTATTATTCCACTTTCAACATCCTGTGGAATTCTGGGGTTTGTAATTTACTGAAGCCAAAGAGCTCTCTGGCTGAGAGTTCTAAATGCCCCTCCCTCAACTGCAAACCCCAGGATTCCATAGGATATTGAAAGTGGAATAATACCACTATAACAGTGCAGTATGGAAAAGCCCTCAGTAGTTGAAGAGTAAGTCACATTGATAAATTAAGGGGATTCAATGGCTCTATTCTAGTTCAGACTAATAGTAGGATTTAGCCCACGATGTTTCCCTCTGTCCCCAAAATCCATATCCACACATAAAACACATTAAAATACAATTGTATCTGTCAAGAAAGTAACACATTGAGGTTTTTTTTTAAATATGTCTTGAATTTCTTTGCATGAGACTATGAGTAGACCTGATGGCCACAGTACATGACACATGTTTTTCTCTCTTTCTTTCCCCAAGACCTGCTTTTTCTTCCACCTATTCTTTAGTATAGCTTCAGAAAAGTGAAAAATATGCACAATCTTTTCTGGTATTTTGGTCAGTATGTTATTGCGCATCTCTTGGTGCGATAAATTTATTAGATTCTGTTCGTCCACCTTCATGGATGAATATCTTCTTTACTGTGTATCCAATACATGTTGTGCTGCGAGGTGTGATGAACATGAGGCCTTTCAGAAGTTAGTAAATTGCAACTGTCCAAGCCAGCATAAACATGATTAAAACTGAAGTTCAGCAACAGCTGGATGATTGCAGATTCCCCATTCCTGATGTACTGTGTATAGAGAAAGTGAAAAGCTTAACTGATCATCATATGCAAGATACAGTTCAAGAGCTCCATCCTATTGCATTGAGGAGGAGCGTTAAGCTGTAGTAAATTATAGCATTCAGTATCTAAAAATAAGCACTTTTAGTCACATACTGGAAATCTCAAAATATTTATCTATGTAGTAAGGGGGTATTTTATTTTATTGATTATTTTATTTTATTTTGTGCAATAATAAATCTCAATTACTGTGAATAGACAGCTCATAAAACAAAAAGTGGATTTGTCAAAAATAAGCAAATTTGTTTTTATTTTCCATTTGTTTTTAACACTGAAATGTGTCATACCTTATCATAGATAACAACAAAGATAATCACAACATCTATTTTCAAATCATGACATTTCTAATATTTTCCTTTTCTTTTCAGTTACCTATTGCCAATGTCACTTCTGCTTACATAATGCCTTTATACATTGATTATAGTGTTACACCGATGTTATTTCCAAATAAAGCTGAACTTTACTACACACTAAAGGGCAGACAGTTTGAAGGATGACGGCTGACAGTTGCTTGCTGTACTCGCCATCAGTTAAACACAACTTTATTCAGTAGGACACTGGGTCACCTGAACCTGACATATAAAAAAGATCTTGTACTGTGTTGACATCAGCTACTGTTGGTTGATTGATAGAGCACTTTTGTAGCCTTAAAGTATGTTAACAGTTGTCTGTGTCTAACTTACATTCTTTAAAAGTGTTTAGGACAAGGGTTTATTGGTTTTGATGATCATTGTCCTGGACAGATTGTGACATAAGTCAGCAACATGCAATGTAGTTGTTCACAGTGAATTAAGTCCAGGAATCTCCTAGTAATGTTAGGGAAAAAATGGGTATGAAACCCATTTTGCTACTAGTCATCATCCACTAAAGACATTTTCCTGTATTCCTATTAGAACATCTTGATATATGCTGTCTCTGTAAAAATCCATATTATCATCCGCCAAACAAAGTTAGGCTAGGCTAAATTAGTCTTTCTTGGTTTTAAAATATTTGCCTAAAACTCTGCTGCTGTTGCAGAAGACAGATGGGGACTGGAGAGAGGGACTTTTGAGTTGTACCTCTAACCCCATTTTTCCAGAATTCTCACATATCTCATACAGTACTGATTTTGTTCTCTTTCTGGCATCATGTCAAGTTCCCAATTTTTTGTCCAAGCCTCCTAGCTCAACAGTTTTAAATAAATCTGATCTTTTCTACTATGTAAATTGATTTTATTGCACTTTGCACTGCATTTTTAAAATGTATGTAAGCTGTTTTATGGATCATGATGGATTATGAACTTCGTTTGTAAAAATAAAAACAAGGTAATTTGTTGTCTTACATGTTTCTCTGCCTTTTTGTTTGTGACAAAAAACGCCTTGGAAAACCAAGATATAATTGAGAGTTGTATGTTCAGGTATAATTCTACATTTCATGTTTGAGTAATAGCTCAGCTCAACACTTATTGGGAGGGGTGGAGAATGGAAGAAGAAAAAACACAAAATACTTTATAATTTGATATCATACCTAAGGACTAGTATATTGGTACAAACAGGGCTAGAATCAGCAGAAGCATTATTGGTCATCTTTTACCCTTCCACCTAGCTTGTTGCCTTTTTACCAGTCTATCCCAGAGTGTGTGAGCAATGGGAACACTCAAAAAGTACAGCTGTGTCCCTCATTCTTCACTTGCCTCGCATACACTGTCATTGTCTCTTTCAAATTTTACAGTTTTTCTTTTAAAAAAAGGAAAAAATAGAAACTTTTTGCACAAATACATTTCACGAGGATGGAGAAAAGAATTTGGTCTTTTTGCTGTCATAAAGGGGCAAAACAATCTTGAAAAAAAAACCCAACATTTTTCATTTGGGGATTTTGGCATGCCATCGATCTCATCAAATATCAGAAAATGTTCAAATGTTCTCTACATCCACTTTGTGTGAAGAGGCTCTTGTGCAGCCCGGTAATGTGTGAATTATAAATATATTGTGGGATTCTGATGTCTATGTTTGCATCTTTCCTTGTTCTATAGGATTATTGTCATTAAAAAAAAAACTTCTATAGGGTATCCAATGTTTGCTGAACTGGACTCTGTGCATTACCTTTTATGTCAGTGCACCCACTGTCCATCCTTGCCCCCAGTGGCTGAAGACTTCTTGTTAGGGAGAAAAGGACTCTGCAAATACCGCCTTATACATACGCAGGACTTCTCCTCACTTTTAGAAAACTTTATTGGCCTGGGATTATGAAAGCATGGGGAATTCTTTATCTCTTCTACTGTTTTTAATTCAATGAGAGAATGTATGTGTAAATAGACTCTGATTTGGGTACAGGCTTTCCGCACTTACCTGAAAGGTTAGTAATTGCAGCACTGTCAGAAAACAACATTGAAATGAAAGAGCAGAGTCCCCATCAAATTAATGGAACTTGTCCTTAATCTAAAAGCATCAAGAGTAAGGTATTAGATAATGAGGTATCAAAAGGTGGGGGCTTCCTGTACCTTATTTTACTCCAGCTGTTCCTTCCATGTGGTCCCATTATGTTTTCCCAATGCCAACTTGTTCCTTGGGATAAATAAAGGTCCCTTGTGCACGGTTTCTTTCATGAAAACTGAATGTACAGTTGCTGGGGAGAATGACAGTAGGTGCAATCCCAAACCAAGCTCTCTTGTTCTCTGAACACAGAAAGGAGGTTTCGTATATCTCTCTTATCCTTCAAAACATCAGTGAACATTCAACAGTCCTTGTGGTAGCTGCTCTTTCAAATGATTGCTGTTCGTTGCATTTTGATTATGTTTTTTTCTTGCCTTTTTTTTTTTTTCCTGGCATCAGGCACATCTCATCACTTATTCTCATGCCAGATCCTGTCATACCAAAAATAAGAAGGAAAGCATGTGTCTATGTCCCATGGATGCCAGTGCTTTCCAGGTATTTGTATATATTCCAAACTGATTCACCTTTGACTACTGAGAATAAGTCCACCTTCACTTTTGCCAACATAGTATTAATCAATGGCAACTTACAGGGGACCAATTAGACAAGATTAAATACTTCAGACCTTTAAGCCTCCAGTGCCTGGCCTTGCTGTAACAAATCATTGCCACCTGCATAAAAGTTAGCAACGTATGTAAAATGCTCTGAATGCAATCCAAAAGGGATTAGTGGAAGAAGCAACAGACAGATTACAAGTCCTCAGCTTTACATTGCCCAGTTCTGTAGTATAACAAATAAGAGTGACTAATTATGTACTCAGATACTTTCTAAACTGGAAGTCTCTGTGCTGATTACAGATCTCTTTTGACACTTTCAAATCAATAGATAAATAAGCTGTGAAAACATGCATGGAATGTTTTACAAGTTCGTTCTTTCTTTCTTTCTTTCTTTCTTTCTTTCTTTCTTTCTTTCTTTCTTTCTTTCTTTCAGAAAGGCAGTGGCTTTAATGAAGGGGGAATGGGTCCTGAAACTAGACAGCTTTTATATAATTTAGGATCCAGTTACTCCAATGTTTGCACAGCTCTATTAACAATAATAAATAACAATGGTAGATATGAAGATATGAAGACTCTTTGGCACACATACACACACAACCCATTTAACATTAAGTACTGTAGTAATTTTAATTAATCAGCACACAGTATCAATGCCAGACAATTAAAGTTGTTAATGATGCTAACCGCTGATTTAGCATAGGCAGAATGGGGGCGGAGGGAGAAACCAGATCCCTGCTTCCTCTATTAAGCAAGGAGGCCGTAATATCTTAGCCCCTAAATGATGCCATTGACTTTTACAGTCTATTTACAGAATAAAGTACTGACTTAATAAGACTTGGGCTTGCCTATTCTGGTGATAGATGGTATTGTAGCATTCTATCAAAGTCTTGCAACATTTTAAATGAAATTGGCAAGCAGAGTAGTCAATGGGAAAATGCATGGAAGAATTCATTTACCTTATACTGAATTTATGAGATGTTTTTAGAATAGCATTCTATTGTTATGCTTTTCATCTATTTTAGATTCTGTGATTTTCAGAGGAGGAGTGATTAAGGAGGATGTTAGTAAATCTAAATGAACAGGACACAGAGCAGCTAAACATTACCCCATCATCTGTGCAAGAAATGTTCAGCACCATTACACTCCACAATAGCAATTTGGCATTACTCCATGGGGTAAGCAATCAATACACACAGGCAATGCTTATTATATCAATAGAAAAAATGTAGAATTTAGGGAGCTACAGACACTGTGAAATCAATATGCACGTCTCTTTATAAGATCCAGCAATGTTCCTCCCTGTAGAAGCATGACAATGTATAAGCCATAATAAGGGAGAGGGGAATTTGCACAAGTCTTCATTCTTCTCTGGATAAAACCTCTGTACAAGAGTTAAACATTATATACTGTAGAAATATTGTTCTCATCACTATCTGAAAGGCTGAATCTGCACAAAGGCTGAATCAATTTTTAAAATTCATCATCCAAATACAACCTCTGTAAACATTCCAGACATTGTTATAGTCCTGGAAAAGTATAACCAATGGGATTGTTACCATCCTGGATCTGTGTTTTGAGATAAATGCTACACATTTGGCAAGTAGTCTCTGTCCTGTCTGCTTCGAGAGAAGTAAGCTCACACTGCAATGCTTTCACTGTTTCTGCAATGTCCAATGTTTCAGACAGTCATTTTCAGCACGCCCATCAAAATCAACGGGACAAGTTATTTGTGAGTTCTTAAGTTCTATTGATTTCAGTGAGTCATCTCTAAGCATGATTAGGCCTGCAAGTAACTATTATTCCTTTGTTTGCTTACAAATATAACTCAGCTTTTCTCCACACCCTCAGCTTCAAGTAAGCAGTAAATTTCTTCCTCAAAATATGAAAGAAATATCCCAAACATATATTGTCACTTCAGGATTTCTTCTTTCTTTCCTTCCTTGTATGATTCACCTAATAACAAAAAGGGATGGATACATTTGATTTATTTTCCCAATGTTCTATATTGTTCACCTTACCCAAGTTTACCTTCCCTATAGTGAATTTTTGTTCTTTTCATATTTTTGATTGATTTTTAAAAAAACTGAAGAAGCACATGGAGTAAAGAAGCACACAATGTTTGGCCAAAAGGATTAAAGATGTACCTCAGTTATCTCAAGCTGGGTTAAAAGAGAGGAAAGATAATGTAATCACATTAGGAGTTACCACAGTATTTGTAGATAGAAATAGTTGCTTAGGAAATAGAAAGAAATAATTTATGGTTCATACATACATTTTTCCTAGAGATACTAAATAATTATTGGTTTCTGTTATGGCTTAAATTTTAGGGAATAATTAGGAATGAACCATGAAAAATAATGCTACAATATAATTTAGATTTATGGTTAGAACTTTACATCAAAAATTACAACTTATAAATTAGAGCTTGGAACATATAGTCCATCTGAATTTAGAACTGTTCCACATTTGATTCTAAGACTTCTCTTTATATGTGGTAAAAGTTACAGATTTATGACCAACTCCTTAGGATCTTTTTATTATTACTATTTCAAGTGTGCTCTAGTTCTTTAAAAATTGTTTTGCTTGTTGTGTAATATTTCATGTCATATATTTCTGTTGTTTACTAAAGTAAAGAGAGTTATTGCCTCTTCATATGAATTATACTGTTAGTATGTGTCAAAGTCACAAAAGTATTATCTTTATGGGTGATATTACATCTCCTAGTTATCTGAGCAACTGTCATCCTCTGTCAACAGACAGGGTTAAACATACTCTGACTGCACTGAAGAAACCTATAAAATTTTTGTGACAGTCTCCCATAACTCTATATTCCATGATTATGTACATACTGCCATATAGTGCTTCAGGTCCCCTACTGTTTATTTTATTGAAAAGCCAGCATTTTTTACTTTGTATGGCTTTGGGTTCATTTGTACTATTTTTGAAAAGAGTGGAACAACGGACAAAACAAACAAACATGAAGTTAAGGTTCTAAGGGTCAAAGATACCAAGCATACCAAGAGAAGACAGCATTTCCATCTCTGCTACTATCCCTCTGGGAGAGCTGCTGCCTGCCAGCTGAGAGAAGAACAGCTATTCTTCTGCAGGGCCAGCAGCAAGTCTCCAGGTTCTGGGCTAACCAGGACAGCCTCCATCTGTACCCCTGCCTTGAAAGGGATATAAGGGGTTGCTTAGGTGGCGAGCTGCTCTGAGGGTGATGTGAGGATGAGGGCCAGTTACTTTGCCAGAAAATGGACAATAAACACTGCGTTCATCTGCATATAAACCAACCCTGAGAGTGCAAGAGAGTGCAAAGACTGAGTAGTGATCAGAGTAGAACCCAGAAACATCTAATTGGCTACAAGGCTTTCCTTTCACACATAGACTTATAGCCTTTTTGCACCTTACCTTTTCGTGGAGGCGGGGGGCAGAGCTTGCGCAAGAAGCCTTCGGAAGAAGGCTCTCGCATCCCTGCTGCTTGGGCTCTGCAGCAGCTTCCTGGTCACATGAGTGCCCCGACCACACCCTGCCCCTTCCTTCCGTAGTGCAGCCTGGGAGCTGTAGGCTGCACTGTGGTAGGAAGCGTGACCAGCCCAGCTCCAGAGGCTCAGCAGGGCAGGTAAGTTTGCCCCAGGCCCCTGACTCATTGCATCCTTGAGACCCCTAAACAGATCTCTTGTATATAAGAATCAACTTAGATGCCATTGTTGGAGTGGAAGTTGATACTAAGGTCTTCAGTGACTCTGTGAATAGGAGTCAACTGGATCAGTTTCAAATGGTGACTACTGCTGATGTGGATAAGCTGCTGTGGTAAGTAAGGACAACAAGTTGTTTCCTCCATCCCTGTCCATCATGGCTGGTTGCCCAGGGAGGATATTCCATTAGACTTCAAATACAACATATTATTAATGCATCTCTCAAGGAGGGGAACTTTCCGTCCTGTTTAAAAGAGGCAGTGGTTAGATCAGTTTTAAATGAGCCCTCCCTGGATTCCCTGGACAGTAATAATTATAGACCAACATCTAATCTTCCTTTCTGGGGGCAAGATGATCAAGAAGGCACCTGCCTTCCAATTCCAGGTGCTCTTCGATGATACATGCTTCCTTGACCCATTTTAAACTGGCTTCAGAGCAGGTTACAGAGTTGAAACTGCAAGGTCACCTTAGTAGATGATCTCTGACTTAGCAACTGTGGGGGGATTATGTTCCTGTTGGTGCTTTTAGACCTTTCAGTGGTGTTTGATATTGTGTTGGAGTGGTTCTGGTGTTACCTCTCAGGTAGGTTCCAGATGATGGTGCATGGGGATAGTTGCTCCTCCAAAAAAAAGAGCTGTTATATGGCATACCACAAGGTGCCATTCTATTCTCAATGCTTTTTAACATGAAACCATTAGGAAAGACCATCTGGAAGCATGGGGCAGAGTTTTATCAGTATGTTGATAACACCCAAATATATTTCTCCATGCCTTCAAAAACAGTCTTAGCTAAGGATAGAATGTCTCCTCTGAATGAATGCTTGGAGAAGCTAATGAGCTAGATGAAGAAAAGCAAATTGAAACTAAATCCAGACAAGATAAAGGTGCATACAATTAAAAGTCCTAATCTGGGGTTGAATATGTGTCAGGCAGTTCTGGATGAGGTCACACTCACCATGAAAGACTGTGTTCACAGCTTGGGCATGCTCTTGGTTCCATCCCTCCAAAAGTCAGCTCAGATAGATTTGATGGTTGGAAGTGCTTATTACCAGCTTTGGCTGATACACCAACTGCACCCCTTTCTAGAACTGGAAGACCTAAAGATGGTAGTGCACATATTGGTAACCTCAAAGTTGGACTTCTGTAGTGTTGGGCCACCTTTCTACAAAGCTTGAAAACTCCAGCTGGTCCAAATAACGGCAGCATCCAGGACTGAGTATATCACACCAATATTAAAATCACTCCACTGGATGCCAATTAGTTTCTGGGCAAAGTGAAAAGTGTTGGTTATTAACTTTACCTTTAAAGCCCTACATCGTTTGAGTCCAAGTTACATACAGGATCATCTCCTCCTATACAATGCATTCCATTTACTCAGTTCCTCTGGGGGCAATTTATTTAAATCAGCCAGGTGAATACCTTTTTGTTGGCTGCCCCTAGACTGTGGAATATCCTGGCAGAACAGCTAAACATGCTATCTACATTTTAAAAAGTACTGAAGACCTACCTCTTCCAGCAGGCCTACCCAGTCAATTTTTAACCCTGAATTTTAAATTGGTGTACTTGAAATGATATTATGTGTTGTTGTTTTTAATCTGTGTTGTATCCCACCTTGAGCCTTGGAGAGAGGTGGGTTAAGAAAATATTTTTTGTTATTATTTTTATCATCATCATCATCATCATCATCATCATCATCATCATCATCATCATTGGAACTGCGTTAGAGATAGGAAAGCTCTCTATGGGAGCTAGACTAAGGCCATTTCTGCACTACACTGTTACAGTACTATTATTCCATGTTCAACATCTTGTTGAATCCTGGGGTTTGCAGTTTAGTTCAGGGCATTTACAATTTTCAGCCAGACAGCTGTAGGAAACTACAAAGCCCAGAATTCCACAAGATGCTGAAAGTGATATAATAGCACTATCAGTGTAGTGCAGAAATGGCCTAAGCTATGCTGGACTGGCAGAGGACTAATTTAGGAAGAGGAGTAATTTAGTTTTTCTTTTGGAGAAGTGAAAGAGCAAAAAGGAGGTAGAGAAAAGAGGCGTAGTGATCCCTAGGAGTACTAGTCTTACAGAGGCTAGGATAGGTGGATAAGATATAGGAGATTTTAGGTCACTGAAAAGCTCATTAACCCCTTCACTGTTGCCATCTCTAAGACATATTTAACTTATTAAACACTGAACATTGTTGTATTTCCAGCAAAAGTCATCCTGCCAAATATTGTTCACTTACCACATATGGAGATGTTTAGCCTATGATCTGTTCATGCAAACATGGCTATTTCTGATCACATCTTCTATTCCTCCTTTACTTACTCTCTATCCTCATCCTAGATGAGGCACAGGGGTAGTGAATGACCATTCCTTTGCTTGTATCAAATCTCAAAGCCAACAAAATCTGCAAGAAAAAAAAGGGAGACATGTCTCGTGGGTGGTTGTATGGTTTTATGATTTTTATTGAAGCTTTTTCAATAATAATAATAATAATAATAATAATAATAATAATAATAATAATATACACTGGACACTTGGAGACTTGGAGACTCATCTTCCTTTTTTCCTGTGGATTCTATTGGGAAGTTTCCAGCATTTGCCTCTTCAAAGCCAACAACACAAGCAGATAGCACAAGTGATTTGGCTGAGAAGGAGTTCCTGTCTTAAGGAAAATTATCAAGGTTGGTCTCTTCTTATCTCTTTCAGCATCATAATTTTGAGTTCTTTCTTCCTTATCCTCAGATTCTCATGCTGAGGCTATGGATGGTAGTCATTTCCTACGCATTTTCTTTCTTGATGCGTTAAACTGCCCCCCCTTTCTTTCTACTTCTCTTGGCTAGGCTTGCTTTGTTTCTCCTTTCTCAATTTCTATCTTGTTCTGTCCACAAGTTCTCATGGCAAAACCCTTCTTTTTCTTCCTCCTATGTGTCTCTCAGCAAATTCACCCATGAAGAAAAATGTGAAACCATGACTTGTTGGATTATTTTATATTTGGGTGTCGTATTGTTTGTGTGTTGCATTAAATTGTATTCAGCCAGGGTTTGAATAAAGATGTATAGGTAAGTCCTGCTTGTGTCTATTGCCTGGGTGGTCTGTTGTTGTTTGCAGAGTCGCAAAGGTTAGGACATCATCACCACCACCACCGCCACCGCCACTACCACCACCATCTCCCTTGCAAATAACAAATGGTGGTTATTACTTTGCATTGTTATAATAATGAGGGGAATAGGAAAGGGCTTTTTATAGGAAATAAAAGGTCATCTTTTTAGCCCGTTGGGTTACTCATTCAAGGCAAAATAGCTATATATTGAAAAATAACTAGGAATGCCAACTTTTCAGATAGCTAGGCCCATCAGATTTAGTAGGTGGATGGGAGTAATGCCACATCATCAATACTATTCAGCATTCTCATTCTATCAACCATTCCAAGCAAAATATCTGTGTTGGAGAAAATGTCACCAGACATTCCATATAGCCATGCTCACCAAATTCAACAGGTGTAGAAAAATAGAATGAATAATGCAATAAGCTGGGGATGGGGCATAGAAACCATTTCTTAGTACCTGTTTAGGGCAAAACATCTGTACTGTAAACCATGTCTCAGAATACCAGGAAGTCATGTCCGTATGGGCACAAAAAAGAAGTTCCTGTGGCATTTTTGTGGCTTCTTGAAACATACCCTTCTAGTTGTATGTGACCTGGGAACTTGGTAAGTGTAATTTCCTTGAAGGTTGGTGTTCTGGCAATTTTCTGGAATATGGATATTTCATCAACAATGAAAGCCAAAAGATGGTTTATGTGGATTATTTAATTATTTATATATTTTTGCTTAAGTTCCATGCATGAATTAGTTAGGAATAGCTACCCAGTAATTTGGCATTTTTGACCATATTCTGGAATAAAGATGCTTCAGCAAAAATAAGTACAAGAAGGTGGTTCATATGGATGTGTGTGTGAGAGAGATTGTGTGTGTGTGTGTGTGTGTGTGTGTTTGTGTGTGACTTCTTACAACTTTCCATCTAATTTTGAGCAACTGGTGAAGCTAGAGAACATGGTTCCCTGGTATGTTGGCATTCCAGGACATTTTCTGGAATTTTGGACTATCAGTGATTTTATTTCCCCTCCTCCTCCTCCTCTGTTGTTGATTTGCATCTTTGCAATCCAGTCTTATGCAACTGCTGAATTTGTTCTGAATCATTTAATGATAAGGAGGAGGAGAGGGGATGATTTACCATACCACCAATGTACATGAGCACATATATGCCACAGCAACCCTCCAGTAGATTTGATGAGAGAGGTATACCCAGCATGATGTAATGTTTTCAGTGTTGGTCTATGACCTTGGAGACCAGAAATTCCCATGATAGTTTCACTTTAATTCATCATAAGTCAGAAACTACTTGAAGGCAAACAATAACAATAACAACAACAATGACAGCTTAAGGTCAGATGGTAAATTCCATGACAAAACAAGAATTTGAGCTTCAGTCTTTCTCTTCCAAGCTGCTCTGTTATTTATTTCAGTAATTACTATCAAACGTAACAAAGGCTGAAACATAGTGGTATTAAAAATGATTAATGTGTTGAATTTAAATAACTAGAATTCAGATTAAGAAAGTACATAATTATAATTGCTGCTTGGATTTGAGAGGTGGAATATGGCAACTCTCTATATTGATAACTTCCCAATTAAACACAACAGCCCTAAGTGTTGTCAGTACAGATGATGCAAGAGTGTGATAGATCTTGGAAGTCAGCAAATGACAGCTTCATTTCAGCTCTTTAGTTCAATGATATGGTCTCATCAAAACCTCACCTGATGTCTTTTTGCCCTTATAGTTTTCTTTGGCCTTTTAATACACTTTTAATTTTTAAAAATTAAATTAAAAAATTAAACATTAAATTAAAAATGTTTTGTTTGCTGTGGTACTGTAGTGGGGGTATGTGCTCTGTGATTTGGGATTAAAACCCAACATTCACTTCATATGCAGCCTTTTTTTGGAGGGGTTGAGGGTGGAAGGATTTATTTGTTGGTTCCCTAGTTCTCAAAGGGGTTATTTATTATTAGCCTTTTGGTGCTACAAGGCAGCTTTTTTGTAGCAATTCCTCAGATTTCAAAATGTTCCCATAAGCTACAGAATATAGGGAATGCTTGCTTATAATATTGTCATTGAATTTTTACACCATTTTTATACCATTTGATTCTACACATTTGATTCTTCAGAATACCAGTTCACTGAAGTGCTACTGTAAGACAGTTTTCATATCCAGGGTTTGATTCCTGCTTGGAAAACCAGTGGGTACCTCATACACTCTCAGCCCCAGAAAACCCCATGATAGAAACACCTTATGGTTTCCATAAGAAACAACTTGAAGGCACACAACAACAGCAAAACATTTGTATACAATTGCCACTGATTTCAAACAGAGATAAGCTGGAAGATGGGCAGCGATCGCTAATTCTAGGGGCCTTTCCACACTACACTCTTATAATGTTATTGTTCCACTTTCAACATCCTGTGGAATTCTGGAGTTTGTAGTTTACTGAGGCCAAAGAGCTCTCTGGCTGAGAATTCTAAATGTCCTGCCTAAACTGCAAACCCCAGGATTCCATAGGATGTTGAAAGTGGAATAACAACACTATAACAGTGTAGTGTGGAAAGGCCCTAGGTTTCCAAATGATTCCTTGATTGTGATGACCTTGTATTGATGACATTAATTTAAAGTGACTGACCATGGTTCTTATTGTGACCATAAAACCACACATAGTAATAGGATGAGCTGCTACTTCAATGATTTTTGTTTTCTGTGAGGCAGTTAGCAGTCAGCCTTTCCAAACACATCAGCCTTGATGTGCAGGGCACTTCTCAGCAGGAGTTTCAGTAGTTTGGAAGGAACAGCTTCTGCTTTGTACTGTGATAAGAAAGTGAAGCAAAATGTTGCAACTGTTCATATGCTTTTGAACTGGGGAGCATGACCTAGATTGAATGTAATCAGGTGCTATCTGTTTAAATGTTAAAGCAGCTTATTTGGAGATAGATAACATTGCCGTGTGATTTTAATGACCTGGAGGGAAGCACTGTTATCTCTTTGTTGTTGTTGTTGTTTTTCTTTCATCCTTTCTTCTTTTCTTTGCCTAATTGGTTATTTCTCAGCAAGTCAAACTCTGTTTCAGGATTTTAAAAAGTGGAATTTTGCCTAACTGCATGCAGTCTCATACTCTCCAAAATATCAGCAAGATTAACAGCCTTGAAAAAACACAATGCTTTAATAGGTCACGTTGCTCCAGTTTCACAATGTCCTAAAGGCCAGTATTTACATATTATAATGCTGTGCCGTTTGCTGGGACCCAGAGTTAAAGCTGCTCAAATGGCACATTTTGAAAGGAAACTTTATTTTTTATTCACAGATATCCATAATAACCTCCAGTGGAAATAAGGCTTTGAACCTAATGTGCCACTGGCATTTAGGGACAGAAAAAAACAAAATCCAATAATTATTTCAGCTATCCCAAACTTTCCATGCTTCCACATCAAATACAAGTAGCCATTAATTAATAGTACAATGTGTGTTATAGTGGAATCAAGGCATTTGGGATTCAGTACCAGCACTTTGTGATTATGTCATTTACCACACTCACCAGTGGTGCCTAATGAGTGAATGATTAAAACCCTGTGGATTAGGAACCAAACACATGGGGGGGGGGGAATCAGTTTTAAAGCATGAAGTTAACACATGTACTGTCAAACCTCAGCTATCTAGGAATGAGATATTTACAAAGAGAAGAAAGAGTCATTACACTTCCAGTTTATGTCATTTTCACATGTGTTCATTTGAAAATTTGTTGCAATCCACTAGAATATTAAATGGCGTGTTTAAAGGAACAAAAAGCAAGTAAATATTTTGAAGGATAAATTAGCAGGGTTTTGTAAATATATTTGCCTCTCAAAGTACACAACCATTAATATTACTCATGATATATGTAATCATTATGCATAATGGTCCATTTTTGAGTTTAGAACAACACTACAATCTTCTCAAAAAGACTAATTATGAAAAAAAAATGGATTCTTATAGACTCGATGTTCTGGAAGGTTGTTCTGCTTTGAAATATGGACCAAAGAAAATCCGTGAGCTTCCATACCCATATGAGACATGAATTTCCCCTGCTCATTCGGCCCACTGTCAATATCAGGGTTCGATGACATTCCAGTCTCATCTTGCATAGAACATGCTTCTGGATGTTTTCTTTGTAGGTGAATATCAATGTTCTCAGTATTATCAGCATCATGGCATTATCCCCTGTGGCTTTTACATGATGAGTGATTCTTGATTTTCCCAGTCAGAAGTCCTTTTTATACTTAGCTCTGAACCATCTTCAAAAATCAAGGCATGAAAAGGAAAAACAAATAAAATAAAATAACATTTCCTTCTTGGTAAGACACAAAGACATTTTCCAATGTATTACACAATGCTTTTCATGTCATCATCTTGCACTGATAATGTACCAGACTTTTCTGTTTCTTAATGTTCAACAAATCAGACAGTTCTGGTGGTGGTGTTAACTTACTGTGTTCCTCTTGATATTAGGCTAACCTATAGGAGATGAGGCAGATGGAAAAGATAAGCATTTCAGCACTATAGATAGGTTTCTTCTGCTTTCTGCCTAACATAAACTTACCATTTGTCATACAGGGTCTCACATATAAGAAAAGAAAAAAAAGGAACTTCTATCCACTTTTCCCACATTATTTATAACATCAACCTCCTTTATTATATCCTCTGGTATTATTTTTCCCCCCAAAATACAAGTCTACAGTCTGTCAGGGACATAGATAAAAAAAATTTGTTTAAAAGTTGTTAAGGAGTCCTGATTAGAAGAACGTTGGACAGAAAAGAATCTTTGCATTTTGGGATTTTTCCTATGCAAATTCACATGTGGTATTTTTGTGCAGAAAACAACAGTTTCTTTGCATAAGATAATATTCCTGCAAGGAATATTATTTTTTGTGCAGAAAAAGGTTTTTCTGCACAAAAATACTACATGAAAATTTTTCACAGAATAAGTCTCAAACCGCAAACAGTCTTTCAAATCTGCACAGTCTTCGAAGATTTTCTGAGAGTAAGAGAAAAATGCTAATATTACTAATGTTTCCTTTGAGGACAAAATTGGCAGAGGATTACACCCCTAGCATGTGTTGCTCATTCAAAGTTACAATCTTATGCCCACTTATATTGGACAAAGTCCCACTGAACACACTGGGTCTCACTTCATAGACACATCAGATCACACTCAAAGAAAAATATTTGGATTGCAGGGGAGAGGGATCTATTCATATTTTACTTATTTATTTTTTAAAAAAATAAAAATCCCAGTTATCTCCACAAATGTTTAGTTAACCGTCTTCTTTTTTTCATTGTACTTTGTATTAGGTTGCTAGACTTTGGTTCCTTTCTATACTGAAATGTGTGTGACTTTCAAAGTATTTGTCACATTTCCTCATTTATTTTTCCATGATGTGAATTTTATTTTTAAAATATGGGTATTGTTTTGGGTACACTTTATTTTTCAGAGATGCCATATAAGCTTAACAAATGTTGGACTCCTTGAAGTGTGCATTTTCCCCCTAACAAATCCTGGGAGATGAAAAAAGAAAATATTACTTTTGAGACTAATGAAATTTATTTCTGTGTCTAGCATTAGTGATAGGGACTTATTTTATCTAATTTAATCTCATGATGAGAAATGCCAGATCTCTTCTTCTCAGAAGTGGGTGATGGCCTGAGAAATTTTGCATATTTCCTGGTATTTTTTCCCCATTTTAGGCCTTTCCTGCAAAAGCGTAATAAGTTTTGTGCATTTTTTTTTCTGGAAGGACTATATTGTGCAAATACAATGCATTTTCAAGCAAAAATATGTTTTCCATAAAAGATACTAGACATGAAAACTTAAAATTGAAAAACATGTATCCGTTTTCATAATATATCAACAAATCCTTCCTTGTACAGGATGAGGAAATTTGTGTATATCCATTATATCCTTATTTAGAACAAATATGCAATTTTTAATTGGGTATTTCTGGTGAGCCATACAATATTATTATGTTAGTGATCTCGTATGGGTTAGCTAAGCAGCTCAGCTTTTATCATCATAAATTAGATTAGGAACTGAGTTCTGTGTCTGAATAAAATAAGTTGGTTAAAATTAGCCAATTATTTTATAATAAGGATGGCTGAGAGTTTTGTTTCTCTTGGTTTTTTAAATAAAAATTTACCAAATATTTTCAGATCTCTTCAGTTTGAAGAAAAGTTTAGGCTAAAATAATTCAAATGTGGCATTAAAAACAGATAAAGCTTTAAGTGCTTAATACTTGAAGTCTGTGTTTGTATGCCTGTCTATTCAAATAACAGGAGTGCTGACTTATGCCCTTACCACATGACGTTGTCATCTCAACAAAGAAATCTGTTGTTCCTGGTCCAGGATGCGTGCCATCACACGACGCCATCACTCACCTGCTGCTGTCATGTTCCCATCTGAGGGGAATGCACCCGTTTTCATTACCAGAAAAAAAATCTGGTAATAGCCCCTTTCCCGTCAGTTGCATGTGGTAAGGGCTGAAGTGCTTGATAAGTGCGTCCCTCCATAGTACTGCACAGGAACTGACCAATCATGGGTAATGGGGCAGGGAAAAGGTAGGGAAAGGGATGAACCATTGCTGCTGTACTGTGGAAGGAAGAACGGTGTGCCTGACTCTACCCATACATGCAACAGGTACAAGGGGAAGCATTCAGGCCCTGATCCCATCCAAGCAATGGCAATACTGGGATTCTGTGGGGACGACATGCTATTGGGGCATAGTTCAGTAGGGGTCTTAGAGGTCTTATTCTCTGTTTTCTATGAGGCTCTTCATTTTCAATAACTTCATGGCAAACAAGTGAAATATGGTCCTCTCCATAGGAATAGGAACATCTGTTTTCTATTTGATTTCATGGGTATAAATGAGTGAGAACTTCATTTAATCCAAACTTAACACAGCAACTCTCCCATTTTTTTTCCTGTTCAAGATCAAAAGAACATGATGATCAAAACATTCAGATGTCAGAAAAAATAAAACCGACTAATGCTTTCCATCTGTCAGGAATCTCTCCCTGCCAAACCACAGCCATCAAGGGAAGAGGGAGGTCAGGAATACTTTCAGGGAGAGTCTGAATATACCAAACACAAGGAAAATGCAAGCTGAGCCAGGTCAAGGTCCAGTCCAATTTTCAGGAGGCAGAGATCCATCCAGAGGGTTTCAGGAAACAGGAGACAAGAAGACCATGAGGGCTTGCTAGTAATTTGCTGCAAGCAAAGAGCAGCCGTGCCAGCAGACTTAAATAGCCACTGTGAACGGGTGCTGCTCATTATTGTTTCCTCAACCTAGTCCATGCAGCCTCCCTCTGAGCAGCCCATTTCAGCCTTCTTCATGATTGAGGGCTGATGAGTACATCTCTGCATCACTGCTGGTTCTCTCTCCATCATGAGCTGGCTGGGGCAACTCTGTCTCTATTTGACCTTCCAGTGCAGGAGATGTTTGCCAGTTGACTTGCTCACTCATTGGCTCGGTCCCAGGCACAATCAGTTGCTCCTCAATCACAGTAGTAGCATCTATCACATCATCCCCAGTTCACAGCAATGCTGTTATTTCAACTGGAGATTTCTAATTTATAAACCCTTACTGATCTCCACTATACTACAAGGAGAAAATCCACTATACCTCAACAACTTTATTTTTCTCAGAATCAGAGTCAAAATGGTAGAGCCAGGAAATCCACAAGTGAAGTTTCATTTTATCTGTGTTCCCTATGTCTTGCTGCCTAGTTTTTCATAGCAGTCACTTAACTCAATCACCTCACTTCATAGCAATCACTGCTAGCACTTCAAATGGCTAATAAGTGATGCCTCAGATGTTTGCAGTATCTTCTACATGTGAAAGAGTTGAGAGTAATAAACAACAGATGAACAGCAGAAGTATCTGTTTGTCATATTTCAGTACTGCTCATTAAAAATAAAGAATTGTGTGGATATCTTTAGCTATGGAGCATGTCCTGTGGCTATGACCAGGAATCAATGGGAAAAGACCTAGGAAAATATACTGCAAATATACAAGCCTGTTCAAGGATATTTTGAATATACACATATTCAAACAGCCCTCATGATTCATGGAAAAATGGGTAAATAGGTGTTAAGGGTAATGTATTAAGACGGAAATTCTATCTTTGCCTATGCAGATATAAGTGTCACTGGTTCAATGGGATTTAATACCAACTATTTTATTAGTGTGGTGCAGTGATTTGAGTATTGGACTATGACCCTGGAAACCAGAGTTCAATTCCTTGCTTGGCCATGGAAACCTCACAGGGTGACCTTGGGCATGTTATATACTCTCAGTCCCAGAAAACCCCATGATAGGTTTGCCTTAGGTTTGCCATAAACTGGGGATGACTTGAAGGTACAAAACCACCACCACCACCACAACAGTATTATTATATGAATGAAGCTTTCTTAGCTAAAGATGCTATGAATCTCTGAAAGATAATTCTATGCACTTGGGTGTACTTAAATGTAAAGATGGGTCACTCCTGAAACATATACATGGATTGTAAGATATTTTCCAACCATGAGACCTTGTTGTGTTTAGTGAAAAATACATATCACTGAATTCAATGGGATTTAGTCCCAGGCATGTTTTCATAGAATGTCAGCTTCTGTGTTTTGGTCCTTACAATTAATTACTCTTGTTTCATAGCAGCAGTTTCTAAGCAAAAGGTACACAAGAGACTCATGCTTTTTGGACATCTGACTTAACATATTTTTAATAAAACACACAAAATATGGTCTTGTGGCACTTAGAGGCTAACAGATTTTTCATACATAAGGTTCCATGGACTAGATCCCACTTCAATAAATCTGTTCATCTTTAAGCTGCCGCAAGACTGACTCCCTGCTTTTTCTGTAATAGATGAACACAGCTTCTGCTCTGGCATTTGTCAACATATTTGATGTCTTACAGTTGCATATCAGCTCAACACTGTGCTGTATTATTTATAGCTATTGCAGCCTTGGACTTTCTCTAGTATTCCTGGACTCTGAATGAATATTCCCATAATGAATGCTGATATTTTTCAACATCTGATCCTAGTACCCACCACCCAATTTACATCCATCTATTAAAATTTAAAGGGGTATTAACTTTTTTAAAAAACTTTCCTGCAGCCTGATCTCCATTTACTACATTTGTATTTCAAAATTCCTTTCAGATGGGCACTGTATCCTATTTGTGATTAGAATAAATGGAATGAAGACACAAGATAAAATTTGAGCTATATGCTTACCACTTCCAATAGCCTTAACCTACTTAAATTAACTGAGTTTCTATCAGCAAAGATCAGTTAAAGACTGATCAGTGAACACTTCATCCCACCAAACAGGACAGAAGGTAAACTATCAAGACAATAATAGACACTTCAGAAATCCTCTTCAGCTGCTAAGCCCATACTTTTACTTAGGGAAATACTTTTGGATTACCAAACGGATTTAGGGAAAGTCCACTAGGGTGGTAGAGACACCTTTTCCAGCTGGACTTATCTCCTTTTACTAATGGCTGGCCCAGAACACAAGAATCAGATGGTTCCTCGGATGTTCTACCATCCCTAAAGGATAGGGGTAAAAATGTCCCCACTATAAACAGAAGAGTAAATTTTTACAGTAACCTCTTAGGACAAGCTGAAGGCCGCAAAATGCATCTTTGCTTTTAAAGTTTACTTTTGAAAAATACAAATAGCAATATCCCAGGGGTGATAATTACTAGAATCACGGCTGGTAGGGAAAGGGAGTTTAAGTTTTTCCTTCATTATATTCTATGCTCTGCTCTAAGTAAAAAAGCTCATGTTGGCATTATTGTTCTCTTCACACAACTAGCAGCAGCTCTGGAAGAGTGAATTTTAGAACATAGCACAGAAGAAAAAGTTAAATTCTGCTTCTATGCCAGTGCCAATCCGAATATTTGTCCTTTTCACACACAAAGTGCTGCTACTTTTTAAAGTTACATGCTCTAGAATAAACAAATTTGTGTTGTGTGAGTCATGGGGTATTTTTTTTTTAAAAAAAAAGCCCGACGAAGATACCAATGTACCTTATTGTATAATAATATTCTATGTTCCAAAACATTGTGTGTCCAGACCTATGTTTCAACCAAATAACAAAATCCAGAAAAACCACACAGTGGAATAAAATTTTAAAACAATTGGGCATTTTTTTTTAAAAAAAAAATGTTCTGGTGAGTTTTCTGATCCCATTGAAATCCAGTGAGAATGTAAAACAAAATAAACAAACCAAAAAAAAAAACCCTTCAAAGTCCAACCTACTAACAAGGTGTATCACTTCTGCTTTGCTATGGTATAATTCACCAAGAAACAGCATTGGATATTTTTTGTCCCAATAGGCTAGAGTGAAAAGGGATCCCAATGACAAAAATCAATAGCCCTCTGGGGATTCTTTTGTCCCAGCAGTTTTGTTCTGTTTTATTTAAATAGGAAAAGTATGGACCTAAATTTAAGAGCACTATTTACAACTTTGCAAGTGACAGTGTTGTACAATGACCAACATTATAAGTCTGTCCTCCAAATCTCACTGAAGTAGCCACATTCTATTCGGGATTTATCCTAGGTGAATGAATATTCACACTTACTTCCTAAATTCAAACTTGGTGGACTGTACATTCTGTACTGCAGTGATGCAAGAAAAGAAAAAATATGTTATAGTGACATTTTGACACCAACCAAATCGCCAAATGACATTGAAAATGTCCTCTATTAATTTATACTGCCTCTCAAACTTTCATTATAGTATTTAACTCTCCTTCCTGCTCTCCAGTTCTTATATGTCCTTTCTCTTACTTTTCTGTTTCACCTTTTGCTTAGATCTGTTGACGTTTCTCTTCTGGAACTCTAAAAAAGGATGTACTTTGGTCTGCAACTTCCAGCATACTTGGTTGTACATTCCTTACAGAGAGTCAAAAAAGAAGGTATATTGTGTCATAACTATCCTCTCCAAGATAGTTCTGACCTTGGGTAGAATACTTAATTCTTTTTCATATACTAAAAGGATAAAATGAAAAATCAATCACATATTACCATCATTAAAAATGAAATATATCTTAATGGGATAGGTCTGCGTTTCAAGGCCCATAGGAGGAAAAAGGTTAAAATAACAACAGTAACTACAGTATATAACTACAGTGAGTACTTCTAGTGATGTCACTTGGTCTTTTCAGAACAACACACACAACTACCTAACTCTTTTCAAGTAATTATAATTAATTGAAATTAAACAAATATTCCATATGATAATAAAATATTTGAGTAATGCATAAATTACAAAAGTTCAATGTTAAAAAGTGGATTTTTTAAAGATTCTGTTTATAATAGATTATAATGAGTCAACATGAGTTGAAAATATGATGTGGTAGCTTAAAAAGCCAATGACTGTATCAATAGGAGTATTATATCTAGGTTGACTGAAGTACTAGTACCACTCTATTCTGCTTTGGTCAGACATCACTTCGAATATTGTGTCCAGTTCTTGGCGCTAAAATTCAAGAAGGATGTTTACAAGCTTGAACATATCCAGAGGAGGGCACCCAAGATGGTAAAAGGTCTGGTAAACTTTCTGGAGACTTCAAAACCAGTCATGAGGGCAGGTTGTAGTCCACAGATTGCATTTTGTCAAATTCTGCTTTAATACACAGGTAGCACAAAACAAGGATATTTATTTTATGTTAGGATCACTGTATATTCCATGAGATGTCCATATTGTTTATTTGGTTAAATATTTCAATCACAAAATTGTCAGAGGGATGGTGGATGATGGGAGCTACACAAAGCCTGGTAGCAGTTCCCTCCAGCACTGAGCTCTGGCAAAAAGACAGTTCACCAGAGTCAAGTGTTTAAAAATCACCATACAGCAGAGTTTACTCACACAGCTTGAAGCGTCTCAGCACAGCAGAGTGCTAACCTTTAGCAGCAAAAACCCTGAAGCCAGGAAAAATACTCCCACACAACTATTATCTTCCAACAGGAGGCTTTACTCTTGAGTTACAATATATACAGTATATACAAATCTCCAACGGAGTTTTCAGCATTCAGCAGCAAGCAGAACATAGCCTCCAGCCGCTCTCCAGACATCAAGAAGGCTTAAAGGGTTAGAACACACCCCTTTATATACAGACATTGCTGATGCAACTCTAGCAGCCCTTGCCAGAGGTATGATGCAACCTTCGTGCCCTTGGTTACACAACCCAATGGCTCATGCAGGTGTTACATGGGATTGCATCATCCACTGTCATTCCCAGGTGCAAACTTTAATTTATATCATGTATATCTTATTTGGACTTAGGTTCTGTCCAACTTATCCTCACAAAAATATCTCAGAGACACTTAGAGAGAAAAAATAAAACAAAAAGATTAAAACAATAAAAATAAGTTAAAATTTGAATAAGCTAAAACATATTAAAACACTTTAAAATTGTATAATTAGTGCTTGGGGAAGACCAATAATGCCCAAAGGCTTTGATGAACATCCCAGTTTTTATTTGGCTTCTAAATAAAATTAGTGTTGAAGACAATTGGGCATCCAAAGAGAGGACATTCCACAATTGGGGTGCAATGGCACACGGTATATTGACCTTATTAGATTATCTCTCCCCAGTGGACCTCAGTCTTCGTGAAAGCACATACACAGGTATTCCCTCAAGTATCAAGGTCCAAAGTCATTTAAAACTTTAAATATCATTTCCAACACCTCGAATTCAGATTAGAAGCATATTGGCAGCCAGAGCAGTTCTTTTAAGAATAGTATTATATGCGGTCCATATGGTATCCCAGTCATCAGTTGAGCTGCTGCATTTTGCAATAGTTGTAGCTTCTGAGCCTTTTTCAAGGGCACACTCATGCAGAGCTATTACTAATTGGGAGTTTTCCAGTGTATGATCTACTGTGGCCAGATTACTTCTCCAGAAAAGCCATTGTTCAATTGTTGAAGCTATCAGCAAGCACTTTGGGCCATAGGCCACTGAGTTTAGATGGGCCTCCAGTGACAAAGATGGATCTAGGAGTACTCTCAAGTTATGGGACCTGCTTTCTCAAGGGGAATGCAGCCGCAGACAGAAAGGCTGTTTACTTGATTCCTGGATCCAGCCCACACATCCACCATCTTACCAAGATTCAATTGAAGTTTATTTTCCTTCATCTACCTTATTACTGCATTCAGGCACTGCTCAGGCAGCTTCTACCCTCAGCTGTCACTGTGGACAAGGAGAAACAGAGCTGAATGTCATCAGCATCTTGGTTCCATTTCCACCAGCAGGGCATATGGATGACACTGAACTCCAAAGCAATTAATAACCTCACCTGTGAATCCTGTGGCATTCCGCAGGTTAATAGCCATAGGGCTGAACAGCAATCTCCCAACACTATTTTCTGGAACCAGCCTTGTAGACAGGAATGGTATCAGTGTAAAACAATACCTCCTACTTCCATCACACAGAGCTGTTCCAGTAAAAGATTATGAAGGGTGGTATCAAAAGTCTCTGAAAGAACCAGGAAGAGTAGCAGCATAGCACTTCCACATCTTTTCCCTAGTATAAGACATCAATCGAGGGGAGAAAAAAGCCCATTTGAGTACCCTGTCTTGTCTTGAAACCAGACTAAAATGAGTCCAGATAATCTGTATTCTCCAAGAATTCCTGAAGTTGCTTAGCCACTACACAATGAAACTCCTTGCACAGAACAGGGATATTTATAATGGCATAGGTCAAGGGAGATACTCTACAGGAGAGTGTGCACATTACACCTCATTCAAAGTAGCACTTCTCACTGACAGAGTGTTTACAACCTCTTGGACCCACCCTGTCAATCTTGCTCTGCAAAGTCTTCATAGCCAAGATGGGAAAGGGTCAACCTTACATGTGGTGGCACAGATTCATTCAAGCATCTTACCTACACCACCAGACTGCCACAACTGTAAATCATCCCAAAAAATCTGGGACCAGACTGTGCACTTGACACTTCTCTAGACTCTGTGGTAAATGTGATGTCAAGTTCTGAACAAATACATATATTTTTTTCAAAGTAACTGGCAAGTTTATCACACCAGGTAACTTTGGGTTCAATTCCTCATTTCTCTGGGCTCATACCCCAAAGGCTTCTCACCACTTGGAATAATCTTGTCTAATAGATATGCAAGTATGTTTTATAGAAAAGCTGAGGAGTAAGGGGTCTGTATCATGCTTTTGTTGAAAAGACCTATCAGCCTTATTTTCTCCCACTGATAATTCCATTTTCACTTTCTCTGTAGGTAGATCTATGTGGCTATATAATTTATACAGATGTCAGTAAATGAATATGTTTCAGGATGCTTTTAGTCACTTGAAACAAAAAATATTTTTATTTTATAGGAGTACAAAATCTTTATGCAAAATTCCCCAAGGTAGTTTTAAGGTTTTGACAATTTTAATACCTGCACAAAAGAATTCCCTTTAGTATTTGCACTGTATTAGAAACTGAAAATTAAAAATAATGACTCACAGCCTATAAAGTTATTTTCATTATATTGCAAATTGCAACACAGTCCCTGAGTGAATAGAGCTTTAGTACAATTTGTATGTTTTGTGCCGGGAACTTAAGTTTTCCATAAAATTAAAGTCTTCCAGTTAGTCATAGACTGTGCATTAATTTGTGCAGAGATTGATTTGTTGAATATAATGCACTGTTGATCATTTGAAAATGTCTGAGCCGCCACCGCTGAGTCATCTGCTGCCTGATAATAGGAGGACTTCTTAAGGGCCACTTTGATTTTGGATTAAGTAAAAGGATTTACTTATGCAATTCTATCAAGATCCATATCATGCTTGCTATATATTAATTTAGTTTTCTTTTTTTCCTAGTTATATTCTCAGTTTCTCTCCAAACTGCTTCCAAAGACAATGTTTAGGGAGCTGTGGATTAGTATTTAGTATCTGATCAAAATATAAAAGAGTTAAACTAATAAGTGATCCAAATTTGAAAACTTTACATGTCTATGTTTTGCCAGTTACCATTTGATCTACTTCTTGTTTGCCTGTTTATTTATTTAATTATTCATTCATTCATTCATTCATTCATTCATTCATTCATTCACTCACTCACTATATTACAGGTTGATATACTATTTCCAAGGCAGGGCAAACAAAGCGCTGAAAACCCCCCCTCCTACGTATGTTGCTGGGGGGACTTTGGATTTGTTCCTCTTCAGCAACCTAGATATGGAGCTTGACGTGGTTACACATGCTGGAATATTATATCATTTCTTGGTGTACTACAAAGTTTAAGATATTACTTTCTCTACCACCACCATACAAAGAAGCCATTCTCAGGATTTATCTAAGACATCTCTGGGTTCCTTCTCTTAAGCCCTCAGTCAGTTATCAGCTCATGTTTTTGCTCCAGGTATGCACCAATGAAGGAATGAATGAGTAGATAGGATACCAGGGAATGAGACTGGGCTAGAAGATACCATATTGGACCAGAGTTTTGTGGAGGATACATTAAATCTAGACATCCTGGTTAATCAATTTAACACTGTAATAAAAACTGCTTTAGAAATCATGGCACCATCAGACTTGTTTAGTCACACAGTGTGAACCAAGAGCTTGGCTGCTTGCAGACCTGCATATGGAGTGAACTATTGTCTGTTGTTAAGAAAGACAGTGAATAGAGAACTCATCAGATTGATTGTGTCAAAGCTTGAGGACTGCTTGTACAATTTATTTTTCTCATGTAGATGAATCTCAGCAATCTATTGCAGAAAAAGTTCAAGCTTGTCAGTTATTTGCCACCTTTAATACTTTACTGAGTCCAATGGCTGCTATGATAAGGGTTCTGCAGTTCAGGATCTCTTTGCAAGTGATTTGGCCTCTTTCTTTGATCAGACGGTGACCTCAGTTGTTAATTCATTTATGGTGGATGGATCTTCACCTCCACTACTATCTATCACAATCATTATTCCTTTTGTAAGGGGTTGAAAAACTTCCTCTTTGAATCACTGGATAAGCTGCTGAGTTTTATCCAAGGTTGCTGGGGTGAGCAACGGGGTTTGGGATGCTGGGGTTTTTATGTATATTGATAGTGCTATGTTTTATTGTCTATTTTTGATGCTCCAACCTTTGATGAAAAGGGCATTATAAATTAAAGTTGTTGCTGTTGCTCCTACTGACATTTCATACATGGTCTAAACCCAATTGCTAATCCCAACTAGAGCAGACCCATTGAATTAGTGGGATTTACATATACACTAATTTATTATTCAGCAATTAGGATTTATGCCAGTATTGTGATAATTATGTTATAGTCAGGGTTACCTGAAGAATTTAGTCTTTTCAAATTCTAAGTGACCTGGTCTAATATTTACTAGATTAGTGTTAAGGATCAAAACATAGCTTCAGCACTTTCCAGCTCAGAAAACAAACAAACAAATTAAAGCATTTTTGAAAGAAGATGGGTTTTAAAATATGTAGTATTTATGTAGTATTTAAAAGAAAATGTTTGCTGCATTTTAAAACAAATAAGCAAACAAACAAAGTTTATAGGAAATGGGGACAAAATATGTTCCACAGATAAATCAAACCAGAAATTGATTAAACAACACAATCTTATTGATGACTTCATTCATTCCAAGGTGACACCTAAGCTACCCATCCATAGCTATATGGTGTGATCAATATGTTAGGAGGGAGAGTACATTCAGATTAAGTCTTAATGGCACTTGGAGAGCCTGTGCAACTTTCTCTGTAGTACTTGTTAGCATAAGTGTGGGTCACATGCAGCCCCACAAGCCTGTCCCCCCACCCCAGTCTTCAGCTCTTCCAGTCAACCTTCTTTCCGGGGCGGGGGGGAGTTGAATTGCCTCTGTTGGAAATTTCCTTCTAAATAGATTTCAGGGCACCTTTTTTTTTTCCAAACCAAAATTTATGTTGTGACTACTACTTTGTTTTCTCTACTCTTTTTTTGGGGGGAGGGCATTTCTGGCAGTCTTTGTGCCTCCTGTCCAACTGTTCCAGAGGCAGCAGTTTGGATCGTGAACCTGCCACAGTTGCTGATCTTTTGTTAGTGAGCCTGGCTTCTCTTCCATATCCTGAGATTCTAATCGCCATCAAGCTAACATGAAATTTTCCTTGGTTGCTCTACTAAAGTTCTCGTATATCGTTCCTATCTGAAATTCACTATCTGACCTTTAATTATCTTCTAGTCATAGCAAGCTGTTAATACCTCCTGCATTTCCTGTTGTCCATGAGCGTTGCACCAGAATCATGTTCAAAGCATAAAAAGGTCATATTTCAGATGTTTCATTTCTAGAATCACCCAGTGAGTGGTCATATTGCCTGGAGGATCCTGAAAGCTAGAATCCAAAAAAATAATTTTTCCAAGCTCTGATCATCTGTACCAGGATTATATAGTGTTAAGAAAAATGCTCTCTCATTTTGATCTTGTAACAAAATAGTTGAGCAACATGCAAAGGGTAGATAGTTGGAATGGTCAAGACCTGGCCATGCTGGCTAGAAGACTCAAAAAGTAACATTTCCCAACCATAGTCTTTCCCTACCTAATGTTGAAGCTGAGATTGCCTTCATGTTCTGTCTTTCCTCTTAAAGAATCTTGTCAATTTGATATAAAATTCAGGTATCATGCCCTTTCTTCTGCAAAGCCACAATCACAAAGAAATATTTTAAGCAAAATACTGCATCCCTATTCTTCAGTTTTCATCTTCAGATTCACCCTTTATCATAGCCAATCTCCTCTGAGAATTATGCAGTGTTGCAAAATGAGGCTATAATTATGTTTAGTTACATGCATTTAAAATGAATTGTTTAATATGAAGGTACTGAATTGTGTCTGTATTTGCACAAGAACGAGTTTGGAATCCATTGCAGGGATTTGAATTAATCATTTATTTTGTATTTTTTCCCCATAAGATAGGGATAGTGGAACAGCCATGTCATGAAAATGAGCTTCATCAGCATCATTAATAACGTGCAGTTGTTACATTTTTTACCTCGTCTAACTTGAGCAAACAGGAAAAGAAGCTTTTCTTCTCCTCTTTCAGCTGATGATGTGATGACATCAAAACTAATTGCATGAACATTTATTGGGAATGTTGCCTATGAGACTTTTCTTCTGTGTGTAGACAAAAAGGTGATATATAGAGACTATTAACAATGATTCATAGTTGTCAAACATAACTAGAGTTCTGGTGGTGGCATATGCTGGTATGACCTAGGGTAATACTACTGTGTATAATTTGTGGGATGTTCAGCATCTGGCAGGTATGTGAACAGAAGGTATCTTATCCTTCCTGGTCTAGTACTCCCCAATAGCTTCCATGGTCAGTTATTATCCAGTGGAGGGGTGTCACCCAGGCAGCATCTGGATGCAGTTGCAAAGCTGGGAGAAAGAAACACCTGCAATGAACTCCAACGTAAGGTAGAATGGATCTAGTGCCATAAGACTGCATTGTTCTGTGACCGGAATTTCAGCATAAGTATATTGTCAAAACATTATATTCCACAAAGTTTCTATTGGATTTCAGCTGTTCAGAGCCTCTAATTCAAGGATGGGAATCACCTGGTCCTCCATATGTTGTTGGACTGCCAATCCTGAAAATTTCTCAATATTGACTATGCTAGTTAGAGTTGTTGAAACTTACAATTCAACAATATCTGGAGGGCTATATGATGCTCACACTTGATCTATTTATTCTACTTAGTTATAGGGATGAACAACAAGCAAGGTAATAGCTGACAAACTTTTGATTGCTTCTAGGATTTGGACAGCTAGAAACAACAACGCTGTCCTCACTCTGTATAAGGTTTGGAAATTTGCAGAAACTAATTGTTTTATTACATGAGGCAAATAAATCACAGCTGCAGCAGTATAATAGTGTCTTTGGTTAGGACTTATCACATTACCTTGGTCTTTTTCTGTAGTTCTTCCAGTGGGAGAACATTTGGAATATGTTCATTTTACAAAGGAGGTCATTAGCAGATCTTTTGTGTTAATAAAAGAAACATTATTCAAACAGTCTCCCACTGGGAGAACAACAGAAAAGAAACAATGTCATATGCCAAAGACATGATTATTCTGCTGCAATCACAGTTTATCTCCTTCATGTAATAAGCTCCTAAGTTAACAGATTGTGCTCATTTAAGACCTCTCTTTTCCCTATTCTCTGGTGACACTTTATTAAGGGCTAGTTGTCTTCCCTGCTGTAATCAGCATGATGCATTTCCTCAGCTTTTCATGTGGTATAATTGTTTAAGCTCCTTTTACATAAATATCCTACTTGCTTGTATTGTTGCTTTTCAATCAAAAGAAGTTTTGTTATCATTCATTATCCATTAAGTGTCATGAACAGGACAAGATATACACATGATGTTGCTTGGTTAAATAGCATTAACATTTTTGGATCAATTCCCAGGATTGAAAGAGCTGAGTAGACACATTCAGATGTCATTACAAATGTGAATTCTCAAGAATTCCAGACAGTTTTGAATGTCCATATATACTTGTTCATGCTGGTTAAATGTTCCTGCTTGCAGTGCAAGTGGGTTCAAGATCTCTGGGGGAAGGATGTCACAGATGTGCTTGGTAAGAACATGGAGATGGCTCATATATTATGGAATTTCCTCCCATACCAGAGAAAAAAATTTTAAATTATTATTTTTAGAGGTATTCAATTTTTAATAAGTTGTGCAGAAGTATTTCTAATGGAATTTATTGAGCTTTTATTTTTTATTTAAACATGTTTTTAAATGCTTTTATAATATTTTTAATAGGACTTTTAAATGTTTGCATTTAATATTGCTTTAGTTGTATTTTGTTTTTATTGTACAATTTAAGGCCTCATGTTGAGAGAAGGGCAGGATATAAATTAAATAGATACATACATACATACATACATACATACATACATACATACATACATAACAATAAAATAGTTTACTTAATATCATAGCCAAATCTAGCAGCGGCCAGCATTCTGCCTTGTTTTTTGCTTAAAAATAATACACACACAAAAACAACAACAACAACAATTCTTTCTTTGGATTCTTTCTTTGGCTTTTGATAGGATTAAACTTTCCATGGCTTCAAGAAAGACCAACTGGCAACATGCACTAGGATATTGCTGATGTATGAGAAGTAAGTAGTATGGGGAAACCCTGGCTTGCTGTGACATGAAAACTAGGATAATGTTTTTAATCTGGATTAGAGAAACCCAAGCTATGCAGTGGTGGGCAAAGTGAGGTTTGGAGATGCCATGTGCAGCTAAGGCTGCTTTCTGCCAGACACCCCAAACTCTTCCCATTTTCTGGTCAAAAAGGATGAATTGGCAGTGCCAGTAGCCTTACAAGTATTAATTCACTTTGTAAATAGGTTGCACTATTTAACATTAGAAAATCATCCATGTCTTCATTTCATCATAGCCTTTGCTGGTCCCTCTGGATCTGCCATAGTTGCCAGTTCTGATCTTACTTGGCTTAATGGTGTTTAGTTCAAAATAAGGGAAAAAATCTTCTTAATAGTCAGAGCAGTTTGACAGAAGAACTGATTTGCCTTCACTGGAGATCTGCAAAGGAAGGCTGGATTTCTCTCTGTTGGAAAACTCTTGTTCTATATTTTCAACTTTGAATGACAGGTGGAACGAGGTCAGGATGGGAAACTTGCAGCCTTCCAGATGCTATTGATCTCCTATAAACCCCAGACAGTATTATGCTTTCCAATTTTAAGAGTTTTTTGCTTGTTGTATAATATTTTCATTGTGTCTGCCTCATCAAAAAGAGGAGAATTGTTGTTCCTATCTTCAAAGTAGAGGGGAGAAGAGGTAAGGAAGAGCCAAGCAACAACCAGCCAGTCAGCTTTAGGTCAATACTAAGACATGTTTTCAAACAGATAATTAAACAGCTAGACTCTGAGTACAAGCAAAGAATGCTGTGGTTAGTAAGGGCCAGAATGGGTTTCTCAGAGGAAAAAAAAGTCATGCCAGACTACTCATGCCATTTTGGTAGACTTAACAAGCTTGGTAGAGCAAGGAAATACTAAGATCAGTGAGGCTTTTGACAACATCTTCAGTAATATTCTTGCTGACAACCTGGTAAAATATGGATTAGACAATGTTATTGTTAGGTGGATTTGCACTTGTTTGGTCAATCAAAGCCAAGTGTGCACAAATCATTTGTCTTTGTCCTGGAAAGAAGTGACTAGTAGGATGCTACAGGATTATGTCCTAGGATAGGTATCGTTCAACATCTTTACAAATGTGTTGGATGATGGAAACAAAGGTTATGCTTATAAAATTTGCAAATGATACCAAATTAGGAGGGGACAGGATCAGAATTCAAAATGATTTTGAAAATTGGGAGAGTTGAGTCAAAACAAATGAAAAGAATTTCAGCAGGGATAAGTATTAGGAACTATATCTAGGTGATAATAAATGAAATGTGCAAATGTAGAATAGATGACAGCTGGTTTGACAACAGTACATGTGAAAAGAATTGAGAGGTCTTAGTAGGCTAGAAGTTAATCATGACTTGACAATATAATGTCAATGAAAAAGCCAATGCAATTATATACTTCAGGAACAGAGTCCAGATCAAAGAAGAAAATAGTTCCACTATATTCTGGTTAGGTCAGCCTTCACTTCAAATGTTGTTTCCTGTTTGGGCACCACAGTTCAAGAGTGATATTGACTAGCTGGAATATATCCAGAGGGAGTGACCAAGATGGTAAAAGGTGTGGAAACCAAGCCTTATAAGGAATGCTTTAGGAAGTTGAATATATTCACCTTGGAAAATATTGAAAGGTGATACAATAGCAATAGTTAAATATCTGAAGAAATGTTATACAGACCATGGTGCATGCTTGTTTTCTGCTGCTCCAGAAAGCAAACTATGAACCAAGATTTTCAAATTAAGAGGAAAAAGATCCCATCAAAATGTTAAGAAGAACACCTTGATACTAAAAGCTGTTCAGTGAAGGAATAGTCTTCCCCAATGGGTGGTGAACTCTCCTTCTTTGGAGGTCTTCAAATAGAATTTGGTTTGCCTTATTTCAGAAAAGATTTAGTTGTGTATTTCTGTATGGTAGGAGGTTGGACTAGATGGCCTTTGTAGTGCCTTCCAACTATATCATTCTGTAATTAGCAACACAAAAGAAGATGAGGTAGCTGGACAAGCAACCACTTGAACCATACATTATTCCTCCCCCATCATTCACTAAATGGGTGTCATGGGCCTCATCCTGTCCTTGGGTACTTCCATCACACAGACATTGGGACAGAAGTTGTGAAGATCTTTGTTAAAGCAAGAAATAACAGCCATTCACTTCTGACAGAAAAAAAGGATTTGCCCCCATTTATGACTCCAAAGTAAGCAGTTGCTCCCCTTGTTACTCATCTCAGTGTTTGTTTTTTGGTTTGTTTTTTTCATCTCAGTGTTAATAAGTCCTTATATTTGGTGTAATTCAATTCCTCTTTCCTAGGCACTTGGCCTCCTTTCTCATTAGCTTGCTTTTCTATCAGCAGTATTCTCATGTTTTTCTATCAACAGCCCCTTCCCAGAGCTATGGCTTTGTTACCCCAAAATGTGGGTGACTCCAGGATGCACCCATGATGCCAGTATCTCCATGAAACAGTGGAAAATATTAGCTCAAATCTGGAGGACTGTGAGAGGGAGGTAACTGAGCGAGATCTTTTACATCTATATTTGCTAGTACTTCTGCTAGGAAGAACCAACCAAAGATCCAAGAAGTAAGCTTAACTGTGTTTTTTGGGGAGAATTATAATCATGCACATAAGATTCAAGCAGTCACTCAATCACACAAGGCTAACTGAAAGAAAGGAAGGGAAGTTATGGATAGTGAGATTTCAGGACAAAGTGGGTGATGTTTACGAATCCAGAAGAGCAGCGAAGAAGAAATGTGGTTTAGAAGTAAGTCTAAGGACAGTATTCAACCAGGAATTTGGGCAGCAGAGCGGCAACCAGCAATTGATTTACTGTGAGTTGAATGGCCAAAAACAGGGGTTTAAATACCCAATTTCTGTCTGGAGGACTAGGATGTTAATGGCTCTCAGTCCAGGTCTGTCAATGTCAGGCGGTGGCTAAGTAGACAAAGAGGCAGGAGCTGAGTTTATGGTTTTAGTAATAAATAAAGCAAGAGGTTACATCACCAAAACAAACATTCAAGTCCCAGGGGCAGCAAACTCAAACAGCAAGGTTTAGCAAGGAACAGAAAGCCCATGACACAGGATGCAAATTCCTGGTTGGTAGACGGTTGTTGCCCTGTGCCCAGCTCCAACAGCGTCTGTCTTAAATACATAGTCTTTAGCACAGCTGGGGCTGATCAAATGTCTGTTTGCCCAGCTCACAGCTGGAGCCCCTCAAGACTTCAGGGACGATTCATCAGACGCTTCTCCCGCAGCCGCTGAGACCTTCGAACTGCCCCTTTCTCCAGATGCCTCTGGAGGAACGTGGGGGGAGGGTCTGCTGCAAACTCTGGGCTGGAGTCAGAAACACCAGCCTCTGTCAGGTCAGGAGCACTAGCCTCTGCCTCTGGAGCACAAACATCTGCTGCAGGTACTGGCTCGGGATCCATCTCAGGGACAGCTGTGGGGTCGCTGGCAGACTCCTTCCTAGCCTCTGAAAGAGCCCCCTCTCCCAAAGGCCCCTCCAAGGGATCCTCCCCTGGCTGGGAGTCTAAGTCTAAATCAGAGCCCCAGTCTGAATCAGCAGCATGCTCAGCCTGGCTCATGACAAGGTCATTCCAAGTGCTGCAGTTTCCATGGGTCTGAAGGTGTTCTCCTCCTTGCTCCCCCATAAGTTAATCATGGCAGTAGGGTTCCTGCCTCTCTCACATCCTGGCTAGAGTAGAGTATTTAGAATGTTGGGCAAAAAGTGATCATCGTCATAATCACCATCATCGAATTTTCTTCCAGATAGCTGGAGTATCTCTCAAAACTACAAATCCTAGAGTCCATGTCAGTTATAATGGAATCAAAATAGTGTCATTGTGTAGTGTGAAGGATCCATAATATCATTTTATGACTAAACATTTTAAAAGTGTTTGAAGCAGCTAACTCCTAGGAAAACAAGAAAAAGTTTGTAGTTTTCCAGAAAATAAACTTCTCCCTCTCTCTCCCTCTGTTCTCTCCTCACTTCTTGTTCCGCTCTCCCCTTGACCCTTTGGCTTGTGACTGTCTTTCCTCAGTTTGTTTCTAAAGCAGAGTGAAGGCAAACATAGGATGTTGCAAGTTGGTCTCTATAATGCTTTCTTTCTCGTTCGAAGCCTTCCTTTGGTGTTGTTTGGAGGGGGAGACAGATCTCTTTCTTAATCATCCATATTAGGGACACCTTTTTTAAAATAAATGTTTCTCATTGTCTGCTGGTACAGTTTCTTGAGTTGTCTCTTTCTAACCTCTGCCAGGCAGGAAGCCTTTTAAAATCTCCCAGGCACAGTTCTCCTCCTTCATTTAAGTCTATGTATATGTGAATGGATGAGTGATAAGAGATGTTTTAAGAAAGGCTAAATGTTTAGCAATATTTAATTAATATCTTTCTTCCCAGCTCAAGGAGTGTTAGGAAGATGTCTGCTGAGGAATTGAAGGGCGGATTCTTTAAATCAGATTTAAAACTCTGGTTTCTGAGGCTAATCACTTTGTCTTTTCTGGAAATAACTTTTCAGAAAAGTATGTTGTAGATTCGCTTTCTGTATCTCATTGAAATAGGCTTAGGGACAACAAAAACAGTTGCCAAATTGTCTTTAAGGCATCACAAGATTTCTTGTTGTGCCTGCTGCAACAAACGTATCTCTATCCTCATTGAAATCTTCCCCCCTCCGTTTTTATTTTATTTTTTGTACATACTGAATACAAATATATATTACATACATACTGACTGAATACATATTACAAACGCACGTACCAACCTATATACAAACTAATAGCTTCTTAGTTAAAACATACTTGCATGATACATACGTGAAACATACTTCAACAATAACATCTAAACAGTATATATGTAAAAACTTAAAAAAAAAAGAAATCTTCCCCCCTCCCAAGATTTTAAAATATAGCAGGTCCATTGTGTGCCTGGTTTTTATAAAACTCAGGTAGCATTGTGATTGCTTTTCCTCCATGCAAATGAAGTTTTGCAACTGCTTGGTTGACTATCACACTCTATTACGGGCTCTTCTGATCATTCATTTTCTACCCATGATGTTTATTCCATGAGTCCCTTTTCAGAGATGATGTCCTCTTCTTCGGCATCTAATAAAGGCTAAAATCTTCAAAGAAGCTAAAGTTTTAATGAGATGTATATCTACGAACCCAAATTGCCACTGTATACCTTCCCTTCTGCTCTTTGTACTTACCTATCTAGACAGTAAATGCTTCTAAATATCAACCTAGCTATTATATAATCAAAGCCAGATTCATTATAAGACTAAACCATTCAAGACTGATAAAGAACAGTAGATAAGAATGTGCTTCTATTTTTACATATTAAATGCTGGAAAATCTCTTTGTGTGTGGATGCATCTTGTCTTTGGCATACAGTATAAATAAAAATGTCTGTGCATGAAGGTTAAGCGATTATGCAATACACAACCTGCCATTTCAAACATCATATATTTTGAACACTTGATTACAAATAGTAGGACAAGCACCTTTTTAATCAAAAGAATCATTGCTTTCTTGTTTCTAAATCAGCGCACGACAGGCTGATGCAGAGTAAATCAATACAGGTTACTATGGTCACTGTAAACCTTTTAGCAATACGTAATAATGGAAGAGGTGGAGCTCATGAAGTGGTTGATTGGAGAACTGGGGTATTATAAGCTTGTCCTTATTTTCATTGGCAAAGTGTTGGAGGATATGCACAAAAGAAGTGGAATTATTTTTTGTTACATTACCATCATAAAGTCACTTAGTCATGTCCTAGCTGTTGAAAAGAAAATGGATTAATTACATATGACTAGTTATTTGCAATTAAATGTTTCCAGACTCTGGAATTCTTGAGTGGTTTCTTTATACTTTTGGCTGAATCCTATTGAGAAACAGCTAGTGTAATGCTAGACAGGCATAACTCTTTAGGACTGCAGAAAGAAAGAAAGAGAGACAGAGACAGAGAGATAGAGAGACAGAGACAGAGACAGAGAGAGGCATCCAGATTATGTTTGGAGAGGGAAGAGATGTACCCACATACCTTTTTGGAATGATCACACAGTATTATGAGAATTATTTGTGTTAAGTGGCTTGGATAACACTTTATGCAAACTGGAAAAAAAAATCAATTGCTCGTGGGACTATTAGCTTGCACAAAGTTCCCACTGGATTCTGACCCATACGTACCCATACGTACCCCATGATTTGTCCTTCTTCTACAAAAATAGGCAGCTGTTTCCAGGAGTACTGAAAATACTATGCTATCAGCAATACTGAACTAAATTATAGCTGCCAGTTCATTTGCCTTCTGTGGATAGAGGTGAAGGGAGCCAATGTAGTGCAGTGGCTTGAGTGCTGGACTAGGAATCTGAAATACCAGGGTTCAGATCCCTGTTCAGCCATGGAAACCCACTGAGTGATCTTGGGCAAGTTACATTCTCTTTGCCTCAAAGGATGGTAATGGCAAACATTCTTTGGACAGATCTTTCTGAGAAAGCCCCTGTGATAGGTTTATCTTAGGTCACCATAAGCTGGAAAACAAATTGAAGGCATACAATAACATAGAAGTGTGGAAGATTCATATTCTTGTCCTTTGCCTCAAGCAATGAACAGGATAGGTAAGAATTGCCTAAACAGTGGCAATACCAATGAGATCTATGGAATATATTTATAATGAAATATGCTTGAGACAACATCTTCTTAAATGTTATTTTTTTTCCAAAAGTGCAAAGTAGTGGTTCACTGAGCAGTATTAATTTTGATTATGCTTCCACTGAAATCATTAAGGTTTAGCAATGAATCAGATGAGCACTGAGACTGAAAACATGTGTTCATCTCAGGAAGTTCATGAGAGTTAAATATGTAGTGATCAAGAGAAAAATATACCAAAAATAGATGACTCTTGGGAATTTGAAACATATCTGTGTTAATTACACAAAGTTTCACAAAGTCTACAATTTAAATATATTTTCTGAGGCTGCAGTTTGAGTTTAGGTGTGAGAGATGCAGGGAAAGCACAAGACCTTGTTTTTTGTCACAAAGTCACTTCTTCATGTCATTAAAGACTAAGCAAAGTCACAAGATGCCAAGCACTGCTGTCAGTGGAACTAGAGATGTTAGATCTCTTTGCTGTGGTCTATTTTACAAGCTAAATCTGATATTTGTCATCCATAGCATTCATACCTGGAAGTGAACAGTATGAGAAAGAAAGATGGAGAAAATTCAAACATCTCAAAAAGATATTGGATCAAAATATTAAATGAAGGTTAATTCATTTACTTTCCTGTACTATCTGGCTGTGTTTTCCTATAAACAACAACAACAACAAAATCTCTACTCCTCCCACTGCCATGCATTCAATATTTGTTCACCATTTTGCATACTATAGTCTCTAAATTGAGACATGACTTTGAATTCAAGTCATTATAGTTAGAAATGGAACAGACAAAGAGGAAATCAACAAGTCAGGTTCCTCTTTTCTTTGAATTTATTACAAGATAGAACATGGAACTGAGTTTTATATTCACTGTTTCAAAAAGAAATTGATTTTATGCCCTGGGATACCCACATGCATGTTCTGTGAGGAATAGGTGTTATTTTGGGAAGATTTACTGTAAATAAAAAAACATCAAGACTTACTGTAAATAAAATTTTTCTCTCTGCACAACATTCTACCTTTCCCATTACAAAAATAGTGCTTATAATATTAAAACACAACTTAAGTGTTAAAACATCTTGATTATAATAAGTAATGTCTAATAAGTTCAGCTCATTATGGGACATTGTGGCCCTGCCCAGGGGGAGTTTGGAACAAGAATAACAACTGGTCTTGAGGATCCATGAAGCCAAGAATAGCGAAAGATTGTTGTTGTTGTTATGCTCTTTTAATCATCCACCATAGGTCAGTACCAGCCTAATAAACTACAAAGATCTAGGTATACAAATAAAGGTCCACCCATTCCTAGATATAGCAGAAAAGCAGCTTGCATCTGCCAGAAGACAGAAGCAACAACATTCTGTCAAATCAGCATACCCATCCTAGACTCTCCAAAACCCTTTTCCATAGCTTCTCCTTCTACCTTCACTCTATTCCTGCTTTTGCAAAATGAAGACCCCTGAGGTCCTTTCTCCTGAGCTTGTGGCTATCCTTTCCTCCAGTCCATACTATTTACCCTGGCAGTTCCCCCACCTGGGTAGCCTGAAACTCACAGCCTGTACTCTTTAAAGGTGACCAATAACTCTCCTCACACCCTTAACTCAGCCTCTCTTCAAGTCACCTCCCAGGTGTTTCCCTCTTCCTCCCACTAGCTGAACTCTGAACTCAAATTTTCCCTTTCTCCAGCTTCCTCTTCTTGTCTACCAGCTTCTAAATACCTTTCCTCCATGTCTGCCTTGCCTTTGTCTTCCCTCTGTTGCCAAAAACACTCCTTTCCTTTCCTTTCCTTTCCTTTCCTTTCCTTTCCTTTCCTCTCCTTCCTTCTCCTCCAATTTCACTGCCTTTCCCTTTTTGTCTGCCTATTCCCTTTAAAATTCCCTGCTACCTTCCCCAGGGTCGCCCTTCATGTCTTGCATCCTGATGCCCACAATGCCCCATCACAGATTCCTCTGGCTAAGAGGAGTGCCCTATCTTCAGGGGCCCACAGGACTTGTTGGAAAAATAAATTGTCATTAGTATGAGACACAACTTGTCTATGTACAATATTGAAGGTATGTGGTTGCAGATACAGGTACCAATGTGTACCTCTGGGGTTAACATCTTTTATAGTGCTTAGCCATAGAAGTGGGGTGTGGTCAGTTATCAGACTGAAGGAAGCCCCTCATAAATAGTACCACAATGTACATATAGCCCATTTGACAGCCAGTGCTTCTTTCTTGATGGTGGCACACTCCTGTTCACAGGGGTTCAGTTCATGGTTAAGGTATAGGATTGGATGCTCACCATCTGGCCATTCCTGAGCCAGGATAGATCCCAGACCCAAGTCAGAGCATCTATTTGTAAGAGGATCAGCCTGGTGACGTTGGGCACTTGCAATGCAGGTTCACTACACAAGAGATTTTTTAGGCAATCAAAATACAGTTGTTTGGTCTGACTCTTTTTCATGTACGGTTAACTAGGGCATTTGCTATTTCTGAACATCTGGAGACAAAGCACCAACAGTAATCCATAAAGCTGAAAAACTGTCACATCTCCTTTTTGGTGCAGGGTTGGAGCCAGTCAGATACTTTGTCTACCTTATTTTATATGGGCATAATCTCCCTTCCTCTCACCATGTGACCTAGATATTGTACCTCCTGGCAGGTGATTGTGCATTTGCTTGGGTTAGTAGTAAGGTCTTCCCCATGCAACTCTTGAGGATATAGCACAAATATTCCAAGTTATCCTGCCATGAGGTACTGCATGCAATGATGTCATCAATGTAGGTGGTGGCACAGACTTGGACCAGGACTAAGACTTGGTCTATAAGCTATTGGAAGATGGCTGCTGCCCCATGTAGCCCGAAACACATACATGTAAATTGGCAAATTATTCTCATGATTGTGAAAGCAGTCTTTTCCTTTAGAGTCTGGGGTTAAGGGAATCTGCCAATAGCTCTGTGTTAAATCTAAGGATGATAGATTCCTTGCTTGACCAAATTTCTCCAACAGACGGCCTATCACTGGCATGAGGTAGGCACTGAATTTAGAGATGACATTTCATTGCTGAAAATCAGTACAAAACATATGGAGCCATCTGGCTTAGGGACTAACACTGGCTGATTCCACCAGGCTTTGTGATTCTTCAAGTATTCCCATTTTTACTACTTCTACATTAATTACATCTTGCGTTTTCCAGGGCCAAGATTTGGCTGGAACTCATATTAATGAATGTGGTGAAAAGTCACCCTCATATTTGGAATCCATACAAAATACATGTTTAACTCCCTTTTCCAACCCTCTCACCTGCCCAGATGCATTGGATTTAATTGAGGGCTAAGCATAAATCTCTTTCTTCCTGCTTCTGGTTGGCTATTGGTCCCAAGACATCCTCTTCTCCATCCTTGGATACCTGAGCCCATACAGTCTCTTGCTGCCATCTTTTCTTTAATAGATTAGCATGGAATATTTGTTTGAATTAATGAGTACCTAAAACCTCTATGTCCTAGTCTTTGGGCCCTACCAGTTAGGTGGCTTCTCTTTCTTCTTCCTTTCCCCCACTTGCTGTTGCTGCCCTTGGAAGTTCTGTTTGTTCATCATGGTGGGCCAGGCAAGGTAGCCTTTGTGTGGTTGGTTTTGAAAGGCACTCTGGTGCCCCCTAAGCCTCATCACATACATCTATTAACTCTTCTCCATAGCAGTTAGTCAGTTGCCAAAGGTTTGCCTGCATAGCTAGATGCTGCTATTTTTGCACTCTTTCAAATGAGTGTGTGAGTTCACTACTCATTTAAAAACGAAAGCTTGGGGAAATTTTCTGTCTTTCTTTCTGATATAAGCAAAATAATTTTTGAAAAACACTCATAATTATGCTGGTGTGCAGAATGGACTAGTTCTGCAAGTGTATAAGGTTGTGTCCATCTTACATATTCTAGATACTGGTCGTTATTCAAATCTCAATCACTGGTTCACTTTTGGTTCATATTCTTCACACATAATTGACACAGATTTGTTTAAGATCTGGTCTAAATCAGAAGGTATCTGATGTGGGGGACTGGCAGTTTTCCCATGGATCAACACTAGCCCATGGACCACAACTTTAAGGAGCATAGGACTAGATTAATATGATGACCATCTCTATGGAAATGTTACACTAGAGATGGGTAAATTCATGGGGAGCAGGGCCAATTCTTACCCTGTAGCCCTGTCCCATGAGCTGCAACTGCATGCCCAGACCCATGAAAAGCAACAGCATACCATTTCTCATCACCATTTTATGATGGTAAAGTCATTTGTGGAAAGCTCAGTGAGGAAAGCAGACCACAGCATTTTTTGTGTTTTATGGGAGTGTGAGTTCTGTTTTCAGGCACAAGTTCTCTGAAAATTGCACCTACCCACAAATTAATCCCTCTAGGGGACTATCTTTGGGCTTCATGGCTAGCATGCAACCCACAGGCTACACGTTTTCCACTGCTGTGCTATATGCTAAATTGGTAACAGTTTAACAAAGAGTCAAGTAGAAGGTAAGTATACAGAGGTTAAAGGAATATATGAACTACTGTTATTGCTATTCTTCTTATGCTGTTATGAAACAGGATTGCTTGTGCCAAGCTTGTACTTGTCTCAAAATATTTCTTTACATGAGATACAGTTTAATTATAGAAGAGAGAGACCATCAAACTATGCTCAGAATCAGCTGTTTGGACAGCTGAATTAACTCACAGTAACTTTCCGTGTTGTATCGATTGCACTTTCTCCCCTGAAAGGAAAAAATGCTACATACAGTGTTGCTCCTATGTCATCTTCCTTTTCTCAGTTAGATGCTTGATCCATTAAAAGGTACTCTCTTGCTCTCATAGTGCCATTACGCAGGATGAATATCACCAATACCTTGTCTCTATGTATCTATTCACTGAGGTTTCACAGGTGTTTTTTACTGGAGAAAATAAAGGTCTTATTTGTACCATGAAAGCTCTGGGAGAGGCTGTCCAGAGCTTTCAGGTTTTGTAATGTCAACATGCTGATGGCATCCAGCTGTATTCTCCTTTCTATCTAAATCCCACAACAATTTTTTAGTTTAAATTTATCTCTTATGTCAGCTATTGACTAAATGAGGGAGAACAAATGAAAGCTTAATTCAGACAAAACAGAGATGCTCCTAATGAGTCAGAAGTCAGATCAGAAAGCAGTGATTCAGCTTATGGTGGATAAGGTAGATCTCCTCAAAAAAGCTGGGATATCTAGGATTTCATGGTGGCCTGGAGTGCTTTGGCATAAATTATCAACTGTTTCCAGTTCTGAACATTTCTGGGCAATAGTAACACAGTCCTTAGTTACATTTTTCAGAATGCTTCAGCCAGACTGTGATCTTTCCAAATAGCTACAACACAGAGACATGAACTCAACAAAACCTACTATAGCCCAGAATAGATGCAAGAGGGAAGCCCTTTTCATACATAACCCCCAATCCGCAATAGCTGGATTGCCATGGAATTGTGATGATGGTTCTGCATGATGTCATCACAATCTTGTCGTGATCCTGTGGTGCAATTGCAGATTGGTGCAATTGCAAACAGATTTCTCCTGTCAATATGTGTTTGCACAGTCCTCCCACCTGCCTCCTGCACTTACGTGTTGTGCAGAATGGCAGGAAGCACAATGGCTGTGCTCCCTCCCACAGCATAGCCTGAAAAACTGCCTGGCTGTACTGTGGAAGAGAAGGGCAGAGCTATCATGCTTCCTCCCATCCAGCAGAAAGTCAATGCAGAGGGGAAGTGCCCCCCCCCCCGGGAGAGGCTTCTCTGGATCCCAACGAGATGGCTCCAAGAGGAGGTAAGTTGCAGAAAGGGCTGGAGAGTCCACAACACTCAGTGAATATATAGGAAAAGCTCATTGATCAAACAGCTGAAGGAGGATGCTGGCCCTTCACTGCTAACAATCAACCTTTCTGGTAGAAGCAAGGCATATGGCAGAAGCAAGGCATTTCTAGTAGCAGCAACAGGCATATGAGGCCATATGCAACAACCCTGACAGAATAAAGATGATTCTTTCATATTTTCAAAATCCACATGCTCTTAGAAGTAAGTTCTGGATTCTGAGTTTAGAGTACCTGAGTACCCTTTGAACTCAACAGTATTTACATTTAAGATTGTGCTATTAATGAGTCAGACAGCTGATTCACATAGCAAGAATGGACTTTAACCAGTTAACCAAAGTTAATTTATTCTACATTTCTCTTTGACAGACAATCATCCTAGTGAATCAATACATATTTCCTAAACATATTTCCTAAACTGGTACTCCTGATAAATAAGATATAGAAAAAAACTCTGTTATTTCTCTTCTTTCCAGAGAGTGAAAGTGGGGAGGTTGCACAATACTGTTCTTTTTTCCTCTGATGAAAGCTAACTAGAAAACTTGGGTGAATTAATGTTGTAATTAATGAATCCAGGTGAGGCATATTAATGGGAGCAGCAGCTTAGAAAACAAAGAGGCAGATAAACATCTTTCCAGAGATAATCAGTGGAAAGGAATTATCAAAATGAGGGAGTGATTAAAAAAAAAAAAGACCATGACAGATAATATTGCTAGCCTAATTCTGGAGCCTATAAAATAAAATTTCACCAAAGGAAGACAACAGAGAGAGTGGAAAAAGTATCAAAGCATTCCCAACAGATGGCCTCCAACCTCTGTTTAAAAACCTCCAAAGAATGAGGCTCCACCACACTCCAACGCAGCATATTCCACTGTTGAACTGCTCTTATCATCAGAAAGTTATTCCTGTTTAGATGGAATCTTTTTTCCCTGAAGTTTGCAGACATTGCTCTGTGTCCTAGCCCTTGGTGCCACGGAAAAAAGGCTTGCTCCATCCTCCATACGACATCCTTTCAAATATTTGAATATAGTTATCATGTCACATCTTAACCTTCACTTCTCCAGGCTAAAGATATCCAGCTCACTAAGCTGCTTTTCATAGGGCATGGTTTCCAGGCCTTCCAGGATAGATTTTGACTAAAACTGGAGAGCATGTCTTGAGGTCTTCAAGAATAGGCTATGGGTGTACATGGAATTTTGGGGGAGAGGCTGAAGGCAGCCCAATTATTTTGGGATCTAGATTATAACCAAATTTTAAAGATATGTTTGGGATGGTTTGATATAAAATACAGTCATTTGCTAGGATTAATGGCACAGGACCTCCTAAAAGTAAAAAACAAAAACAAAAACAGAAATATCAAAATGTGTAAGTGTGTGTGCCTATGAGAAGAGGACCAAGGCATGGTGAGGAGAATGGATACCCAGGGTCCAAACCAGGTCAGGGAAAAGAGATGGAAAGGGGATGAGTAAGCATGGTGTCACTATACTTCCTCTCTCTCTTCTATCTTCCTCATTGAGTGTGTGTGTGTGTGTGTGTGTCGGCATCTGGAAAGGATTTTTGTTGCTGAGAAATCAATTTGTGAGCCATCCTTAGCTGGCCAAGCAGCTGCCAGTGAAGGAGGAGGAGGAGGAGGAGGAGCACCACCACCACCACCACCAAAGAAGGGTTTTAAAGGGCTGTATAGCCTGATTAGAGGGAAAGTTCTCCTGAAAAAGAAATGCTGGAGGTGAGGGGCAAGGGTTGAAGAAACTTGCAAATAATCGTATATGTGAAAGTCAAGTCCACAAATGTGGAGGGCCAACTGCATGATTACATGCACTTGAAATATTTGTGGAGTATGCAAAATTCACTTTTGAGGGATCTGGGGAGCACTCTAGTTATTTCTTTCTACAGAATAGCGTGGTACTTCACTTGAAAGATTTGGATGACTTTAAATACAATAAATCATCTTTTCTGATGCTGTTATAACTATATAAATAAAATTCAGTTTCTATCTGTCTGTTGTGGCATCACATGTAAATAGCTCAATGGATTTTCACAAAATGAGGAGGGCATGCTAGAGATTGCACTCAATATTCAGGGAAATCTGGAAATGTCACCAATCATTATTTTCATTGACACAGAGTGATATGATTGGTAGCCAATCAAGAGAGGCACAGTCTCTCAAGGGCAACTAAGACTGATAAACAATGTGAGGAATGTTTGAGCACTCAAAGAGATAAACATCCATGAGTGCAGTTGAAACAGCACAGTCATTACCAATGGTTATTGATTCTCCTAAGCAACACAGGGTACTACAACAAGTATATAAATGTAAATGTTACAAGTACAAACTGCTGCACGAAAAGTTGTTACACACAATAGTTATTCATAATAAGGCCACCGGCATCTGTTGAATTAACAAATATTGTTTGCCAGAGCCAGCATCATAAAATCAGAATATATATAATACGTGCACAAAATCCATACAAACTCACTAAAAAAATGCTCAGAATTGCTAAATATATTACAGCAAGCAAAAATATCCAGACACTCTGGATGCTTTAGGGAGATAGAAATATGCAAATATTCAATGCTCTACAGCAGGCAGCAATATACAAAGACATTAAATGTTTTTTTGAGCAGGCAGAAGTACACAGATGTGAAAACTCAGTCTAGATTCCATTTCATTTCCCTGAATCCCACTTGAATTCTTGTATCATCATTTGTTCACATCAAGCTGTGAGACCTTGCTTTTCCCTCATGGAAATATTTTCTATATGCACTTTCCATAACATATTCATTTCTGTACGAACCTTACCTCATGTACATATTTATGTATGCATTTTCTAAACTGTCGAAAGTATATTTGCATGTATTTTTCAATGACACCTGTTTTTAGCCATTTGCATTTTACAAATATACATATGAATTCATATGAATTCATGTACATAAAACAAACTGGTAGTCTTGTAAATATGCAATGTTATCAAGCAAAGTGCACTTTGTCTTTCAGGAAGTTCCAGGATGTATAAAATAGATACTTTCAACAAGAATTTTGCAGCCATTCATTTTTTCCCCATCTCTATCCCAAAACGTAGAACATAAGGAGAATCCTGGTTAGAGCCTGTTTCACACTGAAGGTTCTGCAAGTGAATAACTCTATCAATTTAATCATGTGGACTCCAGGCAATAATTTAGCCATCTTTTACAAATTCATCTCTTATCTTTTATCTCCTCATCTACAGCTACTTAAAAAAATGGAATTCTGTCACTCTCATATGTAACTGGGCAACCAGTGAGAACTCATTTTCTTTTCCTCTTCCTCAAGTCTCAGACCAAAGAGTGTGCCTTCCTTCTCATAGTTCAGGTTACCTGAAGGAAAGGGAAAGGCTGCTAGGGTACTGGTAGCATCTAATTCCCTGCTCCAACATTATGTGGTTGGCTGGAACCAGGTTGTCCTAAGGTGCCAGAGATGGATCTATATCCAGGGTATTTTTTAAAAATGTATAACTCATGTAATCCATGCTACATAGACAGTTATTGTAATTGTAGCCAAAAATAAAATAAAATAAAAATTAAAAAAATATTCTTCTGAATTTTTTTTAAAAAAATCACTTTTCCACACCTTGCTTCCAACAGAGAACCATTATATAAGAAGAGCTGATCTTGGTTTGTACTTGGAGGGGAAATCAACAAGGATTTCTGGTTAGAGCTAGGCAGTAACTTTCCTTGAAACTCCAAAGAGTCATTGCTATCAGAGCTGACAATACTGATGAGCTGCACCAACAGTCTAAGTCAAATTGAGTCAGTAAACTATTGGAACTGCTGGAAAAAAAGAAGCCATAGCCTTTATTGAAAAGGTCTAGAGAGAGGATATCTTGAAATGGGACAAAATGCATCTGACATTGTTACCCAGTAAACTCAGTGGGTACTTAGGGAATGTCCTTCACAGGCCACAAGATAGGAGATCCATGCTCATCTTAAAACACCAGCACCTTCATGCCCTTCAACATTTCACAGCTGAAAACTGGGACCACCATCTTTTTCTCTTCCAGTTGTAGTGGCTGCTCTTGAAGTATCCACCATTCCTGTTCCTGTTTTTGTCACAGCCCTGTCACTGCCATCACTGCTGCTCCCATCTTCTCACCCCTCCCTCTGAGCACTGCCCAAGTACTGGCTGTTGCTTGGATGGGGGACCAGCACCATCAGCTCATGCAGCTCCTCCTGAGATGATGAGGCTGTGCAAACAGCTGGTGAAAGCTCAGCTTGACCAGGTGGAGGAAGCTGAAGGAACAAAGACAAGGAGGAGAGCAAAGATCTTCATCACAGTTGCTTCCTCCATTTAGCAAGGTTGCTAAAGGCTGAGGAGCTGTCATCTGCCTTGTCTTGCTTCAGTCTCATCTGCTCAGCCTAGTTAAACTTTCACTCCCTATGTCAAAAGATAACCCTCACCTTCATCTTAGGAAGAGCCACTTGAGCTGATGGCCACTATACACATGTTGCTCCGTAACTAAACTCCTTGAAATAAAAAAACTTGGAATCGGGTTAAGAATAGTGACATTTTAAAACCAGGTGAAGAAGTATAAAGGCAGATAAGTAAATGTACTTGAAGCAGAGCACTTTCAGAGTATGCTTCTTGTCCATAATTGCTAGACAAAACCTTGGAAAGGATCATGGAGGAAAAGCTGGAGACATTATAGTTGCTGATGCTGCTCTTAAAGCGTCTTGCTTATAGCCTGTTAATAATCAGAGGTCATGTACGAGAGGAAAAGCAGGCTGTAGACAGCTGGGATAACACAGAGAGACCAATGAGTTATAGTAAACAACTGATATATTTATATAGTTTTTGAACTTGGATTGCCTAGAGGGAAGATTCAATATTGTCACCTGAGTAGTCTGCTTACTGTGAGCTTAAGTGGTGGTGTGCTTCTTCCTTTGTCCTTGAGGGATCCATTGGAGCTCAGTGTGTGAAAGGCACCTTATAATTCTTCTCATATCCAAATTGTGATCCTACAAGAAAAATAATAATGCTTATGCATGTTTGGCTAGCATAACAGTATTCAAGTTGCATGCCTGTTCTTTGGACTGAAAATATATGCTGAATTGGGGTGGGAAGAATGCTTCCTCTGTGTGACAGAAACTCCATTCATCACAGTGTTGTAGAGGATGTGCAGTACAGTAATATAGATTAAAACATTTACACTTTTATCATGTGATTGCACCTTTTGCTGACTCCTGAAAAAAATATATTAGATTTTTCTTTTTTAAAAAAAGATGGGATGCGATTGGCTGTGCCTTTTGAATCCTTCAGTGAGATGTCTTTATGGGTTCTTGACAAATAGGCTAAGATCCTCTACACTTTCGGCAAAGTGGAAATTTATGCCAGGATATTTATGCTGGATCCCACAGCCACACAACTGGTCACTGAAGCTTTTTGTTCACCCATCACACAGTGATTGATTAGCTCCCCACCAACGCAGAATTGACTGAGAGAGCTGTGCTTGTGGATAGATTAGTTTCACAAAGGACCACACCTTTACAACCTCTGCGAAAATGCAAGCATTTGTGCCACTGTTCTTATGATAAGGTAAAGACCTAAAAGGATTTCATAGCCAGATAACTGTGAAGTGTTGTTAATGCAGGTTTTTAAATAATGCACTTTTATTGTTTTGCATAAATACCCTAAAGGCACCAGATCCTATCTGAACTTGGAAGCTAAGCGTAGTCAGTCCTGGTTAGTACTTTGATGTGAGACTACCATGAATACCATGTGCTGTAAGCTATATTTTAGAGGCAGGAAAACCATCTCTGAGTATTCACCTAGCAAAATCACCTCTGAGTCTTCCTTGCCTTAGAAAGCCATATGAAATTTATGGAGTTGCCAAAAGTCAACGGGGGGCTTAAGGACACATACCCACAAAGGCAAATGTTTAAATAATGCAACAAAAAAGAGCATCCCGCATTCATCATAAGTGAGATGTAATAATAAAATTTTCCATTCCACTGGTTACTAAGACTCTGTATATGATACTCTACACTACTATTATTAAAAATTCAAGTGCAAATTAAATTTTATGGATATACAGATAGGGCATTTAGAGAAAAGACCTATAAGTTCTAATTTCCATTTAATAACAGACTGAGAATAAAAATATTTTTTTCAGAGTAGATGGTACATGTAAGGAGATGAAAAAGGCACATTTTCTCTGATTATTTACTTCAAAGCATTTAGCTACTGCAATAGTTAACAAGAAGATGCATGTAGTGTCATGCAGCTACAACTGCTAACAGATGTTCATTATTTACCTGTACTATGTGGCAGATCTAACAAGCTGCTTGTCCTGTGCAATGCATTCTAAAGATAAAGATGGGAAATTCAGAGCAAAGCAGGGAAAACAGATGCCTGGCACTTGAGTGTAATATTTGATTTGGCAACTACTACAAGGTCTGAGTCTACGTACCACACTCCAACAAGAAATCCAATTTACCTCACAAGAATGGTTTGCATCGCTAAATACTGTTTGACAGAGCCCTTATAAACGAGTCATCTAACTGTTACCTCCTGACACAGTGCATGATGTACGTGCTCTTTTGCTGTGCTATGGGGTGAAGGAAGAATTTGGGGCACAGGCTATCCACCACCCTTCCCCAGCTGCCACTACCTCCTAGTTTGCCAGGTTGATCAGAACAATGTACATGGTGACAACACTCCATATTTAAAAACACATTTAGATGTTAATTTTCATTAAGCTTTTAAAAATATAGATTAATGCAGAAACATAAAAGGAACATAATCCATGTTACAACCCAAACCCTTCCCTAAACTCTAAATTTTACAAATCCATAGGAGGCAATAATGGAATCAATAGTGCTACAACTAAGTGTATTAAAAAGCCCACTATCTACAAAAGCAATCTACTTTGCATGTGGGGATGGGAAAGTATTTTGTTCAGTCTGAACAGTTCAAGCAAAGTAGCCTTTTGTACCTGTGGAGACTTGCCACAAGAAAAAAAAGAAACCACACCTTTGGATCTTGCCTTGCAGAAGAATGGAATGCATATTAAGCAGTGTTCTGATTCTAAAATGTGAACAACTGAAAATGAACTATGTTGTTGTGTGCCTTCAAGTTGATTCTAAGTTGTGGTGCCCCTATCGTAGGGTTTCCTTGGCAAGATTTATTCAGAAGTGGTATAATATTGCCTTCCTCTTAGGCCCAGAGAGATTTGTTTGCCCAATGGCATCATATAGGTTTCATGGCAACCTGAACCCAGTTCTTCCAGAGTCCTAGTCCAACACTTAAACAACTACACCACTGATTCTCATATACTTCCATTTCTCGGGGGAAAAGTAGACCTTTTAGCCAATGGGAAAAACACTAGTACTACTAGTAGCTAAAATGCAGAAACAAATACATACTAGGAAAAAAAAATGAATTTCAATGCAAGAAGGAAAAAAAAGCCTTCATGACCCAGTAGGAAACAAGGATAGGAATAAATGCTGGTGAGACCTCAGAAATACACAAAAAATAAGGGATGGGCCAACCGAATCCTCAAATCCTCAAATCCTCAGCAAGGATTCCAGGTCTGCGAATCTGAATCTCTGTGCCAAAATAGGCAAACCAAATCTTTTGAATCCACCAAACAAATAGTTGGAGATCAGGACACCTGAAAACCTGGGAGACTGGGATTCACAAGGGAAGATAGCAAGTAGGTGAGTTTTTCCCTTGGAGTAATAATGGCTTTTGCTAACAATTTTCAGAAATTACATCAGGGATTGTATTCTAATATATTTAAATTGAACATTTAATATTTAAGTTCAGCACTATTTTCTGTGCTGAAAATGAACGGCATGTATAAATGCTGGGGTCAGTGGGCCTGACACCTATCAGAAGTAGCGGGGCAGAGGACAAGGTCACACAAACTCATCTAGTGATTGCCACATGTAGGCCAGTGTACCTCCTTCCACAAGAAAGCACTTGGCTATAAACCTATAGCTAGAATAGGATGAGAAGTGAAATGTCTGTCATGGTTTCTCATGAGCCACATGACAAACCACATGTAGCAGAATGGAAAAATTGTTTTTAAAAATGGATGTCTCTGGAGTCTGCCAAAGGCCTGATTGGCTGGTGGGTGTGTGAGAATCACGGCAAAAAGCCGCACGCACGCTGGAGGCTGCTTGTGCCCAAGGTTGCTGCCTCTGCTCACTCGTGCTGCCTGTGTTCAATCAAGCTGCCTGTCTGTGCCCGCTCGTGCTTCTTGCCTGTGTCCACTGGGGCTGCCTGCCTGTGTCCGCTCATTCTGCCTGTGCCTGAGGCTACCTCCCTCTGCAAAGTAATAAAATTATTCTCTATTCTTTTGACCTGAGACTGGAGGGTAGGGATTGGGAATTAATTGAGACTGGAGTAGAGACCTGACTTGAAAGTCCCTTATAGAACTTGAGACTGGACTTGAGGGTAGAGAATTGAGACTGGACTAGAGGCTGGTGTTGTTTTTGGGTTTTTGTTTGTTTGTTTGTTTGTTTTTTAAGTGCCTTCTCTGTTGCAGGACTTAAGATTTGACTTGAGACTGCAGGGTGCAGAACTGAGACTGGACTAGAGGCTGGTGTTTTTTGTTGCAGCACTTGTGACTTGACTGGAAGGTACAGTCTGTTGGGAGTGGCAACCTTTGCATGCCTAATTAAATGGCTAGTTTGTTTGCATGTCTATTGTAAGCATAGAGAGATAGTCTAGAGAGAATTTCCTGTTTGTTGGTGAACACCTCTTCCTCCAGCACGTACCCATTCCTTGTTCTTTTAAAAGGTTCTCTTGCCATTTTAATCCTTCCTTTGTCTTTGCCTTTTGACCTGAAAGCATGCTCTGAGATATCCCAACATAGATCATTAGCAGCAAGCATGTGAGTGCTTAATTTTCTTCCTACCTTCTTCAAGAATTGAACCTGTATACACTATGTACAAGATTTTGTGAGTAAACGCTTTTATATTTTTAACCAAACTGTTTCTGTGTTTATTTTGAGCTAGATAAGTGTGTTTGGGGTGGAGTTAAAGAAGTGGGACTGGTGATGTTCAACTTCCGCTTTTGTGCAATTACTAAAATACTCTGCTGATTGAGAGTCTCATTACCAAGGTCTCTCAATATTCAATATTTTTTTTAATTTCCCCAACACAGTCTTCTTGAGATTTCAAGGACAGCTGAACATTCCTTTGCATCGCTCCCTTCTAAAGCTCTTTCAGACACAATTCTGTGGTTTGTAGTTATACAAGGTGTCACAGCCTTCTCTGCCAAAGTGTGCTGGTGCATCATCAAACTAGAAACCCCAGGATGACATAAGAAGCTATGTAAAGAAAATCCAGTTTTGACCTAGATTATCTCTGTACTGTAGTATGTGGCCCCATTTTCACAGGCAGGAAAATGTGGGATTAATCCACATTTTCCTGTGTGTGTAGAAAGGGCCTTCACGTCATTTTCAATCTGGGGAGATCCTGAGGCAAAACTATGACAATTGTCCTGGCCAGGGAGGGAGGTTTGCCTTTGGCCAGGCTTTTGCTAAAGCTGAGAGAGTGTGTCTTGTTCAATATTATCCTTCTTTCCATTGCTTTTTAAACCCTTTTTTTTAAAAAAAAAGGATTCAAAAGATTCGAGATTCAAGAGATTTGTGAATTCCCAGAACCTTCCAGGGATTTGGATTTGGATTTGGAAAATTCTGGATTTGTCCCATCCCTACAAAAAATCATGGCTAAGAGTTTTTCATATGGTCACATTCAAGTTTCATGTGGAGATATATTTGACTTGATTATGCCAACCATTACATATGCAAATTTAAGCCACTTGGGAAGTAGAATTAAATAATAAAAATGTGATAGCTATGGGAACAAACACACTACTATCAGTAAAGCAGGATGGTTGGTGACACAAAGGCTTCAGTTGATTAGTTGGCTGCCAATACTACTGTGTAAAAATGAAATGAAAACAAAAGAATGGTAGAATCTGCAAAGCTATATATGAAGCTTTGGCACACTTGGCATCTCTCTGCCCCATATGTTTGATGTTGTAAGTTCTGTTAAATCAGCTCCAATTTGTGCTAACCTGATGAATGAGATATCTTGAAGAGCTCTGCTCATCAACTGTATTGCTGAAGACTTGGAAGCTCAGGACTGTGGCTTCCTTTGCTGAATTAATCCACATGTACTGCAGCCTTCCTCTTTTCCTGCTGCCTTCAACTTTATTGAGTTTTACCATCTTTTCCAATGAGGAACATCTGTCCAAATCTTTCCAAAGTGTGACAATCTCAGTATACACATTTTGGCTTCTAACGTTAGTTCAGGGGTGATTTACTCTGTGATCCATTCATTTGTCTTTTTAGCAGTCCATGATATCCATGCTGTTACTCTAGCACTACATTTCAAATGATCTGATTCTCTTCCTGTTAACTTTCTTCATTATCTTTTATATGTGCATGAATAAATAATTCTCCTTCACATTGCTGCTGAAAGTCCATTCAATGAGGTGCTAGTTAGTACAGCCCTCTGATACATTTTTCAGTAGATGAGATGATTGTGTCAACCCTCTCACATGAATAAACATGCATCAAAGTTCTGTATGACAAGACACATTCACTTTGGTTTATTATTTTTGGTTTACTGAAGAAATTACTGCTTAATATGTTCCTACCAATGTATACATCTGATGGTGCTTGCGTATTATCAGGATTAGGTGTATGATCTGCCTAGATATGGATAGAAATATAGATATATAGATAGATACTGGATATTGTTTAAAGCGAAGACCCAATAGCAATGTGCTGTACTTTTCTTCTGTACTATCTGAAAGAAGCTATGCAAAAGTTTAGCAAAAACTTGTGTAAATGCTCATGCATCCTGGAAGAGAAAGAATAATCTGTGTGAATAATTCTTTTATAAAAACAGTGTTGGTAAATCCAGAACCTCATCAACCATACACAACTCATAGTATAGCTGGGGCAACCTTAGTTTTCTTCTATGTCTACCTTTAGGTAATGGGACAACATCTCCTTGCAAGTTCAGTTATCCTTGTGATTCTCAGCTATTCCTCGCAGCCTAACTTGAAAACTACAAAACTGCCAGGTTAGCGGTCGGATTCAGGTTAGAGATTTTGTAGATTCCTTATATAAAGCTACAAAGCAGTTCCAGTAAAAGCAATTTTAAAATACCTTGTTAGCATGAAATTCTAGCACCAGTCAAATCAGATGAGCTACAATATCTATCCTGATGGTGAGAGAGAGAGACACACACACACACAGAGAAGTCTACCAGTGGGACAATACTAACACCAAGTATAGTCATTAAAAACTACATGGGCATAGAGGACCTACTGGATGTTCCACCACCAGTGCATTTGTGGGAACTGGAACCCATCAGGCACAGTCAAGGATCCACAAAACTGTAAGCTCTCTCATTTTGCCTCTGAATCTCAAAAAGATCCCTCAGCTGCACAAGTCCTGGAAGAGGAGCAATCACTGACCACAATAACTAACTGAATAAATAGTAATAATAATATACTCTATTCTTATACCCTATTATTATTATAGTATCCTTATACTCTGGTTAGAGAAGGCTGGCAGAATTCTTCCCTCTTATTAACATTGGACTTCTCTTCATAAAATAGAATAGTTAAAACTAATTTAAAAGGAAAACACTAATGAATCAAAAGACCAAAAGTGTAGAACTTCAGTTTCTAGTTCTGTGAAAAAATATTTTCTCTCTCCCTCCTCATAATACTGAATAATCCCTGATCCTTTATGTCATATCCTTCTGCCTTTTAAAGTCCTTCACACTCCATCAAATGTCCTCCCTAGTTCCTATCAAAGTTGCCAAGTTCAAAACAAATGTTATTGTTTTTCTCACCTTCAGACCCCAGTTTCTGACAAACGTCTCCAAATGACCCCAGTCTAAATCCCCAAATTTCAAAACAAAGGCCATGTCATGCCTTTAGTTCAAATAAATTTCCTTCATGTAAAGAAAGAAGGGGGATGCATAGCTAGCTATATCCATAGGTAACCTCTGACATCTGACAGATGAAAATGTGAACTAGGATTATAGGGAAAGAAGCGACAAAAGAACTATCTATTTTAGGTTCATAAAATGTTAATGCTGTTTGCATTGCTCTTGACAGTATATTGTTATATATTTCTTTCCAGATGATTTTATTTAAAAAAAACTTTACCCGTCTTCCACACACATATCCTCTATCACACACATAGTCTTATCTTCAAATATTAATATGTTTATAGTGGAGGGTATGAGTAATTAAACCTTGAAGTCTTAAAGCAGAATTCAATTAAAAACAACAACACCCTCAACAACATTTCAGTTTGACATTTTGGGAAAATGCTGAGAAAATGCAGTAATCAAAGTTGATACCCTTAATAAAAATGTTATTAGTCAACAAAAATACTGCCCCACTGCAAATTGGAAAGCAGATCTTGTGAGATCAATCATAAATTTTGTTTCATGTTGCTCCATTCACCTGTAGCTGCCTCTCAAACCCTGTTGTGATGCCTCTTTCTGCAAATTGCTTCTTAATACCTGAGAAGGCCTTTGGAACAATCTGGAACAAATTTGGAACAAAACTGAGTTCACTTTGTTTCCCTATTTAATCTGAATTTCATTTTCTTTCCATATGTCCTTATGTCCCAAGATGGTAAATGATGGAAATGCAACAGAGCTCAGCAATTAAATAAAGATATCAGTTAATAGCAGTGATCAAGTTAAGTATTCCAAACTCTCTCCACCCTCACCTCTCACCCGCTTAGCCTAACCTTTCTGTAAAATGATGTTAACTGATACTCTTCAGAATCTATTATCTATCTATCTATCTATCTATCTATCTATCTATCTATCTATCCATCCATCCATCCATCCATTCATCCCTCCATCCCTCCACCCATCTATCTATCTGATATATATTCTTATATTGCCTCGCAAAGCACAAGGGGTCTCTAGGTATTCCACAACCTATAAAGGCTTTTAAAAGAGCACAGAAATAAAAACTTGAAAAACAGACATTAAAATAACCTTTAAAAACCTGTTAAAATAGTGGAAAACAACCCTTCAACATAATTCTAAAATAAACAATTAGAGTACTTTAAAACGTCACAAGCTATGCAGAACACCACCTTTCAGATGCCTGCAAGAAGCTCAAAACAGATGGAACCAGCCTAATTTCTTCTGACAGAGAGTTCTACAGCATGGTTCAGAAAGCCCTGTAATGTGTGCATATCAGTCTAATCTCACAAAGTATTCGAACATGTAACAGGGACTCCACATACGATCTCAAATTCTAGGCAAGCTCAGGTGCCATGAGACCTCTTTCAGCCCCTTTTTATTTCTCATTTCCAGCAAAAGTGAAGCTAATTTAGTTCCGTATTAGCTTAGCATCTTTAGAAGTATTTTTTTTTTAATGTTTAATGAAGTTCTTACAATAAAGGCCTTGTTTGTTTCTTTAGCCATTCATATGTTTGCTACTCAATCAGAATTGGTAGCCACTGCACAAATGCACTCTCCAAATGTATATTCCTTGAGGAAGAGATCTGTGCTGTTCCTACCACAAAATACCATGCATACTGATAGTGCTAAAGAAATAAAAAGACTTAATTAAATGGGATTGTGACACACCTTTCAGTATTCACTTCTGACCACATGGTTTCCCAGATTTGTCCCAAACAATATTACTTGCAGAGCTTGGAAAAATTATTTTCTGGACTATAATACCCAGAATGTTTTAGCAAGCATGGCTGGCTAGAGTATTGGACACTGTAGCCTAAAAACATTTCTGTGCCAGATTTATTTTGGGAAAAAGCTTCTTAATTCTACGTTTGATCCATTTAGAGGGTCAAAAAGGTGCTTTCTAACTACAACTATAAACTTTCTAGCTGAGAAAACTGAAGTGTTTGCATAACAGAAAAGTATATTTAGGAGACAAAGAACAGTGCACACCAAAATGACCAAAATCTGAATGATTAGATTCATTTAAAGCTGTGTAAATTTTTAATTGCTTCATCCATTAAAAATAAGAACAGCATAGGCTAGTAAGTTACTTCCACAGATTTTTTTCCCTCTCATCCTGAGTGAAATAAGAACAGAACAAACAAACAAAAATAATAATAATAATAAAAAGGCAATGAGTTTGTTCAGCCTGCATCAGACTATACAAGAACTTAAATTATTTAAAGTTTTTTTCATAGTGGCTTCAACCTGGAGTCCCTTTGGAATAATGTCACCTCTTTCAAGTTGATGAGCTTAAGTATGCATCTCTAGCCACAGGACTGTAGCTAATTTTAATGTCTTTGCAAGACCACAAGTAAAATAAAACAAAATAAACAAAATAAAAAGCATAGGAGGATACAGGGCAGACATAAAATTAATGGGAAAAGGCTTGCTTCCAAGTGTTGCTTTTGTTGTGTGCCTTCATGTCATGTCCAACTCATAATAAACCTAAGGCAAACCTATCTTAGGGTTTTCTGGGTCTGAGATTATGTGACTCACCCAAGGTCATCCAATGGGTTTCTCTGGCTGAGCAGAGAATCGAACCTTTGTTTCCAGGGTCATTGTCTAGTGCTCAAAACACTACACCAAGCTGGCTTCCAAGTGCACCTGAATAAATGAATTTTTTTAAAAAAATTACTTGAGTATATTTGTTTCAAAAACTTTTATTATCAAATGCTTTTGGCATTCCAAATGAACCAAGCTTCTTTTTCTCTGTTAATAGATAGTATGCATATGAAAATGTATGATTTTTTGGTGGGAATATTTAATCTCATTGCATTTCTATTGCTGGAGAAGTTTCTGTCTTAAATATTTGGAAATAGGAGCATAACACCCACAAATACAAATTTTTGAACTTCCTTAGTAACACCCACACATCCTACAAATCTCTGGCTAACACAGTTTTAAAATCCCTTTCCATGTTCCATTATTTCATCAGGATTTTTTTAATTCAAAAAGGATATGATTAAAATATATGGATTTGTGGCTTCTTGTCTTCATCCTTAAGGAGACTGAAGAAGGAATAAACAACAAAACATTGTTTTAGAATATAAACTTTTGAGTAGTACTGGAAGCTATGCACAATGATCAAACTAATTATTAAAGTCTGCTGCAAGGATCGAAATTATGTGATACTCCAGATATCATTGGATTGTAACTCCTGGCATTCATCACCATTTGTAAGGCTGCCTAAGGGCTGGTAGAAGTTTACAGAGGACCACATAATTCCCACACTAGCTCTAAATAATATTATTAAAAATAGGGAAAGGGAAAGGTATTGACAATGACAATGAGAAATAGAAAGCCTCTGAGTGAAGTTGTTTGCATATAAGCTGCCTGTCAATTTATGGTGACTCAATGAATTATGCAAGATCTTCTTAAAGAAAGAATATTCAGAGGTGGTTTGGCCAGTTCCTTCCTCTGAAATAAAGCTTTTGGGGGTGGGCTGGGGGAAGTCTTATATCCAAGTACTAACCAGGGCTGACCCGCATAGCTTCCAAGATTAGACAGGATCTGATGTTTCTAAAGCAGGCCCTAATCTCTACACAGCATGGATCAGTTTTGTTTGAGCATTACACTGTGACCCTGGAGACCAAGCTTTGATTCCCTACTCAGTAATAGAAACCCCTGGGTGACCTTGGCTGTATCAAATACTCTTAGTCCCATAAACTCCATGATAGATTCACCTTAGGGTCACTGTAAGGCAGAAACAACTTGAAGGGACACAATAAAAAACAATCTCAGTGAAGTGATGATTCTGAAAACATCTCAGCTTTTATCTGTTTTGTAACTAAATCTTTAAGGTGAATGAAGAGAAAAACTCCATTTAAGAAAGGCTGATTGGAGAACAAGTTGGGTGACAGAGACCCACAAAAGGAGTAATTAATGGCTAATGGTTTCTATTACAAGAGATGGTGTTTTGACAAGACCCAATTTACTTCAGGAAGGCAGTGACTCTTGTCTTGATGGCCAGGTGAACCTTTCACTTTAGCAGGGTTTTTTCTTGTGCTTAACAACTAGGCAAAATGATTAAGTAGAAAGTCAAGACCTTGATCATTCTCTGAGAGCTGAAGGCACAAAACAGCAGACAAGCTTGTAGATGGGATCTCCATTGAAAGTGTGATGCTATTATTTCAAGAGATCACAGCAGTCCAACAGAAATGAAATATGACCTTACCAAAATGTCCCAAATCTAGAAACAAAAGAGTTCAGGTTGATAAAGAGGTTGTTTTCTTCCTTCTCTAAGGTTTACATTTATTCCATTTTCAGTTAGTTTAGGGGAATTATACAAACACACACAGGCCCTTTCCTCATGTGTAAAAATGAACGAGCAAAAACGGGACTCACCGGCTTTCTTCTCCGTCTGGGTGAGTCCGTCGGGATAAGGAGGAGTGCGAGCTTGTCGCTCCGCATTCCTCCGGCGTCCAAAATGGCAGCTTCTGGAGCCAGGCGGCGGAGCGGCACAGAGTCGCACGCTCCGTGCTTTTTAAAAACCTCTAAAAAGATGTTTTTAGAAAACACACTGCACGATCAGTTCCGGTCACTCTGGAGTGGACTGAGGTATGGAACTACAAAAAGTAGTCCGCCGCAGTCCTCTCACGGTGCAGAAGACCTCCGTTGGAGGTCGCTCTGCACCATTTTAATAGCCCAGTGCATTTTAATAGCCCAGTGCAGAAAGGGCCACGCATACACACACACACAGCCCTAAATAGTCTAGTATCTAAACACTAAATAGTCACTGAATAGTCTAGTATCTAAACACACACACACACATACACACACACTATACACATACACACACACACATACCCCAACAAAGTTTTCTTGGTGCTCTCACTTTCCAGGAGTAATAAAATACATATAAAATATAAAACCTAACATTTTGCTATTGGACAACAATTATTGAATATATTATGTGCAGAGATGCTTTTGAATAGTCCTTTGAAAGGTTAATTGCATCTTTACTTGTTGTTGTTGCTGCTGCTGGTCTGTGTAACTGTAGGAAAACCTTTACTCTATATTTTTCTCTGGATTACATTTATTTTTAGACACTGGCATGTATGATGGATGTCTGCTTCTAGAATTTTAACACCACATATTTTTAAAAAAAAACTCCTCTGCCTAAAACAATTGTCACTGTGTTAACAAATTTAAATTATCTCAGAATAGTACACACTTGTTTTGAAGATGATAATGAAACACTTTTTTGCACTACCTTTTTCAGTCGATAACACTGCCAACTTACTACAGTGTGGAAGACTAACTAATTGGCATAAAACCTTTCCAGTGCAACCATACTAGATCTTAAAATAATACTTAGAATTGTTGATGAGATAGGTGTATTGCAAAAATATGTTGTATCAAATTGTGCTCCTCTGAGGTTTAATTTATTCATTCCCTGCAAAACAACCTTCAAGAAAATGAACATCTGAGAAATCCTAATTATACCAGAGTAAGACTAAGGATTTTTTTTTCTGTGATCTGTCACAACTCACTTCCTATCACCTGTTGAACAAGAAGCATTGTAAGACCTACTTTGGATTGCACATAACAAAGTCTTGTGCTTGGTATGTAAAGTTCTTGTGTGTACCTAGTAGGTTTCATTTTAATGACCATTCAAAAATACTTTTGTTTTCTTTTAAAATATTATATAATGTCCTTGCTATTGCACAGTAAATCATGGATGAGCAATCTTTGGCCCACCCTAGATTTTTGTAGCATACCTCCAGTCAACCTAATTATCACAGATTTATCATGGATTTATGGGATGATGGTATTTAAAATACTACAACATATGACATTGGGCTGCAGATTGCCAAATATGTTGCATGTACATGTTGTCATATTACTGCCTGAGAACAGTAATGAAGAAATACTGGTTATCATGTCCCCATGCATGGCAAGACTGGGCATGGTACAGTCTTCCAAACATGCAACTTCCAGTTTTGTTCATCATTAACTATTAACTATTAACTATTCTCGGTAAGATTGTGGAAGGCCACATGTCGAATAACAGATCCCAGAAACACACTCCTGCTTTAGGAGCTGCTTCCTTTAAATGCAACTTCATTTATAAACATGCAACTATCTGGATCCACACTGGCCGAAGCAGCATTAGTGTTGGCAGTGGCTATAGTGGTAGATGAAACTGAAGAAAACCAAAATATTTGGTTTGGCTTATTGAACAGTAACTCAGACCTACAAAATGAGTTCCTTCCATGGGAAGAAACTGGAACATTTTTCACAGGAATTTAAAATGTGTGATACCATTAAAAAAAAAACAACAACAACTCAGGATGGAAGGGGTCAAAAACAGGTTCCGTGAGACCCAAGCAAGGGGTGTGAACGTATAAAGTTCTGAGCAGACACCAGCTGACTTTCTTTGATGTCAGCTGTTGATATACAAAATTTGAATATTAATTCAAAAGTACCTTTTAATAAATTATAAATGGGATGTGAATACTTTGGGCAGGACTGGCTTGAACTACCACGAAAGAGGTCCTCTGAACAAACAGAGCTCACATTACAATTTTTTCAGTACTTGTCTCACTGAATAATAGAAATAAAGGTTATAAATTTCTAAGTCCTTATAAAATGACTTGTCAAAAAACCTACCACATGACAATATTTAATGTTGTCTTCTTATGTTGCCTAGGTGTCCCATCTGAGAGAAAGGCAGGAGAGAAAATAAATAAATGAATAAATAAATATTTCAAGAACTGCACCCTCTTTTTCTGATACTTGTTCACAGGAGAACAATATATTTGTTTTTATCTTTTCCCCATTTTGTTAGGGTAGTGGAGTGATTACTATCTTTGTATTGTCAAGGACAGATCCTTTTCTGGTTACAGTTAATACTGTGACTGCTATCTGTCCCTGCATGAATCATGGACCTATTATGATGGTCCACCCTCAAAGACCAATGGATCCTTCGGAACTCCAGAAAGCCTTAGAGGTTTTATGGCTGGTACCACTAGTGAACCTGCTGAAGACCTGCTCAACAGATGGAAACAAGAATTAACTAGAGCTATCATCACAATCGCTCCCAAACATTGCCTGCAAAACCCATTACTATTTGCACTCCTTCAAATGTAATGTGAAGTATGATGACATGGATACAGCTGGCAGAAAACCTTGACTTAAATATACAGCAACTCAATGGCAAATTCGTTTACCTATACTAACTAAAACTACACAGGTTTTTTTAAAAAAATAAGTGTCTGTTTCCGCATTCCTTTGCATCCTTGCTAATTTGCTTCATCCCCTCCAAGGCTGCTCTTCTCCTGTTGCCCCCTTCCTTTGTCACTCTTTATCAGCTGCCTATTAAGTAGAAAGGCATGTCAAAAAAGAAAGGGAGCACAGACTCAGAGCCCATAGAGTTCAAGGAGCAAGTTGTACCCCTCCCTCCAAAAAAAAACAGTACAGAAAATGTGGCAGAAGGCAGGGGAGAGACAGGAGAGAAACAATCTTTGCAGAGGTGATGCAAATCAGCAGAGATGAGAAGCAATCAAGGAACTGGAGTAGGCTGACAAGTCAAGAAAGAAAGGAAGTGCAGACTTAGTCCAGAGAGTCTGCTGTTTGGAGGATTCCTTATACTCCAGAATGAAAATGGATTGATGGTGATTTTGGTTGCGTGCTTTGACCTTTCTATCAAGTAAGACTAGGAAAAAAAGAAAAATACAACCAGCCTTCAAATTCCAGTGCACAACACATCTTTATTTATTAATTCTTAGTCCTCTAATCTATCCATTCTTGTGCTGCTTTATCCCTCTTTCTCAAAAAAGTTGTACAAAGTGAAACAGCCATGGATGGAAGAAGACCTACAATTAGCCAGTTGTTCTTCAGAAAGTTGTGCAGTTTTAGTAAAACATCACAAGTTTCTTAAAAATGCATAGTTTTAATGTTGCAGTGAGTTTTTCATCCTTTGAGAGAGAGAAAAAGCATGGTGTTTTTACATTATGGGAAGTAATGCAAATATCTTTTTCTCAACATCTGCTGGGGACTGAGAAAATTGAGAATTTCCATTTCTCTTTCAAGCACACAAGAGTTCTCTCGTTTTCCTTCCCAAAGGAAAACAAACGGCATCATCAATTCTCTTCTCAAATATCATGCTTGTTTTCAGTACCAAACTTGTTGAAGCCCCCTTCCCCCGGGGAATCCTTGATGTCACAATTTTTCATGGAAATTAGACGTTTATCTCACAAAGCTGTATGACCTTGGATAGCCTTTCCAGACTGATCTCATCCCAATGAGTTGTACTACAACTCACACAACCTCCAAACACCTACCCTTGAGCATCCTGGTCCAACAGCCATAGTCAGTTGTGAGGGATGGGAGTTGTAGTCCAGCAATATCTGGACGACCACGAGTTGCCCACTTTTGGTTTGAGACTTTTTTTTTTGCATTGATTTACCATTCCAGGCTTTTAAAGAGAATAGAAAAGAAACAACCTATAACTTTTTGTTATATTCTTGTATGGATTGTTTGGTGTTGGGATTTGTTTTCTTCAGTCTTCTGATTAGTCATGTTTCCTGCAGGCTTTAAAACTAATTTAACATTCAGAGTTGGAGAAACGGATCTGAACATGCCAAAGTAGAATGGGTGCAATAAAATTAAATGTATAGAATCCCTAACATTTATAGACATCTTTTCCCAGGTATAATTTCAATGTCAGATGTACCTACAACAACTTGACTAATATTCTTGCCACCTCACAGTGAAAGAGTCCAAAGTATTTCTTTGCAGAAATTTAATCTTAACAGATGTGTATACTATTCATGCTGCTGAAGCAGTTGGTCACAACATGTAACCTTTAAAGCAGTTTGTAATATGCCTGCTCCTCAGGGAAGCCAAACCTCATGTAAAGCCCTAGGAGCAATTGGTGCCATCTCTGTTCTACAATGTGACTGCCTTGAAGTCAGTTCTACTTTCTTGTTATCCTGAGCAGCTGATTTTCAGTTTGTTCTGCTTAAACTCAAATGGATTATATTTATGTGTTCATGCTTTATCTCCATATTTGATATACTGTTCACAGATGTGATGTAAAGATAGTCACTTGATACTGTGGAGTCATACCACTGTAGATTTGAATGTAAATAAATCACTCTGTATAAGTTTAGATGAAAAAATTATTGGTTCAAAACATTTCATTGTCCTTTTAAGGATAAAAATCTCCCCTGCATACTGAAAGTAACACACTCAAAGGAAGATTTAAAAGTTCCAACTTAGAACATCTTTGCTAAAAGAAGTGTTCAGTTCAGCTTCAGTTTTATTCATTAAACAAAGATTTCCAGAACTGTATGAAAACTGATATGGTCATGATAGAATGTACTTATATAAAAATATATGGATAGTGTCTATTAGATAGGAAAAGGTGACCACTTCAGATAACAGATGTTAGGTTTTAATGCTTTCACAGCCTCTGAAGAAGACAATGGCAAATACCCTCCAAACAAATGTTTCCAAGAAAAATCCATGATAGGGTTTGCTTAGAATCACCATAACTCAGAAACAACTTGAAGGCACACAACTTCAACAACAGTTAGAAATAAGAAGCAGAGTCTGTAGGATTTTCTATTTCATGGATCACCTTAGTTTAGCTGATTTTGGGTAATATACACCTTGACTGGAGCAATGTGTATGCCATTCACTTCTCTTTGAGATTGGCCCATCTTCACATCTATCAGCAACAACTGTGGTATTTTGGAACCTGGATAGCTTTGAACCACTGTGAATGAAATATTCCTAGCCAGTCCAGAGAAAATGGCAGTATGTCAAGGAAGAAAGTGTAAAGGCAAGAAAACAAAAATAATGTCCATGAGTGATTTCATATAACTTTAAGGCAGAAAATGAAGACATTGAGATAGTCAAATGATCTCTCCTTGGCTCAGTCATAAATCAAATGAGGACTGCAGTCAAGAAATCAGAAGAAGACTAGGACTTGGGAGGGCAGCTATGAGAAAACTAGAGGAGATCCTCAAGTGTAAATATATATCTTCAAATACAGAAGTCAGAATTGTTCATGCCACTGTATTTCCAGTTTCTACATATAGTTGTGAAAGCTGGACCAACAAACAAACAAACAAACCCTTAAAGAAAGATAATCAACTCATCTGAAATTTTGTTCTGGAAAAGACTTCTGTAGATACCCTGGACTGGCATAAATAAATAAGAAATAGGCCCTAGACAAATCAACTTTCCTAGACAAATTGAACTTTCCCTAGAAGCTGAGATGCATAAACTGAAATTGTCATATGTTGGACAAACAGCCTTCCCTTCATATTTGCAGGTTTGACTTCGATCAATTCGATTATTTGTGAGTCACATGCATACCTCCCCCGTTCTCCCATTCCCTTGCTTTTTGCCAGGGCATGCATGCCTTCCTTTTCAGCACCTGGGCAAAAGGGAAAGGAATGGGATGAGAAGCAATGTGCAGGGAGAAAGAATGCATGTGGGTGTCTTCCACTCATTCCCTTGCTTTTTTCCTCAGTAGAGGAAGTGTGCTGAGGCAAAAGACAAGGGAATGGGGGAGGGATCCCTGCACCTCCCCTCTCTACCCACAGTGCTTCCCCTCTCATTCCCTTGCCTTTTACTTTGGCATGAAGAATGCATGCCAGGGCAAAAGGCAAAGGAATGGAAAAAGGCAGGTGCGCCTTCCACTATTGCCTTTCCTTTTGCCTGGGCACACCTGCTTTCCTTCCCCATGGCCAGGCAGAAGTCAAGGGAATGAGATGGAGTGCACATTCCTTCTCCCTATTCTTTTCCCTGGGAACAGAGAATATGCATGGAGGCAAAAGGCAAGGGAATGGTGGGGAAGGCAGACACACACCTTACTTCTTCATGCATGGTGCTCCCACACATCCATTCTCTTACCTTTTTTCTAGGCTTGGAGAACATGGGGGAAAAGGTGAGGATATGGGGGAAGGCATGCATGCCTTCTCCCATTTCCTTTTTTTTTGCCTAGGTGCAAAGAACACATAGAGAGGCAGAAGGCAAGGGAATAGTGGAAGTCATGCATGCACCTCCCTTCTCTACATATGGTGCTTCCCCTCCCATTCTCCTGCATTTTGTCTGGGTGCAGAGAACATGTTCTGGGGTAAAAGAGCAAAGGAATGGGGGGCGGAATGCACATGTCTTCCCTAACCCCTTGCTTTCTGCCTGGACTTAAAGAATACACACACTGAGGAGAAAGGGAATAGAATGAGGGGTACATGTACTTCCCTCCTATTCCTTTGTCTTTTGCCTGGGCACAGAGAATGAAGGTATGCGTGCCAGGGCAAAAGTCAAGGGAATGGGAGGGGGAGCCCCAGAAGGGAATGGAAGAGGGAGTGCAGGAGGAGTTATTAATTTCTTTTCCACTTTCACAAGGGTTCTGCTCCCTGAACTCTCATGAAAGTGGAGAGGCCACTGTATCAAGAGAAGATATGTCCCACTAGAAAAGACAATAATTCTTGATAAGGTAGAAGGTAGTAGGTAAAGAAGAAGACTGCATTATCCAGTCAGCCCTCCATATTTTCAGGCTTCACTTTTGCAGATCTGATTATTCACGGATTATTTGCTGTCACCTCTGCCATTTTTAAGAGAGACTGCAAGCTTTGTGAGACTGAGAAACTGCAAACGAGGCTTATAAGTCCCTATTAAAAATAATATGGGGCAGCAGTTGGGGAGGCAGTAAGGCCCACCAGCTACCCACTTCTGCCTTGGGAAGGGACGCTGGTGGCTCAAAGGAGTCAACAGTGAGCTTAATAGGGTAATTATACTTTTTTGTCTTAAATATGGTTTAAGAAGGCCTAGAGTTACTGTATTTGCTGGCGTATAAGACTCAATTTTTTTCCCCTGAAACATACTGTTCGAAAATGGGATGTGTCTTATACGCCCATATATATTATGCGTCAGCAAATAGTATTTGCTAGCATATAAATGGAGTGTGTCTTATACATGAGTGTGTCTTATATGCTGGCAAACATGGTAATCATGGTTTTTCTACCTTCAAGGGAGTCCTGTGTCCCTAACCCTTGTGAATGTAGCAGGAGGACTGTAGTTGGATAGATTCTATCAAGGAAGCCATGCCACTCAGTCTGCAAGGCCAAAGCGGGGCTGTTGATAACAGGGTGATATGGAGGTTTCGTCTTCATGAGGTTACAGTAAATTCAAGTTAACTTGATGGTAGTTAACAACAACAACACCTTAGCTAAGTATTAGTAACAAAATCTAGGCCATGTCCTTCTCCAGTTTAAGAGACTCGAGAAGACTCAAGGAGAGCTTGAATTATCATGAAACATTCCAATGCTGCTTAACCCATGGGTAATACATACTCTGTACAAGTAATATATACACTATACACAATATACTATAGTGTACACATCATGTGTGAAGAGAGGTCCTAGGCTCATTTCTTGGGATGTCCAGCAAGGGTAGAAAAACTTCTGTCTATCTGAAATATTGGAAAACTGCTTCCAATCAGTATAGAATTGGCGAGCTGGAAGGGACTGCAAAAGTCATTGAGTCCAACCCCCTGCCATGCAAGAATACATAATCAAAGTATTTCTGACAGATGGCCATCCAGTATCTGTTTAAAAACCTCCAAAGAAGTAGACCTACCACATTCTGAGGAAGTGTATTTCACTGTTGAACTGTTTTTACCATCAAGATGTTCTTAATAATGTTTAGAGATGCAATCACTTTTCCTAATGTTTGAAGCCATTGCTCCATTTTCTAGTCTTTAAACTAGATTACACTAGTTATATAGATCAATGACCTAATTTTGTGTAAAGCATATTTCTGTGCACCCAACATTAATTTCTTAGAAATTATGTATTTGTGATTAGTGATAACTTATAATTTGAAGAGAGTGAGAATATGGAATTTACAACTGTTTACAGTGGTTCATTGACATAAGTATACTAATTATTACTGACAAATTAACAATCAGTGATTCATAATTACAATTAAAACAATAAAAATGTACAGTAAAACAGGCTTCAGCAAATTGCAGATACAAAACCAGATAAACCACCAGTCTGTTGAAAATGCCTTGAACTGGCTGTTCTCTTAGTTAATATAAAAATGGTATTTCAAATATGAATCCTATTTCCGATGAGAATCATAGAATCTTTGAGGTGTAAAGGGCTAATGATCATATATTCAGACCCCCACTATTCCAACCCCACTATGCTGATTTTTGGCTGCCACCTCAACAATGCTGACCTATGTTTAGTTTCAGGTCTACAAAGACCATGAGATCATTTTGCTTGAACTGCTTTCAAGCCCATTGTCACCCACTTATATTTGTGCATTTTGGTTTTCTTCCTGGATGTTGTACCTTCCTGTAGAAATTTGTTTTGTTAGTGTTCCAATCTGTCAAGATCATTTTGAGTTCTGCTCTTATCCTCTGAGGTATTCATCACCCACCTCCCATCCAAGTTGATGACATTTGCAAATTTGATAAACACACCTTGTCTTCCATCATCTGAGTATCTATGTCATTTATAAAGATGTTGAACAAGATTGGGCATAAGACAAAACCCTGAAGCACTACACTAGTTGCTTCAGAAGGAAGAGCAACCATTGGTGAACACTCTCTGGCTTCAGTCAGTCAACCCATGATAAATCTACCTAACAGTAGCATTGTCTAAATCACAGTTCACCAGCTTGCCTGGAAGAATATAATGGGAGACCTGTCAAAAGCCTTATTGAAATCAAGATATACTACATCCACAGCAGCCTTCCAATCTACCTAACTTGCAGTTATGTGAAAAAAAGAGATAAGATTGGTATGGCATTACTTGTTTTTGAGATACTGATGCTGTCTCTCAGCAATCGCAGCATTCTGTGTAATTATCTGCTCAACAACCTTTCCTGGTATCATCTTCAAGCTAACTGATAACTCATTGCTTGGGTCCACTTTTTTGACTTTACTGAAGGTGGGGCAACATCTACCTTCCTCCAATCTGCCAGGACCTCTCATGTTCAATAAGAATTCACAAAAATTACTGACAGTGGATTTGAGTTTGCATCTGAAAGTTCCTTTAGTACTCCTGGATGTAGTTTATCTGGCACTAGAGACTTGGATTCATTTAGAGTAGCTAGGCATTCCATCATTATATCATTACCTAAACTGGGCAGTACTCTACTTACTGCATGATTTGTTCTATTTTCCTCACTGTTTTCCTTTCGGGATAAGACTGAGGCAAAAAAAGTTTTTGAACAGTTTGGCCTTTTTTCTGCCACCTCTTGGTCACTCTCTGTCTTCTATATGCAGTGGTCTATTTCTTGTTTTTCCTTTTGCTCCACCTCCTTTTTATTATTTTTAACCTTTCTAGCAAGAATAAGCCTTTCTAACTTTCCCCCCTACAAAGAGTAGCTACTCATTCATATTCTCTTTAGTGATTTCTTCCTACTTCTATTTTGTATTGTGACACTGTAGGTTTATTTCCAGTCTCTTAACTTGACTTCCAGCCTTGCAAGACTGGAAATTTCCTACCAGTGTTTTACCAGGGTTCTTGCCAGCCTTCCAAAGCTGACTTCCACGCATGGAACGACTGGCAATCTCCCCAACTCTATCAGGTATGCTGCCACCACCCCCCTGAATTAAGAATCATTTGGACAGGACAGGAGGGACCCTGCCCAATCTCTAAGCATAAGGAACTTCCACCTCCCCCTTCCCCTGAGTGAGAGGTCCTATGTAGCGTGTGCCAACCCTGGCGTGGAAATGGAGAGAAACGGAGGTTTATAGAAGTGTTTTAATCAAGGCATGCAAATAAACAATATCCCACTTGAGAGACTCCCCTCTCCCAGGTACACTTAGTTACAAGAATTTACAAAACAGATATAACAGCACAGATACATTCTTAAGATTAGCCAATTCCCAAAATAACAACATCCCTAACGCGACTAACTACTTATTTCTAGTTACTCACAGTTAGGTTATAGGCGTAGATGGTCTAAAGGAGAAGATAGGGGGTTCAGGAGACACGACATGCTGCCAGCTCCACTGGCCCAGCTCTCCTCTCTCTTTCTCTCTCTCTCTCTCTGTCCACATGGTCTCTCAGAAGTTTTTTTATTTTCTTCCTTGGAAGGATCTGGAAGCATCTCCAAGATGCCCACCTCTTTTCCTTTTGGTTGGTCAATTCTCACCTTGTGACCTGTGATGCTGACCCTTTCCTTTTGGTTGGTCAACTCTCACCCTGTGACTCTTGATGTAATCCTAACATCTCATTAACCCTTGGTTTACCTGAAGAGAGAAGTATCTCCCTTTGATAAGCCCAGATAATGGGAAGCCCCATTATCACATGAATACACATCTCTTTTAAATAATTAGATAATAAGTAATTATATTTATTAATTATTAGATGTGATAAGAATTTCACATTTAAGCAATGGTAAGTATTTAGTGTATGGGAAGTTCATGGTAAATGCTGAATCCAGGCATAGTTACTTCTATTTTTAATCACGTATCAATTATAAGGACACTATGTTGTACTTTTTAGAACTTCATAAAATAATATTGACCAAGTTGTTGGACCATTGAACATTCATTTTTCACATCTTTTGAGAGTCAGAATGTAAACTTATTCTCTCATTATACCACTTGAAATGCTTAGGATTTGGTTATACACAGATTATGCCTGGAACCAACTTTAGAGGTGAAGCAATTTTGTTGCCAAGAAAAGAGCACTCCAGAGTCCCTGCCTTCTGGACAAACCAAACTGGTACATTGTTATCAGAATATAATTTTAGAATACTGTATGAGGCCAAATTAGCATACTGTAGGGGTTTTTAAAACTAAAATAAACGAATATTAGAGTTATGTCAGAGGACATGAAGGACAAGTCATAACTACACAAGTATTTTCTGTTATCATTTGTGCTATGGTGGGCTGTACCACAGCATGAAGCCCCACAGTCCATAGGAGATCCTAAAATATGATTTTCATTGTCCTCCTAGATTTATTCCCTGATATTAATGTTTTTCCAGGTATGGGTTTAAAAACTTCAGATTGGACTTTGTTAATTCTTCAGTGCATCTTTCCTTGAATCCATGCTAGATCACAACTAGATAGATCAAAGTCAGCAGTTCTGACAGATAGATAGATAGATAGATAGATAGATAGATAGATAGATAGATAAAAATGAATGCAGGGTCAAGGAAAAACATATAACTGAAAGCTCTTCATTTTAGCTATTAGCCACCCACTTTTATTTCTTCCTTCTTCAAAAAAATAAAAATAAAAATATTATTTATTTGTTATATTTCCATAGTCTTCATCCATTTTTGTGTTTCTTTTATTTCTTATTCTAACTGTCTTAGATTATACAAAATTTGTCCAGGGTTGAGTTAAATGTGATCACAATAGCACTTTTTACTCTTTTCTGATCATACTTAGTATACCCTTTGCTATAAGTCAAAACAAAGAACACTCAATTTTCTGTTCTTGTAACCTTGTAACTGAAAACTCAGAAAAGTTGCTTTCACTGAAATAAAAGTGATGACTGTGAGAGACTGAAAGGTGTGAGCTGTGTAATATTTCTTCTTTCCTAGAACTGGGAGAAATTACTTTAATGAGTCTTGTTAACTATAATTCATTTTGGACTAACAGCATGGGTAAAATAGAGTTCTTGGTACAAATTACTTAATAGCAGGCCATCACATGATATCTAGCCATTATTTCTAGACCTACTTTGTGACTTTTGGGACTTACAATTTGGATATTTCAATATGCTTTCTGGTTGTTTTTTTTGCTTCTATACATTTGCATATAAATTTATAAATAATAGCTTTAATTTCAATAGAAATACATCTTGGCATAGTAACAAAGATTGTGATAACATGACTTGTATACCTATTCAATCCTTTGTCCAGGTGCTAACTGTTGATGGCCATTTTCAATGCCACTGTTCTCTCTTCTAATGATTTGTTATCTCTACACAAGATTTTAATTGGACACTTCTTCAAATAGCTGACTGTCCTATGTAAAGTGTAGGATGCCTCCTACAACTCACTTCTTTTTTCTACAGCATATCATTGTACACTGTATACTTGACAGAATGTCTTTGAAACACTATCTATGTTTTTGCAGAATTTCCCATATAATTTTAAATTATATATTATATTCTTTGTCATAGTTGACTGGTACATAAAATTGTACATGGAATATACAATAAAGGTTTGGAGAAATGTGTATTTGCCTTGAGTATATTTGTGTAATACATTTTCCAATGTTCATCTACAGTCATATCATACTGCTTTGCAACAGGTTATTGTTCTTTTACATTGTACAACTTCTAAGGCAAAGACTACAAGATAAAGATAAATATTTTGCATCATATTTTGATGGGAAAGAGTGCTCTGATTGATGACTTTAGTGATATGCTTAAGCCTTGTACTTCTGTGATAGTAGTATGTATGTAGTGCATATCAGACTGAGACAAATAGAATTAATTCAATTTCTGCTTCAACTCAAAGAGTAGACTTAAAGCAAACAATAGCATATTTTAATCAAAACTACAAGTATTACTCAAAACTTCTGTTTGTGAAAGGTAGGTGAGTAGTTAGACAAACTGATTGACTCCTTTTGTGTGGCTGAAAATGAAAAAAATGAAAAAAATAGATAAAAGAGGGACAATTGACTGGGAGTATCTTGCACAAGAACACCACTGTCATGAGAAAATTAAAACCCAAATGAGACACTAGTGCTGAATAATGAATGAATAAAAGACAGATTGTACCCAAATCTCCCAATTTTAAGTCCAGGCTTAAAGGTACTAGATCAAAACTACAGTATTATATAACATGAAAAAGATTCATGTTGCTCGAATTATGATGTAGAATATAAAACACAGATCTCTTCTAACTTTGTTTTTAAGATTCAGTCTGTAACTATTTATTCTCAGTAACCAGGCATGCTTTTAATTTAATAGAAAACTGTTGTTATAGCATTATATGTTTCTTCAATATGCAATGGTTTTAACATGAGGGCAGAGTGTAATTGTAAGACTGAAGTTCACATTTTGTTGCCATCTAATTGATTAATAAAACTTCCAAAATTATTTTTTCAGTTGATTGCAGCCCACTCTTCCTGTAACTGAATTTAACTCCAACACTTGGCATTTTAAACATATGGCTACCTGACAACTGTATACCCTCAAAAATGCTGTTGAAATCCTCTTCACTTTTGTGCAAAGGTTATCCATAAACACAAGTAAGGATCCAAAGAACACAGTAGTCTAAGGTAAGTCTTTGTCATTCCAATATTTGGTTAGTAACTATAAAGAATACTCATTAGAATCCTATATAACCATTTACATAACATAACTTTGCTATACATGGCAAAGGCATTGAGAAACTGAGTTCCTAAAAATTACAAAGATGCTTAATGAGACTCTGGCAGGACTGCCTGATGTGCATTGATGCCTGATGCGCATTAGGACCAATGAAATGAGTATCAAGATTGACACAATGCACATTGGCCCATGGCCCTGATGCACTTTGTCCACTGTGCATCAGACACTAATGTGCACTTTGTGAGTCCTTCTACACAGTAACACAACAGCAGATATTGCACAACTGTCTGATAATTCTGAGTGCTACAGACCAAAGTCCACTTGCAAAAAATAAAAAATAAAAAAATGAGCCAACTTCTTTCTTTATCTTTACCCAAGAATACGGAAAAATAACAACAACAACAACAACAACTGTTATTATTAGTCATCAAGGTGTTTTAAAAGTAAAACAACCAAAAACAGTAGTCCTGCCAAAGACGTACAATCTAAAATGCAGGTGTGTACACACACAGAGAGACTGCAAAGAGAGTTAACTCTAAGAGTATGGAGTAGAAAGTGAAAAAAGATGAAACTGAGCCAAGGAAAAGGAAACCCCTGGTTGGGTGAGAATGAGAAGCCTAGAACACAGATGTGAAACATGCTAGTAAAAAGAAATAAGGGATGAAAAATAGGGGGAGCTAGATTGTTTAGGCTTTGAACATCAAAACAAGAGCTTGTACTGAATCCTAGAAGGAATGGGTAAGCAATGAAGAGATATCAAAAGTACAGTAACATGATCAAAATGCTGGCCATAATCTTCAGAGCACAATGGAAATCAAAGGTATTACATCAAATAATGGAAGTCTGGTTAAAAAAATACAATAATCAAGATGCGAAATGACCTAAAAATGAACTAAGGTCATAGCAGAGGAATCAGAAAGAAAAGATTAGATTTTGGCAAGATTGTAAAGTAAAAATCAAAATAAGTTTGCTACAGTTTCAGTGTGAGGAACTAAAGACAAAAGAGTCAAAAATAAAGCCATGACTGTGTGTTTCCTTCATTGGATAAATGAGAACCTATTAACAGTGATAAAAATTACATGTTGTAAATAATGTTTTGGAGGAAAAATAAGTAGTTCTGTCTTTTCAGTATTAAGTTTTAGGTGATAAGAAGCATTCACGCTGAGATAACTGAAAGACGTGCTATAAGATGTTGTTCAATGTCAGAAGTTCTGGAGTGAAGAAATGCTGCTGAGTAGCAACAGCATAAAGATGATTTTCAAAACCATATGAACTGATATGATTATCTAAAGATAGTATATAAAGAGAAAACAGCAAGAAGCCCAGAATGGAACCCCATGAAACCCCAACTGAAATGAAGAGAGAAGAAGATACAAGACCTTCAGCTATCACATTAAATGATTGACCTAAGAGATGAGATGCAAATCAGTAAGCCCTAAGTCATGGAGCAAATCCAATAAAAGAACATGATCAACTGGGTCAAACGTTGCCAAAAGATCAAGAGGAATGAGGATTGAAACAACGCTTTGGCTAGGTCTGAAGGGAATCATCTGTGATTGAGCTGTCTCTGTAGAGTGCAAAGGATGAAATCCATATTGAAAGAGATCCATTAGATAAATACGAGAAAGACAGCTGAGACAATGTATATAAACAGAACATTCCAAAACTGCTGAGAGGAAAGGCAACAGTGAACAGGGTGATAATTAAAAATCTAGCCCCATTCAGTTGTCCTAAATCTGAATAAGCTAACCGCAAGAGGAGAGGTGTTTGCTAGTTCAACTATCACAGTTATCACTTCCATTATCTTCCACTCCGTCTGTGAAAACTGTCCACAGTATTCTAGAACAGTGAGATCCCAACAGCCCTGACAATGTGCAGACTTACTTTAGATAGACTTTGTTTCAGCAGGAGAAAAATGCTGAAATTATTCATTTCTGTCTTCAAGAATAAGCTCAGTACAGAATGTGAAGATGGAACTAGGGAGAACACATTAGAAGATTAACCCAGCTATCAGGTATGGGCGAAGTCATTGCACACCTTGATTTCATTTTAATGGCCTGGAGGCATGCATCTTTTAACACGTTGTTGTTATTTTTGGAGATCTGCATCCAGACTATTGAGCCATGTTAGTCTTACCACTCGGACAAGCACAGTTCATTTCCTTTTTCTGGACATGTAGTCTCTTATTCATGACAGATGACAGATGAGCAGGTAGAAATAGAGGTAGGGGTGAGCACCTTTGGCTCGATGAGACTGAGGAAATGTCTACAGGTATATTTTTTTATTTTACAGGAGCAGGGATGGTGCTAGCTTCTTTTATGTCATGGGAGTTTGAGGGTGAGGTCTTCAGGCAAGACTTCACCGAATTAATAGCTGGATAGCTACAAGCTATTTGTTATGGCTTGTGGTCAGGGCTGCGTCTCACTCAGGCTTGACTGGAGAGTAGGATAGAGGTATCCATTACCCAACAAAATCCACGTTGGGCAGTTTCTTCTGAAGATTTTGTGGTAATGTGTCCATTGTCTTCTGTCTGATCTCATTGTTTCCCTTGGTAACATTTTACTTTGTAAACTGGTTTGACAAGGATTTGCTTTGAAATATTGTAAATAAGTAATATTTTTTTTAAAAAAAATGCAATGGTCCTCCCTGAATGCAATCCTTTGTCACTAGGTATGGATTGCAACCTCAGTGACTTTATAACGGCAGATGAGGCAGAAGTTTTTCCCACTCATTAGGTTCAAAGAAATAGTTTTGTAATAGAACTGTCACCCTTCTTTAAATAATTCTACTGTGGACAGGTATCACTAATTAGTTCCATTTATTTATGTTAGTATTTAGAATAAACAATATAAAAGATTGTTTTGTGAGTTTGTAATATTTCTGATTTATAGACCTTCCAGTAAAAACACACCTTTATTGTTATTATGCAGAATGTCTGATTAATTTATCTACTTGCTATTATTTCCTGTAGAGATAAAACCTGAGAAATACAGCAGCACAGCAGGAAAATTATATCTATGCTTTGCAGTGTGAATGTAATACAACAGAAGAAAACAAATGCTTGTCATCACTGAAGAGATATCTGATATTTATCATTAGTTGCGCTAGGCATTTGGAAAGAGAAAGGTATTAAACAACACACATAAAAATTGCATGCTGTATCAACTTTGGAATATTATCCTGAAGATATATATATGCAAGAGATACACATAGTCAGTGGAATAGTGCTAATAGTGCTAAAATCATGTTGTGAACATTGCCAGCAGTCAATTTAGGTGTGGCCTAATGAGAAAAAAACATACTCTGTACATACCTATTTATTTATAGTATTTGTGAAGTATGGCCCTTTCCGCATATGGTTATTAAGGCGGGCCAATGTGTCTTGCCATGGAGATCTTCTGCATGTTGGAGTGGACTAGGTTTGGTTTATTTACCTTCATTCTGCACATAATTCCAACTAAATGCACCCTCATGTGGTGGTACAGCGCGCTATTTGAAAACTAGAAGAAATTGGTTTTCCAATTTTCCAGATCGATCCAATTCATACCTTCACAGTGGTGCAGACACGTACATTCGCACCAATGCAAATTGGTAGTCAGGGGAGGGCTCATGGGAGGGGCCAGGGGGTAGTATGGACTTTCGCACATACGCATGTACGCAATGACATACTAAACCATTCAAAAAAAAAAAAAAAGGCCAATCACACCGACGGGGCAGGGTGAGGGGAGTAGTGGGAGTGGCCACGGCAGAGGCAGTGTGGATTCATGAACTCGCACTCCTCCCAATCAGAATGGAACATACACAGTAGCTGTGCAGAAGAAAATGAGGAAAAGTCCACCTCGTTTCAAGCCCAGAAAATCCGGTAAGAAACGGCACGAACCGATTTACCAGCCTTGCGCAGAAAGGGCCTATAGAACACAATAATAAATATATCAAAGCACAAAAAATTGAATGCTCAACAGTGCAAATTCATATATAAAACCACCATCAGAAAATCATTAGTCATAGTACAGCAGAGCTGAAGGAATTAGTAGGTTTAAAAAGTGGAAGCCCATGAGAAATATAAAGTTCTTTACTTGGCACAGGAAATACACTACAGGTTTTTCTAGGGAGGCCATTTCATTACTTCAGATCAACTGTGGAAAATGGCCTCTCCCTGAGAGCATCACCTAATTTGGAGGGGATATGTGAAGTCCTGTAATGTTTCTCGCCTGATTTGAAGAGCACACCTGAAGAAAGTGTCTAATCTCTTAAGGTCCAGCTAGGTAATAAAGAGAACAAGCTTACCCTTCACATAATTTATAGTAAAAATTAAGACAATTTATAGAAAGGCTAAGTAAATAAAACATCTAAGTATTCTTTCTGGTGATGATCAATTCTAGTGATAAAAAGTGCTTAATCTTGGTAGGATTGTGTCTTACATTCTATTATACACTTTAGTTATTCAAGGTGAGAGATTAGAGGTCAGTGAGAGAGAATGTGGCTTGCACATAGAAAAAAACTGAAGTTGTATCCTTGACTTCTCAGATTAAAAATTATCTGACATAATGGGTCTGAAAAAAAGAGCTCAGTTTGCACTCCTTGTGGAGCCATTACTAGCCAGACTGAAACAACAAATGCACCATAGGTTTGTCCTACCAGTTCCCTCCAAATAGTTTGAGTATGACTCCTATCGTTCCTCACTATTGACCATATTCATTGGGACTGATTAAGCACAATACTGTAGCAGTATCATATCTGAATAAAAAAATGAGTATATACCATATTTGCTGGCATATAATACTTATTTTTTTCCAAAAAATGTTTGAAAATGAGAGGGTGCCTTATACACTGATGCATTTTTATGTTATATGATATATAACATATATAATATATGTATATTGGCTTGAACCTTAGGGCTAGGGATGCCATCAGGTTAATTACCTGGTATAGACTATGAAGCTGCAAATACACCATGTTGGGCCTTCTCCTTTCTTACCTTTCTTCTCCAACTAAGATAGCTCTCCAAATCATGGGATCTGTGCTTTAGTGAGGCACTAGAACTCTCTGGCAGAAGGTTCTAAATACACCACTAAACTATAAATCATGTCAATTAAAGTGGGGAAAAATTGCTCTGACTGGGTAGTGTGAAAGAGATGACAGTGATTAACCTGACTGTGGTAGTAACACTTCGATGCCTTTCTTTCTTCCTTTCCCTCCCCAATGTGTGGATTGATACTATATCAATGTTTCTGGCACTATGTACATTGTAATGTGAAGAGATCTTGCTCATTCTTTCCTTGCCTGTCACCATTGATACCAAATCAGAAGCAACCAAAGCTGGACCCAATGTTATGGTTGATGCAACAGCAAGAAGCTTTTGAAAGCTCATAAGAGATCAGGAGGGTTCATGGGATGCTATGAGATAGATATACAAGCTGTCAGACTCCAAATGGATGTCATCATGAGGGGTGTATTAGCATCTTAATTACACTTGGAATTAATTGACTGTTTCCTGTTTTAGGAAAAGTTGCTTAGTTTCCCAAGCCCAATCCATAATCAAACAGAGAGAAGAGTAATGATCATAAATTACCCCTCTTCAACCACTTCACTTAGGGGTATGACTAGATAATAATAGGTGTAAAGGGACAGCTAATCCATATTAACTGATGAGTAAATAGCCATTACTTACAACTGACTTTGAAATTTCAGTGAGAGGTACTTCCAAGATCGGAGTTTTAGAACACTGCAGCATGGGAAAAGTACACACTTTTTGACAGCTACTTTTCAAAGGAAGCAATGAGCAACAGAACAATTAAGAGAATAAATTACTGAGAGGGCCCAGCAGGTATAGTGGAATGAAATTAGCACCTGTCTTCAATTTACCACCCCCTCACAAATTAACACTACCAAAATTCATGGCTGAAAATTAAATGCAGAGTGATAGAGAATCACTGACTTTTGTTATTTGAAAGCTAGGAATTGTACAGATCAAACAAACTGGTTTAAACCCATTGACTGCCAGCCAAAAATGGAGGTGGTGGCCATCTGAGGGCAGCACAAAGCTGCTCAGAAGGACAAAGTGGCTGCGCAGCCCACCAGAATCGCTGCAGAGCCACCTGGGCCTCCAGCACTGACCCGAGCCACAAATCTGCTGCCCAATTAGTCAGGCAACCTGAATTGTCCCTGTATGTATACATGTGTTTGTGTCTTTGTGATCACAAACTAAAGAGTCATAAAGTGGGTAACTAGAACGACATAACAGTAGGATATATTTGTTTGAATAGCAGAAAGGCTGGAAATGAAGCTACGTGTGTATATGTGCATAGACACATGTCTGTGTGTGTACACACACACACACACACACACATGCTTGTTCTTTGATGGTCCCACCCTAAACCACTGGATCATTGGGACTAAACTGCAAAGCTTACTTCAGTCAACCCCTTATTCTAGATTAGAATTCTAACTTCTTGTCAGGGGGTTGTCAACACTTGAGAAACACATTTTTTAATAGTTTTTAAAAATGTTTGTGAATCCTTTTTCCATCTCTAGTTAGCAAAACAGATGGGCTGATAGAATGTACTATCACCATTATGCCTGAATTAACGCTTTTTAGGTACTATTGACTAAAAAAAATACTTTTAAGTTCTATTGATGAAGTGCTGAATAATTTCCTATTGCATTAATTGTGTTTTGTAGTGTTTAACATTTGCTGGATTGTAGCTACTATTTCTTGGATTGTCAACATAAATATATAATTGATTCATTATTTTTCACATGCATAAATGAGTTAATACTGAATAATTTATATTACCATGTAGAATAATTTAATTTCTAAATTAAATAATAATCATAACTAGAAGAAATTAAAGATGTCAGATACTAGTTGCACAAAATCTTCTTCCAAACAACACCAGTCGCCTAGCAGCAAGAACAATCCCATGCTTCGTGGCTCAGACGACACTAAGGCCATTTCCACATTACACTGTTATAGTGCTATTATTCCATTTTTGACATCCTATGGAATCCTGAGGTTTGCAGTTTAGGGAGGGACATTTAGAATTCTCAGCCAGAGAGCTGTTTGGCCTCAGTAAACTACAAACAAAGAATTCCATAGGATGTTTAAAGTGGAATAATAGCATTATAACAGTATAGGGCAGAAATGGTCGAAGGGTAGAGGATGTGTGATCCCCCAGATATTGTAGATTGCAATTCTGATCAGCTCCAGACCCATGCTAAACGGTGAGGAATAATGGGCAGTTTCAGTTCAACAACATCTGGAAGGGTACACTTTTCTCCATCCTCTGCTATAGTACTTTGTGAAGTGCTTGCTATTTCTGGTTGCATGGAGAACAAATGGTAGAACAGGGGATTCTCAAAACTGGAAATGGAAAAATCTTCTTCCTAGGAAGACAGCCGGAAGTATATTATTATATGTTGGCTAGAAGATCATAAAAATGTAATAATCACCATGGTGGCTATTCAAATACATAATACAATGTTTTAACTGTTACAACATTGGGTTAAGATTAACTGAAAAATCATGAACTAGCTCATTCCCCACTTTGGCATTGTAGTTGATCCTCAGAAAGCTGATATACCACTTCGAGACAAAACAATACTATGAAATGCATGCTAAACGATACACAGTGTTGAAACAATAATTATTGAAAGAACAGAACACTTTAAGTCAAAATTATCATATCTAACATGGAGATGATCCATGATACCCCATGTTTACAGACAACAGGTTATTATTTGATAATAATTACCATTGAGCTCTGTTAGATTCCTTCCAAATATACTTGCTTAGGGTAAGGTCATACATCCAAAATGTACAAAAGAAGAGAATAATAGCTGAATCCTGATAAGAGAACAAACCTCTCAATGATTGTGCTGTGGAAAAACTGCACAATCACTCAAAAACATGGAATTGTTCAAAATGATAGAAATGTGACTTTGTCAACAGGCCTAAACAGATGTAGCTAAGAGAACAGAAAAGCATTTTGGGCACTCCTATAAATGGAAGGTTTTTAAAGAAAGCCAACTACATTTATTCTGAATATTACAATTAGGAGTAATAGAGTTAGTATATCCATTAAACAATGTATTTTCCTCTTTTTTCATTTTGAACCTTCCGTGGCATCTCAAGAGCATGCTAGTCTTTATCCATAAAAATTGTTCAAATCAAAGACAATTCATGAAAAGTATTTCTAAAACCATTTCAGATATTACTAAGACAGTTTGTACCTGAACAGGAACATCTAATGACTTTTTAAGAAGTTGACACTAATACCAGGCTGGAATACCTAAGTAAGGCTTACATTCTAATTTGCCCAGCTCCTCAAACTTGCCTCTGAGCTCTCAGGAGCATGTGTTAATTGCAATAGTTATATATTAGATAGAATCATAGAATCATAGAAATGTAGAGTTGGAAGAGACCACACGGGCCATCCAGTCCAACCCCCTGCCATGCAGGAACACCCTCAAAGCACTCTCAACAGATGGCCATCCAGCCTCTGCTTAAAAACCTCCAAAGAAGGAGATTCCACCACACTCCAAGGCAGCATATTCCACTGCCGGACAGCCCTGACTATCAGGAAGTTCTTCCTGAGGTTCAGGTGGAATATCCTTTCCTGCAACTTGACTCCATTGCTCCTTGTCCTGGTTTCTGGAGCAGCGGTAAACAAGCCCTCTTCCTCCTCTATATGGCATCCCTTCAGATATTTGAACATGGCTATCATGTCCCCTCATTACGGCATTGTTTTCTAAGTAATTAGAAACTGACTGTTTGATGAACTGCTCCAGGATCTTTCCAGGTACTGATGTCAGGCTGACTGGGCGATAATTATTTGGGTCCTCTTTTTTCCCTTCTTGAAGATGGGGACAACATTTGCCCTCCTCCAGTCTGCCGGAACTTCTCCTGTCTGCCAAGAGTTTTCAAAGATTATAGCAAGAGGTTCTGCAATGACCTCTGCAAGATCTTTTAAAATCCTAGGATGCAATTCATCTGGCCCTGGAGACTTGAATTCATCCAGAGTAGCCAGGTATTCCTGTACTACCTCTCTACCTATTCTGCACTGCATTTCACCCACTTCCTCACCTGCTTCCCAACCGCCAGGCTGAATGTTTTTATCCTTTTGGGAAAAAACTGAGGCGAAGAAGGTGTTAAGGAGTTCTGCCTTTTCTCTTCCTCCTGTTATTAATTCACCATCTTCCCTGCGCAGTGACCCTATCATCTCCTTCTTTTTCCTTTTGCTGTGGACGTATTTAAAAAAGCCCTTTTTATTGTTTTTAATGTCTCTGGCCAGCCTAAGTTCGTCCTGTGCTTTAGCCTTTCTGACCTTCTCCCTACATCTCCTGGCTACTTGCTTATAATCTTCTTTGGTGATTTCCCCCTTCTTCCATTTCCTGTAAATGTTTTTCTTAATACTTAGCTCAGCTGAGAGCTCTTTAGTCAACCATTCCGGTTTGTTCAGATGCCTTCCATTTTTCCTCCTTAATGGCACAGTTTTAGCCTGTGCCTTCAGTACCTCCCTTTTAAAGAACTCCCATGCATCCTGAACTCCTTTCTCATTGACTATTCTTGACCACGGGATTTCAGCTAGCAGCTCCTTCAGTTTACAGAAGTCTGCTTTTTTAAAATCTAAGACGAGTGCCTGGCTACACTTGTCTTCTCTTCTCCACTGAATGCCAAATTCTAATAGGGCGTGGTCACTCTCTCCTAAAGATCCAACCAGTTCTACGTCATTAACAAGGTCTTCCCTGTTGGTCAGGATCAGATCGAGAATATTTGATCCCCTTGTTGCCTCTTCCACCTTCTGGACCATGAAATTGTCTGCAAGACAAGCAAGAAACTTGCTGGACCTTGCCGCCTTTGCAGAGTTTGACTGCCAACATATATCCGGGTAGTTGAAATCTCCCATTATTACTGTATCTCTCCTTTTTGAATGTGCAGTCATTTGGTCTAGGAAAGCGCCTCGAGGTCCTCAGTCTGGCTTGGAGGTCTGTAGTAAACCCCCACTATAATATCCCTATTGTTTCTCGCTCCCTTAATTCTTACCCAGATGCTCTCGACCTGGCTTCCGGTGTTCAAGTCATGGATGTCTTCACAGGTGAAAATATCCTTGACATATAAGGCTACTCCTCCTCCTTTCTTATTTGGTCTATTTCTACAAAATAGGCTATACCCCTCTATTCCTACATTCCAATCGTGAGACTCATCCCACCAGATCTCAGTGATGCCTATCAAATCGTATTTATTTTGTTGTACTAGCAGTTCAAATTCATCTTCTTTGTTTCCCATACTCCGTGCATTAGTGTAGAGACACTTAAGTCCCCGTGCTCTTCCTGCAAGTCCCATAGCATTGTTTCCACGCCTCCCTGTGATTATGTTTGGTTGTTGGGTTCATTCGACTGTGATTATGTTTGGTTGTTGGGTTCATTAGTTGGTATCCTAGGGCAGATTCCAGGGCCTCAGTATTCTTCTAGGGACCATCACCAGAGCCTGGCCCAGCACCACTTGGTGCGATCTAGATACCCTTTTAGTTTACCATAGTGATCCCAATCTGGAATTAGTGTGAGGTAATTTAAAGCTGCTCTATGCTGCTTGGAGCATTGCCATTACAATCAGATACTCCACTAAAACTTAGGAAGACTGAGGTGGGGCTACCAGAATCTTGTTTAACTAGGACGACTCAAATTTATTGTGCTCTACATGACATGTCTTTCTACGCATTTAACCATCAGAAGCTGGGACATATAAGAAAAATAAAACAAAAGCGCAGAGGAATAAGGTATAAATATAGACAATGAAGCCCAGGGAGGAATCCTCCTCCTCACTATAGTTACAGAAAGAGTGTAGGAGATATAGAAAGAGTGTAGGAGATATAGGGTGCCCCGAATGAAGGATGCACAGTATGCAAAGGGCAGGAAGAATGGGTACCAGGTTTACAAACAATTTTGCTGCATCTTTCTGTTTGTTTGCTTGTTTCCTTGCTTGTTTGTTTGGCATATCATGATAAAGAAAGATAGATAGATGATACAGATGTGGATATAGATCTGTATCTTATTTTATGTATGTATGCGTGTGCATGTGTATGATGATTATGACAAGGCCTGAAAAAATGCTAAAGCTGAATAATAAAGAGATGGATTTATTCATCTGAATAATTAGATTAGAGAAGATTCAGTTTGTTTGTTTTAAACCAAATTAATTTAAATCATGTTTTAAATCATGTCTCTGAAAGACTTAATGATTTAAAGTATGGTTTAATAAAAGATGTTGTCAAAGATTAATTCACTTGTACAGAAATACATGTGAATGATCAAACTGGACTAGTTGAGAAACATTTTCAGCAGAAGTATATAATTATTTAATATAACCTTAATACATTTTTACAGATGTAGGTTGCATTGGATGGTATACACTAAGCAATTATTTGGAATTATTTTGAGATTAATTTTCAATTCTTAAAAATCCGTTTTCAGATCTACTTCATTATCACAAATTCTCTATTCATGGATGTTCTCTATGTTTTTGCATTTATGAAGAGGGGAGGCTGAGAAAGTGAATAAGTGAAAATAAATACATTACGCATACCAAAATGAGAAATGGGATCAACAAGTTAAGTCCATTCTCCATAAACTCTTGCTTACATACCCTCAGTTTTAAAAGCTGCATACTTAATATTCACGGCCATATCTTAGGTAGGCTCTTTTGTTATTAATTCTTTCAGGAAAATTTTGAAATCTTGTTTGTTTGTTTATAGAAAGTTCTGGTTTAAAAATCCGGGTTTTTTTTTTTTAAAAAAAATTGTCATTCCAGACTGATGATATGTATGTAGATTCCTTCAGGACATGACTCATTTCCATTTATGACAAATCAATAATCCAAATAGCTTAACTTTATCACAGAAGAATATTAATTTCCAAAGTAAATCATTTACATTTATGTATTGCCAGTCTGTTTCTCGTAGTTTTTTCTCTCTTTCTTCTGCTAAAAACCCAGTTCAAATTAAAACTATCTTCTTGATAAAATATTAAACCCAGATGAAAAGTGATTTTAGTTGCCTAAAATGTTACAGCACTATGTTGGACTTAATCTCAGTCTTTCTTTTTGGCTGTGATTTTTCACAGTGCACCTCATATATTTAGATCTGTAAAGCAGTTGTAGTTGGCAGCCAGGATGACTGTAAATTACATTTTTAATGTGATTTAAAATTAAAGTGATTTAAAATTAAGATTAGCAGAGCATTTTACACTAAGGAGGACTTTCTGCCTACTCAACCTCTGGCACTTTTAAGAGGTTCAGAATATTGGGCTGGATCAAAAGGTGAACATCCTAAAACTGAAGGGCAAGTCTGCTCCCACCAAAAGTCACAGTAGAACATTGCACAATAAATGTGACATTATATCCAGTGACGTTTTTCTCTGCAAAATAAGGTCATATTGTGTGAAAATGCTATCATCTTGGAAGAACAAGGTGAAGAGCATTTTGGAAGAACAAGGTTCCTTGTCTGGAATACCTCTGCTTCTAACCGTTGTTTTAATCCACTGCTTAATTAGTATGATTTTTTTATCAGCACATTAAGGGGTTTTTGTTTTTTTTGTTATTGTTATTTTTAATGCCTTGGTGCCTGATGAGAAGGGAGGAAAGAGAGAAAAGAAAGAGCACACAAACGGTATTTTCTGAAAAGAAAACCTGGCTGCGCAAAATATCATTGATTGCATAGAAATGCTTCAGCAGAAACCATGAAAGGAAACTCTTCAGCCTTGAAAGACTATCAGTTAAAGCTATTGTGACCTCATCTGTCACAGCTATATCTCCGTGGCACAAAAACTTCCATCTACATCAGAAATCCATTAGCCAGTGATCCTTAATGGAAAAACTAACATAATGGATGGGTGAACTTCAGCATTGCTCTGAATGCAGTCCCTGTTTTTCTTTGCCTGTTTTTTTTTTAATATATTGTATGTGCTCATTTGCAGCACCAAAAGACCTTGATCAGGATATATGAAAATAATAAAGAGTCTAAAATTAAGGCAGATTTACATAAACTATTGATAAATTTTTAGATTAATTAGCATATTCGATTAAAGAGCATGTGAACAAACTCACTGAGGGCAAGATAATAGGTTTTAAATCTGTTCCTGCAGGTTAAAAGAAAATAAGCGGAAGACAGACAGCCTTTGTTCCCTTTTCCTTCCAGTCCATCTGGGGACATATTTATTCTTGCAGAACACAAGCTTTATACCATTGTTCATGCGGTCTTGCAGAAGACCATAATACCATCAGTCTGCCTTTCCCCTATTTTGCCTCCGCTCTAGAACAGATTTGACTTTTAACATCTTCATGATCTATATTACTATTGTGCACAATCATACAAAGGAGTAACATTTTATTCACCTAGCATGTTTGTATCAATGTTGAATATAAAGATATCTTTGCATTTCTCTGTCTCATATACCACTATGGATCTCAAAAGTATGAGTCTAGAAGCACCATTTATTATTGTTTGTTTTCCTGACAAATAATGACTTTTTGACCCCACTCACATAAACATTGTGAAAAGATCAAAACAGTTTGCCAACTTATTTTTAGGAAATTGTTATATGCAAAAAGATATGTGGTTTCCTCTGCTTTGAAGCTTCTTCTTCCTCTTTTTTTTTTTAATAGAAAATATGTTTTCTAACAGAAGATGATAGGTTTGGCACCCCACCCCATATTCTGTGAAATATGTGTTTTTTACCTGCAGAAATTAATGTTTCTGTGAAGAGTTGTTGTTGTGTGCCCTCAAGTCACTTCCAAATTATGACAAACCAAGGGTGAACCTATTAGTGAGGTTTCTGGGGGCTGAGTGTGTGTGACATGCCCAAGGTCACTCTGGGTTTCTGTGGCCAAGTAGGGAATTGAATCCTGGACTCCAGGGTTGTAGTCCAACACTCAAATCACTAAACCACTCTGGTTCTTTCTGTGAAAAACATTTCCCTGCAAAAATGAAACCAGCTTTTGAGAACTGCTTGGAAATATCTGTTTTCTTCTGCAAGAAAGAGAATTCTATGCAATATTACTTGTTTGTGTATGTGAGGATAGAGAAAGAGAAGGTTTACGTCTTTAGTTCAGAATAACCCAAATGTCCAGTTGAAATGCTTGAGAATGAATCTCCTGTTCCTTCTCATTCCTCTTTAAAAATTATATACTGCTTTTGGCTTTATAGTGGTTATCAAGGATAACATATAGTAGATTATCTTTTTTGTTACGTTGTGGATTATGTGTGAATTCACCTGTCCTGCAGGTTTTAAGGTTAAATGGTATTTTGTTCACAATATTAACCATCATAACAAGGTGAAGCACTTGAAAGGAAGTCCCAGGATGTAGGGCAAGAGTTAACGTGGACTGAACAGGGCAGGTTGCAGACAACTGTTCCAGAGAATTTATCAAAATGTTTCAGTCTGTTTGTTATTTTACATTCTTTCCACGACAATGGATCCTGACAACTTCTGCTTCACTGGGAAATTGTTCAAAACTGCATTCACCATACTGTTATTTTCATTGCTAACAGATCTTTAACAGTAGGTATAGGTTGCTGAGAATGTGTTCCCAAAAAGGTTTAAAGTGCAGCAGAGTTTTGGGGCTTTTGTTTTGCAAGTTTCCCTCTCTCAAGGCTAGTCAAAAGTAATTTTAGAAAAAGAATATAGAGGGGAGACTTCATTAGCTACATAATGGACATTTTTTTGCATCTGTGGTCTGCCTGAAACTTTATTTAAAAAAAAACTAAAAAAACCAAAACCCTCTAAATATTATCAGCTGTTCATTATGATTTTGAAATTATTATCTGTATGAAATTGTGGCACATACGAGTACTTCCAATTTTCTGTCCCTCCCTCCACTTTGAAATATGGTTGTTTTGCTTCTTATTTGGTTTGTGGTTAACACTCGTAAATAATGGCCCTTTCCGTATGTGGGAAAGGAACCGCACAAAAATGGGACTCCCTGGACTTCTTTAGCGTCCGGGCGAGTCCATCGGGATGAGGAGCAGTACGAGCTCGTCGCTCTGCACTGCTCTGGCATCCAAAATGGTGGCTTCTGGTTGGTGGAGGCTCTCCACCAACCGGAGAAGCTCGCCAGCCTAAAGCCTGCCCCTGGCAGATCTGCAGGCATGCACTAGTGCGCGTCTGCAAATCTGCACTGGAGTGCGGTGGCAGAGTGACATGGAGTTGTGCACTCCGTGCTTTTTAAAAATCTCTAAAAAGAGGTTTTTAAAAAACACGCTGCACAACCAGTTCCGGTCACTCCGGAGCAGACTGAGGTGCGGAACTGCAAAAAGTAGTCCGCCCCAGTCCACGCTACGGTGCAGAAAACCTCTGTTGGAGGTCACTCTGCACCTTTTTAATAGCCCGGTGTGGAAAGAGCCATTGGAGACAAGTAACATAGGTTTCCCAAGAGCTGGTGTGCTAACTTTTAGATTGTTCACTGTTTGCTAAAAAGCAGGTCTTCAAAAGAACTATTGCAATGCACATTAACAGTTATCTAAAAGATTTTATTCTTTTTTTTTGTTGGTTCATTTTTAATTGATTTTCACTTAAATATAACAATACAAAGCAACTGACTTTCACAAATGTAAATAAAAGAAAACAAATAAAGGGCAAAACAAAATAGAGACAAAAAAGAAGAAAACAATCTCTTATATCACAGATCAAATTGTCAGTTTACTACAATATAGTAAAAGGAAAGGAAAAAGTAGACTAGTCTCTGTTTAATGAATACTTTTTAGCTCATATTTATAGCACACACTATAAAACATATCTGCAAACTTTAGCCCAAGAGTCTAGGAGTCTTACAGAAAACTGATCTACTACTACTACTACTACTAATAATAATAATGGTGACTTCCCATCTACTACTCCTTTTCTCTTTCTCTCTCTCTCTCTTCTGTTTGACAATATTATCAGAAAAAAAAAAGAGTAATCAACCATTCTGCTAATCCTCCAAGGTCTCCCAACCATTGGTGACTTCAGTGTTTCCAATAAGGAAATAAAATCTTTATTCAATATAGCCTTATTTTACCTAACAAACAACAGCAGAATTAGACCCACAGTAGTGCATAGGCTGACTACTGATAAGTGGAAGAAGTTTTAAAATGTGATCCCAGAATTGTTTAATCAGCCATCTATTCCCTGCCTTTTGGCTGTAAAACAAAGATACCTGCACTCAAAATACACTAGATAGGAGTGCAGTCAAGCAAATTTATTTTGGCACAAACTTTCATGTACTAAAGTCTTCTGTAGTACAAGAAAGGTGTTCAGGAACTGCTTTTCTCAGTTAGCAACTATACAGAACTGTATCAGCTAGAGTATCCAACCAGAGTAGGTCTTAGTGATTTTATCTACAAAACTATCCAAAATAGCCCTTCCTAGTCATTATTAATTTATGTAAAGTAAATACACAAGAAAGAAGAATGTGCTATAACCACACCCTCACCACCATTTCTACCCTCCAAGCCATCAATGTTTAAGCTACAGTATAAAGTATACTAAGTATACTCTACTAAAGTATTCACAGGAAATAAACTTTTGAATGAAAGAGATCCCTTTGTTCTTAGAAGTTCTACACACAATTTAGTTCTCTGTAAAATCACCACTTTTAAATTGTGTGGAAAGTGTCCATGGATAGAGGAGGCTTTCTCATTCAGATATCAGGGATAAAGAAACTTGATCAGACAGTTTCAATGAAAACAGTGTGTTCGCTATGTTCACTGTGTTCAAGTCTAATGCAAGAAAATGTGCACCTTGTTTTGATCATGTACACATCTATAAACCTTTCAGGACATTTCTGAGAAACTCATAGAAAGCATATGATGCAATACAAATTTCATGAAGAGCCAAAATTGGTATAATTAGAGGTAAAAATAAAATGGAAGAATCGGAACGTGTTTCTACAGCACAAAAAAGGAGATCAAGTCAGTGTGTTTCAGCAAATCTTTTACTCAAAACTAACAGTAAGCGACTGTGAAATGAAATGGTCATGGTCAAGTAAACCTTAAATTGTTGGAAGCTGCCTTGGGTCCTACTCCTGATGAAATGTGGTATAGAAATATAATAAGTACGTAAGTAAGAAAAAAAAACTTTGAAATTCTAGACACCCCTTGAAATCTTCTTCCAAAATACATCCAGCGATGATTCCCCTCCCCTTCCCACACCAGCTTCCATTTTAATTCTGATTTCTAATTTGGTGGCAAAACTTATAGTTCCATGTTTTTAAAACATGCTAAGTAACTGGTCAGGCAGCCCTATTTGCTTTATCTTTTTCTCTCTGTTATGGTTATCACGCTCCCTAACTCTGCAGGCAGCTGCTGCATACCTTGCCAGTTGTTTACAGGCACACACAGCTACAAAAGGATTGGCTAGATTAGAATTCCATTATTTCCCAGCTCAAGCTTCATTGTCCTGCTCACTATAAAAACACATCGACAATCTAATACCAAAAATCTCAATCTCTCCTTTCTTATTGTGTGTCTCCAAGTCACTTTCAATGTACGGCAACCCTAAGGTGAACCTATAATGGGGTTTTCTGCGGCTGAAAGTGTATGATGTGCCCAAGGTCATCTATTGGGTTTCCATGGTTGACCTCCAAGGTCATAGTCCAATGCTCAAACCACTACATCACACTGATAAACCCTCCTTTACTGTTCTCTCAGTGTTGATACTGCATCAAATATCAGCAAGAAAGAAGATGAGAAAGAAAATGGAGACAGGGCAGGTGTAAAAAAGACCATGTAACCAGGAGCTTTTTGTAAGAGCCTTTGTTAAATGAGGTATGACTGCATGTAGTTTTCAGTCCATCTGTTTATACCGTGTCCATCATACATCACTGATTTTATGTATGTTTTCTCTATATAGTTAGATAGCCTGCCCTTATATACTGACATAGGTAACTAAAGTTCAGTCCTAAAAATAATATTCACTGAATGAGTGTCTCTTAATGTCACTTATGTGTCACTAAAATGCATATGTAAAAAGGTCTTCTTGTTTATTTGTTATTGTAAATTAGAACTGAGAGTGTGAGTAGTACTTAATAAAAAGTAAAGAAAACACATGAGCCTATTCAAGTTGATACATATGTTGTTGTTGTTGTTTTTTAAAAAAAGATTGCTTGAATTCTGTTCAGTGCTCCAATAATTTTCCATGACTTTCTTTGGCTTTGAAAGTAATAGCAACTTTTTCACTCCCACAATAAAGTATGAAAAGGTTTAAATTTTAATGAGTCTATCCAATTCATCATTTCACTCTGTCAAAATGTGTTAGTAAAGAGGGCTGCCGGTCATAGCGAATACATTTCATGTGTACTTTCTGCTCAGAAAGCAACTCTTGACTCAGATAATAGCCTTGAAACCTGGAAAAGTCTCAGCAAATAAAAATGGGGCGAGAGAAACAGTTTATTCAGTAGAATCAGTGAAAACATTAGACTATTGGTTTATTTCTCCTGAAGGGAGTAAACAGCAGTGTCATCTGTTCTGATGTAATCTGCCACAAGAAGGTTTAGCATATCTGTCATAATTAGTGTGGGTGCCTTTTTTCCCCCAAACTTACCACCTTCCTCTAATTTCACTACACAAACAAAACATTCTTCATCTTTTGAATAATTTTGTGCTTAACTTCCAGTGTCCTAAATAATAGGGAAAGCAACCATAATTCTATCCTTCTTGTTTCTTGACTCTATACATGGACACTTCAACATATATGTACTGTTGAAAACTGTGATTTGTACTTTTCCTAATTCAGTAGAGGAATCCTGCACCTCAGTGGCCCCTTTGGCCTGCCTACAAATTGTGGAGCTCTCACAGGTCATTCCACTCTTTCCTAAATTACAATTAACTCAGAAAGACAGGCCATGAGATGAATTTAGGCTGTGTGCTTGAACCCACAGCTCATTTGCTTCACTCATCTTTCCTACATGGGGAAAACGAGGAGAAAGGGAAGCTAAGAGGACTCAGTCAGTACTCCATGATCTAGATGAGTCTTCATAATGGAATTTAGCCACCAAACCCAAAACATCAACTGGAGGTATTTTGTTATGCCTTAGATTCCCCACAGAGGGAAGGTAATTGGAAAATAAAACCACATTAATGAATAAAATGCAAAATAGAGAAGCATCTGGTGGTGACATGGCTGGACAGCTACTAATAGCATCAACAATACCTTTTTGTTTATTTAATTGAATCATACTTACTTTATTTAATAGAATCACACTTATCTACCATGCCTTTGTAGTGGCATCAGGAAGCTGGATGTACTTGTGTAGGCTCTCTGAATGAGTTGCAATCATGTATGATAGATTTTATACTCTGATACTGCACGTGGAGAGTAATGGAGAAAAATAGGCAAGAACAGTAAGAACATGACAGAGGAGGCAAAGCCAATGAGTGTGGTTCCACTCTCCCCTTCATGAGGTTCCAACTGGGTGATATAAATAAATACCTAACAAATTTATTGACACTTGCATTTTGTAATCATCAAACACTATCTTTCTAGATCGCACTTCAACCATTTTATTGCAAAACAAATTCTGAAAGATCAATTACCTTCATTTTGTTTTTACTTTTATGCTTTCCTGTTTAAATTTGTAACATACATATCCTGATCAAGGTAGTGCTGATTAAATATCTAAGAATTATCCACAGGTTTAAGAAGTTAATGCAATGAAAACTGCATTTTAAGGTGAAACATTAGAAAATCTAAGCTTTATTAGAATCAGGGCAGGACATAGTTCAGTCTAACTTGAAGACTCGCTGATTGTGACTCATTTGGCAACACAATTATCTACATAAATCTTTCAGTTACTAAAAAGCAGCTGTAATAAGTGGGTTACTAATGACTGAGGATAACAAGCCCCCTTTAACCTGCTTTGCTTCTGTTCTAAATGGTGTCTATTTGCTACAGGACTTTCCAAATTTATATTTGCTCCAGCCAAGACCTTTCTATTTTTCATGGTAAAGTTGAGTTTTCTTTATTAGAATATCAAAGTACCAATGCACTGGAAGTGTAATCTCATGTACTTTAACATAAGTTCTCAAAAATGAGAAAACCCAAGATATGAAAACAAACTTGTGTGTATCTTTCCAAAGAATGAAAACACTACCCCATATATATGTACTTCTGATATTATGCATGAATTTAACCAAGACTTTTTTTTACAGAAGAACCTAAAACCAACTGTTGTGGTTTTTGCATATCAAAACTTTCTTCTCCTCTCATATGATTATACCTGATTTACTTGAAGGGAAAAGCAGTATGATGCCTTCATTAGGTATTTCTTTCACACCTAGTTGGAACAAAGGGCTGTGGATGGTCACTTTTGCAGTGTGCATGTTATATATTTGCTAGCTAACTGCACACAATACTTAAATTGAAAACTCTCTGAAGTTTTAGAGGTCTTTGTGATCCAGGTGTGGCAAGGTGAGAAAACTGGCAAAAGGGTCTTAAATGTTGATTCTCTTTCAAATGTGAATGATCCTTGCTGTAATCATAATAAATGCATATTTGTGACAGCCTGAGAGCAGCTATTGGTTTTAAGATGAATAGATCAGTAATTGTGTGATACAGCCAGACAACTCTTCCCCATGTTTGGCAGACAGAAAAGCTGAAAAGTCAGCTTGGTGAAGATGCAAAAGAAAGCTCAAAGTTCATGCACTGGCAGCAGTCACTCTGCAAAGGTCACCTCTCTGGCCCCCAGTGTATGCATGAACAAAGCAGCACATTATTGACAAGGAGTCTTCAGGCAGAAGGCCTGCAGTCTGCTTGTTATTGGGGGGAGGTGTGTTTTGGCAAGGTCTTCTGAAGTTCTTGCAAAACCCTAGCTGTTATTTGCATTCTCAGACCTAAACTGGGGAAATGGGTTAAAACAAGAGATGAGACACTGGCCAAAATTTTGTTAATGACATAAACACATGTAAGTTTCCCTTATATATGTGGGTGTTCTTTTTCAGGTATTGCAGGGCTTGGTATTCCCTTCCTTCCTCTGCATTGCCCAAAGGCCTCCCTTACTTGAAGCCACCTTGCAGGGCCATCTCATTCTTCACAGTAAGCACGCGGTTTTGGAGAAGAATCATATCTATGAGATGATGACATCAGTGTTGAGATCCATGGGGTCTTCCATGCAGAGTGGCTTCAGGGCTTTTTCAGTTAGTTAGGGTGGGGTATATGATTCAGCATAGGACAGATCTACATGGAGCTATTTATGTTACACCAAGGGGAAGTTGACTGCAACCATTGTTGCCCCTGTAGATTGTTTTACAAGTTAATACAAGAGTGAACACTTTCTCTAAGTAAGGATAGATTGTCATCTTTAGTGAGTTTCTGTGTAGCAAAATAGAGGTCTAAAACAGCATTCAAAATAGTTATTCTTGCCAAATGGAAAAATAAAAAGTTCATCTGCCTCAGTCTTCAGCAGTCACTTTCCTGGAAGAATATTTAAAATAACATATTCCTAAAATAAGTAACGATAAACAATGCAACAGAGAAATTTATAGCATTCAATTCTGCATTTATTATTCAGTCCCTTTCAAATAATTCATAATATTTGAAGCTAAATAAGGTTTTGGCATTGGACAAGTAATATGAAAGTTAACAATAAATTAGGATTTTCCAATAAAACCCTAAGGATAGTGGGCAATTATAAACTTACAATAATCCGAAAATGAATATATCATGGGACCCAACTGAAATTCTCTGTCTGTGCAAAAAAGATACAATTGTTGAAGCATTTAGTCACTAAATGGAAAAACCAAAGGAGAAGATAAAAACGATATGCTACTTCATCAATTACTCTTAATGAGGAAAAATGTTCTATGAACATATTTGCAGTAATGGAAATGGCACTGATTCATTAACAATGGATGATGGTGGAGAAAATTATAACAGTGCTACTTTTAGGCCTTTTAAATATGCAACATTAGGGGCACATCAGATCCTGTGGCATAGGCAGAGAAGCACTAAGAAGCAACTTTGGTTTCATTTATATGAGCTAATAGTTGAAGGGATAATGGTACTAAATTAACTCTTACTTGGCTCCTGGTGAAGCTTGATGAACAAGAAAGTAAGGAGTGAACTGAACTCTGTTCTCACATCCCTTGTGGCCATGCTAATATATCCTTCTTCCAGCTAACAAATGCATTAATCTAACTTCCTTAATGTAGCCTATTTTAGGCTGGGTATATTATAGCTACTGTATGGAAGGTGAAGAAAGTGTAACTTAAATCTAATTTTCTATGACTGAAATACTATAAAATCAACCCATTGATTTTCTCCTAAGTAACAAAACTGCTTACTAACCCAGTACTAACCTAGTTTCCTGGATGCAAACCCCACTAACCACTACAGATGTTATTCTTGAGTAAACATGTATAGGGTTGCACCATTAGAAAACATTAAATGAAAGACATTTTCCATTTTCTATATATTTTCAGTGATGACAGTTTTTAGTGTAATTTTTCTCTCTCTCATGTGTTCTTCAATATGGTTTGGGAGCCAAAGAAACTGGCACATAGGGTTATACTAGCATGCAACATTTTCTATTATGTCTTTACATTTGATTCTATTTTCAGAGAGTTGCTACAATCATGAGTTTTTGTGACACTTCAAATGCTTTAGTGTGCTACTTCCATGAATGACTGAACTATTACTCTGAATTATTTTCTGAGCGATAACAGGCATCAGTTGGTAAGATTTTGTTTTCCAGTGTCCAATATCTTGTAACAAGAGTACTGGATAGCAGATGCCATTGAGTCACCCAGTAGCTATGAAACAGCTTTCTCTTTCAATTGAATGTAGTTTGTGTAGGACTTGACAAAGCTAACCCACCTGTGTGGAGGGGAGGATGTTGACAAAGGGTGTTGCACATGTTTTTGGTGTTGCTTTCATAGAAAAAACCCAACGAAAGTTCATTTGCTTTCTAAAATAAAAGACAAAAAATGTAGGGGAAGCCTTGCTGGTTAAATTCTAAACTACATCTCTTTCTAGTATTTCTCACCAACTGTGAACAACTGTCTCTTTGTGAAGGCTTGGAAGGTAAATAGATGAATTGCATACCTTGTAATACTTTTAATAATGTGTTGAATCCCATATTGGGAGAAAGGTGGGACAGTAAACAAGCACAAAACCAAGCAAACTAACTTATAATAGTGAAGTCTGCGACTAAACCAAGATGAATTATACATCATCAATAATGTTATAAGAACAGAAAAAAATAATTAGCTTAGTATATGCCTATAAAATCTTCCTGATGTTTCAGTTTCAGATTTTCAGTTTCTAAAATTGGCTATGCAACTAAGGTCATCCTGACTCAGAAATCTGGGTTGCATTTCAGCATAGAAAAAAAAGCTCAAAGTCATATGTAGATATGAAAAATGGACAAGACTGAAAGTTTATAGATTTGAAAAATGGATACAAACATAACAAGGGCTAGAATACATAGAGATGTAAAATTGATAAAAAATGTTTATACAAATTCACAGAATCAGGGGAAGGTCACAAATATCATTTCAAAATTCCCATGTAGGAGGGAAAAAGGTCTTACAGAGCTGGACTGAGAATCATTGTGCAAAAGAGACGTCATATCCTAGAATAATGATTTATTTAAATTGTACCATAATCTTGGCTTTCCTATTTGTAATACTTCCTAAGAAGAAACACATGCAAATTTTTGGATCAAAAGCATGGGAATGTACATATCTTAGTGCTACTTTCTTTTTCCACCCCCTCAACTGATCAGTGCCCTGTTCCATTGTTGTTGTTGTTTTTCTTCCCCTAAGCTGGATAGAATTCTCCCATTTTTTTGCTTATTTTAGTTTTCAGTGTGTCTGTGTGTGTACACATGTTGTAAACTATGTGTGTTTGAATACACCCTTCCCACCTTGACTAAAGTAGGTTTGTATGGTGCCTCGCACCATGAACATACAGATTCTAGAAAGCAAAATCCATCCAGAGTGCTGACAGTCCAGGAATTTTCTCATGTAATTAAGTCTTTAAAAACGATAGATTTAGTGGCTTCCTTGTGCATCTCTAGTGAAGCATGGGGTTATTTCTAAGCCTTTATTAATTATTGTAGATTTATGTGAAATAGAATTGGCCATGTCAGAAAGGCCATTTTCAAGTGTTTGCTGTTATATATAAAACTCCATTTATGTCACAGGCAATAACAGCAAAAAAAATCAAACACATTTGCAATGAAATCTCTTTAGACTTTCTTCTATAGCAAAATTTACCTATATTTCACTAGGTCAACAGCTCCTTCTCTGTAGTTAAGGCATATGTTGTTCCTTCCATGAACGTTGTGCTTATTTAAGTTGTAAGATTCTGAGAAGGCTTAACCGCAATCCTGAAATAGCTGCTATAAGTAACAGACTTCTTTATAGGAGCAGCCTAACAATTTCAAAATGGACTCTTTTCTGTTTTACATCTCCTTGAATGTAAATTCAAGATTATTAATTTTCTGGGGAAGAACTGAGAAACAGTCAACTCATTTGCAGGAAATATGCCAGCTCGGCAGCAACCTAGGTGAGTTCAAATATTATCACACTAGTACAGCAGCTGGCCTGGAAAGGTACCATTACTGCTTTAGGTTGTGATTTATAGGCTGTGATCTCTCAGCTTTTTAAGCAGCATTCTGTAATCACTGATAAGAAAGGTAAGCTGAGGCTCAAGCAGCCACTTAGGACAGCTTTCTCAGCCACTCTGAAGACATCATCATCTCAATGAGCTAGAAATTGACTACGCGTGCATAGGAACTTCTTACATAGTGAATACAGAAATACTTTTTTTTCCCCATTGAACAGTTGTATTTTTTCACATGTACTAGTTGTGACGACTTTAGACACTCTCTAGATTTCAGAAACACAATACTTCTGAATGCCATGTGCTGAGAGGGCATCAAGGACAATGCTTTCATACCCTGGTTGTGAGCTTCTCAGACACATTTGCTTCGCTATTGTACAAAACATAATGTTTTAGAAGAGCTCTTCCTTGCTGCACGTGTACTGATAAATGTCTCACTGATTTAAATGAATCAGGATTGCACTGCACACAGGATTGCACTGTAAGGCTGCAATGCTAAATATGGCTCCCAGAGAGTTAACTCCATCGAATACAATGAGATTTACTCCTGAGCAAACATGCATGGAATAGTACTGTGTTATCCAACAGAACTATATTTTCTGGCTTCATAGTAGACCATATATTATACATGTAAGATGACCCAAATTCAGGCTTTTTCTGGAGGACGTTGTCTCGCCGTGGGGAAAGGAGAAGGATGGAACTGCAATGATGATTACGCAGTCCCGTTCTTCTCCCATCTCTATGTGGTACGATCAAAGAGTAATTCATTGACAAGTTTTTCCAAACAATGACCCATGATTGCAACACCTTCATGGACATACCTGGTCTATGGAGGGTCCCCAGGTTAACCTGGGAAAGTACCTGGCTATGTTGCAGATGGAAGACACAGGGCCATTGTGCTTCCTTGATCACAGAGGCAGCCAGTGCAAAGCTACTGCTGGGATCCCTATTGGAGAATGTCGGAAGAAAATAGGGTGCAGAAAGGGCTTCAGATTCTAGCATTTCCCAAGTTAGACTTCTCTGAAGTTCTGGAAAGCTGCTGTGAATTAGAATAGAAAATGGTGGACTACATGAACCACAGGTTTCTGGATGAGATAGTATCCTATGCTCTTATTTTTTTAAAAAAAGTAACTATGCACCTTGTCCAGGATCCATTTTAGAAATTTCATAGTGCTGTTAAGAGAAAGAACACAAAATGAGCTATGCTACCTTTTCTCCTATTTTGACATGTAAACGTGTAAGTAGTGCTTGTTCCCCATGCAGCATATTACCTTTCTTTGTACAAAGCCTGTGGCTAAGACTGGTGTGACAGAAATAAATTTGGTTTCTTTTTCTGTTAAATATTTGAAGTGACCCTCAGATATGGTACCCCTTACATCTTTCAAAGAAATTGTTGCTGCTTCATCTCATGACCTAGATACTGCAAATGTTGCTCCTCTATGTCTGAATGGAAGGATAGAACACCCTCTGCCCTTGTGAAGAAAGAATGAAGACAATTGGCTACTTTTCCCACCTTGAAGAAGCTAGGCAATAGGGGTATGTGTCTTCTATAGGGCTATCTCTGTGATGACAGTCCCTATCCCTGACTTTGTTTGTTTGGTTTGGCTTCAGTTTTGGAGTTTAGGCTTTTCTGAAGTGCATACTTTCCACTCATTTAGGTTTCAGCATGGGTCAATCCATTTTTCCCATTTGTCACTAGAAATTTTTGGAGCAGCTATCAGAATTGGCCAATAATAATTTCCCTCCACCTTTTTCATGCTGAGTTATCCCAGGGCAGGCTTTCACCTCATTTTTTTATGTTTAATCTAGTCATTTGATCCACTGTGTTTTTGCCACAATAAGAGACTTCTACCATATATGAACCAATAAATACATGATGTCTCTCTTAGATTAAGGAAAAGAAGAAATACTATGGTTCATATTGCAAACATATACTGGATAATGGAACACAACAAAGAATTTCGGGGGGGGGGATCACCCTGTAATTTATAGGTTATAGCAGTGGTTCTCAACCTGTGGGTCCCCAGATGTTTTTGGACTTCAGCTCCCAGAAGCCCTGAGCATTGACCACAGTGGCTGGGGCTTCTCGGAGCTGAAGTCTACAAACATCTGGGGACCCACAGGTTGAGAACAACTGGGTTATAACAAAGCCTTTGATTATGTAGCTCATGAAAAAAATATGGAAATGGGAGTACCACAACATTTGATTGTTCTGATGCATAACTTGTACTCAGGACAAGAGTATACCATCATGAAAGAATGCAGAGAAACAGAATGGTTTCCAACTGGCAAGAGGGTCAGGTAAGGCTGTATTCTATCACTCGATCTGTTTAACCTGGGTGCTGAACGTGTCATATGTAAAGCAGGACTAGACTTAGAAGAAGGAAGCATGAAAATAGGGGGAAGAAACATCAATAATTTAAGATATGCAGATGATACCATACCAGTAGCAGAAAATAGCGAAAGCAGGGCTACAGTTGAGATACAGTTGAGAAACAAAATGACCATTATTTATTTCATTTTAAAATAGACAATGAAGACATGGAAATAGTTCTAGATTTTCCATACCTAGGCTCAGTCATTAACCAGATTGGAGACTGCAGTCAAGAAATGAGAAGAAGACTAGGACTTGGAAGGACAGCAATGAAGGAACTAGGCAGAATCTTCAAGTGTAAGGATATCATAGGAAATTAAGGTTAGGATGGTCTATGCTAGCACATTTCCAATGTCTAAGTATGGTTGTGAATTCTGCTCAGTGAAGAAAGCTGATAGGAAGCAAGATGATTCATTCGAAATGTTCTGTAGGAGAGGAGTTCAAAAGTACAAATAAATGTGTCCTAGAAAAAATCATGAGCCTGAATTGTCCCTATTAGCCAGTATGACTTAACTGAGATTATTGTAATTAGGATATATATGAGAAAGAAAGAAAATAATGCTTACATAGTAAAATAAAAGATGGATAGACTCAATCAAAGGTTATTTCCACACTGCACTGTTATAGTGCTATTATTTTACTTTCAACATCTTGTGGAATTCTTGGGTTTGTAGTTTACTGAAGTCAAAGAACTCTCTGGCTGAGAATTCTAAATGTCCCTCCCTAAACTGCAAACCCCAGGATTCCATAGGATGTTGGAAGTGGAATAATAGCACTATAACAGTGTAGTACTGAAACAGCCAAGGAAGCCCCAGCCCTGACCTGTGCATTGGGCTGTTGACAATAGAGTGTCCTGGAGGTCTCTCATTTATAGCATTACCATAAGTTGAAGTCAACTTGATAACAGTAACAATCAATGGTTTTATCCACCAGCCATCTGCCAACGACATGTCTCTGAGAGGATTGAGAGAAAAACTCAGCAAGGGTTAGCCAATCCACTGCAGCCTACCATGCAGGACTCCCTAACAGGAAATTTAGACTGTGACAGGACAATGTAGGACATTATCTCAAAAGTGTCTGTGAGTTGTTCCACTCTTGTATTGTCCTTTTGGGGCTGCACAGGTAGAATGCACTGTTTGATGTTAGTGTAGCTCATGGCTTTCTGCACTGCAGGCTGTTTTAAGTTAAATAAAGTTAACAACAAATGTTTAAATCCAAGTATGTTTTTTCATCTTTATTCGCTTACTGGGAGAATGCTTGAGACATTCAGAAAAAAAAAAATGATTATCCCAGTCTCTCCAGAGATTTCGTATATCCTGAAGGTGAGACAAGTTTACTCAGGTGAACAGTGTATAAATATTGAGTTACAATGAGCTTAGACTGCAGACCATGTATGTTCCGCACTGAGGAACTAGTGAAATAGGAGCAACATTGCACACCTTATGCATATGTCAGAGCTGACTATGTTGTGCCTGTACTGGACTTCAATGAATAATTTCTCAGATGGTTTCAAAGAAGCCTTAAACATAGAGGGCGAGTGCTTTAGCTTCAACACAAAGCGTCATAACTTTGTTCTTAACCATTTGGGGGGGGGGGGGGCTGAATCCTTAAAAGGAATTATCTTTCTTCTACATTAGGCAGACAGTAGGAAACAGAAGGGACAGTTAATTCTCCTTCCGGAAAATAACTCAAGTTTATGAATCAATGGTTTGTGAACTATAGCCAAACCACCCAAAAGGCTATAACACTCCATCAGTTTAGAGCAGTTTTGATGGCAGTAAATGTTCTTTTTCCTCATTGCGGATGGAGGGGGAAGAGAAATTTAGTAAAGTAATATGTTCAGCATATCCAGCTATGGAAGAAAAAAAAAGTGGTGTGTAGGGTAGAACTCATGCAATAAGTAACAAAATCCCTAAAGGCAATGACACCTTATCAGTGTAACAATGAGCTTACCAGGGTAATAGCAAATATTCCCGTTTCCTCTCAGGAGAACATATGAAAAATGAGCAAGTAATAAGTTGGGCAAGCAACTTGAAATATACTTCCACAGTGTCTTTTTGGAATTCTTGAAGCTGGGAAATAGAACACAGCCCCTCTAGGGAAAATTGGTGTTGTCACTGATCTTGTCATTTCTAATTGATATAGTTTAGAAACAATGGCTTAATAGAAAGCAGCTACATGTTCTTTTCTGCTTGCCAGTTATTGAACATACTTTCCTCCAAGCTATAAAGCTAACAGAGGGAAGCAAAAACAGAACTGGTACATTGGCTGCCGATGGATTAGGGGAGTGATATGTACTATGAGTAACAATAGGCCTGGGACTCTTTCACATTACATAATTATAGCACTGTCATTCCACTTTAACTGTCAAAAGCAACTTTGTTACAGATTCCTGAGATCTGTAGTTTGGCGAGGCATTAGTGTACTCCTGTTAGGAATTCTAAATGCCCTTTGCTAAACTGCAAATCCCAGGATTCCACAGGATGAACCATGATAGTTAAAGTTAGTTAAAGTAGGATCATAGTGCTATAACTTTGTAGAGCAAAAGGCACATGAAACATGATTATTTTGTGCTTTTTGCACATCTACAAAATTTGCAGTTCTCTGCTGAAAAAGGTGCATAGAAACATATGTGCACTGGTGAAAATACCAGAGAAAAATCCCTGCAGCAGGGAAAGCTCTATACAACCAGTGTTATATTAGGGAAAAATATTTGTATAACTATACACCAATTTTTATGGGTGCAGAAGAATTTCATGCAAAAATTGGAAGTATTCAACTTGTAAAAAAAATTACAGTTAGAGAAAGTGAAACAGATTTCTGAAGCCCTAGCTTTAATTATAATAGTTTACTTACTTCAAATGCTAAAAAAAGATATCTCATATAATATTTTCATCCTCCAATGAAAGGGAAAAGTCCAGAGCTTTCTTTATTCATTTATGTATTTATTTACTTTTAAATTTAGTTTTGGTGAGGTTTACTCATAATTTTGTGTCTCCTTTTACTCACAAAATTTTAGCAGCAAAAGCAAATATTTGTAAAAAAAATATTGTGTTACATGCAAAAATGCAAAAAATCATATTTGAATAAAAACAATGTCTTGTGCAGAAAACAAAAAAGGCCTAAAAACTAAAAATGCATAAAATGTTAGTAGTCTCACTTAGGAAAGAAAGAAAGAAAGAAAGAAAGAAAGAAAGAAAGAAAGAAAGAAAGAAAGAAAGAAAGAAAGAAGGCTCTTGACATTTGGTGTTAAAACTCTCAACTAAAAATGTATGTATTCCCGTACTGTTTTCCCAACAGTGATCATCCATATTGATGCACGTCCACAAAAGCATAGGAAAGCACACTCCTCCCCAATATTTTTAGTGTTTGATATTCGCCAGTATTTACTATGTAGAAGTCTACAGCCCCTAAACAAAAAGTTCTATGGTTGTTCCATCGGTGGGACCAAAAACAAATAGTGGGGAAATCAAATCTTGTTCACTTTGATGCAGTTAAGTTTCAAAAATTCATACTTAAGCCTTTTCTGCATGACAGTGCTCTTCTGCATTGTGAAACTGCAAATCCAGTCCTGAAGGGAGTGCAAGAGCAATGCTCCCCTCCACACGGGCTCACTCCCTGAAGATGGGAGAGGGTTAGCCTGCCCCTTCCTTCCGCAGTGCAGCTGGACATTTGCCATTGCTGCACTGAGGTGGGAAGCATCACAAACACATGGTTGTAGCTTCCACATGATTGTAAATATGGGAATGCCACCCAATGGGAAGTGAAAAATGGATTTTATCCATTTTCAAATGCTACATGAGTGCAACTCTTCATGACAGGGTGGCAGTGGGATGGTAACAGTGTCATGCAGGAACATGACCTGCCGATCACTGCCATCCTATGGCAGAAGCAGCTTAGCGTCATCACATGGAAAGATCCTTAGGCTTGCATGAATGCATGTGTAGGGTTATTTGACAATAATAAATGAAGACCTTGGCCCTTTTCTCACATTACCTGTTTGTGTTGTTGGGTTGGGGTCCTCACATGAGAAGGCTTGGAAGGAACGCTGCTGCTTACTTGCTTCTTTGGCTCCGCAGCTCCTTCCTCCTCGCGCAAGTGCCCCGCCTCTTCCGTTTGCAGTGCAGCCTGGGACCTCACAGGCTGCACTGAGGAGAGAACGCATGACCGGCCTGGCTCCCGAGGCACCGCACACCAGGTAAGTGCGTGCAGGGCCCAGGAGCATTGCGCAACAGCACACCATTTTCAGCTTTAAGCCGAAAATGAAAAGATGCATGCCCGCTCTGTGTCCGGCCCTTGAGCATCGCGTAAATGTGAGTGCATCATGCAGACCGCTCCTCACATTTACGCAACACTCAAGGGGCTATCTTGCTTCCAAAACACCATGTGAAAAGGACCCTTGCTTTCAAGTAATCACAGAAGGTTCATTGTGAGCTTTGCTAGGGTTTACCTATTTATCCATCTCTGGAACCATATATAGAAGACTCCATTGTAAGTATAATTGCATGTCATACACTTGCCTTTCATGACTTTGTTTTTAATCTGTTTAATAATCTGATCCATATTTTAAAACTAAAGCCAGTACCTTTTTGACAGTGGCAAACCTAGGTATCTTTTCAGTTCTCTAATATTTCTTACCAAGATTTACTGGCATATTTTCATTTCTTTTATTTATATATGAAATACTTTCCCAAATATTCTGATCCATAAGCATGAGAATGTCTGGAACTTGATTTATGTAATATGGTCTGCTCCTTTCTCATAAAGGGCAGTAAAGAATTTCTGAAAACTGGGGGAAAATCAAACACAGGAATATCATTGTTAGTGACAGGGAGTGCGTCTGAATTATCTGCATTATGACTTAAATCTTAAAAATGAACACGTATTGTTGATTTGAGTGACATCTGAAAAGCATGTATGGAAAAAAAGAAAAAACAGTAGCCTTGACACAAAATGTACTGTTTACTCCTTTCATCACTGATGTAGTTGTTAAACAGGCAGGGTAAAAGGCATAAAACAAATAGTATGATAGAGAAAATTAAGTTTGTGTTTCTGTCTGATAAGTTCTTTCTTCTTCCTAAAGACCCAGTGACAAAGAATGGCATATTGGGGAAAATCTGGATGATTACATGAAACTACTGACAAACAGAGCATGACATCAATTACCAACACCAGTGTGCTTTAAAAAGACAGCTTCTCATTCAATACCACATAATGTTAGCACCAGCCTATGGAGTCGGCACGAGGGCACTCAATTCAATAACAATTATGTTTCTATGATAAGAATACAAAAACAGAGAGGGAAGGAGGCATGAGGATGTACAAAAAAACAGAGTTAGGATAGAAAGTTAGTGTGTGTAACAAAATAAACTTTACAAAGCAATTTGTGCAATCTGTTTAATGTATTTTTTTAAAAAAAAAAATTGGCTGTATTATAATAAAGTTATGGTAAACTTAGAACAGGCCTAAATATCCTAAAGGCACTGGATCTCATCTGATCTTGGAAGCTAAGCAGGGTCATAGAATCATAGAGTTGGAACAGACCACAGGGGCCATCCAGTCCAACTCCTTGCCATGTAGGTACATACACCAAAGCACTCCCAACAGATGGCCATCCAGCCTCTGCTTAAAAACCTCCAAAGAAGGAGACTTCACCACACTCTGAGGCAGCATATTCCACTGCCAGACAGCACTGACCATCAGGAAGTTCTTCCCAAGGGTCTTGGATGGGAGACTGACAATGAATACCAGGTTCTGTAGGCTTTATTTCAGAGGAAGGAACTCGCAAAATCACTTCAGGAAATTGCCCTAATTTGAGAAGCAACTTGAAGGCACATACAGACTCAGACTAAGACGGCTGCTATATTAGAGAAGATGACACTAGTGCAACTTATCTGGAGACTCTTTCACCCTACATAGTTATAGTGGTATGATTTCACTTTCATCTGTTATGGTATAATCCTAGTGAATCCTATGATTTTCAATTTAGGGAGGAGTATTATGCCCTAAATACCCCCAAAGGGACCAGATCCTGTCTGATCTTGTAAGCAAAGCAGGGTCATCTCTATGATTCCTTATTGTTACTAAAGGTGCTAAAGTTGGAAGTATGGGAGCTTTTAAAAATGATATTTTAGTTTATTTTAAAAGATTAAATGTGTCCAGGTATCACCTCCTGTTCCTTGCAGTTAAGAAAATGATGCAAGGACTTTGTAGGAATTAGCAAATAGAAATATGTATAAAACTTATAGGAAGGAAAGATCGATTCTGTTGCTGCAGAGATGGCCATGTACATATTATATTGTACTAGCGCATATATCTGATGTTGCCAGGGATTTTATTTTCTCATACATGATACTTTTTAGAAAAAATTGAGTTCCTGTGTCTCTAATTCCCCAAACTGTCTTGTCCAGTACCTGTAATTTCCCCCCATATTCCCCAATCCAATCTATATTCACAGTTGTTAAAACAGAGGCCATTTCCACTCTTGACTGCAAACCCCAGGATTCCATGGGATGTTGAAAGTGGAATAAAAGCACCATAACAGTCTTGTGCAGAAAGGGCCAGAGAGGTTGGGTTCCTGAGGGAATACACGACCCTCTTCCTTGCTGCTAGGCCTTGTCTCTGTAGCAATCGGCCTATTCAAGAGCTCTCTGGCTGAGTATCCTAAAGCCCCTCCCCTCCCCCAACTGTAAACCCCAGGATTCCATAGAATCTTCTTAAGCAGCCAATCATATGAGGTCTTTACCTGACACAGCCAATCATATGAGGTCTTCGCCTGACAGAGACAAACAGACAAACTTTGATTTTTATATGTTAGATTATATGCAAAAAGATAAAGGGAAGATCTTGCTTGTTGATGCTCCAGACAGAAAAGCCCCGTAGCCGTTAGTGATGCCATATAGGGCCTAAAAACTCTAAAGGTACTGGAGGCCATATGATCTTGGCTGCTAAGCACTTTGAACCCTGGTTATTGCTTGGATGATAGACAGCCAATGAATACCAGATACTGTAGGCTGTATTTCAGAGCACGGAACTTGCAAAACTACCTCTGAATATTCCTTGCCTAAGAAAACCTATTGAAATTCATGAAGTCACCTTAAGTCAACAGGTAACTTGAGGACACACAAACATGCACACACACACATATACTTTTAGAATTCTCAGCAAGAGAGTGTGGGCACGGGAGAGGAGCAGGACCGTGATGATGCTTCTGCAAGATGTCATCATGCTCTTGTCCATCTCCTGTTGCCAGCCAGCATGATAGTGGAGTATGTAATTGACAGATTTGCTCCATCAACGATCCCTAATTGTGCAATGGTCCTGCACTTACCTGTTCTGCAGAAGGCCGAGAAGCACAATGGAGGTGCTTCCTGCCCCAGTGCAGCATGTGAAATAGCCCAGTTGCACTGCAGAAGGAAGAGGCACATCCATTGTGCTCCCTTCCACAGGGAGTTGATCTAGCATGGAGGGGAGCATCCCTGTCAAGCTCCCTTCCCAGATTCTGGTACTGCCAGAATCATGACTGGAAGACTACAGCAAAAGGTAGGGTGCAGAAAGGGCATATGTCACAAAACACAGTCAACACACAAGGTACAATCAGGCTTGTAGGAAAAGCTTAAGGTTATCCCGCAGCATAGTTCATATATAAGCACTGGAATCTTTTTGGTCCCTTATACTGGTGTAACAGTATTTCCTGACAGCATAAGGCATGTTTGAATTGGTCTGTGGCAGAAACAGAAGATAAAAAACTGTCAGACAAATATACCCTTCTGGCTCCTGAACAGCTCAGGATTTTGCCGGATAACTTTCTCTCCTGACACTTCCACTGCCTTACCCCCACTAAGGCCCATGGCTATTTTACCATACCACTTCCTAAGCCTTTACAGCCATCACCTTTGGTGTGGTGGGAACACTGGCCAATGGGATAGTAACCCAAGGCAACCTAAGGCTGTAATTCTAGATGTGGTTACTTGGAAGTAAGTCACTTGGAAGTAAGTAAACCTACGTAAGTGGTTACTTGGAAGTAAGTGAACCTGAAAGACTAATTTTTGATTACACAGGCATAGGATTACACAACATAGGAAAACTATAACTTGGAGGCCACAAACAGAACTGTTGGTGATGGAAAAAAAATCCCTCCCTGATCTAAACAATAACATGCCTTCTTTCCTTGCTTCTGGCCCAATACATGGCACATCTAAGACCCTTTCCGCAACTCACCTATTTTCAGTGCTGGGGTGTAGTGCTTGCACAAGCAGCCTCCGGAGAAAGGCTCTTGCTTCCCTCCTTCTTCAGCTCCACACGAGCTTCCTGCTCACGTGAGAGCCCCGCCTCTTCCTTTCATAGTGCAACCTGGGGCCTTCCCAGCCTGCACTGGACAGGAAGTGCAACCGGCCCGGCTTCTGAGGCTCTGCACGCAAGGTAAGTGTGCATGGGGCCCCAGAGGGATGCGCAACCATGCAGCATTTTCAGCTTCAAGCCAAAAATGAACAAATGCATGTGTGGTGCGTGTCAGGCCCTGGAGTGTCATGCAAATGTGAATACGTCATGTGGACCGGTCCTCATACATGCGCGATGCTCAAGGGACCCTTTCGCATCAAAAATGCCGTGCGAAAAGGGCCTAAGAAATACAAGTCATTGCCAAATGCAGGGCCAGTGCCAGACTTTTCTAGGTCCTAGGTAAAGAACCATTCTTAGCATATATCCATGACATATTCTTTTTGACCCTACTGCCAACACTTGTCATGCTAGCATATCAACACACAGCAACATCTTGTCTTAAAATCTGTACCCCTCATTCTAAAATAAAATATTTGATAAGGTAACACGTTTCTATTTTTCAGTTACGTGAGGTCTTGGGGGAAAATGCAAAAAAAAAGTTGTCAATATTTTCATTCCCATGCTACACACAGGTTTTCAGATCTCTAATGATATGCTCAGTTGTCCTTTGCATGTGCACATAGTGTGGACAAACCTGCAAAACCTGGTGGTCATATTCCTGGAGGTTCTAGAGATATATATTTTTTTTTTAGTTCCCTTCTTTGTCATGGACGTTGTTGTTAGGCACAAATGTTGCTGTTTTATGTCTTCAAGTCTTTTCTGACTTACAGTGTCCCTAAGATGAAAATATAATGGGGTTTTCTTAGCAAGGTTTATTCAGAAGGAATTTGTCTTTGTCTTCCTCTGAGACTGAGACACTGTGGCCCTTTTCGCATGGCATTTCCAAAGCAAAAGGGCCCCTTAAGCGCCGCATAAATGTGAGGAGCAGTTCACAGACGCACTCACATTTGCACAACGCTTAAGGGCCTGACGCGGACTCCGCATGCATTTTTTCATTTTTGGCTTAAAGCCGAAAATGATGCATGGTTACACATCACTTCGGGGCCCCGTGCACACTTACCTGCGTGTGGAGCCTCGAGAGCCAGGCCAGTCAAGCTTCCTGTGCAGTGCAGGCTGGGAAAGGTCCCAGGCTGCACTGCAGAAGGAAGAGGCAGGGCACTCACGGGACCAGGAAGCAGCTGTGGAGCCAAAGCAGCAGGGACGCAAGAGCCTTCCTCCTCAGGCTTCTCGCGCTAGCCCCGCACCTCAGCTCCGTGAAAGGGCAAGGTGCAAAAAAGGTCTGTTAAATTGCCCAAAGTCATTCAGTCGGTTTCTGTGGCTGAATCTATGGGGATTCAAACCCTGATCTCCAGAGTTGTAGCCCATCTCTCAAACCATTATACCACACTGACCCTAGATAAGGAAGTTCTGTTCACTGAAAAAAATAGAAAGCCCATCTTATTCAAGGGACTGCATCATCACTATATTTGTAATACAGTGTTTATTGGGCTAGTACATTTCTATTTGTGTATGGAACTTGATCCTACATCCGTATGCTATTAAAAATGAAGAGACCCACTATGGTCTATTCTCCAGGAAGACATGTTCATCACTTTAATTAGCACTAATTAGAGGTAAGAATTTTCTGAGAAAGGAGGAGAAAAACACCTTTACAATGTACTTGAGAAAAACTGCACATTTCTAGCAGATTACCTGACCTGCTAATTGCCAACATAAATCTCTGTATGACACTCAGGGCTTGAACTAATTATCCCACCAAGACTGTTTTTCATCAAGGCCTTCTACATGAAGTGAATGCAATAAATGCTAAATTAAAGTACAAATGGGAATGTTTAGATAAACTGGAAATGTAAAGAAATGAAGAGTGCCATTCATTATAGGAGAGTTATTACTGTTGGCCATAGGAAATGACCATACTCAAAGAAAATACCCATATGTTCTGAGAATATTTCTGATCCAATAAGGATTGAATCCCATGCATATTTATGTTGTGTAAATGTATAGCTACTCTGGTTTTATAAACATGTTTAGCAGTGCAAAGAAGACACACCCTTTTGATGATATTCCAGAAAATTCAAAGAAAAAAAAATGTATGGTGCTTTTATTTGTTCACCTCGTCTCCAGTAGGCATGCTTCACCCCAGTGGTGTGACCATGTAAATAATTCTGATAGGCTAAACTGTGTCTTTTTTAGTCCATTGTAGGCATTCCCTATGAAATAAAGTAAATACTAATCAGGATGGATGATAAAAGCTCCATAAAATAGTTGGCCTGCTAGCATATAGGACTAAATTATGGACAAAAAGTTAGGGATGTACGTTGGTCTTGCCCCTGAATGTTGCTATCTACCTGAAAGCCTCTCAGACTTTGCCTTTTGAGTATGAAGTTTGTATGGGAGCCTGGATCATGTTCAGTCGAACACCATTACATGATAAAGAACCTGACCGTTCAGTGTTCCCATTCATGGGAGCTCTGTAACTGTTCAACCAAATGTAGTTACAGAGTCCATGCTTAACACACAAAGGTCTGGGAAGCTAACCAGGAGAACAGCAGTGTTTAGGCCTACTGGGAGCAGTGTTCAGGATTGGACTTACAAATGAAAACTGGACCATACAAAAATTCCTATTTAAAGAAGAGAAAGTCTAGAAGTTATATGCTGCTCCTACTTAGGCTTTCCTAAACTGAAAGTTCTCTTCCTCCTAAACTGGAAGTTTCTGAAACTGGAAGTCCTTTTCCTTCTGTTTCAAACCATTTCCACTTTGAACTCAGTTTGCAGCAATTGAAGTAAGCCAGAATAAAGAGAGAAAGTAGGAGAAAGAGGGAGAAAGGGTGAAATCTTAAAAACAACTGAGAAAGTAGGACAGCAGAGTATTAACTGGGACTGTCCCTGCCCAACTGGGACAGTTGGAAGCTATGTATGTATATTCATATCCCCAATCCAATTTTAGGCCTACTTTGAAAGCAGGTGGAGACCTGCACAGGGCTTTTGTCTCCAATTCATTGATTGACTCTTCTTCCATTATTTTTCTGTTCTGGTCCATTAAGGGTCAGGCCCTTACCTAGGGGGAAGTCACATGGAGCTCAGTAGGGCTTACTTTTGAAAAAAACATGTATACAATTGCACTGTACATAGTTCTTTGCAAAGAAGGTTGTTGTTTCTTTTTTGCTAAGAACTACATATGCAAATCTCCTGCATAAGATATACTGCTGATTATGACCTATTAAATCATATATCCTGGTCATCTAACATATGGGCCTGACATCCTTAGGGGATGTCACTATCACTACTTTTACTTTTAGTCTGTTTAACTGCATACTTCAATTTGTTTTTAAATGTTGTTGGTAGTTTAATTCCATTTGATGCTGATCTTTTAATTGTCCAGAACTGTTATATATTTTAATTTATAAGCTGCTTTGAGTAACTGTTTTGAGAAAAAAACTGTATAAATAAGGTTAAAAACAATACAATAATCAGCAATAATAACAGCAAGCAACAATAACAACAACAATACCAATACTATCATTAATCATTAAATTAATGACTTGCTTATTTTCTCTGTGTGTTCCACCTGGTGTATGCATTTTTCTTTCAGAGAGTACAGGTAAGGGATTTTTATATTTTGCAACCTCACAAAGAGACTGAAGCAAATCTGTGCTTATAATTTTCTTCTTGATAATTTGTGAGGAAAAGAAAAATCCAGTGTTCCAAAACTATGTGTTTCATTGATAAACTGTTATTATAAGTAGGTATGGAGAATTTCACAGGAAGTTGAAAGTAGAATAATAGCGCTATAACAATGTAGTACAGTGTAGTGTAGTATGGAAATAGCCTAAGATTCACAGTTGATGCAAATACTTCTGTGGATATGCATGTGAATCCCACATTGTGGCATCCATTTCAAAGTCTGAAGCATTGTACTTGCATATAAATATTATTTCATTATATACATATGTATATATATATAGAGAGAGAGAGAGAGAGAGAGAGATTTTTTAAAAAATGCAGATTAACACACAAATTGGGATAGTAGGAAAAAATGAGAAAGTAACAGGAACCAGAAATGCATACAACTCACACATCCCTAAAATGAAAATATGTTTATTTAACCTTTGTATTTAAGTTAGGGTCTCATTTATTGCAAAACTAGTCTTTTGTACATTTTTTGGAAAAAAAGTTAAAACTACGTATTAGAATATCTGCCACTAGAACACCCTGATATAATTTATCCAAGACTGATTATATTTATTTTTAAATTGGAATACCAAATAAGACACTATGGTGATTTATACTATTAGCAGTAAGCAAATAAATCACAGTGAATAATTTATTCTGAAGAAACTCTGTGAGAAGACTACAAACATTCTTGCAATTCCTTATCCAAATATATTACATTTAAGTGAGATTTGCAACAAAAGTATTGTAACAATGTTTGCAACAAAAATATTGCAGTATAGACTGTTACAAAGTTAAAAATCAGTTAGCCAGCCATTCCCCCTTTTTTAGGATAATCTTTCAATCGTCAAAGCTGTCTCATTCCCACGGTCAGGTCTGAAGCCAGATTGAAATGGATCTAGATCATCCATTTGATCCAAGAACCTCTGGAATAGGAAGGTCACCACATACTCTAGAAGCTTACCTAAATAGGGATATTGAAGACTGGCCAGTAATTGTGCAATATGATGAAATTCATGGGCTCCCCATAAGTCAACAGGTGATTTGAAGGCACATACACACATGAACATAATGAATGTGGTCAACATCATTATATTAAAAATCAGTGAAGCATAGTACTCTGAATATAATATATTCAGTTGGAATAACTGGCTTCACATCCTCCATCAGGCAATAGATATGTCCATAGGAAAGGCCAACACAACACAGTGAAATTAACGAAGTTATCAGGACTCTATGGTCCCCTGCCATGATTACAGGCCTCCAGTGACCTATATTCAGAGGGATATGCCTTCCCATTGAGCAGCTGCATGATTCTGAAGTATCTCCTCTAAGATGGCTTCTAATCTGCCATACACCTTTGCAACCATTGCTGCTGTTTTGTTTGAGGTTTTTTGTTTGTTTTGTTTTTTCCCTTTCTTTTAATGTTTAATGCACAGTAAATCAAAATGACAACTCATGAAATGTGTTCTAAACAACTTAAAATGCTTTAAAGACAAGATAAGAAGCTGTATGACCAAAAAAGAAGTGATATGATGGATCAAAGATTTAAGGAGCTTTACTTGGAGTAGTATACAATTTAACTAATGGCACAAATAATTATATAATGTCTCATTTGCTCAAGAAGAAGGAATGACAACAACAACAAACAACAAGTTTATAATGCATTATCAAGGTCATGGTATACCTTAAGTCTTCAACGCTGGCTTGACAGTTAACAGAATTACAATAACCAGTGTATTGTGATAGTTCAAAAGTCTGGCACAACATGTCAGTCCCTTTACCTTTAGCCAAACTATACAAACTTCAAAATTTATCCATGCATTTTTGCCTATGTGAATATAGGACTGAATGCACATTACCCCCATTCAGATGGACTGTTCCTGTACAAATGGCTAAGGCAAGCTTCTACCACATAGCCCTAGAGATACAACTTTGTTCAGCACATAAGATCAGATGTCTGAAGAACCATCCAAACTGCTCCTTACTCTGACCATTCATAGTACTTATGAAGTAGGTTCACAAGCACCTAGGGTAGCTTTCTGGACTACGTGTGTTGCAGCAGACTATGAAATCCTAGCTGTATGACCATCCTCCATTTTATATAAGGCAGATGCAAGGTTGAGTAGGAGCCTTGAGGTGGACAGATGTAATTGGTTTCCCAAATATTTAAGCAAATAAAATGTGATGACTCCAGTGTTTTTCATAGGAAATTAACATAAAATGGTATGGGAGAGCAGATGTTATAATACAAGGTACAGTCATGTGAATATTTATGGATAATTTATAGTGGCATTAACATTTCTAAAGCAGTTGTTACTGAGAAACTAAGAACAAGAGCTTTCCAAAAGTAAATGTTAATCATGGTGTCCAGGCTAAATTCCAATTCAGGTAATTGCATTTTGCTTATTTAATTTTCCCCCTACAGTTTTAATTGGATTCAGCACTCATCTCTTCTTGTCTAAGTCATTGTAGAGCATTATTGTTATACTCCATTAAATGCCTGCCATATTCTGCTTGTGAGAAGCACCGCAGAATGGGTAAAGTGATTTCTTATAAGATAACTTGCACAGTTTAGAACACAGCTTGAAATCTTGGAAGAAGAACTGCACTAAGTGAACTATTTCACACACAAATAGTAAGGAGTTCATTTTATTGTAGCTGGACAACTTAGCCTCATGGCTGGAGTACAGAATGCTAAGATATGGGAGAATGAAGTTCAAATCCCCAGTTTCTTCCAGCAGCTGTAAAAAAAGGGCTCATATCTACTTATGTCAAATGCCAGTACAAGCCCTGTTATACTACCTGTTGCACATTTTCAGTTAGCACAAATTGCATCCACAACGGCACAGTCTTTATTGCAAAAGAGGTTTTGCAAGAGGTTACAGGCTCATGAACAATTGCTTGTGTAAGGTGTAGCACAATGAAACAATGCTTGGGGGATATGTCGTGCCCCTTTCATAGTTCATCTTTCTCAGAAGATAAACCAGATGTAATGGTGGGAGAGCCAAAGCAGAGTCTGTTAGCCAATTGAGTCTTTTCTTCAGTTCAGTAGGCTTCTGAGGCAATTTCTGCACTAAGCTGTTATAGCGCTATTATTCCACTTTCAACATTCTATGGAACCCTGGGGTTTGCAGTTTAGGGAGGAGCCAGCTGGCCCCTCCCTAAACCCCAGGATTCCATAGGATGTTGAAAGTGGAATAATAGCACTATAATAGTCTAGTGCGGAAATGACCTGAGCAAGAAAAGGAGCTGGAGGAGATGCCCTCCAGTCCCTGAGAAACACGGAGGTTCCAGCATCTGGCTTAAACCATCCTCCACAGACAGAGCAAAAGGCATCTGGAAAACATAGCTGTGAATCACATTCGTTAAATGCTGCATGGCATCAGCCCTTTGGCTGGGCTTCCTGCTTTTGTAAGCAGGGAACTCCTTCCAGCCAAACTTTTCATTTCAAACTTCAGTTCAGCTTTTGAGAACTCGGCTCTTGTAAATGATGTATTCGTGATGCTTGGGTTGTGTTAGGACTTTGCAACTGCACTCTGGACTCTATTCTAATTTTACAACTTTCTTTACCCTTAACCGTTGACACCGGCTACCTCCTACTTCTGACTTTGGCACTTTGTATTTTTATTTGATGTTGTGAGCAGGACAGGTGTTCACTCTGCTAAGCTGAGTTTAGATATGGATGACTTTGAGTCAATCAGAATCTTTCATCCTAACCTACCTTGCAAGATTGGTCTCAGGATAAGAATAGGGAAGAAAATCATATATACTACCTTGAAATCTGTAATGTAACAAATTAATTTTTTTAAACTTTAATCAGATCCATATGGCTACATAGGGACAAGAAAGTAAATCACGGGGAAAAAATGCTGGTTTGTTCAGCACTGGAGATCACTGCTTCCAACAGCCTTGCTGCTTGAACATACCACTGACTTTGAGAAAAGCTCCTGCTCTCCCAAAAACAAATACATAAGGAGGCTCTACAGGAGCTATTTTCCAAGGCTTTCACACAAACTAAGATCTTCAGCCTGTCCACCCTTTTGGCTCAATACCTGATGGTGGAAGCAGTACACTACCTTCTGTCCAATTTCTCTGAAGGGTTGTGCATTTCTGTCTTTGGTCCTTATGTTCTCTCCTCTTATCAGGCCTCCCTGGAAGAGAATGAAGGGCTTTTGCTGTCCCTCTCCCTTTTAGGTCTGGTACCCCAAAAGACCCCTGGGGACTACAGGTTGATTCACCTGGGAATTCTTGTAGTCTCTAATTGATGGTCCTACCACCTCTATCATTTTCTCTATGTTTTGAGATTGGTGGTGTCATTCAATCTTCTAGGCATCCCTTCTCCAAGCTTGACATCTTACATGAAAAGTTGCTGGCCCATTCTTCCCTCTTGAAGATAGACCTCCATCAGCTTCAGGAACTTATGCACCATATTGCTTTCACATGAAAAGTCATTGCACCAGGTAGGGCCTTCTATGGATGCATCTGCAATGCCATGGAAAGGTTATCCAAAGGGCTTCTCTGTCTAAGAGTTACCCATGAGATGTGCATTTGGACTGAGTTCTGGAGCCTTTTAACTGAGTGCCTTACTAGCCTAAGATCTGATTCTCAGGGATTATTTCCAGGTTCCTGGGGTTTTAGGTTTCTTCAACAGCCATTAGTGAGTTGAACCATGGCAGAGGAAGTGGTGCTAAAGGGTATTAACAATAACTTAACGTTCCTTGATTTTTCCCTCCATCCTGCTAGCTGTGGTCCCTTGGGTTGGTCAGCTCCAAAATTCTATTGTGTATTTTTGGTATGGTACTTGACCTCATTTCAGCTGGTTAATATCCAGACTGCAAAGATGCACAGGGGTGCAATGAAGCATTTTCACAGCTTAACACCAGAATCCAGGATCGAGCAGGAAACTTCCTACCTAGCACCAGGGAGCTTTGGTGATTAAAAGCTGACCAGGTTATGGAGGCTATTCTAACCCTTTCTACTGGAGTTAGTTACATATCAGACAGTTTTGCCTTTTTCACCAGGGAACCCATCTTGAATTAGTATAATCACCCATACTGAGCATCTTATGCAGTTTACTGTGTACCTCCGAGGCAATGGGCTAGGTTCTCATTCTATTTCTGAGACCTCATGAGTGCTGGCTGGAGGACTTCCCAACGACTCAGATGCCTCTAGGCTCAGGACTGTGCTTAACAGGTATTCACTGGAAGTATTTGCTGTTCCCCCTCCCCACTTTCCTTATGTGAGTTTTCCTCATTTTCAACTGCTGCAATAACAGCAGCTTTTGATTATGGTGAGTTCCAGTGTGCTTCCAAATTTCAAGCCTCAGGCACAGCAATACACAACAATGCCCCTTCGGGACATGTGGATCTTCAACCTGTGCCACTCCAGAACAGATCAAAACAGGTGCACGTGTGTGTGCACATACACACACAAAAAGGATTATGGATTAGATTTTGAAAGAAAGGTAGGATATTTATATGCCTACATACAAATAAACATATCATAATAGTAATAGTAATAAAATAATAATGTGAATTTAACCCAATGGCAAATTAAGCTCAAAGACTGAGATGTCCCCTAGTCCTAGTGAAAACATGCAACACAAAGTGTTTTATAGTTTGTGGTAAGTACTAAGCTTGATTTCCTGGTTCCTGTGTACAAAGGGAAACCTGCTGTCTCACTGAGCTCTTTTTTAAGTTGGTTGGTGCAGACTTTGCCATATTTTTTCTTAAAAAATCCCTTCAAATCAATTGACAAGTTCAGTAGATCTACTTTAAGTATGATCAAGTCTCAATCCCTATTTATTTTTCCATTTATTCCCAATATTTTCTGCCACAATAACGGGTCTTGCAAGGTATATAAGAAAAAAAAATCAGTTAAAATCTATACAGTGAAATAACAGAGGATCATAAAAATCTTCCTGATATCAAACCAAATCATGTCCATTCAGCACAGTGTTTTCAATATTCACTAATTATGCCCCTCCTTGGTTTCAGATCAGGAGTTTACCAAACACTACTAGATGATTTTGGAGATTGAATCTGGGGCCTTCTGCATCCAAAGCAAATGCTCTACCATGTATAAAAATAACATTTAAAAAAAACAACCCTCTTAGTTTAACATTAAAGCTCAGCTTCTTTTAAAATGCACTCTGATTGTAAACAAAAAAAATAGATTCAAAAATCTGAAGTTACTTCTTCCAGGAACAATCTTTTAAAGGAAATATGAGTATTTATCCATTTTTTCAGAATGGACATCACTGTAACCATTGCTTATCTTTAACAATATAAATGATCTGTATATTTTAATATCCATTATTATTGTATCTTTATTCTGTTTGATATGAATCACACTAGAGCCCTGATAGGCAACCAGAAAACAGAATGTAAAAGTAAGTGTCTTAAAGACTACTCCAAATACTTTTGAGGTGGGGTAAAAAATTGGAGAAAAAAAACAAATAACCTCTGTTGTACAGTATTTATTCAAATAAACTTTTTTTTTGTATTTTAAGCCTGTGATTCTTATTCCTTCTTGTGTTTGTTATATCCTCATTGTGTAACTTATATACAAGGGGGAAGAAAGAGTAGGTTGAAGCACAGTTTTACATTTCATTTCCATTAAATGAAAAGAAGCCATAGCTTTCTACAATAGTGGGGGAAGGGGAGATTGCAAAATAGCCCTGGAGGACCTTCAATCTTTGGTGAGAAAATAGAATTACTATTCAGTTTCTATGTTACAAGTGCTAAAGCCTTTGCCCTATAATATATGCAATTCACATAACACTAAAGACATAGATGTTGGAGAATCAGTGGTAATAGTTAGGTCTTTTTCACTGTTTACAAAGAACATGACCCTTGAATTTAAATGTGTTGAAGTTAAACTCATATAATTAAATTTTGTACCATGGCTGCAAAGACAGGTCAAGAGACAATTAATATCATCGTTTATATATAAATTTTTTGAGTTTAATAATCAGGCTATTTTTTTAATCACAAGGAACCACCTTTTGTGATTTCTCAGGCAAACAGTAACATACTGGATATTTGCAAAGGCAGTATAACTTTCTTGGTTGCTAATAAAATGAAACATAAGACCTGATGCTCGGACAAACAAAAAAAAAAAGTGCCACTTAAGTAGAGCAATCTTAAGAGTGTGTGTCTAAAACACTGGTTAAAAGGGGGAAAGTTGAGCCTCTTTCATTTGGAAATATGGCAACAGAGTCATATGTTGTTGTTGTTGTTGTTGTTGTTGTTGTTGTTGTTGTTGTTGTATGCTTTCAAGTCATTTCCAACTTAGGGCAGCCCTAAAGTGAACCTATCATAGAGCTTTCTGGGGATGAGAGTGTGTGATGTGCCCAAGGTCACCCCGTGGGTTTCCATAGTTGAACAGGGAATTAAATCTTGGTCTCCAGGGTTGTAGTCCAATGCTCAAACCACTACAACATGCTGGCTCTCTTATTTTATCCTACACCTTACCAAAGTTTCCAGAGTTTGGCATGGTAATAATCTGCCAGACTCAAACTGTCTACCTTTTGAACTGCAAGGCAAACATGGTATACAGGTAAATTCTGAAGTGGTATCATAGCAAAATAGGCAATGTGCATTCAAACATTCAGGAAGTTCTGGAGATCCATCAGATAGACAGAAAGGCACTGTGATAGTCCTTACATCGCCACTGTGTGGACAGACTATTGGACTAGAAAGACCTTTGGTCTGATGCAACATGGCTCTTTTTACTTTCTTAAGTATATGTTATACTTTCTGTGATAGTCTAAAAACACAGGAAACCATATTTATTCACCAAAAAGAGAAAGAGAGAGAATTTTAAAGCTACAAAAGTGTGTGTGTAAATTCCAAAGAACAGTGGTATAAGCATAAAACCCAATTTATTTTGATTAGGTTTTAAAAATGCCTCCCTACCTGTGTTCCTGTTCTGCTACTGTGAAAAATGAGTTCTTTGTTTAAAAAGCCACTTTTATCATTTCATACCAGTGAACTTATGGAGAGCACTGGGTACAGTCAGAACCACACCCAGAATAAAATCAATTTAAATTTATTAGAATAACTGACAAGGTAAAAAAAGAAAGAAGAGATACTATTAAAAAGTGAATAATCCTTAAAATATATTGCATTAAAATAATAAGCAAAGCAATTGCAATGCGGCTAGTAAAAAGAGAATTGATGAAGCAACAAATGTAATTTTAAATTCATTAAGGAAAATATAAAGTGTTATTAAATGAATGCAAGGTAACTATAAGGCAGCTTAACATATTCTCCAGTCCCATTACTTTAAGAGCAGAAATTCTGGAAACATGTGTAGTATATCCCAGTGGAGGATGTACAGGTCAAAGCAAGAAAGAGGAAGATGACTTTACCTAATGTTTACAACATTGCTTTCATTCAACCTCCTCCCTGCATGTCATTGTTCCTTTTTTACCAATTCTGTTAGGAAATTTATCCCAATTCAAGTTTTGTTCTGTATTGATTGATTGTTGGGTCTTCTAATTGGTCCCATCTTCCACAATTCTTCTCTAGCGCCAACTGGAAAAGCATTTCTATAATCTACAATAAAGTTGTTTTCCCATTTTAACTGCTGTGCAGATCATTAAAAGGAATGAACACTAAAAATTAAAATTTACTTATAAATTAAATGGGAAAGCTCTATATGATTAAGAGGAACTCAAAAATATAATATTAGGAAAAAAATAAATGAAACATCTGTGTCAGTGCCTTGAATTTCTAACAGGCTTGTAAAAACGAAGAGGGAGGGGACTTGAAAATCATTTAAATTCATTCATATATATATATAAATATATATAAATTGTCCTTATTTTAAGACAAGACAAACAAACAAAACCCACAAAATATCAACAGCTATTATTTAAAAAATGGGGAAAAGACTTCTTATTTTATGATTTTAAAAAGAAGCAATATGTTTAACTTGACTATCTATTCCCTCTGTGATGGGGGATTTTGAACTATCATTGCTGTTCAGAAACAATAAGAAGATAATAAAGAATATAATAAAAGGTAACTATGACCTCAAATATTTTTTTGCAATCATTATCTATAATTCTAAAGAATTACTGTGTTATTTGAGGTGTTTGTGTTCTAAAAGCTTCTCTATATATTCATGTTTCATACATTACTACAGTTGGCCGTCCATATTTGCAGGTTTCACGTTCACCAATTTGATTCTTTGTAAGTTTCTCCAACCCCTGTCTCCCACTTCTTCTTTTCCAGAAGAACCTTTCTCTTGGTGGCTCCCACTAAGCCACACAGCCCTTAACAACCCACCTCTGGTCCTCTTCCTCCTCTATCAGTCACTCCTTGGCCAGCTGAGAATGGATCACAGCCTGATTTCTCAGCACCACTCTCCTGACACCCCCTCATAGACAAGGAAGGAAATGGGTGAGAGAAGATGTAAAAGCCTACCATGATGTCCCATCTCCTTTCTCTGACCTGGCTTGGACCTTGTCCATTCTCCTCCCATGCCTTAGACTCCTTCCCAAAGACACACACATTTTGATATTTGTAATTTTTCCATTTTTGTGGGGGGACCTTCACCTCTAGTCAGTCTGGAAGGATGACTATACTGTATCTTTTTATGTTTATGTAGGCCATTATATCATATTCATTTTGCAGCATGAGAACTTCCCCGGTAGTTCAGGTTCCCCTTTCTGCTTTGAGAAAGTTTGCATTATTTTCTTTTTCTCTTGATTCACTAAGACAATTGTTTAAAATTCTTCTGTCTCTCTCATTATTGCTAATATGTATCAGATCTTTTCAAATTAGTTTCAGTTAAAAATTAAAGCCTACGTATTGAGAAAATTGTAGGAAATGGAGAATGAGTGAGAACAGGGAAAGGAAAATTATTAATGACCTTTTACACAATAAAAATGAAAACTGTTGAAGTTAAATGGCTAATTATAGATAAGGTGTAGTGATAGGTTCTGTTGAAATGACGCTTGAAAGCTATGGCTCAGGTCAGCCCTTGGAGACCTTTATTGCTTAGCCACTATTCTTTCATCTCTAAATTATGCCATATCTTCATTCCTATGCACATTTAAGTGTCCCCTGATTTGGACTCATTTCAGTCTGGATCACTTCAGACTTGATCCAATCTGGACTCAAATCTGAATTGAGATTCAGAAACCTGGCTACACCAATGTATGTTGTAAATACAACATATAGTATGTTGTAAAGAGGGTGTCAAATCCACCAAATTTGCCATGTCTGCATGAAAACTCTTTGTAAATGTGGCTAGAATGACTTCAGATTCATAAGACAGGAATGGGAAAAGTCCAGTCCTTGGATTACATGCAGTTTCTGAACCCCACTATTGTGTCCCTTACCAGATCTCCAATGCCCCAACTATCTCATTAAAAAAAAAATAAGATAATGGCATGGATTGGGAAAAATGGCATGAATTGGAGACAATTTTCCCCCAAATCCACACATGTCCACATGGCCTCTCCCAAAACTGCAATCCCCAGGATTCCATAGGATGTTGAAAGTGGAATCGTAGCGCTAAACAGGCTAGTGCAGAAATGGCCTTAGCTTTCTTTAGTGTTAATTCAAGGGGGATTTTTGGCATCTCATTGAAAGGATGTAACCAACCTTTCAAACATGTGGTAACTTTCCCTAAGTTTGTGACATTCCTCAGCACTATCTTCACAGTCCAGTTCCTGTTTTTATCTACTGTTACTCCATACTAGGCTCCACACTTCTGCTACTATTTTTGGTTGTTTTTATTACGTTTGCATAGGTCTCTATTTCAGAGGAAGGAAAGGACAAAGATACCTCTGAGTATCTCTTGCCTAAGAAAACACTATGGAATTAATGAGGTCACCATAAATCAACAGGTGAGTTGAAGGCATGTTCACATGTGCCCACATACACACAGACAGAGAGTCTTGTCTTATTGACAACTTCTTATGTAAAAGACATCAATGATTTAAATAAACAATCAACCATATATCCTTCCATTTTCTGTAATGCTTATATTGAACACATTTTTATCATCTCAATTATATGTTACAGGGAAATAAAGCAATCTGGAGATAGCTCTTTTCTTTCAATTATTCAACTATATCTTACATCATTGTGAAACGAAAGACAAATCATATTGAGTAGACATATTTTTTTTTCTATTGCTATATGAGTGTGCAAATTGGCACATTTTCATCTTTTAAGTGGTAACCTAAAGTTCGATTGTAAAAGCTGCTTCAAACATTTTTAGCATATTCAAAGCTCTTTTTAAAGTTCAATCTGAGAAACATAGTTAAGGATGAGTTTTGGGATGGAAGTTGTCACCAGTTTGTTTTAGGAACACTGGCAACAGCAATCCTGAGGTCAGTCCAACTGTCACTACATCTCCCTTAGGGCTAGCAACACTGACACGGGTCCTTACTATGAAATTAAGTTAATCACATGAGCCACTAAGTCCAGATGTTACACCAGCTGCATATGGCATTGGCCATGCAAAAGAACTGTCAGCAGCAAATATGTCAAAGTGGCAGTTTGATTCCATTCTGTAAATAAAGCTTTATAGGCATGTTTATAAATCAGGAAATGCAACATCAAATGTTTGAAGCATATGAAGAAAACATTACTGAACTCATGCAGATGGACTCCCTTGTCCCTCAGAAAACCATATAAGAGGTTTGCCTTAGACTCATGATAAGTCCAAAATGATTAGAAGGCACACAACTGCAACAACAATGTAGCAGTATAGAGATCAAATCATATCACTTTAGTATTGTATTTGTAAAAAACTGAATAAAAAAGGAGGAAGAGGAGGAGAGGGAGGAGAAAAGAGAAAAACCTGAGAATGGAGTGCAGCACTGAAGAAGTATAATGTAATGAGGGAAGAAAGATCAGAGAAAACCTTCTGTGGCGAATGTCACAACTCCATTCAACACATGAACAGTGGGACTGCTCAGAAATACAAAAAAATACTGAAACAATGGATATAGGTACTGAACTTTACCTGGTTATATCAGAAGCTCCCTGAGATAGAAAAAAATATCCCCTACCCTGCATTTAAAATGTTGCAACTAGAGACTTCCGGTGGAGACAACATGGTGGAAGGTAGGGAATCCGTGGAGTTGCGGAATCCCAAAGTCCTGGTGGGGCCGGAACCCCGGATTACAATCTAAAGAAAACGGGGACAAGTTCCCTTTGGTAAAAGGGATACAGAGGCGACTCGAGGGGGACCCAGATTAAAGACGAGTGGACAGAAGGGGAGGAAAGTGGATCTGTCCACGAAGCTTACAGACGGGTCGCAGAGCAGCCATTACCTTGCCGGGCAGCCCGGAGGCTTTAGCCACATCACCATCGATAGAGCTGCAGGTCTGTTTTGGACCAATCAATAATAGAAAATACACCAGACGGGGTAGGTGAGACCCGACAATCCTTTACTGAGCGAATCTTAATTTAAAAACTCTAATCTACAAAAAGAGTTAAGTCTGTAATTACAGGCTTCTGTATAATACTAAAAAGAACACGTGGCCGCGTGGTAAAGGCTACGGTGCTGGGAAGCAGTTGGACTTTAAAAAATATAAAACTTCCCTATTTATGAACAAATACTAATAATCAAGGTTTTGTTTCTTTTTGGAATAAAATTTCGAGATTGAATACTGCATAACAGTCTGGAAGAGATGATACTGAACTTCTAAATATTGTGATACTGAGATCTAAGGGGAAAAAAGGGATGAGAGGTTTTAAGACGGGAAAGACGAAAAGAGACGAGGGAGCTATGTGACGGA